>JAWWTY010000001.1:47640409-47664616 GCA_035222235.1 Margarornis squamiger | reverse complement strand
AGAGGAGAGGCGAGGAGAGGAGAGGAGAGGAGAGGAGAGGAGAGGAGAGGAGAGGAGATTGACCCATGAAAGATTGCTGTGGGACTTATAAATGTCAGGGAACCTATTGTCCTAGTAACTTTGGAAGGGACTTCGGTGGATAGGTGCTGCACATGTGGCTATTGAAACTGCAAAATCTCTAAGGTGGTGTTTACATTTCAGAAAGACTTTTGTTATGTCAAATTACATAAAAAGACTTGCTGTGAAAAGTATTCTAAAGAACACATAGCCCACAAGGAGCAGGTTCAGCCCCAGAGACACAGAGGGATTGTCTTCCTAATATTTTCTGTATGGAAGCTGGAAAACATGTTTAGCAGGCCAGTGTGTGCCAGCCAGGATGAAATCCTGGCCCCAATCCTATGAAGAAGATTTTACTAAGGACTCTTATAAAATCATGTTCTTCATTTCACCCTTCATCCTTATCTTTCTGTGTCTTTTCCTGGATGCAACAGAGCAGTTCTGACCTCTTTCTCTACAATCATTCTGGTGCCCCATGATTCCCATCCAAATCCTGCAACTCCATGTAGTCATTTACAGAGAGTCCGAGAGCTAACACGTGTTCTGTACCCTCTCTTTGCTTCTGCAGCTATCGCATGATGCAGTCCTGTTGGGCCCTTGACTCTAGAAAAAGACCCTCTTTTTCTTGCCTGGTTTCCTCTCTTGCCTGTCAGCTGGCTGAGGCAGAAGGAGCAGTAAGTAAACACAGAAATATGAAGAATGTGAACAATGTTTGAGTTTGGTTTGGGGGTTGCTTTGTGTAGCTCCATGGATGACAATGAGATGAGGAATAGTCTTCTGCTTTCTATTGAAGAACACAAGTGTATTATGGATACACTGCCCATGGATCTATGTAAGATTCTGGGGCATTTTTTTTCTGCCATCAGAAAGAATCCTGACCTTCCTAATGAGGAGTTTCTTCCTCCCACTGCCTGCACTGGGACGTTGGAAGGCTGAAATCTCTCAGCCTGTGCTGTGGGAATGTGCTTCCCCTGTGCAGGAGCCAGTGCAGTTGGCTTTGGTGATGCTGATAGCTGCCATGGGATGGGAGCTGATCCTCAGCCACCTGCCAGGGATCTCAGAGGGGGGTCACCACAGGTATGTGCTACCACATCCTCACAGACAGAGTGATGTATGTCATTCTCAAAGGTCAAAATAATAAACAGGATCTGAGGAAGCCCTGTTCCATCCATACCAGGTGGTTATCTCTTCCTCAGGATGGATAAGCAATTTCTTTCCAAGCTACTGATTCCTATCTGGGTATCCACCATGGGCTAGACAGTGTACTTCCCAAGTGCAGTGTCCTTAAGAACTTTCTGGGATATGAGTAGTTGTGAATGACTTTTGCCTTTGCAGCATTGAGTCTCTCTGAAGGCTGTTAGCCTGGCAGAAGCTGCCAAGGGTAGAAGTGAACTAATAACCAATTTCAAAGCACTATACCTAGGAAAAAATAATCTTCCTTTACAGTCCAGTGCCATCCCTCAACCCAGCTCTTTTTGTCTGGATAAGATCTATCTCACTTAGGCAGTAATCTGGACTCCCTTTGGAGTCACGGGGAAGTAAACAGGCAGATAATAGTGTGATTCTCCCTCAAGAGTAGGTGGACTACACCTAACAAGTGACTGCTTCATGAGTAGGTTTCCAAGTACAATAAGTAATAACAGAAGATAACTTTTATTTCCTCTTCCTCGTTCTAGGTTTACCAGAATATGAAGCAAAATGCTGCTAGACACAATTCCAGCATCAAAACTAAACCACACGTAAGCAGGGATGAGGAATCTCTGCTGTTCCCAATCATGCTACAGCATGAAGACCCTCAGGATGAAAAATAATCTTGATTGTGAATTTGATTATTTTCATAAGCTGTGAGTAGGATAAGTGTTTTATATCAGCTCTAAAAAACAATATTGTCACCAAATGCTGCACTGTTTGTATTGCTTGTGGTCCAGTCCATATTTATATGACTTTGAGGAGAGATAATTCTATTTTTTGAATTCAACAAATACATCTATAGCAAGACAGGTCTTTTTGCTGCCTCTCTGCAACTGGATATCTTTTTTCCTGATGCTGTGTAAATAATGTCTAATCAATGTATTGGATTCATACAGTTCTTGCCACATCACAAGCAAAACAAGAAAATCCACAGGGTTTTTTTTAGTCGATGTTTACAAGCATTGGCTATGCAGCTAAAGACAGATGGTTTGATTTCCATGAAGTGCTATTTACAACTTCATCTCTGGATGTCAGTGAGTGTTGGAAAAAAAAGGACCATTGGAGTAACCAGCTTTAAATGCCCAAATTTTAGTTTCATCAGTCTTGTTTTTAAAAGGAGCTCTTAATTTGATTGTGTATAACTGTCTTATCCTGTACATCTCAGTCACTGTGAAGTAGGCGATGGGTGTCCAGTTCAGGTGAATTCGTTTGATCAAGCTGTAGGTACTTGGGTGGCCTCTAGTCATCCAGGTTACATTCTGCAGCTGCTGGTGAGACCTAGGCACAGAGGGTGATTCCTTTCTACCCAAAATAAGAATCTAAAATAACCAGAAGGATAGATATTTGGAGATAACCTTCTACCTCCCTGGTCTAGAAAATCTAGGTGGCAGCCTCCAGCTGGAAGTCTCATTTCAACTGAATTACAACTAATTCCATTCTGGGTGTTTTGTGTGCTTTAATATCAAATAAAAAATGTTTAATTTTGAATAAATTATCTTCTGTAGCAATTTAGGAGTGATAATATCATCAATTTGCTCCCAATTCCCAGAAGTCACCCTGGGTGTATTAACCCTGCTGCACTAAAATGAAAGTATGACTATCTAACTTTCTCTCAGACTCCCAGGACAATAACCAGAGGCTTGATGTGTTTTCAGTGTAGTCAAAAAGACAGTTATTTTCATTATGAGGTTTAGGAATCGGAAAGGTTGCTTACCTCATGACTAATGGATACATTTGTCTATGTCACAATGAATAAGGATGAGAATGTATTGGTTAATAGTTTTCCTCTCTTTCACATTTTACAAGGTGCTAAGTTCAGTGAGGAATTTTCAGTGGCATGTGTTCTAAATTAATAACTGTTTGGATAGAATATGCTATAAATTAAGCTGCTCCTTACTAACATTGTCTGAAAATAATGTTGTAATACAGTGATTATGATTTGTATCTTTTTGTTGATATTGTTAATACTTAGCAAGAAATCATCCATTTTTTAATCAGATATAAACTGCTGAAGAGTAATTTGGAAATATTTAGATAGAAATAAAATTTTAACACTGCATTTTATGGAAAATGGATATTATTTCTAACATACTTATAGAACTTTCAAAGTGTTCATCTACAAGATGTCAGTGCTCAGCACTGTTAACACACAGCCTACACCAGCTGGAAAGAGGGAGTTCAGTGTCTTTGTGCAGATTGTTATCAGCCTTCAGAGGCAGAGGACCTCAATGCTGAACTGGTCATATCCAAGCCTAGCTGGCCCTGGAAGCTAAGCAGATGTGAGCTTGGCTCATAGAAGAGCAGATGGGAATCCCATCTACTTTAAAACATGCCAGGGAGTTGTGTCAAATGTTTTTCCATGAGAATTAAAAAGAAGTGGACGGGGGTCATCTGGCCCCATCATCACTACTGAGCATGAGGCTTGGGAATAAAAAGACAAACAGAGAACCTTGGGGCTAACACAACTTCCTGTGATGCACACATGAAAATCAGGTCAGGCAACATGACGCTTTGTGAGGAAGTGCAATCAGGAGAAAAATCCTCCTATAAGGGCCAAACGTGGAGATTTGTGCACCTGCTTCTCCACACAGCAGAGATGGAACCTCAATACCTCAATACCTACAGGAAGTATTGAGTATCTTCTGGAAGCAAATTTCCTTTCCAGGGTGGTTCCAACACAACTTAGCAAAGTGGTGGTCCACTCCCGAGGTTTCTGCAGAGCCACAGACTGTGCTGTTTAAGAGGCAGTTTTATGATTCTTAAAGGAAAATGTCCACATTTCTCTCACTAGGATCCACACCCCTAATCTATGTCTCCAGGAGCGGGCTGTCTGGAGAAAGTGATGAAGTCCCCCTGTAGTGAATGGAGAGAGTTAAGCTTGTTTGAAGACCTCCAGCAGAGACACCTCTAGTCTAAGCTGGATGCATTAAGTTCGGCAGAGCCTGACAAAGACTCAGTAATCGTTAATCCGGGAAGAAAAGGAGCGGAAGGGGCTGAGGTCTATTAAAGGTGCCGAAATGGCAAAGGACGCTGTGCTCTCCTACTTAGCAGCAGCAGAAATAACAAGAAAGATATATTCGACAACCCAAGCTGAAAAACGGGATGGTGTTGAGGAATCTGCCCTAATTTTCTTTCCCTTCTACCTGCAAGAGCACACCTGGGAGCCGGCAGCCCGTTCCCGAGGAGGCCCCCGGAGACACAGCCTCAGCCAGCACTAGGTGGAGCTCCGCGACCGCGGCTGTCGGGCAGGCTCTGCCGGAGCGGGCAGGGGAGAGGGGACAAGGAGCCCGGCTGGCGCTCAGCACAGGGGCCTGGATCAGCCGCGGTGTCTGGACCAGAGCTACAGGAGACCCAGAGAGAGGGGCCGGGGATAGGGGTGTCTGTCAAAAGGAATCCGCAGCCAAAACTTCGTAGCACTGACGGGACAAGCCTAGTTCCAGGGCAAACCACTCATCCCCTGCCCTCAGTGCGTTCTCCCGAACAACTGCGCCCGTGTGTCTTAGCAGACACAAGAAAAAAAAGAGGCACTTCTCTGTCTGGATCAAAAGAAACGGGAGGTACTTCTCCAACACTTTCTACTGTTGAGTTTGGGATGCTTGGGATAAGATCTATGAAGTCCCTCTGGGAGAAGCTGGGGTTAATCGTGTGTTGAACCAGAAGAGGAGAGGTCACCCTGTCGTGCATGCTAGCAGCGGCTTTCAGTCCACATGTTCATGGAGGAAACTGAAAGGGGATGAAGAAATCCAAGGTCACATCAGCTACAGAACTATTTGCAGACAAATTATTTTTTAAGAGACAACACATCTGCTGGAAACTATTTTGGGGGCAAAAATCAAAGATTTGGATATCTGGATCAGGGCATTTCCCATGGAGCTGAATATAACAAACTTCAGTCCCCTACTCCCTGACAGTGAACTAGCTAAAAAGGTGGCTCAGGGCTCACTCTTCCCAGCCAAATGCAGTGCAGCACCAATGAGTTGCTGACTCCTCCTCTCCGCCACCAGTGGCTAATTAATTAGACCACGAAAAGCAAATCAGCTTTAAAAAAAAAAAAAAAAAGACACAAAAAGACTCACCCAGATCTGCAGTTGAGAAGGCCACAAGTCAATTCTGAAAGAGCTGGGACCTGAGACCAGCTCCTTCTCACCCTTGGTAAGCATCCCAGTACTTTGGAGTGGCAGGGAAGGAGTCCCATCCAGGCAGACTGTCTGAGACCTGGCTGGATTCATGTTTCCTGACATGCTTACCAGTGATCACATAAGCAGTAGGGCTGCTTATGTCAGGGATCGTGCCTTACAGGTCACCAACACATTAAAATTTAGGTGTTTAAGGCTGTGTTGGAAAACTGGTAAAGCAACACTTCGCAGTAGTATAGGTGGCTTGGGGTGCAATGTGATTCAAATCTCAGCAGAGAAGGAATTTTGACAACCTGTATTGTGGAGAGAGGTGGAAAAGTGGTGGTGTTCATGTGGTCACCTCCACAGAGACACGTGAAGACTGGGGTAGGATCCAGTTCATTTAGATACTGTTTAGCTGGGATGAAAACCCACCGGTAGCCTATTTCTCCTGCCGTGTGTTACCTACACCTATTCATGATCCTTTTATCACAGTTAAGCTTTGACACTTAGCTGTGGCTGCCCACAAATATCCAGAGAAACCTCTTTCCAGCTGCACTATAGCTCTCATCCCTCCATGTCCTATACCATGTCTACATCACTGTCTTCCAGCTGAAGAAAGCCCAGAAGTCGCTTCTAGTGACAGCCCTTCAGTCCCCCCAGTGCCATGACAGCCCCATCCTCAGAAGAGGGGTGGAGGCTTCAGACCCTGAAAAGAAATATATGCCTTGTTCTACTTTGCACTGTATTTCTCTTGGAGAAGTGACTGCCTGATGTGGACTGGGATCTCCTTTGGAAAAACCTCCTGTGCGTGGGTGTGCCCTGGGTGTGGAGGAGCTTTGGAGCTGAACTGAGGCAGATCCGGGCTGGTGCCCAGTAGCTGAGCCACAGAGAAGCACCCAGGGGAGGGCAGTGTGAGACATGGCTGGGAGCTGGCCCTCTGTCTGCCTGGCCCTACCCTCTGCTCCTTTTCGAGCTTCTTTTCAGACCAGAACATGAGGTAAGACTACCCTTCCAGGAACTAGAAGAAGACAGCTAGGAGCAGATGGGCAGCGGTGGAGAGCAGTGAGGCACCAGTTTCTTCTTGGAGCCAGAGAACTGAGGTTTTGATTTGGAGGGAACAGGTTTGCCTGTGGAGAAAGACAAATCTGCCTTCTTACAGTGCCAGAATAAAGAAAGATCGTGTGTGGAAGTCTCAGCTTGCTACCTGCCAGGCCAAGGAAGTGCTTGGCACTTTCCTCTTTGGACTCCTGCATTTTCTGGCATGAAATATTATCCACAAAGCACCATGACCCTGCAGGGATGTATACAGTTACGGCCTTGCAAACAACAAACTGTCTACATGGGCCAGCATCACCCTGTGTCTCTGCTCACTGAAAGAGTTTGTAGGATTGGGCTCGCCAAAAAACACCAGCTGAGGGAGATGGTGGTATGGCGTAATCACCCCATGGCCTCTCACCGTGGAAGGGCTTGGATCTGGTCAGGGGTGGGGGGGAATAAATCAGCAGGACTAGTCCTGCGGAGACGTGGGAGGATGTGCTCATGGAGTGTGCGTCACCTTCCTGCTAAGGTTACATTTCAAAGCTGGGAGACGTAAGAAATGAATCCGTGAGGAAAGCAATGAGGAGATCAGCCTTTATATCGCCCCTAGAAGAGAGGGATAGCCCGGGGACTCACTGGTGGCAAAAGTGTGCAAACTATTTTACAGCTGGAATTCGGTGTTTTGCTTGGCGTGGGAGTCCACACGCGTGTTAGTGCCTGCGGTTTCCCGGGGAGCAGCGTGTCTCTGGGGCATGACTGGAAGGCCGGGGAGCACCCTCTGCCTCGGGGACCCGGCCCGGCCGTGCCTCGCTGCAAAGCCGAGAGCGGGCGGCTGGGAAGCATCGTGTTCCCGTTGGGCTCTGAGTGCTGCGGGAAAAGTCCGTGGGCGGGCGAGGGGTGTCCTTGAGGGGCAGAGGCTGTAATAGCCGAGCTCTGGGCTTCCTCCCCGGGAGCGGGACTGCCCCCGTCCCCTCCCGCCCCGCCGGGACCGCGCCGTCGGGGCCGCCCCGCTTGTGCGTGCTGCCGGGTGACTCACGGCTCCCGTGACAGGATCAGGCCCCCGCTGTCCCAGGTGGGACATACCAGCAAAGTCCGGCAGCAAGCGGTCTGCAGGCGGCCGAGGCGGCTTTCCTTCCCTGTGATATTAAAAAAAAAATATTTAAAATAAAATGTATTATAATATAAAATAATCAAACCAAACCAAAGCTGTGTTCTCGGATAGCAGAGGTGTGCCGGAGGCCTCCGATTGCGGTTCACCAGCGATTTTCAAGAGAGCAGAGCAACGCCAAGCCCGTGTAAACAGGGTCAGGGAGCACGACAGGGATCAGCCTTTACTCCCCCCGCGTCGGACAAACCGAGCGTCCCCCCAGGAGGGTCTGGCCACTGGACCCAAGCGGCTGGGGTCATCTACATGTGCCTCTGGCTGCACGAAACTTCTGGTATATAGTATTATTTTTTTTTTCCCATCTTCTCTGCTTACGTTCCTGCTTCCTGAAGGGGAACAGGGCGATGTGAACTCAGGCCTGACGGCACCTGTGCAAAGAGGCAGGGCCCGCCGGGGCCGCGGGGGAGCCCCGTGGGGGGTGCAATGCGGGGTGGCGGTGCTCCGGCCTGGCATAAGGTGCCACCTCCTTCCCTGTCTCTGCTTCCTTCCCAACAACGTGAATCCGCTCGGGAGCGAGCGTTCACCATCTAAACCGCTCCTAGAGGCATGTGCTTAAACAAGACGAGTATCAACCCCACGATAAAAGTATTGGGTTATTCTGCAAAGTAATCTACATCAAAGCCTCGGGGGCTGCCGGCTTGAAAAGATCCAAGATGTTTTCTAAGTCCTTATCATGTCTGTGCTTAGGGGGAGTCATAAATTCCACAGGTCGGACTAACTAACACACGATTCCTCCTTCCCTTCTCTCCCCATGGCCACGAAAGGGCTTTCAAGCAGGCTTTTTTTTTTCTTTTCTTTTCTTTTCTTTTTTTTTTTTTTAACCTTTCAAACAAAGCACCCGGTTCCGTGTCGTTTAGGTGGGGGAAGAGAGGAAGATTTCCCCCCCGCCACACCTCACCCCGAGATTTTAATAAATCACAGAAAAATAAATTCATTAAACCACGAAACTATTAGAAATTAAGACGGTGAATCCGCATCCCCACAAGGGTCTGTTTGAGCGGAAGCAGGCGGTGGAAGGGAGATCGCGGGGGCTGCGTGGCACTTGGCCCTTCCCGAGATTTATGGGGATGTCTCTGGCCCAGGGCGGGGGTCCTCGTGTTGTGTTGCTCGGTCCATTATCCCCCAGTCGGCCCCAGCCCCGCGGGCCGAGGCGACGATGAGCACCGGCCCCGAAGTGAAGTTGCCCACTCCAAACCCGGGCACCGGCCACGGCCCCGGGCAGGAGCCGCGGGCAGCAGCGCCCTGCCCCCGGCATTCCTTCGCAGTCACGACGCTGCCCTGACTCCCCCCGGATTAACTTCGGAAATTATTTTTTCGGATCAAGACGAAAGGCTGAGGCTGAAGAAGGAAGGCGAGGTGCCCGGCGCCTGCCCAGGGCGCAGCCCTGAGTGAAACAGCCCTACGGGGAAAATATATCGAGATCCTCATGGAGGAGCGGGGGAAGATATTTCCCTGCAAACGGTGTCCCCCATCAGGCATTTGTCAGCTTGAGAGGCGTTGTGTCGCGTTTCCCTGCTCAGGATCTAACGAAATAGGAAAAACAAAACAAAACAAAACAAAAACACGAAGTAAGCAAAAAGGGAGAAAGAAGGCATTTGTCCGTGCTCTGGCGTCGGGGTCCGGTCCCGGGGTCCCAGCTCCTCTTCCGGAGCTGCAACTCGGGGCCAGAGTCGGCTGGAAAACCCGAGGTGAAGGCAAGGAGGGAGAGGGCAGCTCCCGACTCCAGAACGGAGAGGAGAAAAGGGGGGAAACCCGGCCGAGAGAAGGTCTCCCCAACCTTCTCGGGAACCCCCGATCGCTGGGTAGGGACGGAAGGGGGACAAATCCTGTGCCAGTCGCAAAGAAAAGAAGCCCGAATAGCCACACGGGCACGTAGGTCTGCGCGGCTCGGGATCCCTCTTTTTGTAAGACAAGAGGGTCCCGAGGGCAGCGTGTCCCCATCCCCAGCAGCCAGGCAGATCGCTGCGATGGGTCGGGTCCGGGGGGCAGCTGCGCGGCGGTAGATGATGCTCTGGAGCATTTATTCCCGGGGGAAGCGGGTCTCGTTTCTTCCTTGCCGCCGGCTTAGGGTAGGTGACGGCTGGTAGGGCTCGGTCTTCCCAAGTCCTCCCCGTACTCCGGGGTCAGCTGGGATCACTGAATGGCAAAGCAGGTAAGCAGAGCGGTCCGCTCCCTGCTATGCCAGGTGATTGCGGTGTTGCCTCTGAGCCACGTCCTGTTCCATCGCTAGAGGCCCAGGACTCTCATCCGACCCCGCGGCCGACGGCCCTAAGCCCAATAGACTCGGGCTGGTGTCGGGTCTCACCCCGAAACGCTGCCACCTGTCTGCCAGCAATTCAGTGATGGAGTCTTATACGCCGAACGGACCTATTTCTGGGTTGGTCAGGACTGTGGAGCGTTTTAATAAAATAAGTTCAGAGTTTTGTCATTTTAATGACCCCTTCCTCCGTTTATGGCGTCATCAAATTCACATCTGCATAGATCGGCTCTTTCGGTGCTTATCGGGAGAGGCGATTACATTGAAGAGACGCAGCATTTCTTTTCTAGAGTTGCATTTCACTCTCCTGCTCAGCGCTGGGGGCTGCAAGCCCCACTCGTTCTCTCCGGTACCCCGTCGGGGCGGGGGGGGAAGGTATCATGGTGGAAATGGGCAACAGGGAGGGAAATCCCTCCGGAGACGGCGTCTGGCAGGCGTCCCTGCATCCCTGCTGTTGTGCTGCTGTTATCGTAAGGTCGCAGCAGCGGCCGTCAGCGATAGCCTGAGAATGACAAGTGACAGTGTGGGCGCAGGAATTACCGGCTGTGTGCACGGTGGGGGTACCCCGTTCCTCGCATTTGGGGTATTCACAGCAGTTCCAAGGGGGCTGCCCGTGGTCTCTTCCCCAGGAGCAATGCTCCGTCCTTCCCCATTTGAGCGTCCTGGTCTCCCGGGGCCACTGTCATTGGAACCCTCCGGGTATTTTGGAAGAGGTCGCTGAATTATTCCCGCTGGCATTAAAACATGGCCCCATGTCAGTCCCACGCTCAGCACCAAAGGGCCCAGTAGAATGGGGGGGAAGGAGAGGAAGATTTTCAGTGATGGCGGATCGGGAGATCTGCCTCTGCACAGCTGAAATTTGCCCTCAGCTGCAAGACACCCCGTTTTAAAGACACTCCTCGGTGTGCATAACAGCCACCCACGGGGAAGCAAAAATACCCCTGGGAAAGGGCCACAGGGATCTCCGTATGTAATACCCAGGACACGCGTGTCCGGGATAGCGCGGGACCTGTGGGGGAGGCTCGGTAGGACGCAGCCTCAGCCGCCCCAAGGGACTGGGAGAGCCGGCGAGGGCGGCTGAGATGGTGCTGCACTGCTCCGGCGAAACTTGCTGGGAAAACGGGGGGACGTTCTCGTCCTCATCCATTTTTTTTCTCGGCGGGTGAAAGGTTTCCTCGCTGTGTCATGAGAAAAGATGCGAATATGCAAACGTCGTCTCGCATTGTCCCCGCTCAGGGTGAAAAGTTAAAGCATAAAAGCGGCGGGGGGAAACTGAGAGGGGGTCGACTCTTCAAAGGGGACTGGCTGGGCCGGGGGAGCCGGCTGCCGCTTGCCCGGGAACCGCCCTTCCAGGGCCAGCATTTCCAGAGGGTTTCCAAGGCTTCGGGGAGGGGAAAAGTGTTCGTGTGTGTGGAGGGGCAAGTCATCTTGTTCCCCGCGGGCTCGGCCGCGCTACAGAGAGGGAATCGAGGTGTCAGGCTCCGGGAGAAGGCTGATGATTCCCCCCTTGTGGGGAACCATCCCCTGCCTCTGTCCCAGTGCCCCCGCGGACGGAGGGATGATCCGGCCTCGCTCCAGTGGTGGGTCCGAGGGCAGCGAGTGTTTCACTTGAAGGAATCCCCAGTTCTTGTCCTTTCGCGGACCCAAGGCCCAGCCTCGGGCCCGCCCGACCTCGAAATTCTGCAGGCACACGCGGAGGAAGGAGACACTGCCCTCGGAGGGGTGGATTTCTCCTCTTACCTCGCCTTCATCGCCTGTGACCGAGTGGGAGCGGGAGCGGGTGGGAAGCGCATTAGAAAAAGCAGTAGGCCGTCACGATGGGGTTTGTTGCTTAAAACAACCACGACAAAATGGCTTTGTGGATTTTTAATCAAAACTCCCTCCTCTTCCGCCCCTTCCCCTCTCCACCTCCCAGGCCCAAGCACGGAGAAGAGCTGGTTAAAGTGCTGCCTACAGATCGCCCCGTGATACACGGCTCCCATATTCCCACCCTCGCCCTTAGATCTCCCTCTCTGTCTTTTGCAAGTCTCTTGATTTCATCCTTTGAACCTGTGATTGGAGGTTAAAGTGCACCAGGTTGCAATGGAAGGAGGAAGCTCTTAAACAATAAAGGCTTGAATATTTAGCTGTGATCAGGTCGCTGCCCTCTCCTTATCTTTTTAAATGCAAATCGTCTTTTAGGGGTAGTAGCTATATACCCAGCGCCTCTCCACGTCACCTGCCTTTGGTGTGTCTGGGCCATTACTAATAGAGCCTTGTAAACAATCGTTAATCATGTAAGGGCTGCTGGCCATTGGATTCGGACCCGGAGCGCGGAGGAGCGCGGAGCGCAGAGCGGGGCCGCGGCCCCTCCGCCTGCCCCCTCCCCGCCCCGGGCAGCCCGGCCCCAGGCAGCAGGCGCGCCGCGGCGAGAGCCCCGAACAGCATGTGGAGAGCCGCCGCCGGGGCACCGCCAGCATGTACGTGAGCTACCTCCTGGAGAAGGACGGGCCCATGTACCCCGGCCCGGTGCGACACTCGGGGGGACTCAACCTGGCGGCGCAGAACTTCGTGGGCGCCCCGCAATACGCGGACTACGGCGGGTACCATGTGAACCTCGACGGCGCCCAGTCCCCCGGCCCGGCCTGGCCCGCGCCCTACGCCGCCCCGCTCCGCGACGACTGGGGCACCTATGGCCAAGGGGCGCCGCCGGCCTCCGGCGCCGTCCACGGCCTCAACGGGGGCTCCCCCGCCGCCCCCATGGCCTACAGCCCCGCTGACTACCACCACCACCCGCACGCCCACCACCACGCCGGCCCCGCGCCCCACTGCTCCGCCGGGGTCATGCAGCCCCTCAACGCCGCCGGCGCCGCCGCCAGCGCCGCCCCCGAGCCGCTCTCCCCCGGTGGGCAGCGCCGGGGCCTCTGCGAGTGGATGAGGAAGCCAGCGCAGCCCCCGCTCAGCAGCCAGGGTAAGTGCGGGCCGGGAGGAGGAGGGCGGGGGGCTGCCCCGCCGACGGCTCCGCCGGGGCGCTGCTGGCTCCCCGTATGCCCCGCGGCGCGGGAGAGCTATTTTTATGGGGAAAGCTCCCCGAAACAATCCCTGCCGAGGGCCGGTCCTCGGGAGTGCAGGGGCGGCAGCGGCAGGAGCGGCGCTCCGCCGGGGAGCAGCCGCTGCCGGCCCCGGGGACTCGGTGCTTCGACGGAGCAGGGTGGAACTGCCCGGATCCCGAGGAAAAGCTCGCTCTTCCTCCAATTGCTACGCTCTCCTGCTTATAGCCACTTAGAAGAATTTTATAACCAATTATAGTCATATAAATCATCGGCCGGTGTCGCGCTACACATTTGTTTCTGAGTCACTGGGCGCCTGCCCTTTATTAAAGTCCCCGTGCGGCCAGGCGGGCAGAGCGGCAGCGGCGGCCCCCGCCGATCCCTGCGGGCTGTGCCGTGCCCCTGGCCGGGCCGGACCGGGCCAGCGGGGCCGGGAGGTGCGAGGGCGTGCCCCTCCAGAGCCCCGGCGGCGGGAGGCCGGTCCCGGATGCCGCACGCAGGACGGGTCAGGCCGTGGCCGGCGCCACACTCCCTTGTGATGTTAATACCCCCGCGGACCCTCCCTTTTATTCCTGCTCTTCATCTGCCAGGGAAATAGCGTGTCCCGCGCTTTGATATACGCCTTCCATGACTGCTGTCTCCTCTTTTTTCATTTTTTAAGTATTTATATGCGGGGGGGGGGGGGAAAGAAAAAAGAAAGGATGGTGATTTTGGCAGTAAATAACAACTTATGGCATTCCCGTCTCATCCCCTGCCTTGCACGACCGACGGGGCTGGCGGGGATTTCCTCTGGCGGCGCGAAGTGGGGATCCCTGTTACTCCTGAGGCCGCCGCGCCCCGGGGAAAGCCTCGGTGTCCCGGGGGAAGCCTCGGTGCCCCGGTGCCCACCCTGGCAGCAGCTGCGTCCCGGGTGACGGTGGCGGTGGAGCTCGTACAGGCCCGTCGCGCTTCCCACAGCAGCCCGTGGTGTTCCCACATTTCGGGCTTGTGCGGTCGTGGCCGGTCCCTTGTCTCCATTCAAATTCTGCCTTTGGAGCCAGTGTTTATGTTAATGTGCAGAGCTGGGGGGATGAAAGCGCCTGCCGCCATTTGTTCAGTAGTGGTAATTCAAACAGAATGTGGCTGTCATTAAGGCTTTGAGAAGGGTTTTTCTTTGATAAGATCTCCTTGTCCTGCATTGTTTGGGATTGTGTTCCCTATTCACTGGCTCTGGGGAGTTTTCTCTGATCAGGCTTGTATCTTTACAGGGTGCTTTTGTTGTGGTTTGCAGAGAGTTTACCTGAACAAAGTCAGCTTGCTACCCATTAAGCACCTTGGGGGCAGAGGCTCCCCCTCGGCTCCCTGGGGAACGGGAGGGCAGGGGACACAACCAGCTAAACAAGAAACCCTCGGGAGAAAGGAGGCCACCGGCTGTGGCGATGAACTCTCACCGGCCGCTCGCTACCATTCACCTTCGGATTTTGTTGGGTTTGGGTTTTCGGGGTTTGGTTAGTTTTTTCCTTTGGTTTTCTATTTTTTGAGCGTTGAAGTTGCACACTTCCAGGACCTCCAAGAAATCCCTTAAGTCTCTGTCCTGAAGCCGGAGCAGAAAAGACGGAGCCGGGCCGTGACCCGAGTGGTCCCCGTGGCTGCTCCCGGTTCTCCGCTCTTAGATCAGTATTTCTCGTTTAGAAACGAAATCTGCCTGTCCTGAAGGGGGATTTTCTTTCTTTCCCTTTCCCAGTCTTTCTATAAAAAGTTTGCTCTCACTAGGGAAGGCAAAACAAAACCGAAAGCCAACAAGTGCACAATAAAGGTGTTTCCGCGCAAGGCAAGGGTGTGCGGTGGGGCCAGAGCTGGCAGCCGAGGCTGAGAACCTGCGCCTGGCTTGCCCTTACATCCAGCATGCCTGGGATTTGTGTCCCATGTCCCCAAGGAACTGCAGAACGTCTCCTTTCTCCTCTGCCGTGCTCAGTAGAGCCCAGGGCAGGGGGAACAGAGCAGGAAGCCCGGGGGGTTGGGTGGGGGGACTGCCCCTTATCATTCTGCACCACAGAGAGCAGAGCCGCCCTCACCCAGACCCTTTGACTTTGACTTTCTTAACCATGGCTTTGTTCTCCGCAGTTAAAACCAGGACGAAAGACAAGTATCGCGTCGTGTACACTGACCACCAGCGGCTGGAGCTGGAGAAGGAGTTTCACTACAGCCGCTACATCACCATCAGGAGGAAAGCGGAGCTGGCTTCCAACCTGGGGCTGTCGGAGAGGCAGGTCTGTCCCACGAGCGGCGCACGCCACGCTAGCCACGTGTGGCCGGGCTGCGCGGGGCAGAGATGCGCGGGACGGGGATGCGCGGCATGTGGAATATGCGGGCTTGGGATGCGCTCTCATTGCGAGCCCCTGAGACGGGGTACATCCCCGGCGAACTGCCTCCCCTCACTCCTCTGTCTCCCACCGACAGGTGAAAATCTGGTTCCAGAACAGGCGGGCGAAGGAGAGGAAGATCAACAAGAAGAAGCTGCAGCAGGCACAGCCCGGCGGCGGGGAACCTCTCAGCCCCAGCGCCTCATTGCAGGGTCCCGCGGCGGGGGCGGCCGCTGCTGGGATGGGCCCCGCCGCCCCGCAGTGACAGAGCTCGGGGACAGAGGTGCAGGGACTTCTGGAAGGCGCGGCGAGGTTGGGCCGGGCCGGGTCGGACCGGGGGGCACGGTGGGAGCGGCCACCCCCGACGCACTACACCGCCCCACGGGGCCGGCCGTGTGTACAGATGTACAGTGTATGTGTCTCGTCGTCCGGGGGAAGCGTGTCCATCGCTTTATTAATATTATTATTATTATGTTTGGGTGCTTTTTTTACCCTGGAATTTGTTAGGTAAAATGGGGGCACTGTTTGCCAGTCAACCCCCGGTATATCTCAGGGATCGGTCCAAAAGACCTTAGAAATATTGTCGGGCTAATGATGAATTTATGGAGGAAAAAAAATTAAAACAAGTTTTTTTTTTTATTTTATATTTTATTTTATTTTCGTCTTGCAACCATGAATATGCAAAATGTTCCTCCTGCCCTAAGGGTCAGAGCAGACAAGATAAGGCACTGTTTAAACGTTCAGAAGTGAATTGCTTAATGTTAGACACTTGTAAAAGAGCCCATAAATCCAGTGCAGATAGTCATCCAGCAAGATTTATTAGCTGCAGTGCAAAGAAATTGGAAGAATTTCGTCTCTTCTGGAAAAGGTGTCCTGTCATGCTAGAATGAGGAGCCTTGTTTGCATGTCCAGTGTCTCCTTGGTTACGTTATGTGCTGTTCCTCACATCCTTACAATTTTTGTCTTGTTTGAAGGAGATTTTTTTCAGTTAGTTTTCCAAAGTCCCCTTGATTTTATCAGCTTTCTGTAGGCTTCATCACAGCTCCACCAGCAGTAGAAATTCTCAGAAGAGCATGTGCTATACTAGAGCCTACCTAGCACAGGCTGCAGCCTATTTCCACACGCTAGCTAGGTGATGGGGACTGGAGTGGAGATACCAAACAACTCACCTAGCCAGAGGTGAAAATAAGAAAAGTCCAGCTGATTTGGCCAAATCTCCCTGGTTCCTTGCCATATGTACTTCTTAACTCATGGCTGGAAGAAACCCCAGTGAGAAACAAGGCCATACAGCCACTCTGTTACTCCATTTGCCTTCTTTGGGGCACTTTGGTTTTGTCCTTGCTGAACATTTATTATCTTTTTGCTAAAAGCCAAAGCCAAATGCCAACAGTATGTACAAAACTGTAAGAGGAGAACTGGTTTGCCAGAGCCTAGTCCTATGCACAAGGTAGCTCTCTCTGCCTTAGAGAACTTGGGGAAATTATAAGGACCAGCCCTAAAGCCTCTGCGTTGCATTTTGGCTGCATGTAGCTGCATGCCTTGCTGGGCCAGGGGCTGAGAGTCCAACAGCAAACATGTGGCCATGGAAACCTGATCCAGGGCTCCTGTGCCTGGAGGAAGACCACGGTTGGGGGGGGCATGGGGGCAGCACCTCCAGTGCAGGGAACCTGTTTGATTTTGTGCTACGTGCATAGTCTTTGAAGTGGGTCTGGCCAGAAATCTGGGTGCAGCACCCAGGCAGTTATGCTCATTGCGCATGGGCTTGACACACAGCACGTCTTGCTGGGTCCAATGCCCATGGTTCGCTCTGGATCAGAGCAAGGCAGGAGCCAGATTCATCTTTCTTTGACTCTAAAGGGTCCTTGGTCTTTCTGGAGGAGCTGCTTCCCTGGGAACAACTAAATTTAAGCAGCACCCAAACTGAAGGTCTTGGCTCTGCAGCACCGACCCTAAATGAGAGGGGAGCAGTTGCACCAGGGATGGCCAAGTTAAGGAGGACTTTGCAGGCACCATGATCCACTCCTTCCTCTGCAGTCTCTCTGGGCACGAGGGCTCCTGGGCTGCAACAGCCATGCCACAGTCAGGGTACAGGCAGCCCCGGGCGTGCCACCCCTTCAAGGATGTCCTCTGGCGCCCGGGGCCACCCCCGCAGCATTGATCCCAGCCCGGCTGCTGCCGGAGCTGCTGCGCGTTGCTGTGATACGCCTGTCAATAAACCCTGTTTGGATTGTGGAGCAGAGCACAAGGTTTGTTTGTTTAGTGGTTAGAGGTTCAAAAGTCGGCATTGTCCCACTGCAAACGAGCACAAGTTTTTTCTCCCTAAGGAAAAGCTGGCTGCAGTGAGAGGGAGGGAGAGATATCGGTGGGCCCTTTTATTTGCTTCCAAGAATAATTAATGGCAGTACGAAAAAAGATGACCACGGAGTTATGAAAGACTATCAATAAGTAAATTAATCACAAAGGACCTGTGGGTATAAGAGGTGCTGCTTGCTGTTGGTTTTTTTGCATTTCCTAATGCCCACTGGGCTGGGGTGACATGGGACTGGCAGAATCCAGGGCTGTTTACTGCAGTGGTGGCACACAGATGCCTCTGGCACCAGCCTAGACATGGCAACATTTGGGACAATCTCTTTAATCTTTCTATAGTGTGGGCCAAGTTGATTTTAATACTGAAAGTGTCAAAATGTCTCCTTTTTTGCCTCTAGGACTTACGAGAGAGTTGCCCCCATTGAGGTGAACTGCTTGATGTCCACAAAAGTTTTATGTCTCCAAAAAGTTCAGTAGAAACATATCAACAAGCCTAACACATTTTAAACATCCCCATTCCAGATTTCTTCTCTTTGTTAGCAAACATTAATTTTCTAAGCTCTCTTCACATTCTTGACTCTGGTAATGCAGAACTTGAATTCTCAGTGTAAGAAGGAACCAACCAAGCAAATCACATCTACATCCAATTTCAAATATGTCTCTGCTCCTATCCCCAAACAAACAAGGCACCAACTATCTGGTTTCCTTTATATTCCTCATGTACCATAAAGGAGTGTAAAAAGGCACAAACTTGTTTATTTGGGTGGACATTTACAGGCACCTGAATCAGTCCAGTGGCTGGACCATGACATTGACCCAGAAGTTCTGTTTGTGAGAGGTGAGCTGACTGTGGTGACCCCCCAAACAACCCGTGGGTGTTTTCACCACTCACAGAGCACCCCACTGTTCTGCAGCGGCAAGCTGAGACAGATTGGTGGGACACAATATGTCATAGCTACTGTACCTGAAAAAAAATTCAGGAAATCAGAAGGTTTGGTCCCAAAGCTGCAGGATGGAAGTTTCCTGCTCTCCTTTTGACAGATTTTCCTGTTCCTACCACCATACAATAACAAAACACTTAGGATTCCTACTCTTGAATTAGCTTACAGACAAATAGCAGAATTTCTCAAGAAAGTACTCTGAGTTTGTGAGAAGATGACAGTATGTGTCATAGCCCAGCATGGAGAGAACAGTAAGGTACTTAGAGGACTTAGATGGCATCTAGAGCAAATATCTTCTTTTTCAATCTGTAATATCTTTCAGGGGTAATTTATGTGTCATCAGTCTGATGCTGAGCACTCTGGATCTGCCGGATGAAGACAGTAATCTTTTTAAAAATAACAAATAAATAAATAAAGTAAGCAACAACTTCAGACACACCCCCCACCCACCGCTTTTGCTTACACAAGTGACTTCTGTGAAGCAGGTTGTTTCCATCTGTCCATGAAGCAGTGGCTAGAAGCACAAATCCCAGCCATATAGCAGAGGGCAGAGCCCACCCTTCAGAAACTGAGGGGATTTTACTATGAATGACTTAAATCCTGGCTCTAGAGGGCTGTGCAAGGCCATAGGTTTCTCTTCGTTACTCCATCAGTGGCTGGTGTGGAAGAGGAAATCATGGAGTTTACAATTCTGTTGACACAGCTATGCTGGGTGTAATGCTTCATAGCCAAAATTAATGACCAAATACTTTCCCTCAGTCCCACCCAGGTAATGGAGCTGTGTGCTGAAGTATAGGGCAGTTACAGCTGAAAGCAAAAGTTGAGTTCATGCCAGAGAAGTAGCACTGGAGGCCTTCCAGAACCAGCTTGTAAATAGTAACAGAAGTCAGCAGGACACAAGTCTGTTGAAGGCACGTCCAGCTACACAGGTAGCTCAGCAAGAAAACAAGGCTGCCCTGGTGTGAGAGGTCATGGGATGGGTGGCCTGATGTAGCAGAGGACAAATGCCAGGGGAGGTACATGCTAGGAAGCTCCTCAGCAGAACAGCTCTGGTTACTGGCAGAAAGCCATGGCAGAGAGGTGTCAGGAGCTTCTGGGGACAGATGGGGTGAAACTCTCCCAGAAGCCTTAGCAGCCTCTGGGCTTTGCTCCAGATGAGCTCCTTGGTGGAACAGGATGTTCCCGCTCTTCTTGCTGATGAGGAAGGACTGCTTCCTTCTCACCTGTATGTTCTACCATGCTGTGACTCAGGTAAATACAGACAGTTTGTTCTAATTAATGTCTCAACTTCTGCAATGCCCTCAGTTCTGTTCTCTGTTTTTGCTATTTTCAAGTCAAACTCACCTTCCTTGAAAAAGGGAAACAGTTACTTGCAAAGGAACAGGAAAAATTCGAGCTATTTACAAAAAACAACAGTTTGTTGTCAGGAGACTGGAATCAGAGACCTGGGAATCCCTTCCTAGGCCTGTATTCCTAAATTGAAATATCATCTGTTTTGGGATGACACCCACTTGATTTCCCCTGCAGATACTTCACAGTAAGTACAGGAAAAGAGAGGATGATTCTCATTACATGTTCACACGGATGTCTAGATACTGATCTGTGGCATTCATTAGGCTCCAGTCCAGTTAACCATTGGCAGGTAACATTTTGTTCTTAATTTCCTCTAATTATAATAATAATGAACCTAACATAATATCTAATATAATCCATCTATAACAGATAGTATATTTAATGTAATATTGGTCAAGGTAGATGTTTTTATTCAATTCTTCAAAATAACAGAAGTGCATCATTACCTTTTTTAAGTGTGCTTCATAGAATCATATAACAGTGTGGGTTGAAAGGGACCTTTAAAGCTCATCTAAGTCCTATTGCCTTGCAATGAGCAAGGACATCTTCAACTAGGTCAGGTTGCTCAGAGCCCCATCCAACCTGACCTTGAGTGTTTCCAGAGATAGGGCATTCACCGTCTCTCTGGGCAACATTCCAGTGTTTCACCACCCTCATAGTGAAAATTTCTACTTTACATCTAGTCTAAATCTACCTTCCTTTAGTTTAAACTTCTAACAGCTCATTTCCAACCTGCTGATCCCTAGCACTTGAGCTGAACTGAAGAAAACTAGGCAGATGCCAAATATAACATCTGAACTCACTATCTGCCTCTCTGTGCCCTTGCACCCAGCTGCAACAACCAGGGCTGGAAAAAAAGCACTGCTTATAGTGCTGTTCCAAAAGAAGAGAACAAGCCAAACGCAGCACATGGACCTTTCAGGCTTTCAGCATTTTTCTTCCCTTAGTCACCCAGGTATTTTTTGGCAGCTGTTGCAAGCTCTTGTAGTTGTGTTTTTGAGTCAGATCCTGTCCCCCTGACATGCCTTGCTGCCTTCCATGGAGTCACAGCCCGTCCTTCAGATAACTTGTATAGACTCAAAGATCTTTGTGAGAGAAAGGCTGCCTTATCTCCTGCATTCTTTGGAATGGGATGCTTCCCACTGCTTTGTCCCTTTCTCTGCTGGCAGAAAACACAAGCTTTTAACCCTGGAAACCAAGATTGCTTGAGGTCTAATTTTTCCATGCTGTGGTCTGACCATGCAAACAGAAAAATCACTCAGGGCTAGAAGACTTGCTTGGTCCCTTGCCTTCCTGAGTGACAACAGTCAGGGCTTTCAACAAGGGTTTGCTTGTAAGCAAGTCCCTGGAGAATATTCTGATGCAAAACTGAAACACAAACCAGGTGCATGATTCATTGGCCTCCACGATCATTTGGGTCTCAGGATTTTTAAGACCACAATTCTGCCTTTAAGAACCTCGAGTGTAATATGGGCAAGACACAGACATCAGAGGCCATCTGAGCCTCCAAAGATGTTTAAACTCCTAAATCAATCAAGAGGCAAGATGAATTAGTATCCATTATTTTTCTTCCTTTTTCTACAGTTTGAAAATGAATCAATCCCTCTCACAGAGATGTTGTTGGAAGCGATACACAGAGCTGTGTAACAGGAAGCTATTGAGATCTCTTTAAAGATAACTCAAGCTTTTGATCACATTTTAGGGAAATTCCAGTTCTCACCTAATCTAATGATTTTTTTTGTTATTTGTAAAATTTAAGAGAGGGAATTTACATTGGTGAGAATCACCAATCACCTCCTATCAGCAATATCAAAGAATTCTTATTCTAGTTTAAAATAAATATGTGCTACTCTAAGAATTATAAAATAAAATAGTAGAAAAAATAAAACAACTCATTTTTCATGTATAGTAACTGCAGTATATTGTTTCTCTGGCAGTTATACTCATTTTTAGACAATCTTTGATCCTCATCAGGACACTTATATGCATCTGTGGAGGTAGAGGTAGCCACAGTGATCTGAAAAGGGGTCTCTAAAAACATCTTGCGCAACTACTCCTGGGAATGTAGTGACTCAGAAGAAAAAGCAGCTTGCTCTTATCAGGAGTGTCTTTCTTCCTCCAGGACTTCAATCTAGAAGCATGATCCTTTTTCTGTTCCCAGTAACAACACCCTGCTCTTCCAATGCCAGAGCAACACTTCGGACCTACTGTTTCATTCTCAGTAACTGCCTCACCAATCTCCTGTCGTGGCTCCAAAGGTGTTTTCCATCCTCAGAGGCTTGGTCTCTTGATGGACCCTGCCAGCAAAACATGTTCTTCATTATCTCCTTGCCTGTGGGTACATGTTCCTGAACTGGAGCAGGAAAACACAGTTGCCACACTAGTCCAACAAAAGCAGCTGCCTGAGCAGGGGCAGAGGGGGCTGACATGGCAAGGGTTCAGCAGCCCAGCAAAGTCTGTGGGGCTCAAGAGGCTGGGGGTATTCAGCCTCCTCCCATGCACACCCCTACCCAGGCATACTACCATGGACACCTGAAAACCTGCCTCCTTCCCTCTTGGCCTAGGAAAGTGATCCTATACCCTCCACAGTCTGGGAGCTACTATCACACAAATATCCAAGTGCTGGCCCCTTATGCATGAGAAAGCAAAATTCAAGTGCAGAATGAGAAAGAAAAGACAAGAAGGAATTTTGCTGAGAGATAAGGATTGGGACCGTTTCTGTCATAGGAAGGGAAAGAGCTGGGGCTGCAAGTGCCAAGTGCCCCTGGTGGCAGGGGGATGCCCTCAGCACTACCTGCTCCCTCTCTGACTAATGCAGATAGCAATGCCACTCACCCCAACCTGGCAGCTCCCTGTGCTCTGTGAGGTTCCTGTGATCTGTGGTGTGCTCTGAGTTCCAGAGCCAAGGGAGGGCCTGCTTAGAGATATCCAGGTAAATGCATCCCAGCAGCTTGCAGAGTCTCCCCCCTCACAAAAAAAAAGACAGGAAGGAGTGACAGTACAGCAGCCACTACTCTTTTCCAAGCAGGTCCCTCATAGTGTCCCACCATGCCACTCCCTTCCCTGTCTACCCAACCTGCTCAACACACTTGTCCCTTCCTGAAAGCCCAGGGAAAAGCAAGGGCCAGTATGAACTGCTAGTAGCACGTCAGCACAAATCGATGATTCATGCTGGAGGAATGAGCAGTGTGTTTTTATCTGACTTTAGATGTTTAACCTCACTCAGTATATTTTACCTTTGTGAACTTCATGCTCTATATGTGCAGTTTTACAAAAGGCATGAGACTGCTTTCTCCCAAATCAGATCCCCTCAGCAGTGCTATCCAAATTGAAGTCAGTCCTGGTTCAGAGGCTCTCAGCCTGGCTCCCAGACACTCACTGCTCTGGCATCCTGCAGCATCAAAGCCCAAGGGCAGAGTACTTGCCTCCTAAAGTCAAGCTCACTGTAGCAGCATTTCTTCACTCTCACGGAAGTTTATTAAAGTCATCCAGAACCAGCTTAGGTGGTAGAAATTTTCCTTTCTACTGTCAAGTTGTCCTTTTTATAAGTGAAAGTCAGGCTGAATTTCTACATCTGTCCTAGAAAGTTGGAAGTGCCAGGAAATATTCCTGGGCACTGCAGCTCAGTCAGCTGTCTTGAGCCAACTTTTGCTTGCCCAGGAAACTTCTGGGCATGGCTTGAGAGTTAGGACAAGCAAGAGACTTTCCCAGGATGTGGTTTGGGTGCCGACAACCAGTCCTGGGGGTATCAGAGAAGTCATCTGCATATAGACCATTTGATGACAGTGGGGCTCAGCACTGAGAAGTGATCTGGGGCATGGTCAACTTATGGGTGCAGCTGTAGACCTCAGATTCCTAAGTGGCATTGAAATCATGTAAGCCAGTTCCAGAAAGGCATTCCTTCTCATGCTTCTTTTAAGAAGTCCTGGCTCTCTGGAGATGTGAACATACCCAGGAGATCTACTCCTTTCTCTTTACTTCCTCAGCAGGAAGGCAAAAGAAGCAGAATTGGGGTAGATGCTCCAGCTGTGCTGAACTTACAGGAGTGATTTCTGCTGTTATTGGCCAGAATTTAGCCTGTGCATTTGGTAGGGCTGAACTCTCAGGATGGGGAAATTCGCCAAAACCTGTCTGCCAACTCCAACCTGCTGGCACACTGACCAAGAGCAACCTGAGCCTCTGGCTTCCAGCAGGGAATTGCCACCTGTTTTTTCACAGCCAAAACTGTTCTCATTGCAGCCTCTCTGTGCTGCAGGGCTGGAACTGGGTTAGGATACGCTTCCAGGCAGGAAGGGAGGAAAAGGGGAAATGGAAGGAAGGAGGGAGGAAGGAAAGGGAAGAAAGAAAAGGAAGGGAAGGAAAGCTCGGATAATTTCAGGGTTTTGATTGTTCTAAAACATTTTTTCTGA
>JAWWTY010000001.1:47616398-47640309 GCA_035222235.1 Margarornis squamiger | reverse complement strand
AGGAAAGGGAAAGAAGGAAAGAGAGGGGGGGAATGGAGGGGAATGGAGGGGAGGGGAGGGGAGGCGAGGCGAGGCGAGGCGAGGCGAGGCGAGGCGAGGCGAGGCGAGGCAAGGCAAAGGAGGAAGGGGAAGGAAAGAAAGGGAGGGGGGAGGAAGGAAGGAAGAAAATGGAGGGAAAGAAAAGGAGGGAAGGAAAGGGAGGGGGAAAGGGAGGGAGGAAGGAGGGAAGGAGGGAAAGAGGGAGGGAAGGTAGGGTGCAGTGTGGCGGCGCGGCCGGCAGGTGGCTGTGTGACACAGCCGGGCTCCGCAGGGTTGCCAGCGGGGCTCGCCATAAGGGGTTGGGTTCTGTCCCCACATGCTCCGCTGGGTGACAGCCGTCTGTGTGCTGCCTGAGAGGTGAATCGCAGGCGTCAGACCTGGCGGGGGAAACGCGTTACCGTCTAGGAACTGCAGTATTACCTTGATCTGACCTCAGGAGAGAAGTCTGGCACATCCTCCCTGCCTTTCCTGGGCTTGTGCCACCAGGCATCAACATAAGGAGTTTTGAAACTGGCCAGCATCTGTTTTCCCACTGGGCAGCACAGCAGCACCAAGCACAAATCCACTTGACCTCCTCTCTGTGCAGTGTTTTTCCTTTCTTCAGACACTAGTTGCTACTGCAATACAAGATGTCAGCCATTGCTGTCATGTAAAACACAACCTCACAGAGCAGAACCTGCAAATGTCTATGGCACCATCTGGAGAGTTCTGGTAGCACTGAAGAAAGCCATTATATGTTCTACATAAACCATGCTGAATGGCTGAGCAAATCCCTGCTCCTCCATTCTCTATCCTTGGCTCACACATATTATACCCCTGGTATCCTCCCTTACAGCTGCTGTCCAAGAATCTAGGCCAAAGCCCATTCAAATCAGTCCCATTGGCTGCAGTTATCTTTGGACCATGGCCTAGATCTCCTTTACTGGCTCTTGGCTTTATGCCTCTTCCATGCCCTCACTTGGAACAATCTCCGCCTGCCTGAAAGCTCTCTTTCATCAAATTTCCCTTAGTCCCACTTTGTTCAGGGTGCCTCTCTACACTGGGTAAATGACAGTTTAAGAAAGCATATTGGAGTGCAGTAGGGACCATCTAAGAGATGGCAGAAGATGCCAGGGTTACTGGCAAAGTGGAGTATGTTCTGGAGTGGCTGCAGGGAAGTGAAGGTGGCCAACATCCAAGATGTGTTGGGTCTCAATAGGAAACTTAAGCAAGGCAAGGAAACTCTTCCAGTAGCTGCACTGCATTCATGGTCCTATGGGTAACTCTCCTCTTCTTCCTTGCCTGCCTCTTCCTGGTCCCCATATCCTGCAGAAGCTCCTGCTTTGTGTCAAAGACAGTGCAGATGTAGGTGCAGGGTGAGTTGCTTCCAGAATGAAAGAGATGGCACGTTTTGCAGAATGATGAGTATTTTATTAATTGGTGAGTTAGGTTGTCTCATCCAGCTGCTTCTGTTTAGTACAGAAACAGTAGGCAGAGAGGGCGCACTAGCACTTTGCATTAATGTGACATGCCACTGCACCCTCAGACTGGGATGTGAGGGAAGTACCATCTCGTTAGTTGCTCTCTTCCTGGAGGTTTTTAATTCCTGATGCATCCTTGTCCATCTTCCACTCCACGTTCCATAATCAGGCATGGAGCCAGGCTGGCATTGCACAAGCATGAAGAAGAAACACCACATCTCCCTTGGTCTGACTTCCCCAGCTTGGTGCTGCAATGGCCCACACATGTCAGCTTGTCTCTCCCTTGGCCCTGATGCTAACCTGTAAAAGCCCTGTCTCTCCTGAGCCTCCCTCTACCCACTCTTCCAAGTGTTTATAGGTTTACAACCAGTGAAGAATGAAGCCCTGACCTATCTAGTGACCACATCTGGAGAAGAAGCATGGACACTAAGATTTTCCACCAAGCTATCACTGCTCCCAGCCCACTGTCATCAAATGTCTGAGAAGGCAGAATTTTTCAGATCTTCCATGAGTAGTGCTGCTGTGTGGCTTACCTCACTTCTCAGAGCCAAGCTGAGAGGATGGGATTAAAGCAGGCATAGGAGCAAATGGAACTTTGCTGGAGCAGGATATAAATCTGCCATGCCAAATAGATTTTTATCTCCCACTTCTCTGCAGTTTTTCTGACAGTTTCCAGTGCCTGCATATAAACAAATTGAGAATATTTTTTCCCCAGGAACTGTGAGGCAGGTCTATGGGATATTTTGCCAAAAAATAGTTTTACTTAGAGCCCTGGGCAAGCTGGACCCTAAATACCTGATTTGTCATAATCAGGGACAGCTGGAACAAACTCTGCGTGTAACAGTGAATAAGCACTACTGAAGAGAAACCACAGGAAATGGAAAACTCTGACAGAATCACAACACTGTCGTTTAGCATATGCACCAGGAGGAATGTGGAGATGGGTTGAAAGAACGCCATCACATTACAAGATCAAATTTCCTTCTGCAGGAAAGGTGCAAGCTGCAATTAACAGCTAAGTAAAACACAGAAAGCACCTGGTTTCTGTATCATGACTTGTTCCCTAGAAGCCAAACGGCATTCCCAGCTAATGACCTCACTGGTGTCATAATCCTGTAGCTGTTGAGACCTTGGCATTACATCAGTTACCTTTTTTCTTTAGTCCTCTCCTTTAATGGCCCCCCTCTGGCTTATCCCTGTAAAAAAACAAACTACTTCAGCCTTACTTGCCTCTCTTTTGACCCCACCTGCTTTCAGTGCCAGCTCATCCTTCTGCCTGTCCACTCACTGACAGTGTTGCTTTCCATCACTACTTGTAGCAGCATCCCTCTAGTTGCCATCCTCTTCAGCTTCTGGGAAACTGCTCTTGCTAATTTCCCTAATAAGTTTCTAATAAGCCAGAAGTTGCTTAAAAAAAATTAATTTTTTTTCTCCAAAATTTTTCCTTTGGGTTCTTGGGAGGCAGCGTTAAAGAGAAGGGAAATACGCTGTCCTCTCCTTGCTAACAGGGCAAGAAACCATGGGCTATAACTGCAATAGGTAAGACTTGTGGGATGTTAGGAAAATGCACTCATGGTAGTAAGAATGATGCACTGGAACAGAGAACATTAGGAATTCTGTGGCTGTGTAAGCCTTAGTGAAGAGGACAGAGCAACATGTCTGAAGTGATCTAACTTTGGGCAGAAGAACAGAGTAGAAAGCTCAGTGGTTCCAGTTTCAGTTCTCTTATTGCTCCTTCAGGGATGCTCCTAAAGAATCCCTTTCATTACCATGTAAGGGTCATGTAGCTTTATGGTTTATGGTCCTTTCCTCTGCCTTTATCTCCACCTAATCTCATGCATAGCTCAAAATGCTGTCTTGCACACATGCCATCAGATGTACTTCTTTCTGTTTTAAGTAAAACTGTCTCACTAAAGTCTGAGATGAATAGAACCAAACCATTGATGATGAGGCAGCAGACAGTGAAGCTGTGAGCATTTTTCCAATCACAACTCCAAAAACCAGCTGTGACTTTAATAACAAGTTCTACCACATTCATTCCAGGGTAAGGGATTGATGCCTTCAAAGGAGAGGGGCTTTCCTCCTCCTCCCCTTTTTGACAATTTTCACTCTTCAGGTAGAAATTCAGCTTACAGAGTAGATTAAAAAAAGTCCAAACCAGGACTTGCTATTCTGCCAGTTTATCTTGAGAAATGTCACCTCACACAGTCTCACCCTTAGTCAAATACTGACTCACCAACAAGGGCCTAGCACTGGAAAAGGAGAGAGAGCATGCCAGATGACAGATCAGCTCTCCCTGCTGGAAGCTTGGCAGGGAGTGAGCGGCATGTGTTTGAATGAGAGGGACCTGAGCGATTGTGCTGAAGTGTGGTTAAAAGCCAGGATGCAAGGGGGCTGTTTCACTACTGCTTGCTGCAGAGAGGTGCAGCCTCCTCTCCAGAAGGGATTGTGTTCAAAACACGACTTGGAGCCCTACAATGCCGCACCCAGCTGAGGCTCCCAGCAGGTAACTGTTTGCTTTTCTCTGGAAAAGGGTTTGAGCCCAGGGAAGTGGTGTTCAAACACAGGTCTCTGCACAGTCCTGTACCTGGTAACTCTCCCCTAGCTCCACCTTGGTCCTGAGACAGTTTGGTCTCCCAGCATGGGCTATGGATGCCCTCTGTTTTCTCCAAAGGGAGCTCCCCTTCCTGTTTCTGACTTTTTCTTATGCCAGTGAAGTCACTAATCCTTGCCTGCCTCTGCTCAGTGCCTTGAGGTCCACAGGGAATGCCTAGAGCAGGCATAGCTAAATAAATAATGGCACACATTACCCCTGCTCAAACAAAACACTAGCATGCTACCAGTCAGTCTTGGAGACAACTCTTCCAGTATTCTCTATCAAGTCCAGTCCTGCAAATGTAGACACAAACCACTATAAACTCTGGTTTCTGAGCCTGTTAAATGTGTTTTACTTTTGAATCTTAAGCACACTGTGCCAAGGTTTCTTTGAGCAGATGCTCTTCTCCTTCTGAGTCTGGGTCAAAGAACAGGGAGAAAATAAAGCTGCCACTGTCACCAGCTCATTGTACCCAGACCAGCTCTGTCATGAGACAAAGCCCAGCAACCTCCTCTTTGACAATGTTCCACACCTGCTAGAGATGCTTCTGTTATTGGCCTGTTGGTTCAACTCACCCTCATCTCTTTTCTTCTCTTACAATGTATTTTTGGGTTGTTTGTGAAGAATATGCCTGTTTGACAAGGTACCTGCCTCTTGTGCCCAGTGGGTCCTGGCAGATGGAGCCAGACATCAGGGCTCCTGTGAACATGTCTCAAATCACCTCATGCAGAGACAGCATAGCTGCAGCCTTTCCTTCATCCAGTGCTGCTACTGCTGGAAGCAAATACTTTCTGGAACAAGCCCTGATACGAGATAGCAAGTGCTGTAGTAGAGGAATCACATGTTGGAGTTTCCTACTGCATGAATGAGGCTGGCTGGGCCTGACTCATCACTAAGGCACACTGGGGAAACAGAGGAACTCAGCTCGTTTCCTTTGCATTTTATTTGTTCCTGCATGTATTGTGATCCCAAAAGCATGAGGGAACAGAGGACCTGCATACCAGGACAGCAAGTGGTGGGAGGAGAGGAGATGGAGAAAGGCAAAGACTCGGAGAAGCCTTGCCTCCATGAACTTTCTCCTTTGCTCCACCATTCTTTGCACTTGCAGCTAAAGCACTACTGGGGCACATAGGTGCTGGCAAGGTGCACAGAAAGACACTGTAAATGGTGCTAGAAGCCACTGGGACAGGAGCAATGAGGATAAATAATAAATATTAGATAAATGTAAGTAGCGGATAAGGGAAGTAGATAACGTTCACTACTAACATGTGTTTCCTCATGTCATTGTCCTCCCTAGATGCCAAATCAGTCACATTCCAGACTGCTATAAAAATATCATTGAAGACCTGCCCATTCTTACCCCTATCCAGGGTAGAACAAAGCAGAAAGGGAATTGTTTTTCTGAGTGACAGTTTGTTGGAAGCCACATGTATACATGTGTGTTTGCATGGGTTGCCTATGCTTATGTGAAAAGGTCTCATAGGAATAACTCTATAAGCTTTCAGGAGTGAAGGGAACCCTATGGCCTTTCTTTCTACTCCCAAAATGTGCCTTGAAACCCAGCACCTAAACCCCAGCCAACTCTGCCCGAAATGGAGGACAGATTGTAAGGTGCATTGCCCAGGCCACTAGACCCTGTTTTGGTGTTCGTTGCAGGGGTGGCATCCCATCCCATCCCATCCCATCCCATCCCATCCCATCCTATGCCTTGTTGCACTTCAAAGCACTGAAGTCTTCCTAAGCAATATTTCTTCTCTCAGCCTGCAAAATCTCTCCTCAGCTCTGGTCACGGCAGCAGCAGCAACCACAGTGTGGGAGGTAGCAGCCTTCAATGTCAGACTGGAAAGACTTTCACACCTTAGGTTAAATCATTGCTTTCAGAATTGATTTATGGGCATAATTATGAATAAGTGGATGGATTTTCAGGCAAACATTTGGGTTTGTAATGGAGGAGACAAATACAGTCTTGCAATCCTACTTTTCATAGTAGAACATTCCTGCAGGGTCCTGGGACACGGTCCCATGCTGGGGAGGTAAAACAGGGGTCAGCACAGGGTGTGCATGAACTCCTGTTTCCCTTGCATGGCCCCAACAGGGGCTGCAGATGTAGCTTCCCAGATGGCACCATATTCTGACCTGTGTGTGACAGCAGCCCCAACCTCCTGCCAAGTTTGTCCTAGCTGTGTGCCATTCACCTTAGATACTCAGCCCTGCTTGGAGAAAAGAGAAGTCCTGCTTTGTGGTCTTTCATGGAATAACAGTCAATGTCTCAGTAGTGCAGAAACAGAAGAACATTTTTCACTGCAGCGTTGGGGAATGTATCCGAGCAAAATAGGAGCAGCAAAGGTGTTGCCTGTGCAAAACTCAGTCAAGACTTTCAGCCTCATTTCCTTTTCTGGAGACACAGGCAGAACTGATGATTCTATGGTTCCTCGTGCAGTGGATGCCAGACCCAGGTACACCCAGGGAGGAGAAAATTGCCCTGAATTCTGCTCAGCTTTTCCTTGAAATAATTAACACTGAACACATATCATTCTTTGGGACATACCTCTTCCGCACCTGCCTAAAGGATTCCACTATTGCCCAAGAAGGAAATAGAAAGACATCTCACACTTTTCAACTCTTGCCCGATTTAAAAAGTATTTTTAGAATGTTATGATGAAATCCTATCCTAGGTAAAGATAATTACATATAAATCATAAACTATTTCATAAGGAGAGGTGTCTCCTAGGAAGATGAATATGTCTGGACAACTAATTTTAGTGAAATGCATGGTACAAGAACTCTAGTAACCTTATAACTCTCCACATCAGCCTTGCCTTTCCCCAGCACTCCGTAGGGCTGGCTGTTCTGTCAGGTGAAATTACTGTGAATCTTTAGCTCTACAAGGTCCCAGACCTGTCTAGATTTAGTTAGTTTAATTTTTCCATTGGTGGAGTTGTAAAGTAGGTATATATATGTGTGTGCTAAACCCATATACTATGTCAATTCTTAGGGGAAAAAAGACTTTATTCATTAAAACTAAATCATGCAGATCTGATTCTGATTCTACTAATAAAAATACCTTGGAACTGAGGACAAGCGACACAAATAAATTGTGCAAGTTCTTGCATTTCACATCAGTGGACAAAGAAAATCAAAACTGAATGTGCTACACTAGAGAAAGGACAGACAACACTTCACCTGCCGTCTATGGTGCTCACCCAAGGGCAATGTGCTCTACAAATCTTAGTAGAAAATCGTTCTATTTTGTCTGAGAGACATGCTTGCTGTTGCTAGATCTGTTTTTATAGTGGCTTCTCAATTGCAATGTCAGTGCCAGATATTGTAAAAGGTACGTGGAAATTGTTCCACTGCACATTACAAGTGACAGGTTAATGCTAATGAATAGTGATTAGAAATGCTGATGTTTAAAAAATAATTCATGTCCCCAAAAAGTTTAAGAAATATTACTTTAAATAATATGGTAATTTGCTTCTTAAGCAGAATAGCTTTATTTGAATTTTGCTCATATAATCATTAGTAAAAGTTCTCACTCATTGACTACATTTTGATGAATAAGAATATAAGGGCTCAGATGATAAACTCCTCAGGCAACTTGCAGGAAAAATTACCAGAAATGCTCCTGTTTGCACACAGACCTTCATGTCCCCAAAGGAAAGAAAAACAATAGACAAATTACACCTTCAGTTCAAGTCTCCACCTTACTGTTATAAGTCTCATATAAGACGGGGAAAACCCAAAGACCTGTGCCAAGATGCTTCCTTTCCCCCTCGCTTTCAGCCGAGAGACTGAGAACATCCTCTGGCCAGCGTGGGACAGGCTTTCCTCCTCCTCCTTTTCTTCCTCCCATGGCCCGGGTCCACAGCCCAGGAGGGACTGTGGCGGTCCCCGAGGATGCTCGAGGGATTGCTGCTGCCGAGTACAGGGCAGGAACCTCCCCGTCGAGGAGAGAAGTCAGATCCGCCTGACCGACAGCAAAACCGGACAGTTCCTACTTCCTTCCAGCGGCTGTTTTCTGTTTATAGTTTGGATGTGATTTGTTCCCCGCTTAGCTGAAATGCCCGTCGTTGTCGGCACGGGGAAGATGTTCCTGGCAGCAGAGAAGGCAGGCTGGGCCCGGGATGACCGGTGCTACCCGTGTCCCCGCAGGGAAGCCCCGGCCAGGCTCTCTGCCCGCTCCAGCCCGGAAGACCCGGCCCCTCCCGCATGCTGGATCAGGCCGAAAAATAACACCCGGGAAAGGTCCCTGGTGCTCTGCGGTACCTCGGGAAGCAGCCGGCCCCCAGCCTCTGCTGGGATGTAAAGGCAGGTCTGCAGAGAAAAAACACGCTGAGAGCCGGGCAGGGACAGGAGCATGTGCTGCGGGGATGTTTCTCCTTTCCAAGGCAGAGTCCGAGCTTGCGGAAGAGGTGGAAGAGAGGCAGGAGCTTTTCCACTAGGGACAATGTCCCTGGGACCAGCCCTACCGCCCCAGGCGTCCCACTCTCGTCTCGGAGCCCGATCTGGCTCTGTTCGCTGCCCGGAGCTTGCACCTCTGGGCTCGCACTCACTCCTCCTGCGCACTGCGGAGCCCCCGCGGAGCCCAGACGGGCGCGGTGCCGCGGGCGGCAGCGCAGGGTCCCTACAGCCGCTGGAGAAGCCCGGAGGAGGGTCTGGCTAGCTGTGCCCGTCATCGGGAGCCGGTCATCGGGGGAAACAATTCCTGCCCGCAAGACAGGTGGGCCTTTTTCTTTTACCTTTTTTTTTTTTAATTTTTTTTTCTTGCTTTCTTACCCGCCCCCACCCTTTATTTCCCAAAGGCAAAAGAGAACGAAAGAAACCAGATTCCAGTTTCCAAAGAAGTAAGTAACAGTCCCGAGAGAGTCCTCGGTAGAGCCGGTGCCCTGGTGCCACTGGAAGGGACGGGGACGGCGGCGCGCCAGCCCGTGGATGGTCCGGGATGCTCGGCTCCGCGTCCGCTCCTGTGGACCAACAGACACGGCAGGACGGGCAGCCGTCCGAGGTAAGGCAGCGTGCCCTCGTTTCGCCTCCGGTTCCCAGACCGCTCTGTGCACCCTGGGTGGCACACGCAGTCGGTGGCCACCCGAAACCCGCCTTCCCCGGGGGAAGCTGCTCCGCAGGGGCTCGCTGCCGTGCGGGTTGCTCGGGGAAGCGGGGCCCAGCTCGTCGCCATCTCGGCGGCTCCCTGAGACTTCCCCCGGCCCTACGGCCCGCAGCGAGCCTCTGCTTGTTGCAGCTGAACATCTTCCATTTACTTTTCGGACGACGCGAGCTTCGGAGTGGAGGCACCGAGTTTCCCCGAGGGAAGGCGGGAGAGGGTCGGCATGGCATGGCACGGCACGGCACGGCACGGCGCTGCGGCGGGAAGCAGGCGCCAGCCTCTCGGATCTTTCCCCGGTTCCATCCTCTTCTTCCTCCCGGGGCGTCGGGCTCCCCGCGGCTCACCGAGAGTCCTGCTGTCTTCTAGGGGCTAGGCTGGGGGCGAGAAGGTCCCTGGAGGCCCCCGAGGGCAGGTTCCCGGCGGGACACGGCTGGAGATCCTCCTTGGTCTGGAGCTCCCCGGAGGACACTACGCAGTCTTGCTCGGGGTCATTGCTGTTGCCCGCCCCTCGCTTTTTGTCCTCTTCCTTCTTCCACTTCATCCGCCGGTTCTGGAACCAGATCTTGATGTGCCTTTCGGTCAAGTTCAACATGACAGCCAGCTCCACTCGCCGCGGCCTGGAGATGTACTTGTTGAAGAGAAACTCCTTCTCCAGCTCCAGCAGCTGTGCCCGCGTGTACGCCGTCCTCGTCCGCTTGTTCTCCTCCGGTTCCACTACATAGGAGCCTCCTGGAGAGAAGGGAGAATCAGCCTCTGCCCGCCCGGCCGCCCCATCGGACTGCGGGGACCCACATCCCGCACCACTGCACGGCACGGGGGACACGCGGGGAAGAAGCAAGCGGGATGAGGGGGAGGCCTTGGGGAACTCTCCGGCTGGGCACTGTGAGGTGGTGCTGGTGGCGGCAGTCACAACTGCTGTTATTTCATTTTATAATAATTTATTATTTTTTAACGATAATTTGGATAAAGTTTTCAGGGAAGCACCGTTCCTTGAGCAAGGAGAGACACTCACGTGCCACCGTTTGCGTGTCACTGAAATCTCCGAAGGGCTCACGGTTCCAGGGCTGCAATTTCTCAGAGTCGTGTTAAAAAAAAAAAAAAAAAGGCCAAAAAGAGAAAAATCTCCTTACGAATCAAAACAAAATGGAAAAAAATGAAACCCTCAAAAAACCAAAACCAAAACCTCCAAACAAACCAACGCACCAAAAAAATCCCTCTAAAGCAAAGCAATAATGATTGGTGGGCCTGTCGGGCCGGGAGCGGGACCTGGGCCGGGATCGCAGCTCCTCCGTTTTGCCAGATTGGCGAAACTTTGGGTTTCTTGTTCCCGTAAAAAGCAGCAGCAGCGCAATCGCCATTGCCAGCGCGGCGGCCACCGCACTCCTGTGTCGGCACTGGGGCGCGGGTGGCACAGGCGGCCCATCGAGAGGGGCCGGAGGTGAGCACTGAAACTCAGGGCCTCTCCTGCCAGCGCCAGAGACCAGCTGGGCACGATTTTGGGGTGGTATCACCTGTGGGGAACGGTGATTGAAACAGCCAGAATGATACAGTCATTTCAAGAGAGCTACGTGGACTCTCCTGCCTCTCATCTTCCTATTCCCATGATTTTATATTTATATATACACAGTGTTTGTAAGTATAAACCTATGTATATAAACTTATATATGTATTTAAAATATATTTAAATACATGTGTAATGTTTACAAATACAAACCGATATATGTGTGTATGCATAAATATATATTAAAATAAATGTATGCATGTATAAAAATGTCTGTAAACCTAAACCCACGTATAAACCCGTATGCATGTGTTTTTATCTGAAAAAAATATACTGTTCTGTTACTACAAAATAAAGTAGTGGTACCGGGAAGGCGGAAGGCCCAGGGTCTGTCGGAGGCCAGGCCCCCGGAGACGGCCGGCAATCCCCGGGCCAGGAGCCGGGCACGGTGAGTGTCACCGGGCCGGGCTCGGCCGCGGCCTCTCTGCGCGCCTTTCCCGGGCAATAACAACGCAAAGCCCCGCAGCCTGAATCCCAAGGGTTTCCGTTAAAAATAAACCCTCGGGCTATCCATTTTGCCACATATGTAGTACAAAATGTTTTGGCTTCCGAGCACAGTGTCGCACTCGGCACAGCGCGGGGGCCCCTGTAGCTCTGCGGGCGTGCTCCGGCAGGAGCGATCCCGTGGTGCGTGTGCCTGCACACACATCGCACGGACCGGGTAATGCACGGCCCTTGCCTGCACCTCCCGGCAGGGCTGGGGAGAACAGGGAAGAGTTTTAGTCTTCCTCGAGGAAAGTTTCTCTTTTTTGCTGGTTTCAGGAGACAGAAAGAAAAAAAAAAAAAAAAGGTGTCGTTCAAAAGTTTGTTGGTTTGCGTTTTTTTTCGGGTTTTCCCCCCCCTAATATTATTATTCCCGAAGCTCATTCAATTCAAGGGAAACTATCTGATTTTCTGTCTTCCCCTCCCCGCCTCCTCCCTCGCACAATCTTTGCCGCCGTGCCCGCGGCATGGGACAGCGTGCTCTTCTACCCTTGCCGGCGGATGCGCCTCCCTGGAGACTGGGGATGGCCGCCTGGCCTTCCCTCCCCCTCGGTCTGCCTTCATGCAATTCCCAAACTATTTCGTGGTGATTTTAATACTCCGGTCCTTTTTTCAACTGTCTATTTGAACAAAGCCATTAATATAATATTTGCCGTATAGGCGTGACGGAGGCGCAGGACACGATAACATTGTGCGGGCAGAGACAGAAATATTGTTGGGCAGCGGAACTTTCTGCCTAGATAGAGTTTCTTCCCCTCACTGGCAGCTCTGTTTCGTTTGTGCATTGTTTTCCTTGCCCTGTTTTTTTTTTGGTTTTTTTCACCAGGAGAGGTGCAGTTATGACTAAAACCCGCCGGGAAGTAGGAGGGGTGGGATAGAGGGGCCAGAACCGGAGATGGGCTCTGCACAGAGGAAAGCCGAGAGGCAGCCCAGAGGGGACCGGCTGCCCTGGGGACGCGGGGACTGCTCCGCGACCGCACGGTGGGCACAGGAACGTGGGGCAGCGGGGCTGTTCCCTGCCAGCCAGCCCTGCCTGCCGCTTTCCCGGCCGCTCCACCTCGCAGGTGTCTCCGCGCCCCCGGCCTCGCCCTCCGCGGACCCTGCCCGCGCTCAGCGAGGCAGCCTCGCTCGGGAGGCGCTTGCACATTGTCCCAACTTGACCACAATTAGTTAATTGGTGAAAATAATTCGTTAATAATTGCTCAGGCGCAGGGAGCGGCGAGCCCGCCAGCTAGAACTGGAGAGCCGGCTCGCTCCCCGGCGTTCAACCCTACGGTAGCAGCCCCAGAGCAGTGGGTCTTGAGGGGCTGGGGTGGGGGGTGAAGCGACCCTCCAGGACCTCTCCACAGTACATCCGAGCGGTGGGAGCAGGACCAGTGCAAGAGAGGGCTTCTGACCGTCGAGAGAGACAGAAACGAGGGGGCAGAGGAAGAGGGAGGCGTCAGGGCTTACCGGTCCACTGTCCTTTCCAGGCGTGCGATTTGGTGGACTTCATCCAGGCGAAAGGCACCTGCACTCGGGGCTCCTCTATAGCCCCCGTGTCCGCCCCGTCTGCGAAAGGCAGCGCGTCCTGGTGGGGAGGAGGAAGATGAGGGTGGTGGTGATGATGGTGATGAAGGTGGGAGACCCCGGCATCCTCAGTGATGGGGGGCACCTCGTAAGGTGAAATGTCTGGCGGGCTGCCTTGCTCGAGAGCCCCTAAGGCACTGGGATAAGGAGTCTGTTGCTGCCTGCCCATGTACAGGCAGGCGGGGGGACTGGGGTTGTAGTCCTGCGCCTGGGCTCTCTGAAAAGCACAGGACTCCTTGTAGAGCTGCGCCGAGGCGTAATACTGCTCCTCGGTGTTCATTGCGAGCGGGGTCAGGGGGTCTCGCAGCTTAGGGACACATAGGGCTGCTCCCGCTCCCGGAGCCCGGGATGCCTCTTTGACAGCTGGCGGCCCCTCCGGGCCCCACCGCCCTGCCCGGTTCCCGCCGCCTCCCCATAGGTGCCTCTCCCCCACGTGAGCCCTCCCGCAGCCCTCCGGGGCGGGGCGCGGACCGTAAGAGGCCACCCGGGGTGGCCCCGGTCCCGCAACCCCCGTCCCCTCAGTTGGGCCGGCCCCAGAACCCCCTACCCTTCTGCCAGGTGCCGCTCCTTGCTTTGGGGTGAGGAGCCCCGTGGCGGGGGGCTTGCGGGGCCGGGTAGGGATCGAGGGATTACCCCGACGTGCGGGGCGCTTCGGGAGGGATGGTACCTAAACACACCTTTTCCCTCTCCCCCTCGCTTGCCCAGGAGCGGTTCATCTTCCAACACCACCCGGGCACAAAGGGGAAATCCCTCCGAGGGCCGGGTGCATTCGGCTCCATGAGGGGTTTGGCATCAGGGCACTTTGGGCTGCAGGGGCATCTCGGTTAAGGATGCGGGTGTCTGGGGACGGGCAGGGTGCGGTCGAGGAGGCGCTCCCTCTGGGCGACCCGTGTGTCGGAGTCCTGTGCGAAGGCCAGAACTGGCTTTTTGCCCGTTCACCCCTGCCCGTGGGGATGCGGCCGGTGGGGACCACAATGCTATCACCAGAGCGAGCGATAGGCAGCGGATTGTTTGCCCAAGGGGTAAATTTGGGAGCCTTCCCCGCGGCTTGGGCTGCAATGTGTTGACCCTCGGAGATAATCTGCTCCGAGCTGGTGCCGGTCGACTTGGTGACGAGGCTATGAGGAGGCGGAGAGCTACCGAAAGGGACAAAGATCATTTCCCTGCCTCCCTGCGCTCGGCCCGGCCGCCGCTCTCTCCGGCTCGGGCGCAGGCACGCTTCCTATCTGCCCGGCCCGCCTTCCCTCACCGCCGCTTTCCCCGACACCGGCGCTCCGCCGCCGCCGTCGGGGCGCGCACCCGCGGCTCCGTGTAGGGCGGGTGCGGTCGGCTCGGCTTGGCTTGGCTTAGCTCGGCTCGGCCAGTGGCGATGCACCCCCATAGCGGCGAGACAGCAGGGTCCCGGTACTTCGCTCCTGCGCCCGGTTTCGTGGGATCATAAACCCGCCCAGTCCATTACACTTAAAGTGAGTTTCCGCTCTGAACTCACGCGGGTCCCCCGTCTCTTAGAAAGCACACTGAGCCTTTGATTCAATATTGAGCCATTAAGCGATTGCTTTCCCAAGCCATTTAACAGCAGCTCTTATGGATAAATAAACAAAAAAGGCTGTAAACCAATTATAGTGCGGATAGTGAAAAAGTATTTTATTAGCGGGAATTACCGATAGACATCGCTGCTGCTCGGGCTCCCCGCGCCCGGCACCCGCCCCCTCCATCCCCTGGCATGCCGGGCAGGGTACGCGCCCCCGCGGGGCCCGCAGCCACTGTGCGGCCAGAGGGGATACGCATCTCCCTTAATGGTGGTTTCCCCCGCTAGCTCAGCACGCCCACGCCCGCGACGCCTCCACTTAGGTCTCTTGCAGACCCGGGTGTCTTTTGATCCGGAGACGTCTTGTGCTCCGACCTCAGCCCAGCCCCCCCCGGCCCCTTCCCCAGAGATCTGCTCTCGGGAGCACTTACTGCTCTGGGTTTTCCACGGGAAACCGGCCCGGATAAACAAATGCGAGGCCATAAAACCCAGAGCAAATTGATTCATCTCCAGGGAGGACCATTACCCGATGTCTTAATGCGGTCCTCTCTATATAACGAACGTTTCTAAACAGAGCAAACACTTCCCCCTCCAAAGCAAATGAATTTCGTATAATTTAGAGCTAATTCTCTTTCGTTCTGCCTGCGTGAGCAGGCGATAAGGACACGCTTTACCGTTCTAACAACAAGGCGGCGAGCTGCAGCGCAGGAAAAGGGCCCCGCTGGGTATCCCGGCACTGGGGATCCCGGCCAGGCCTTGGGGGTGCTGGTGTCCGGCAGTCGGGGGCCCACGGGGTGGGGAGCCCGAGGCCAAGGATCTCGGCTGCCTGCCTCCTTCTCCTCCTGGGATGCAATCACTGATCCTTGGCTTAAGAGTTCCTCCACAGCTGTGGGTTCCCAGGCGAAGCTTCTGAGCTGTGAGTGGGTCCCACCCGATTGTTCACTTGATGTGGAAAATGGCTGATGGAGGAGGCAGGTGAGAGCAATGGGAATGGCCAATGGCCACGCTTGCCCCAGAGCAGAACTTCCTGAGTGCTGTGAGTGTTACAATACTCAGATGATTTTAAGCCTCCTCTGAAACCTTTTTTTCCTCGTATTCACGTGAAACTTCACGTTTCAATTTGTGACTTTCCCCTTGTCTTGTCGCTGTTCACCACTGAAAAACTCTGGCCCCATCCTCTTGGGTATTTGTATGTATAAAAACGAATTCTTATAGTAAGCTTGCTATTCCAAGAGATTAAACAAAAATGAATGTTTGGTTTTGTACCGGTAATTGAAGGATGGTGGTGATAGCAGCAATGTTAAGTAGGAAAGCAGGTTGTGATTATCCTCAACACAAGTGCAGAAATTCAGATATTTGAGCACCAATAACAAATGTTTCAGGTATTCAGCTGTTGCCATCCTGCAGTAAGATCACACAATAACTGCACTGAAATACTTGAATTACCATATTAGATTCAAGTATGTTTCAAGGACTTGTTAAGATCTGATCACATTCCTGTAGCCTGGTGTTTGCCTGACAGAGAACAAGCAATCTGCATGGTTAAGTCTTATTCTGTATTATAAGAACCCTGAAACTTTGCCTTATAATACAAATCTCTCTGAAAAGCCAACGGTTTGCAAAGTCACTTACCTAATGTCATATCTATGTGGTTTTAAAATGTATGCCAACGTATACAACATGCCTCTGGAAATTCAAGGGCATTTGCAATGTCCTCACATTTAAATGGTTACTACAGGGGCTTAATGTGAGCCCCTGTAGTTTGGAAGTCTTGTCCACTTCTTCCCCAGTAGTGCCTGACAGACATCACTGCAGGCTGCTTAGATCAGTGAAATGTAAAACCACCTGGATGCAGTATAACTTTTTTCCCCTAAAAAAGGTTATAGGAGCATTTTGTTTGCCTTTCAACACAAACAATTTGTGAACCCCTACTCAATTATCTCTTTTTCCTGTTATGACCAATGATAGTTTAATCATTCCTCCCACCATCCTGACTGTCTGATTAGAGTACAAAATAATGAGTATAGTTCAGTTACACTTCCCTAAAGTAATTTGATTTGATTTTCTATATCTGTGTAATATTTAACGAATCTTCAGTACTCAACACCTTTTAGGGAATCCACATTTAGACAGAAAAGAAGTACTGAAGGTGAGTGAAACATATTCACAATAATCTCTCTTTCAATCTCACCTGTGCTCAAACCAACACGGGAAAACTATCTATGACAAGGGACTGAAGTGGGAGAAGTTGACTGGGAAACAGAGCTTTCCCAGGGATTGATTTTTAACCCCCCACCATGGCTGTATCTAGCAGAAAGGTAACCTTTCACAAAGCTGGTTAATAATCAATAACCATGCGAAAACAAATCTGTCTTTCCCTCTCAGCACTAACGATAAAAATGAGAGCACGAACTATTCCACCTGCCCTAAAGTAAGACTGGTTCATCAGTTGGAGGTTTTTTGGCAAGAAGCTTTTTTACGTATCCAAGTGATTCACCATCAGCACACAGCCACTTCAGTTTGCTCTTCCCACTATGCATCAGCTTCTTCATGCTGCAGGTGTGGGCCACAGCTTGAACTGCAGGAAGACATGATTATGTAAGCCATTTTGAATAAGACATTGTCCAGGTATTATATAGGGAAGTTGCCCTGGGAAAGCTGAGAATAGTAGAGGGTCTTAGTCTTGTTTTACACTTTCTATTTTACATATTTTAATTTTTTTTCCATCTACCCCAGTACTAATGATTTCATTTTCTAGTAGGGATATTCCTTATCACCAGGGAAGCACAATTTCATTGTCTTGTAAGAAGAGTTGAGGAATTACTTTTGCATACTGTGAACCTTCCCAGTGAAAACACAGATGTTTCATGTTGTCTGCCCCACACAACTTTCTATGTTCTACTTAATGTTTATTATACCAGATAGGAGTAGAAAAAAAATAAATCAATATGTACGCACACACATATATATGTATTTATTCAGATAGTCACAGCTAGAGGAATTCAGGGCAGAATCATAATCATGAAAGAACTGCTCCTCACATTCCTTGTCTGCTTGATTTTCCCCCTACACTCCAGGCTCTTTGAGGCATGCCAAGTTTGGGGCTCAGACAGAACCTGACCACGCAGGTGGCACCTGTCAGTTCTCACCATAGTCCTCCCCTCTTGTTTGTCCTTTGTAACTATGCCGGACTTCAACCATTTGAGCTGAATTTTTCCATTCTGTATCTCTGCCTCTCACCAAACACGTTGGGAAACTTTCCTTAAAACTGTTTGCACCGATAGGAAGGCAAAGCTGGGAAACTGTGACACACAGCTGCTGGCTGTGTGGAGTCGTTGCCTCCTGTGTGAGTCTCTGCAAACAAGAGTGACGATGTATGTCTGATTCCAAACCAGAGCAGAGGACTGGAATAGCTGACACCTGGAGACAGAAATCCTACACAGAATTTTCCTGCTCTGTTTTCTTAGCTGCTGTGTTTCTTTGCTGGATTTAAGTATGTTAGAAGTCCTGCTGAGACGTTGTCCCATAGCAATGTCCCTCCAGAGCTAACTCTCTCTGCAAAGCTGCCTACATTTAGTCGAACTGCTGTACAGTTTGAACTAGTAGTTTGAACTGCTGTACAGTAGCTGAAAAGTTGGGAGATATTCCTCATGCTCCATCCTCCAGCCCTGGGCTTGGAGGAAGAAGGTGATTATGCAAAAGACATATAAGATGGTCACCCTTCAGAGGAAAAAATTTTAAGTTTGGGCATGCTCCCAGCTCAGCCCTGGGTGAGACCCAAGAGTGCACCAACCAGACGTTTTTCCATTCCCTCGTCCCTGCCCACAGGGAAAAATATGAATATAGAGGTCAGGAGAGAGGGAGGGTGTGCTCTCACCAGCCCTCTGCCCAAGTGGGAAGCAGGACCTGGGATGAGCTGCTGGGTATTCCAGTAAGTCTGGCCAAAGGGAAATAATGTAATATTGATGAATCTCTTGGGTTAAATTTCCCAGAAGGGGTTTTCAGCTGCAAACACCTTGCTTTTTTTGGGTGACTGTTCTGCAGCAGCTTGAGGTACTCCCAAGAGAAGGGGAAGCTTTTTGGGAGTCTGGTTGTGAACACCAAATGCCACAAGAACTGGGCTTTAGAAGCATCTTGACCACCTCCAGTGCTGTCCACACAGGCTTTTTCTTAGCTGATGGGTTCAGTAACACTTCTCAGAACTTTTAGCCTTATCCCACTTGACCTAACATGGATTTCAGAAGGTATTTGTATGTCTGTGCAATGATTGAAATCCATTTGAAAATCAATGCACCAGATTTCACTCTTCCCTCCATAACTGATACTGCATCAGCCCTGGAGGTGCTATGAATCTTTCAGACTCCATAGAGGGAAGTGTTAGGAAGAAGTCCAGAAGGAAACCCATCCCTCTGTCCTCTGGGCATGGGTGCTATAAAATCAGCAGTGAATAAGTCTTGAACTCAGGGTCCTCGGGAGGCCAAGGATAACAAATGCAGAATTCCTCTAACTGAGTTTGTCTATAATGTTTTGTAGATAAGAGAAGAGCCCTGGGAAGGAACAGGAGGAGGGCAGTAGACAAAATGCCATGTCACAGAGTACGTAGATGTGGTATCAATTGAACCTTTCAGTTAACTTCCTTGCTTGTAATTCCTCACCTGCGTAATACACTGCGATGGGTTTAGTTCTTATTTGTTTATCCAACAAGGGAAGATAAACATATCTACATATTACATGTTCGTTCAGTCATTAACACAGGTTGAATTAGAAATATTTAAATAATTATATATTTTTAAAATTGGGAGACACCCACCTTAGGAAAACTTCTTAGAACCTCTCGTGTTTTAAAAAATGAAGGAAAAGAAACTAGAATTTTCTCACATATAATTTACCAACAAAAAAGTAAGCCAAACCAATTAAATGTTATGGATAGCTCACTTGCTCAGCAGCAATGACCACTGGTTTTCTTTGTATATAAGATAATATAAATATTTACTGTGCAGCATAACATTGATTAGCTTTGCTTATTTGTGTATAATTTACTGTTTTAAGTGCAGCTTAGACATACTAAAGATCCGTGTAGTTTTGAATATTTCCACTTATCCGCTAAATTCCTCTGCTTGCCTTTCTTGCCCCTTACCTTGCCTTCCCCCACGTTCTCTTTCATTTGCTTTCTTTCTCTTTCCCTTTCTCTTTCTCTAGCCTAATCTTCTTAATTATATTTCCACCTAGTATTTCCCAGTCCTTTAATTGTATATTTATTTCCTTATTTTGTATTCTATTTCTGCTCAGGATTTTAATGTTTATTTCTGCATAAGATTTGCAAGTCCAGCTCAAGTTCAAAAAGCTGTGATTTTTAAACCCACAGCTACATAGCAGACTAGAAGAAGAAAATCCGCATCTTTATGAAATGATGATGAACTGTACACACATAATGAGTATAGATTTGCACATTTAAATAAAGCTTGACTAGGTTTTTATTCACTGAACGATGCATGTAGGTTTTATTATTCCTTACCTGCACACTGAAAAGCATGTTGTCAAAGCTTGAAATGATTTTATGTACTTGAACAGCACCTGATTTAATGCATCAGCTGACAAGGACAAAGACATTGATTAAATGTCCTGCCTCAGGTGTCCAGAAGGCTGGAAAAGGTTGTCCCCTCAAACTAACCACTGAAACTTCACCCAGTAATCATTAACTCAGTATTTGGTCCAAGCTTTAGGAATAACAGGAGGCTTTAAAAAGTGTCAGTCAGAAAACACTCAACGTGATTTGGTCTTGCTCATTGAGGGAGAGTTGAGTGATAAGAGTCTCTCCTGATTGGCAAGAAATGTATTGGGGATTTGATCCTTGGAAGGGCACCTCTGGATTCGGCTCTTAGCCCAGGCAGAGAGCCCGAGGGTGCACGGTGAGCGCAGAGTGCTTGCAGTGGGATTGTAAGACAGTCATTACTCTGAGTTCATTTGAATTTGTAAAGGCTCTGGGATGGCCTGCACTAACTTGACAAAGGTGGTGTTTGCACCAGGGAACAGATGAACGCTGGAGCCAGCAGTGAGAGGCTCCACTGGGTTTTAAACTTTAAAATGCCACTTGGTGGGCTTCAACAGGGCAACACCCAGCCACTCGGGTTTTAGCCAGGCATGACCACTAGATCTTTTGACTTGATGCTGTTCTCCTATATTGCATCTAGAACAGTTTTTCACAGTCAGTAAAATCCATATGGCATCAGAGAAACCTTGGCAAGACTAATTTCATCATAGCAACTGAAGGAAGTGAGACATCACCTTGTAGGAAAGAAGCTTTGATAACCCCACAGGCGTCTGAGCCACGTTGTCCTGAGACAAGCTCAACCTAGGAGACTACCTCCTCTTGGAGTAACATGCAGTCCAAACACCCAGAGCAGCACGTGGCAGGCAGAGGCTTAGGGGAAGGAAAGCACCTGTCCCAAGAATTAAACCCGGTGAAAGACACCAGGTCTCCCATTCTTGTCTGATGTCCACTTCCTGCTCCCTGTTGTGGTTAGGAAACCTCCAGTTGAATAAATGAGTGCCAAAACCAGCCTCTTAACCTAAATGTTCATCCTGTGAACCTCAAACGAAATAAACTCTTTAGCGCTCAGCTCATTTGTGCAGCAACATTTTTAATATGGTTGTCTAATCTATGAAGCAGCCAGGTTCTGGTTAACAGTGCAAGAGTGTGTAAGAAGGCAAAGAGTGTTGTGTTTTCTATGCACATTGGAGCAGAAAACTGTATATAAAGGAAGTTCTGGCAGGTGCAGCATGCTAAAAAGCTTTGACCTAAAATTATATAGCCTGACAAACAATATAAAAAAGTAGATTGCCCAATAAACAAATAACATATCAGCCATTTATACAAAACCATAGTACTTAGACTCTTCAAGCTTAAAATGACTGTGTATTTTTTTACCATTAAAATGGTATGGTCTATGTATAAATTGTTTTAAAATCAGATTTTATATCAGTGTGTTTTCAAAACCTAGATGGATTTAACACTTTTCCCAAGATGAAACATTAGCTCTGAGTGGATGTGGAATCAGCTCCAAGGATTTGGTCTAGTGAAAGTTGTCTCTGCCCGTGGCAGGGCAGTTGGAACTAGATGTTCTTTAAAGTCCTCCCAGCAAAAAACATTTTATGATTCTATGATTTCCCTCCCATCTGGAACCAGGATACATGAGGCAGCAGCCACCAGACCTCTGGTGTCCTTGCAGGAGCCAAGCAGGAGCAATGGAAGGGATGCTGAAGGAAATATTCTCTTCTGGAGGTGAGGTCACACTGCAAACACCCTCTGTGCCCTTCCTTGTGGTTTCACCCAAGCCCCTCATGTCTTTTTTATTAAGATTTAGACACTCCATGAGTCAAAGGGGAAGAGGGGTCTAAATTAGAATGCAGCAAAGTAAAAGTTCCTGTTCTCCCTCCTGCCATCCAGTGGCTTGTACTTGCACCATATGTTGCTTGCCACCCTAGCCACCCCTCTCAAATCAGACCCTGGCACAGGTCTCTCTGTCTTCATACCCCTGCCTTGCCAGCACGTGTTTGCATCCTGAGGGCTGCACTTGTACCAGCGTATAGCTGTAAATGTTTGAATTCCCTCTCTGCAGGAACAGCAAGGCTGGGCTCTGGGGTGTGCCGGCTGCAGACCACAAAGCAGCATGTTTTTTCCACAAGATTTTTCCCCTTGAGGACCAGGAAGCCAGCCAAGCCCTGAGACACTGCCTGAGCCATGCTCAGGAAAGGCAAAGGGCCTCTGCTAATCACAGGCTCAAGATGAGCACCAGGCAGATGGACACAATGTGTTTAACGTGTGTCTTCACCTGCCACAAAGGGAACAGCTAACTCGGGCTTGGATGTCTGTAGTTAAGGATGCAAAATCCTGCCTACACGTCTTGTTGTTTTTACTTGGCACTACCTGCTAATGAAGAGGCATGAACAGCACACTTGTAAGAGAAGGAAGAAGTGGAAAGTTGTGCCCAGAGCCCTGAATTAATTTCTAAACCCTGCCATTGTCACAGCAATAGCCTAATACAAACATGATACCAAGAGCAAGAGGCATAGTCTCCTGTTCTCCGCCCTGCACACCTGCATGAGGTGCGAATGTGGATGTATTAGGTTGCTCTCATGTCCCTCGCTTGCCTGCTTTCCATCCCACAGACACTCAGGACTGTGCCTGGAGCCTGACCTGTGCCAGCCACTTAGCATGATCTTAGGGGAACCAAGCAAAACTCCTGCCTGATCCTTACAGATGTCATGCCATGCCCAGCCAGCCAGCATAGCCTCTTTGCCTCTGGGAGACAGCATCCTCCTGGTATCTGCTGGCCACATCTTCTACCATCTTGCCACCAGCATGTATTCAGCTCCCACTAAAGGTCCATTTGTCAGCTGCACTGTGGTCAGGGTATCACTCTCATGCATTCAACTGTGGGGGTAACTTGTCTGACTTGTAATGTGGCTGTGCCACAAGTTTGCCACAATTATCCCTTCATGATCCACTGAGACTTGGAGGAGGATCACTCTTCCAGAGGATGGGTTTGCATGCTATAGGAGATGCCTGTAGCCTCTTCTGTGAAAACCTGCTGCTGTTTCAGACCCTCACTTAGGTCACTGCCCTGAGTAAATCACTCTATTCATTACATGGTAAACATCCCTGTCCTCAGAGCTCACAGCTAATACCACACTGGGTGGCTATTGATCTGGGGCAACCTGGGACAGCTGGCTGATAGCAACTTCTCAGCTACCTTGATTTCTATCACCATTTGTGTAGGAAGCTCTTCCCATATTCCAGGATGTAATCCACTGACTGCACTAGCTGTCTGGCACCCAAACATCTTTCTACAGCTAGGCAATTCACGGAAACCACGATGTGCAGAGACTGTCTCTACTGTGCCAACAGTGAACTCTCTCTGGAAGTGCTGCTGCCTTATGGGGTGACAGAAATCAGGGATGACCTGCCTTGTGCCTCCACCTAGACCTTGTGACCTGCAACAGTCAGATAGCCACCAGTCACTGTATGTCTCAAAGTACGGGCTCACCCATGTGGCCCTGTCAGGAGAGGGTGGATGTGAGCAACATGTAGCCTTAAGAGTGTCTCAGCTAAAGAGGAAAGCACTTCTGTCCACTGGGCTGGGGAAAACAGAGCAGTTTCTTGCCTCAGGAAACAACACAGAAGTTCACTGTTCATCTAAAGTGAGTCAGATCACCAAGAAACCTGGCTTCCTCCCAGAGACCACACACTCATCCCAAAGACCTTTCCCCCCATCTTGGCTTGTGCAGTACCTTTGTGCCTAGGCACAGAGGAGAAGGTATTCTTACATAGACTTCCCTGCAGCTTCTCTGCATGGACAGGAAAAACCCTGGCTGACATGTACAAGGACCAGGGACAAGTACATTCCACAGTGGAAAGGTGTCCTTGGAGGAAGCTGATGCACCAGCCTTTGCTCCTAGACTTTCTTGAAGGGAGGTTTTATTCTGTTTAGTTGTCCTTTTCCCTTCCCTTCCCTTCCCTTCCCTTCCCTTCCCTTCCCTTCCCTTCCCTTCCCTTCCCTTCCCTTCCCTT
>JAWWTY010000001.1:47606460-47616298 GCA_035222235.1 Margarornis squamiger | reverse complement strand
TCTCCATTTCTCGTTCTCCCTTTCCCGTTCTCCCTTTCCCTTTCCCTTTCCCTTTCCCTTTCCCTTTCCCTTTCCCTTTCCTTTTCTCTTTCCCTTTCCTTTTCTCTTTCCCTTTCCCTTAGCAGTAAAGAGCCTGGGTCAGGACCCTGCTGTGATCATCCAGGTCAGGTCCTGTTCTTGTTGCCTCTGGGATGCACTGTGTGAGTAGGTGGCCATTTCAGAGAGTGATTTTTGTTTGTTTGTTCGTTTGTTTTTGTTGGTTTATTTGTTTTGGTTTTTTGGCCACAAGGCTTGGCAGATTCAATTTTGCAGACTCTCAAGTCCAGTTCAGGCTGGATGAGCACCCCAGGGCTGCCTGAGCTGCAGCTGCCACTGGTGGGGACAGAAGCTGTGAGTAAGTGGGAACCTGTTTGAAGATGACAGGAAGGTCGCATTCTAGATGTGTTATAGAAAACTAGTCTGTAAAGCATTCAGTGACAGTAGCAACATAAAAACCTCAAAAAAAGGAGATTTTTTTGTTGTTATTTTAACTATAAATGAAGAGCAAGGGTGAAAAGAGAGGTGTGGCTGACAAAGACCCTGTTCTGAGATACAAAAAACCACATGCCACTAGAGCAGGGATGGAGCTAAACCATTCTCCAGATAAGTGGGACTGCTAACTCAAAACTCCTGCTGCCTGAGAAAGCTCTGTCCACAATTCATGGCTGGTGCTCTCCCTGTTGCACAGACATTTTCAGTGAGAGAATCAATTTAGTGTGGCATTTTTCTGACCTAACTGAAGGTCTCCCCAGGACAAGCAGTCTAGTGAAGAAGTATCTCAGTGCAGTCAAAGAAGTTCCCATGCCAGTGAAAGTGTCCTGAGATATCCCTAGGTGGTTCTCCTGCTCCTGTCCTCTTCACTAGGCATTCCCTGGATGCTGCTGGGTACTGGATACCCAGCAGGATGGATCTTCAGCCCGACCTGTACAACTGTTTCTATACCCTCATGTTCATCTGTATTTCCACTATGCACTTCTCCATCTAAGCCAGTCATCCTAACCCACTGTGAAAACAGTAGAGAGGGACATTAAGTTTCAGCTGTCTCCTGGTGAAGCCAGTGTCCCAAACAGAACAGACAAATGTGCTAGGAGGTGATGTCACCACTGACATTAAGGAGATAAGAGTGATCAGCAGAACTGGAACGATGTGCAGTGGTGAGAGGCAAAAATGCTGGGTCTCACCCACCCACAATCAGTCTAACCAGAATGCATCATTTAAGTGCCAGGTCTGGTCCACACTTACAGGTGGAGGCAGTCCCACATCCCTGTGTCGGATGCAGCTTCTCTCCAGGAAGGCATGCAAGCAGTAGGTTGTACAAGCCTCTTCCCACATGCAAAGCCCTAAGAAGTGTCCTTGCTAACCCTTCCTCAGATATGGGCAACAACTCTTCTCCACCTACAGAAACTCAGGTTTCTGCTTAGGTGACATGAGGTGGAAGCAGGGTAAAGGGATGGACCTGCACTAGACATGAATTAGGACAGCTCCTTGAAAATAGGTGAATGACAAATAGAATATTCCAAGCAGAAACAAAATATTTTTCTGTTATTTCTCTGCACTTCTTTATCCCTTTCTTTCTCATCTGTCAGTTGGAAAAATTTGTGACCATCATTTCAGTTTAGGGACCTGAAGCCTCAAGGTTTTCTCTACACAGTCATGATCCAGACTGGCTTATTATTAACCAAAAGAGCTGCGAAGAACAAAAATGCTTGTTGGCTTATTAGCACTGTTTATATTGCCAGATGCTGACAGACAGGCAAATTATGTACAGTCAGCAGTTTTTCAGTTAGAGAGATTCAAGGAGAGCCATTTCAACAGGTGAAAATAAACAACTTGTTACAATACAAGATTGGAAACTTGTCCAATAAAGCTGAAGTCCATATATCAGGTGAAAGAGTCTTTCAAGGTACATTTCTGCAGATCCCACAAGCTTGATAGACAACATATAGATCACAATTTTGGATTTGTAATAGTGTGGAAAGGTGATAAAATCAGACAGTAGCCCTAAACACAAAATTTGCGGGTGATTATTCTTTTTTTAAAAAGCATTTATTTTAATGAAAAAGTAACATTCAAACTCTCGAGGCTTTAATCAGGAAACATTTGGTTCATGATTCTGATTTTACAGCAAAAACTGAAACCATCTATTGGAAGAGGAATTACATTCTCTGAAATAAAGAGGCAAACACATTCTCAAAGATTTATTTAACCAGAACACCATTTTCGATTGAAAAACAATTTTGTCAGAGCATTTTGTAGAAGTCTTTAGGAGCAGGTCACAGTGATCAACCCCATCCTTCAGTACTGTGAGTTGCCTTATATCATGCTCAGACCCCACTGGCACCATTCTGAACAATAATATCAGTATTAGTATTAGTGCATGAGCATGTATTAGTGCAGAGCAGTAATTATTTTTTTTTTTAAACTTTGGAGGAAGGAGGCAACTAACCCAAAAATTTAGATGTCAGAAGACTTCTTTCTTGAGTCATGACAAAAGACATCTTTTTGTAACTTTCTGCTCTCTGGTGTTATATCCAACAGTTATCTGCGGAGAGTACTTTAAGACAGAAGGACAACAGGTAATTTTGAATTTTTCCTTTTGTCTGGGTTTTACAGGCATTCTCATCCTCATTGATATGACTGAAGTTCATTGTTTCGTTAGATGATGGCATATCACAACATTTTCCAATGACCACAGGTCATGTTTGGCACTGCCTAATTGTACTGGGTTTGTGTGACAAGGTTTTGGTAGTGGGGAAGCCACAGTAGTGGCTTCTCTGAGAAGCTGCTAGAAGGTCCAACAGAGGCAGTGTCAGCCAACTCCAAGATGGACTCACCACTGGTCAAGATTGAGCCCATCAGCAACAGTGGTAGCAACACATTTAAGAAGCGGGGGAAAAGCCTTGTGCAACAGCAGCATAAGAGAGGAGTGAGACTATTTGAGAGGAGCAGCCCTGCAGACATCTAAGTCAGTACAGCCCATGTTGAAGACTGTGGTGAAGCAGGCTGCCCCCCTGTAGGTCATGGAGGTCCACAGTGGAGCAAATATCCACCTTCAGCCCATGGGGGAGACCCACACTTGAGCAGGTGGATGCCTGATGGTGACTGTGACGCCATAGGAAGCCCACACTGGATCAGGTTCCTGTCAGGACCTGTGGACCCGCAGAGAGAGCAGCCCATGGTGGAGCAGGTTTGCTGAAAGGACTTGTGATTTTGCGGGGGACCCATGCTGGAGCAGGCTGTTCCTGAGGAACTGCATCCCATGGGAGGGATCCATTTTGGAGCAGCTCATGAAGAACTGCAGGCCATGGGAAGGACTCATGGAGGACTGTCTCCTGTGGGAGAGACTCCATGCTGGAGCACTGGAAGTGTGTGAGGAGTCTTCTCCTTAAGGAGAAAAGAGCAGTGGAGACAATGTGTGATGAACTTAGCACAGGCCCATTCCCTATCCCCCTGTGACCGAGGGGTAAGAGGGAGACAAAATTGGGAGTAAAATGAAGCCCAGAAAGAAGCTCGCAGTTCTCATCACGGTTCTTGCTTAGTGACTGCTTTTAACTGTGTATCCCATTTGGCACTTCAGTATGGACTCAAGTCCCCTCACAAGCTGCAGCTTGCCTCAAACCTTCTGTGTTTGGAGTAAAGCCTGTGACAGGAACAAACTTGGAATGAAATGTGGGGTCAAGCAAGGAGAAAGTTCAAATCCCTTCCATCTTTCAGCATGGACATGAAAGTGTTTGTGCCTGCAACATGGACTAGCCTCGAGAGCACCTAGGGCTGGTGGAGTCATTCATTGCCTGGGTTCGGTAAGCACACCCAGGACCAGGGGTGGGTGGGCATGCACTCTCTATTAGTCACAGTTCAAACCGGGCTCTGGGTTTTGCTTTGGCCAGTGTTCCACATACCACAGTAGACATATTCAGAGGAACTTAATAGTACAGTGCAGTACTGACCTCCCCTCCCAACCAGATGCTTTTTTTCCTTCCGTAGCCATCTGGATGACACTTCAGCAATGTTAAACTGCAGATCTGGAAGCATTGTGATTATAATTATTTCACATCTACTCACAACCATTATCACTGGCAGGCTTCACTGAAGCAGATATTAGCTGTTTTCCTACTTGGTAGTGAATTTTTGAGTGATAGACATTATGGTTGGTAGCATTATGTATCTGTTGAGTTTAACCTCCTTGCCTATTTCCTTTGGACCTTAAACATGCTTTATTATATCAAATAGCAATCAACATTCCTCAGGGGTGAAGGTAGCTACATGACATGTTTACTGAGGCAGCCAGCTGTCGCCACTTGGCAAGCAACTTTTATCATAAGCTGGTTGAATTTAACATATATCAGCATTTATCAGCCCAGACTTTGTCAGTTTTATAAACGAAAACTGAGAGACAATAAATCATTTGGTGCCTGGTTGATACTGCATACATAGGAGAGTGTATTTACCAGGCCAGGTGGATTCAACCAGCAAAAGGCATCTAAGGCTGTTATTTGATCTGTATTGAATATAGCCTCAGATGCCTTTTTTGGCACACAATCCACATCTGAAAGCTCTGGTGAGATGTGTGCTAGATGGTACCATTTGTTTCCTTCTAGGCTGGCTGCTTCAGCCTTCACTCCTTCTCAGTAATAAGTCAACATTTCCACTGACTTCTGCTGAAGTGCTTTTGACTGAGCATCCATAACTCAATTAATGTCTTCTCACTTGTGGGGGAATGGAGCACAGAGCTGGAAGAAGAAACAAACTGAGGTGGGATAAGTCTCTCCTCTTAAGTGCCTTAACCATAAAGAATTGCTCTAATTGTAATCATGTTTTAGTCCAGTCTCAACCGATGTCCTGTGAATCACCTAGGGTTAAACAGGACTTGTAGGTGACATCTGTATCACTAAATCAAATTGGTCAGTATCTGCTATCTGGCCTCAGGGGATACGTGGCAGTCTGCTGCCCATTACCAACAGAGAGCTGGGGCTTCATCCCTAGCACCTACAAGGAACAGCTATGTGCTATTCTTGGGCAGTGTCCAGGATAGCTGGCAATGGGATGGAAATCTTCCAGAGATTGTGCTGCAACCTTAAACAGTGCAGGTGACTGCAGGACAGGGGTTGTATCCTGCATTTGGGAATAACTTAGGTCATGCATTACTGCCCTTGCCTTACCAGCATAGAAGATGAGGCATGTTTCACAGTCAGTGGTTTAACACAGCCTGGAAAGTCAGCCTGAAACAGTGTATGGCAGCATGGGAAGTCCTCTAGAGCATCATTTTCACTTCATCATTACATCTACATTCCATAAGGTTAATGGAAACCCAACCTCAGAGATGTTTACATTTGTATGTCAGGGAGGTTCCTTGGACTTAAGAACCCTTGAGAACAGTTGAGGTTCAGAAGCAAATTCTCATTTACCACAAGAGTATGTCCTCCAGCAAAAGAGAGGACAGTGAGGACTGTAAGGCATTAGCCATCAGTGTGGGTCGTTAAGACCATATTTGTACTGTTTAATAAAAAAAAGTCAGGGAGTGATGTCTGGTGAAAGTTAAAAGACACCAAATATCTCATTGTCCACCCTGCAGTGCACTAACCTTTTCCTTTGTGGGGAGTTAGGGGAGAGGTCCATGTGTAAAAGCAACAGGCAGTAAAGCAATGCCTAAGCAGTGTCCCAGCAGGGTACAGTGCTCAGGCTTTCCCTAGCCTGTATTTGGCAATTTATATCTTTTTGCTGAATCTAGATGTCCAAGCTCTTTGCTATGACAGTGTCACTCTTTTTACTTCACAGAAGTGATGAAAACCCTTGCACTAACAAGCCTGGAGTCACCTTCTTGAGCACAGGCTGGTTCACTCAAGAGCTGGGAGACCTTCCATGGTCTCTTGACAGTTCATCCCAGAAGGAAAAAAATGTTTTGCAGAAGCTTCAGTTAATTGTGCCAGTCTTAGAGTGGCCCAATGCAAATAAAAGTGAGGTCTACGCTCACAGTGACACCTGAGTCTGTGCAATAGGAGAGGACACAGAAATGTTGTGGGCTGTCCAGTGAACACTCTTGTATCAGGTAGGAAAAGCATAAGTACGTAAACCTGTGCTGAGACCCGTAGGTTATTTGCAATATAAAAACAGTAATGGCCAGGGTACAGAGTAAAGTATTTGACTTTTTCTGGTTAACATACAAATTTCTTATAACTTCCATATGTTTGCCTTCTCTCAACATATTTGTAGCAGATCTTTTATGCCAAGCTTTTTCAAGGCCTGTCTATGTATGATGAGCTATTCATATGATGATGAGCGATGATGAGCAATGCTTATTTAATCAAAAATCTATAGAAATCTTAAGATTGCACCAGCTTTATGCCTTTTCCACAACTGTCTCCTTGTTCTCTTGTTCAAAGCAGAAGCTAAAATTTCCGAGGTTGTCTGCTTCCAAATCTTGCATTCTTGGATAGACCTAGGACATAGCATCTTATTGTTCATTCTCATTACAGCAACAAAAAAATCCATTGGGAGATGGTAACACAAAGAGACCACTGTCCTAGAAACTTCCCAGCACGTTTGCTGGCAACATGCTTTCCAGCTTCAGTACCAATCCCACCTATCTCCCAGACTGCAGCACTAAAATGCTTGAGTTGAAGAATGAACAAAGAACAGGTGTCATTTATTCATATCACAAATATATCATTAATGCAGTGAAGAACAGGAGATAAGGATGAAGCTTATGGACGTGATGCAGAACTTAAATAGCCTGAAGCATGTATACCTGTAAGCCATGGGATGAGCTAATTGCTGTATACAGAGCTTACAGTTCTGCAAAGATGGGAGTGAACTCAGGAGCTGTACCATGTGTCCATGTCAACCTAGCTATATTGCAAGGGTGGTTTTGTAAAAGATCAAAAGACCCAGAGAAAGGGTTGAAGTTTTTGCTTCGTGGCAAAGTCCAAAAATTAGCTTGCAGCTTCTGCAGCAAGGAAGAATAGCCCAGATTACACAATTACATTTTAAACAAAGATATTTCAGAGAGATGAAAAGGTGTTACTAGACTGAGCGTAAGTCTAGGGGTAAGTAAGAATATGGAGGTGTAGGTAGCCACAAAAATACATAGCAGAGGTGTTTGCCCCAGAGGAACAAAGAGAGTGGCTTGAATCTCCTACCTGTGCTGGCCGGAGGGGCTCATGGCTAAAAACGCTGTTTCACATGCCTTTTTCTTGCCCAGTGAAAAATGCACGAACAAACAAGCAAAGAATTAATTTCTTCTCTCTTCCTTCTTTCCTGCTTTTCAGCTGAAAAAGACTGAGCTCTCTCCTCCAGGTTCCCTGCTCCCAGAGGAGGGGGGACAGCATAGCCAGGGTCAGGACTGCAGAGGGATGTGCTCCAGCTGTCCCCACTGGAGGCACACTCAGCCCCAGGACATGCTCCTGACAGAACTGCTAACTTCCAAAGGCCTCCTAAGGTACGAAACAGGAAAAGCATATTTAAAGGGACATGGGACTGTTGGCTTTTCATTTCATGTGGTCACTTAATCCAAACGCTACTATCACTGCCAGTGTTGTTGATACTGCTGTAAGTGATTTACAATAGCCTAAAGTGCCTGTCCCCAAAGTGGGGTGTATTCAAGGCAATCCATTGGGGTGTGGGAAGAAAATATTTCTTTTAGTGAATAAGAGCTGTCAAATTCCTGTCACATTCAGACCTTTATTTACTCTCCCCTTTCCCACAACCTAACCTTAAACATTTTATAGATCACGTATCAACATTTCATTTCCAAGTAAGTTTGTCTGGATAATGGCCAAGTTTCTATAAATGAGTGTAAATAGGCTAAACAACTTTCAAGCAACAACAACAAATGATGAAGCTGCAGAATATTAGTTTGATTTTGTTTTAGATTCTACTCCTAAAGAAATGTTGTGCCACCTTTTCTAGCCTTATTTTGAATCAGCTGCTGCACAAACCACATTATTTTTGTTCATTCTACTGAAAGACAAGTGTTACCAGTGCCAAGCATGTATGAAAATCTTATGCATCATCCTGAAGTTGATTTATCTCTGAAGACTTAATGTCAGATTAATATTGATAGTCTATCTCACTTGAATCACCAGCTCTTTATGTGTGGTTTCCTTATCCAGAGTCATTATGTGTGTTTGGCTATTCCCGTGTTCACACCTTTCTTACTCCAGGATTAATCACCTCAGCTTCCATTGTCCCTTAATATCCTTCTATGCTTTGCCAGTAGTTTACAAGTCTATAATAGAGCATTAGATAGTTCTTTAATGCTTTTTTCAGTAGAGCTTATATCAGACGAGGTACCTAGCCCTGGAGTGTTGCTGGATTTAAGAATAAGTGTGTGTGTGTGTGTGTGTGTGTGTGTGTGTGTGTGGTTCAGCAGAACTTGGCAATGCTCAGCTGCAACATCAGGCTTTGCCTTACAAGTACCCTTATTTTGGGCTGCCTTTAGCGTCATGCTTAACCCTGATTTCAGTGAGATTCAAGACGTAATGCTTAACGTGGTTAAGTGCTCCAATGACTTTTCCTGTGCATGCTGAAGAACTGAGAAATTACTGATCCTAACAAGCTGCCAGCTGGCTCACATAGTTCCTGGCCTTCCCAGAGCCTCTGCTAGGTTCATGCAGGGTCAAACCACAAAATTTAAAATAAAATAGAACAGAGAAGCCCTGGGCACTATCACAGAGACCTTCATGAACTGTAGAGAGATGTTCCTGTCTCTTCCAGTTCTACTGAACTGTCTGTATGGCAACTAACCCTTAACCCTTCCCTAGACATTTCTACCCTCCCACAAGAAGCTTGACATCTGTATTATTCCAGGCTCTCAGGTGGAACACGTCCTACTGGTGAAAAAGCATCTGGATCTGAAGCTTTGTGGCAGTTCCAAACTATATTGTGCAAAAAGCATTACTGGCAACAGCCTCTTAATACCTAAAACCCAAGGACAATTCTTGTTACTCTGCTGTGGAGCAACAGGGTAGAGAAGCTCTTCTGTTTCTCTTCAGAAAGAAGAGTATCACGTTTTAAATTACTAAACTTCTATCTTGGAGTGTCCGCAGGAAGGAGAAACATCCAATATTTACACGTTCTTATAGCCTGCCAGCTGCAGCTGATGGGAGAGCAGATCCCCGACAGCCTCGTGTCCGCGCAGGGGTGGTACAAGATCCCTGTCGGTTTCGGCCATCAGAAAAGGCAGGCGCTGCTGGGTTCGCTTGTGCAGAGCACATCTCACCCCACTCTCGGGGCTCTACCAAGGGCAGGTCAGCGCTGTCCTTCGAGGGCGAGCACCGCCGGACCTCACGCCAACGTGAATGTAAAGCCACTTGCCCGGGAGCAGCGTTCAGGGCGTGCCTCTGCGCGCACCCCCGCGCAGAATGGCCCACGCGGTGCTGGGTGCTGGGTGCGCGTTCCTGCCCCGGGGGGCCGCGCCGGGCGTGGGAGCAACGCCGTGCCCGCCCCACGGACCCGTCCCCGCCGCCGCCGCCAGAGGGAGCTGCGGCCCCACGATTGGAGGCGCGGCGCCTCCGCCCGACGGGGCGGGCCGGGCGGGGGATGCGCGGGGGAAGAGGCACCACCGGGGGATGCCGCCTGCTTGGAAGGCAGGGCCGGCGCCCAAGGGGAAGGGCCAGATCCCGACCTCCTCGCCATGGGTGCTCCGGGAAGCCTTTGTCACCCCTGCTGCCCGCATATCTCTGCTGCAGGGAACCGTCTGCTTATAGTTCTCCCGCCCGCCCCACCCTTTCCCTCCTCCCCATTTCTTTCGGGGCCCCGTGCCATGTCTCGGTCCTGCCGGCGGTGGGTGAGAGCACCCCGG
>JAWWTY010000001.1:47526460-47601460 GCA_035222235.1 Margarornis squamiger | reverse complement strand
AGGCAATCAAAAGGGATAGAGCCAGGCATCCAAAGCCTGTCTTCCCCTTAGCCCTGTTGCCCCCAGGCTGCTCTGGTAGAGAGCCTCCTGCCTCTGTTCTCTTCCTCTCTTATCCAGAAGCATCAGTGATTTTATATCCTTTGCAAAATGCCAAATTCAGCAGGTCCTTTGAGGTCCTGTTGCACTTTTAGGACCAAATTGCAGTCCCACTTGGACAGGCTCTATCTCATAACAAAGTATCCTCCCATTTTTTGGACATTTTGGAGGACAAAGACTGGACGGTTAATTTTGCACATACTGTTATTCAAAGCAGAAGCTCTGTGTTAGGATTACAATAACCCAGGCAGGGCGCAGCAATCTCTGTTGTTGTTTATTTAACAAAGAGACCTCAGGAAACATGGTGAACGCAGCCAGCGAGCCGTGGCATGTGTGACGTGCCATGGAAAGGCTCTGTGTATGGATGTTGTCCTGTGGGTTTCTGTAAGGATATCGGAGAACACAAAGCAAGGGCCACATTTTGTGCTAGATGCCACACAGAGGACACAACAGGTCTCCCTCCCCTCAGAGGTCGATGAATAGAAGGGCCCAGAGATGGGTGCAGGCAGCTGGGACAGGAAAGGTGCAAATGGCCATGAGACGGCAGTAGGAGAGGGATGCAGCCACCAGGGTCAGTGTGTTACAGTGAGTCAGAAAAAGAGAGGTCTGTAGGCAGACATGATGCTGGTGGCATATTTCTGGAAGCTTCTCATGGCATAGGAGCAGCAGAGAAAGAGCCTGGAGATACTGCTGGAAAGGCAATCAGGAATAAAGGAGACTAGCACTTTGGGCAAGTCAAGGAGGGAGAACATCCAACCTGCCTGGTCTGGCCAGTTTGCGCTGCAAGCTTTGAAGACCTGCCAATTGGAGCAGCATCTTGGGACTTACGAAGTAACAAGCAGTCCTTGCGAGTCCGCCCATGGCCCCACAAATACACCTCTAGCAAGCAGAGTAGGTATTCCCAAAGTCAGAGAACACCTCCCAGGAAGTCTTCAAAGGGGTCTGAATTCAGCCATGGCACATACACATGTTGTAGCCAGTCAGAGTGCTGGATGATGACACCAACCCAAGGAACAACCTACAACTGAACCAACAATGCAACACCACTCAAACTAAAAATGACCAAAAAAGAAGTCTGTGGATTCACTGGTGGAGAGGGCTCATTTTGAGTTACTCTGGACCAGTTAATAATATGAATGAAAAAAACCTCTCCTTGAAGAAAAGGCCTTAGGCCATGTCCTTAGACAGAAAGGTATTGACATATCAGCTGCTCACTGCTTTATCAGCAAATCTCAGTGGGGCTGTTGCTGAAATGCAACAGGTGAGGAAACCTCAGAGCTGGCAGGTGGAACACAGACTGCTGTGTCTTTAGGAGCACTTGGACAGCTAGGACCTTGCTCATAAATGGGAAATTCTCCTATCCAGAAAGGGTATCTTTTCAGTGGGAGTTAAGGTGTTGTTCTCCCTCCCTGCAGATGCACCAACTGCAGATTTAGAGAGGGAGCTGGCCCAAGGGGTCTTCAAATCTCAGTGGAAAAGTGTGACATACCCATCTGGAAGTATTACGTGCATGCAAGCACCACTCTGCTTTTCAGATTGCTCATATTATGGATGGGCAAACCAAAAGCTGCTGACTTCAATTCCACACACTTGTGACTTTACTGCATAAACAGAGCTTCTGTCTGGAGTCAGTATCTCCTGGGGCATGGCTCCACAGTTCCACTGAGCAGCCTGGAGTGTGCAGCAGGGGGAACACACAGCTTATCAGACCCCTCACCAGCTGATCTGGACTCTAATGCCTACTTCAGCCCTACTGAATACAGCATCACTTGTTCTACTGCATTTACTGAACCATCCAAAACTGCACTTGAGGACTTTCTCACCGATAAATTTGTGAAGAGTGTAAGAGACTTTGCTAGACCCCAGGATCAAAAATGTCAGAGAAGATATTTTGTAGTCAGTAAATTACATGTAAGTATCTGGTCCCTGACAGCATTTAAATTATCCTTAGTAAGGGGTTTAGATCACTGGAGTAAATCCTTTCCACCCTCCTCTTAGGTCAGGATTTTTTATGTTACAGGGTGCTGATATTTCCCACGAGCTACTTACAAGAATACCTTGCAGTAGCTGATGAGCAACAAGGAAGAATGGTCAGTCACTGTTTGCATCCATCTGAAAATATTGCACCTCCACACCCTGTCCCAGTGGCTCTTCAGTGCCTTTCCTCTGACTTCCTTAACTGAGTAAGTACAGCTGCATAAATGCAGTTGTTACAGCTAAGGAACTTTGTATAGTGAGCAATCAGGCTCCAGGGGTTCCCCTGCCTCCCTCCTGGTATTGAGAACGCATCCAACTGCACTGGAGCTGGTCTTCTAGACTGCCTTAATTGCAATGGTTTCCAGGGCCTGATTCAGCTGGCCTGTCCAAGATACGTCCTGCAGCAGGAGATAGCATCCAGGGTTTGATCGTCTGCTCTGACTCTGGATAGGGAGTGTGGCCAACTAGCTGCAGTATCTCTTCAGTGCAGGTCCTGCAGCTGATGGGAGGATTCCCACCCTCTTATTGATAGCCTGATTAAGAAGTTGCATGTGAGTGGTTCAGAGAGATCGTTGCAGGTCACCTCAGGTAACAAAAGATGAAATAGGACTGTGAGATGTAGCATCTCAAGTCAACATAAGCACAGAGAAGAGCCAAAATACAGCAGACAAGGCCTTAGGCAGTGGAAGACAGATTTGGTGCACTGCCAAGGAGCTCACACACTTCTAAGCATATGAAGAGTTGTCATTCTGTGCCCTGTGTTTTGAAAAGTCCTTTTCAAAGTATCTTCCAAAATGCATTCAACTGTGTGAGACTGAAGAACCAATAGAGAGAGGCAGCAAGATGAATCCCGGTTTAATCCCTGTGGTTGGTACCAGGCTGGCTCAACAGCTCTGTGATCCTCCTTAAAGCACAGATCAGCAGTGACAAATAGTGCAAAAAGAGCAAATTCGTCTGCCAAATCAATGCTCTGAGATCAGCTGGCACTTGCCGTTGGACACACAGCTCTTAAAAAAGATAATTTACTTTTTCAGCATTTGGAGTAAAGGAGCCACAGCTTTCTAGGAAACCCTGGTTACCCTATTTTGTACAATAGGACAGTGTTGACTTGTTGCTGGTTTCGTTGGTGAAGGCATCTTCTGTTTGCAAAGGTAGAAGATGAGAATTGGAGCCAAATCTAGTGTCTCAGTTTGGATGAACAATTTCTAGGAGTGCATTTACTTTGGTAAAAGTGGTGACTCATCAGAGGCTGGAATAGTTCAACCCTGAGTTACTAGTTTGGGAAAAAGACTCTGTAATCTCCAAGTCATAAGTGTGATTCTCCTGTGGTGATAGAGAGCTTTCTTGCAACCCAGGTAAGGATGAGTGAGTCAAAACCAGGGAAATGGTCATGGCTCTGCTTGGCAAGAAATCATATATTGAGTGGACAATACAAGCTGCTGACCGCTAGTGTGAGTTCTTGATCCTACAGACCCACATAGAGATGCTGCTCACAGAAGAGCATTGCTGCCTTCTCCAGCATCCATACTTTCATGCTTCTGTGAGATGGGAGCACATTACCAGTTTATAAACACAATTTTCATCACCCCCAAATATAATTTCTGCATATTGTAACTACACTGGTGGGACAGCAGTGCTGCCCATGGTACGTGGCAAATCCCTGTGGTGATGATAGCATCACCGAACTCAGATCTGTGCACACTTGAATATCCTCAGTGACCTGAAGCTGTGTGTCGGAGTAGCTCATTGTTTCTTTTTAAATGATGCCCTGGTATATATAAGCCCATTTCTTGTGCCTCTGACTCTCCAGAGGACCACGGGGGTGATGAGCTTTGGACCACTGAGTTGCTTTAGCAATCCAAATAAAAACAAAGGTTGGGACCTCATTCGTATGAAACGAATCCAGCTCTAGTTACCATGACACCATGACAATCAACTTGTTTACTGCTTCAAGGTACAGTCTAAACATTCTTGGCATGTCATTTGCATAGCAATATCCAGAATGCTTTGTGTCACCCTACTGTATCCGGGCTCTGCAAATGCATTGAAAGAAAGGTTTCTTTACACGTATGCTTAACTAAAGAGAAAGAAAAGAAGAGAAAAGAGAAGAGAGCTTCACTTTTGGTATGTTGTTTCATACAAAGTGTAATCTAAACACTGTGTGCAAAATTAAACATAAGAGCTGGATACATGACCCCCATATGTTCTGGGGAAACAGGCAGGAGGGTAATTACCAAACAGAGGGTGGAAAACAACTGAGAAAATCTAGGGCTCATATTGGCAGAGTATTTAAGCATGTGCTTAACTTTAAACAGGTGACTGGCTGAAATTCAGGAAAGGAAAATAAAAAGATATGGAGAAGTGAGGAAAAAATCAATTAGCAGAAGAAGAGAGAATAATGACAGGGAGTCAGCTTCGCTGTGTGAGCTGTCAGCACTGCAGAAGGGCCAGGAGGGATGTGCAGGGTGAAGGCGGTCTTGGCTGGGGAGAGCTGGTGGGTTGGAAGGGTGCATGTAGAGCTGTGCAAAGACATTGTGTACAGGGAAGCCCATGTGGCAGTAAATGAGGCACCCAGGTAACAGCTGGGATAAACTCATGTAGTTTCTCTGCACTGAATGAAGTTCTGCTTGCTCACCGCTGCTGGCAACCTGACTGTTGGCTTCAAGAGTTGTGCAAGCAGGGCTGTGAGTGAAACAGAGCCCCAGAAGGTCTCTGAAAGGACAGGATCTTGGGAAAAGACAGAAAACATAAACTGGGAGAAGAATTGTGAATGATGGTAGAGAATGGAAAAAAACATGCAAAGCTGGAGCTGGGGTCAGCTAGAGGGATGGGGATTTCACCAGTCACTGTAGATGGAAGTGAGAGGAGGTAGTGGCAGGGGGGCTGAAAGCCCTGGAGGTGATGGAGGAGCAGAACAGGCTTCTAGGGTGCTAGAGCAGCTGGGATTTGTGTTGTGAGAGATTAAGTCACATAGGCCCAGGGTAGGACACACACAGGTCACAGACACCATCAGGACCATTTCACTGCAGTCACAGGCATCTAGGTAGAAGATGTGAAGTTCAGCAGGTTTGACAATGACAACTCTCCAGGTGTCTTCTCTTCCTTCTGTGCCCATAGCACATCCAGGCTGGGGATGGCTCATGCTCAGAAAGAGCATCTTGATGCCCAGGAACTAGGGACAGGAGTTTCCCACATCATCAATTTTCATTTACCTATCCCCTTGTAGAGTGTGGTGGTGTCCTCCCAGCTCAGGCACTTAAGAAAATTCATATTTGTCATGGTGGCATGGAAGACAAATATCTCTTGTGGATTCAGTGAACTACTCAGATGCTGTTTGGAAAGTCTCTAGAAGAAAGAATTTATGGAGGAACATGTTAACACTTCTGTGTCTGCTATAATAAATGATTCTGCAATCCTGTGTACTGCTCACAGCTGAGACCACAGAAGTAGACTCAGGAGGCAATTGCATCAGGTCTGAACAGCTTGCTGCAAGGTAGCACTTCCAGATCAGGCATCTCTGTGGCTACCTCCAGTAAAACACCAGTAAAGAGACAGCTCTGGTCGGGAAGAGTGCTGTCCAGTGTGAAGGTCAGAGTGCAGACTGAATGGAATGGCTCCCAGGTGTGTATTTGCGTTACTCTTCAGGTAACAGCCTCTGCCTAATTCAGTCCATGTGTCTCTTTTGCACCACCTTGTTTGTGGACTTCTTGTCTCCCCAGACTTACTGATTCCAGTGGACTTTCTCTGGGTTTATATCATACTAAGCGCAAAATGACTATGACTTTAAAGAAAACCTGAACAACATACAAACATATATTTTACCATTCTATGTTTAATGTTTTACCATACTGTTCTGCTCTGTCTTGCACACTACAAACCACCCAAATACCTGCACATGTTGCAGGTCTGTATGAATCATCTACTGTTCTTTGGTATTTATCTGAGGTTTGACTGGAAAGAGGTTTCTTAAAAAAAACACATAAAGGTGTGATCCAAGGCAATGCAGACTTTTGTAGTCTACCCAGGCCAGGATCAGTCAAGTACAGGCAGTTAGCCCCCTCACCACAGGATGTTTAAATATTTTTAAGTCAAACTAAATCCAGATGTATTTGAAGTCACACCTACCATGTATTCTCTCCAGATATCTGGCTGTATCTGTCTGCTCTGTTGGTGTTTCAGGTGTAAGTTCTTCTGTCAGGAACCATTTCATGTGCCTGGATATATGCCTAGTGATATTTCAGATGTACCAGGGTATCTTACACCCTCATCAGACTGGCAGAAAGGGCCTGCAGCAGACCCTGCTGAAGCAGTGACTGGAGACCAAGCCAGATCAGGTAGTCTCACCCAAGATCTAGCATATATAGAACACACCTATGTTTAAGCATGGGAGCCACTACTCATCTGGCTGCAAAATGCATAAAATAATGTATTCATAGTCTGTGACTGATGCTAATACTTTTAATAATTGGAAGGCCAATGCTGAGGAAGAGAATAGAGATAGATCTGACAGACCAACTGTACATATTGAGTCCATCCTGAGATTCCATTGATGTGTTTTTCCAATTTGATATATATGGACTAGTATTCAATATATGATTAAAATATACTCCTTTCCAGTTGTCCTTTGTTGGGAACAAGCCTAATAGAAAATATCAAGAAGCAAGGGGGAAATTAGAGACGGTTGCAGCAGAATGAGAAAGGGGATATGGCAAACTTAAGAATGAAGATCTTTTTCCTGTTTGCAATCATTGCTACTTCTTTTTTTTTGGTTAGTTAATTTGTTTGTTTTAATTTGTATATACTAGAGTATATATGGGTTATATAATATAGAGTATATATAGTACTTCAGAGTAGTTAAGTGTCCAGCACCAGGCAGCCACTCCTGTACAGTTACAGCCACATTAAGCATAAGGCCCAGCCATTTGCTGTCATCATCAGTGTCAGTATCCTAGGAGATGTCCTGATCTTGCATAATTACATCCTGATAAATGAGTACTTTGTGTTCATACCTAAAACACTTTCAAAATTAATGTAATTGAGAGATAGCTACTGTTGAGGTACCTGCCTTCAAATCATTAGGAATATCATCCAAAACCATTTTATTTAGGATCTTTTGTTAACACCCACCTATATTTTAGAGTAATCACATTCACAGAAAAAATTATATTGTCAATAGAGAATCAGATCTCATAGCCACCCTCAGGAACCTAAGGATTAAAAATGAAGCCTTGTTATCCTAGTAAATTAATAGGTAAAATTCACTCTAAGTGAACAAGAGCGGAAGGAACATGCAGCTACCCCCAATGTAATGCTATTGTAAAGCATAAAGTCGTTTACTCCAAACACTATTCCAGAGCCAGAGGGCCAACTTCGAGCTGGCACCATATAAATACATTAACTGCAGATAAACTGAATTGTGAAATTCCTGGGTTAATAATATTATGTTTGTGGTTAAGAGCAACAAAATTTTAAATATCAATACATATTTTCAACTGTAAACATGTTTGATGCAGCCTTTATGTGGAATGAAATGAGGTCTAGAGTTAAAAATAAAAATCACCTAAATATAAAAGCCAAATAATGCAAATTAATATGAAATAGTCGTAAATACACAGTCAATTAGTGTTAAAAAGGTTCTTGACTCCAAACATTTGTTTTTTTCCAGATATCCTTAATTTTCCATGTTCATACCTTGTGCCTATGAGAGTGGCTGTGTATGTGATGGGATGAGGTGTGGGACACCCACGTTCAGCATTGTCAATGCGTGGAAAAGAGAGCCCTGAACACCAACATCATCCTTTGTCCTCCTTTCCCTGCCAGGATAGCCACTTTAGCTCTGGGACACAGTCTTTAAAGCCTTGATAGCATCCAAAGAGTCTCTTCTTCATGCTAGGGCAGAAATAATTCAATTTTAAGATGGAAATATGGTTAAAAAAATATATGCTGGAAAATATTCAGACACCCTTTGTGCATTTATAAACCTGCTTCCCATTGTAATCAGATGAGACTGGTCATTTTAGATGCTAAAATGCTTAAGTAACTTTTAGAAACCTGCCACCAAAATGGCTAGAGATAGAAAGTTGAAAATTGTCATGTTATGACATTCGCTTTAGCGGAGGTGCCCACGCTCTTCCCACAGCAAAATGACTTTAATTTGCCCAACCTCAGAGTCCTTGAAAATGACACTCTGAGCATTTGCTGTAATGATTTCTCACTAAATTAGAAAAATGCCCAACTAAGGAGGGATTATCTCTGCATGTGGATGTGGCATAATGACTGTCAAGTGCACTGAGAGCCCCACTGGGCTTTGCAAGGTACACAGGGTCTGCAGCAGAGGCCAGTGTGCATTGGAGAATATTAATACTGTCTTGTTGGGGGCATCCATTGTGATACTCTACTGCTGTTCAGACAAAATTATACCATACGAGGGAATTCTCTTTGCTACTTTACATATATGAGGTGCATTTTAGAGCTGAGGATTAGTTCCAAATTGTCTGTCTGACAAACTCAGTCCATAAAGGATGCAGTCACATGTGCACCCACACTCTGTAATGTGTGCACCCACTGGGACAGCGTCACTACAAGATTCTTCCTCACAGCTTGGCCGCTGTGCCTGCGGTGAGGATGTGATAGTGAACTTGATTCTGCACACCCAGTAAGTTTCCCAGCTGCACCCTAGGGGCCCAGAAGCTTTGGCTCCACAGAACAAAATGTGTTTGTCCCCCAGGTGTCTGTGTGCTGCTGCTCAGGTTTCACAGTGAGTGAGGAGCAAGATGGCTGGACAGTGCCACTGCCTCATCATCCCTATCACAATGGTGAGAAACTGTCCCTGTCTGCCTCTGCTCAGCCTCAAAACAGGACTGTGAGGCAAACCTTTTTTTTTATATCAGAGCTTGTGCCATGAAAGACCAGAGAGATGGTGGGAATGTGCTGGCAGACAAGGACTTTGAGAGCTTCGACACAACTGCCACAATAACACTTCAATAGCAACACTCAAACGCCTAGTGCTGGTGTTCCTCCCATCTCACTGCCAGCCAACTGGCTCAAACCCATGCTGCTGAACAGGCATGAGGAATACACACACATGCTTCTACTGGTGCTCGCTGACTTTAGTGCCAGTGCTCTGTTAAAGAGCATGCCAGACCCCCCGGTAAACCCACATTAGGCTGTTTCTGTCTCTATTTTGCAATGGCTTTTCAAAACAAGTCTCGTAAATGTGAACAGGATGGGAGGTGAGTGCTGGAAAGCCTGCAAGGCCCTGCTGTGCCAATTAGACTCCCCTGAGGGGTCTTTCCTCTTGAAACTGGTCTACTGGGGTAGAAAGGGCACACAGGGAACATGATGGGGCCAAGTACTGGGTGAAACTGACTGACTCTTGTATCAAGGCTGGATTTTGGTCTCAAATTTGCCAGGTTCATCCCCAACAACCATGGGAAAGGGAGCCAGGAAGATGATGCCCATGGGGTGTCCTAAGTACGAGCACGCCCTGCCATCCCATCTCAGCTGGGTATTGTGGGAAGCCAGCAGAGGAGGAAGCAGGGAGAGAGAAGTCAGAGGTCTAGGGGTTCCAGGAGTCAGTGGGTGAAGGAAGGCCACCAAGGAGAAAAGCGGCCTAAACATTTTGTCTATGTGTTCCAATCTTGATAATGCAGCTCCCTAGTGTCACCAAGTCCTTGCAACTTCCAGACAAGGCAACACAAATCAGGCCAGATACAGTAGAGAATGGCTACTGCCTTGTGCCTGTCCTGCACTGTCATGTCTAGTGGCCCCCCGGCCCCCCTCCCCACCTCATTTCATCCTGGGCATCCAGAGAGGACCACACTGTGCCATGAGCTGCAAGGTCATGCTCTCCACTCACACCTGGGATGGAGCTATAGGAGCCTGTAGATCTCCTGGACCCCCACCTGTACAAAGAGCTTCAGGGAAGGCCAGATGGGGACACGTTCGTTTTACAGACAGCAGTTGAGGCTGTTCCAGCAGAGGCAATTTTACCAGCTCTGCCTTCACCTTGGTGCCTGGGGATTCCAAACCCACAGCTTCCCACAACCAAGCTCAGTCCGTGTGCGGAGCTGTGTTGACCTTCTCCGTGGGGAGAAACGATGACATCTCCCTTCCTGGCTCTTCCCGCTGGCCTCCGTTGTTTCGGACACGCTCCAGAATGAAAATCAGGCCCCGTCCCGGTGCGGGCAGGGACCGACGGTAGGCCAGGGACCCAAGCGCATTCCCCGAGCATGAAACCCGCCGGGCCAGGTGGTGCTGCTCGGAGGCCTCGCAGGGAGACTCGAGGCATCGGCTGACGGTGCAGGGAAGGTTGCTGCACCCACCGAAGGTGGCCCTGGGGGTCCCGCACTCAAGGGAAGCTGATGCCGGTACGGCACTGGACGGCGTGGCACCCCCGCGCCTGCGGGACCTGCCGGCTGCTTCCGACGCGGCTCTCCGAGAGCCACCGGGACGAAATACCGCGCGTAAAACCGGCAAAACTCTGTCGGGAGCCTGCGGCACCCGAGCTGTGCTGGCGGAGCCCGGTGGTCGTGGTGGAGGGAGCCCCAGCACGGCCGGCCTCAGCCTCGACGGGGTAGTGGGAGGTCGGGGCAGTCCTCCCCGAGTGGCTGCGGCGGGCACCTGGAGGGAGGACCCGAGCCCCGCCGCCAGCCAGGTGTCTGTATTCACCGGCAGCCTTACGTGTCGGTGTGTGCACACTGTGCATCTCTCTCCCGCGGACTTGCCACTGGGATGGGAAGGAAAGGTGTTCAGCCCAGCTTCTCCCCAGCTCGATCTTTAGCTTCTCGGGGAGGACCGAGAGAGCCCCCGGGACAGGGCGCTGGGGTCCTCCGCACCCTGCACCTGCAGCTCGCCCCGGGAAAAGGAAGAATCCCTGCCATCTACGCTCGCCTGGGCGGAAGGGTCCCGGTGCCAGGGTACAGCGGAGAAGGCTGGAGAACGACGGTGCTCAAAGCGCGAGCCCGCGGACACCGGGTGGATGCTTTCTAGGCGAAGGGAAGGACATAAACCACCAACGAGCTTTTATTGTTGTCATAATCATTATTATCATCGCCATCATCATCTGCACATAAATAAATAAATAAATATCTCCCGGGGGGAGGGAGCGGAACGGAACGGTACAACCACAGTTGTGCGCCCGGCAGCGACTAAGTCGAAACAAAACGGAGAACAATTTTTGAAAGAAAAGAACAAACAACCAAAAAAAAACCGGAAAAGGAAAATATAAGAACCCAAAACAGACTTCGACCTTCCCCGTCCGCCCGCTTTCGGGCACCGCCGAGTTACCGGAGGGAGCGCGGACAGTATCTATCCCTCCTGGCGGGCGCGCCTCCCCCGTCACCGCGCAGCATCCGCGCCTGTCTCGGTGCGCGGAGAGGTCTGCGAGGAGATTCCCGGGCTCGGGGCTGCGCCTGCGGGGAGACGGGTGAGAAAGCGCTACGGGGGGACGCCTGGGGTCCTGGGGAGCAATTTATTTACAACAGGGTGACAGAACACCCGTCTCCATGGGCCGGGGATCTAGAAAGCCGAGAAAGTCCTTCGTAAATTACACAAATTATACAAAACAGTATAAAATCCTTCGGCTGCGTGTCAGCACCGGGGCAGGCAGGGCTCCCTTCCCTGCTCTCGCCACAGTTCCTGGGGAGCCGGGGTGGGCGTGCGGGGGGCTAGGGCGTGACTGCGAGACCTCTGTCGTCCTTCCCCGAGGAGGACGGAGACATGCGCAAGTCCTCGTCGTCTTCCGAGCACTTGGTGGTGGAAAGGGACGAGCATTTGCAGCTGTGGCCACCCCCCCCGCCCCGGTGGGAGCTATTTTTGCCTTCTTTCTTGTGCTTGACCCGTCGGTTCTGGAACCAGATCTTCACCTGCTTCTCGGAGAGGTTCAGGTAGGTGGCGATCTCGATTCGCCGCAGCCGGGAGAGGTACATATTGGAGGCGAACTCCCTCTCCAGCTCCAGGAGCTGCGTGCTGGTGAAGGCGGTGCGCATCCGTTTGCTGCTGGGCAGCTGGCTGGACGTGCTGTCTGGGAACGGAGCAGAGCGCACTGTCAGGACCTGCCGGACCCGCCGCCGCCCGCCCCGCAACGCCGGGCATCCCACTGAGCCCTCCCCGCCGCCCGCCCTGCGGGTGGCTGGTGACCCCGCAAGCGGCTGCCAGGTTGCAGTCCGTGCTCACGGGGCACCGCGGCCACCTCTCCCCGCTCGCACAGCCTGGATCGGAGGCTCGGCGGGCAGCAGCGGGGCTCCCGCTGCGCATCGTCCGGGGCACCGGCGGAGGGAGGTTCCAGGACGCCCCGTCCAGCCTCCTAGTGCTGCGCAGGGACCCCGCTCTCCGTATTCCGTCGGCAGGGCCCCCCGGGATCCCCATCACCTCCGGGGTTCACCGCTATCATGCAGATACCATGCACCCCCCCTCTCCCACTCCTGCCGCCCTTACCCACGGAGATGCAGTGGAACTGCCGGGGGTCGGGCAGCGGGTAGGCGCCCTGGTAGAGCGCCGGTGCGTGCCCGACGCTGACGGCGGAGACGGAGTGCTGCTGGCGGGCCAGGGGCGAGTGGCAGTACTGGGAGCCGAAGGGAGGGAAGGAGGCCTTGATGAGGGGGATGGCGGGCGGCGGCGGGTGCAGCTGGGAGGCGGTGACACAGAGCGGGCAGACGCAGAGCAGCCCGGCCTTGCGAGCGTGGCAGGCGCCGGCCGGCAGCCCGGGCAGCGGGTGCGAGGGGTGCACGGCGTAGGGGAAGAGCGGCGGTGGCGGGCTGCCCTCCCCCTTCTTCTCGCCCGCCTCCCGCAGCACCAGCGAGTCCACCAGGAAGGAGCGCGGCATGGCCCCGCGCAGCCCCCGCGCAGCGCCCGCGCAGCCCCCGCGCGGCGCCGCTGGCCAGCCCGAGTGGTGCTGAACGGGGCCCGCCGCCCGCTTTAAATAGCGCCCGCGCCATGTGATGGCGGCGCCGGGCGCTCAATGGGCTTTCTGTGGCTCTTCTCTTGGCATTCACGCCGCACGCTCCCTCATTATTTCCCTTGTTAACTAAATGAACTGCATAATGTACTCTATTCTTGTCGACCCCACCCACGCCGTAGCAGGCGGCCTCTCCCCTCCTCTCCCTTTCGCGGGGTTATTTTCTCATTCTCTAGCGATTTAATATTCTTTTCTTTCTCTTTATCGCTCTCTTTCCCTTTCAGCCCAGCTTTCAGCCTGCTCCCCCTTGTTTATTTTGCCGGCTGCAGCCGTGGTCTTCGCCGGCGCCAGCTTCCCCTGCCAGCCCCCCGCGCCTTTCCCACCTGTGGCACCAGGTCTGGCCCCCAGCCCCGACGGCCTCTCTCTCTCTCTCTCTTCCCTGGCCTCCGGGATGCTTCTTACCCACTACCGCGACAGCCGCCGTCCACTGCCCCGCGTCTTTGTTCCCAGCCCGGTGCCGGGACCTGCCACTTTATCGCTGTCGCCGCCGTCGGGCGAAACCCCCGGCCACAGAGATAAGCCCGGCGGTGCTCCATCGGCAGGGATATCCGCCAGGCCTCTGCGTGGGCGTGGGCGCCCGGGCACAGATAAGGGGTATGGAGCGCCACAAGAGTCGCGGCTACACTGGTGCGGGTTTAAAACCCCGACACACAGATACGGCTCCGTGTCGGAGGCATCCGCGGCGGGCGCTTCAGCGGAGGGAGAAGAGCCGCTCGGCACATTCCGCGTGTCTTTACACCTGGTCCCTCTGCCCGGCCTTAGCACCTGCCATCGATAACACCTGCCATCGCACCATCGCACTCCACGTGCCGCGGCCACGGTCCCGGCCGCGACCAAGCCACGCTAGCTCGACCCCGCATCGCCGCGCACAAGTGCGCCGGGAAGTCCCTGAGGCTGTGGGGACCGACAGGGAAGCGGCTCGCTTCTCCCGAGCGGTGGGATTTAACTTAAACACTGCTGCAGTGTCTGGATGTCTTAGCACGGGGGTCTGCAAAGCTCGCGGCCGTCTCCAAAGCGAGGGCGCGTTCGCCAAAGCTAAGGCGCACCGGCGCTGCCCCGCGCAGCGGCGCTCGGCGTCGCACTCCCTGGAGCTTGGTGGTTTAGTAGGTGAATAAGGAATGCTAACAAATAATAATAACAAATAAATCACTGGGGTACATATTCGTCTCCGATTTTCCCGTTTAATATGCGGGGAGTAAAAGGACAAAGGCATCCGCCGGCTCCTGTCAAAACGTGGGGATATTGCTCCCTACAGTAACCTCCCCGTCTCGAAATTAAATGGACTTTATTAAAAGAGGGCGAAATAAAGGGAAAAGGGAAGTAAAAGCCTTGAAAACAGTGTACTCCGGTGTCTCCGGCTGTGCAGACGTTGTTGTGCCTGCCGTCTTATTTCTCACTGAAATCCAAGGGAGTCTTGACGAGATACTGTTGATGCCCGAGACTAAAAATGTGCTGATGTACACAAATGAAAGGCGAAAATTACAGAGCGAACAAAACTAAATGTTAATAAAAATTCAGTCCTGCAATGATATAGAAGGCGTTCCCAAGTGTCCTTTCCTAAAAGCGTTAATGGAGCTTGGGGTTTGTTTGTTTTTGTTTTATTTTTAAGGAAAAGGTGTTTTAAAACATTTTCCGCGGGATCTGGCGCCCGGTAAGGGGCATCACTCCCCGCTGAGAAGTATTTCGCCACCGGGGGGTAGTGGATTCAGCCTTATTCCGAGGGATTCCCGCTGCCCAGGGGCTGAACCCCGGGGCTCCGAGCCGCAGGGAGGCAAAGGGTTAACAGCTTCTGAATGCACACCAAGCCCAAAGCTACTGGGAAAGAATATCCAAAAAAATAACCAGTTTTTTTTTTCCAGCCGCTGGACCTTATTGAATGTCATTGAAGAAAGTTTTGAATGCCAGATAAAGAGAGGCGAATTAAAGTGTGTGACAGCAGAGGATAAGCAAACACAAAGAGAACTCTGTCACACTTTGGGCAAAATCCGTGGGCTTTTTACCAAGCCTCTTCGCTATGATTGAATTAAGTAATAGGAAAACATTTTCTTTCAGTTTAGAGCCATTAGACAAAAACTTCAAAGCGAATAACACTTTTTAATGTGCAGCCCAACAATGGAATCTGTTTTGTGCTGAAATGTTTAAATGGTTTGTTGTGCAACTGTGGGCTGAAATAACCTAGACTGCAGCAAAATAACATCCTTCAGGCCGTTTTATGAGCGTTTGAAACTAGCACAGATCTTTAATCCCGGAGCTTTAAACTAGCCCCCCTTTCTGTCTTTTTTTTTTTTTTTTGCTACCCGCTCCCCCTTTTTTTTTTTTTTTTAATAGTGGAAATTCTCCTCTTATATTTGCTACCTCGAAGCGATCGCCACTAAACGAAAACGGCACCGAGAGCGGGGTAAAGAGACCGGCCGGCGGGGTAGGCACAGCAGGCGGCTCGGGGGGCGCGGGGGGAGTCCTTGCCGGGGCTGTGGGGCCGTCCCTGCCGGGGCTGTGGGGCCGCCCCCGCCCGGACCAGCCTCTGCTGTGTGGGGCGGGCAGGGCAGCTTGCCCCGGCCGCGCGGGGGGTCCTGTCGCGACAGGGTCCCCGGTGGCACCGGGAAGTACCGGAGGGAGAGGAATGCCGGGTGGTAATTGCTGCCCCCGCGCTCTGCACTCGCTGTCAGTCTCCCCTGGAGAAGGGGATAAGGGAGAGGGAGGCATGAGGGTGCGCATCAGCTGGGGGACCCTCAGGGAGGGGAGTGCCAGGGATCGTTGTAGGGGATGAAGGAGACAGAGGGCAACAGCGTTAGCACTGCGTGAGCCGTGTCTTCCTCCTCGGGGGCTGGGTGGCCTACACCACCGCTGCCTGCGAGGGGAGAAGGTGTCACACTGCCGCTGCCTGGGGGTGAGTGCGTGGGCATCGGCTGAAAAGAGCTCCCTCATCACTCTGAGGGACCAGCCGTCATTGCCTTTTGTGATGAGGGCCTCTCTCCCTGGCACGGTTGCTTTTACTCTCTGGGGGTGAGAGGTGACACACCATCAGTTCCTAAGGAGAACATGGAGAGGTGCATTGGTCTGGAGAGAAGGGGAGATGAGGATGGAATCTGGCTGGGGTAGGATGGAATAACTATTTCCAAAAAATCCATGTCCTTTGTAGCTGAGAAGGGCCAATGATTTCTGAGCCCAGTTCGGGAAGTGATTTTCTAATGGCAAATACCAAAAATGTAAATCAAAGCCAATTCTGAACCACAAGCCACACAGCATGTGGTGGATTGTCCCAAGAATATGCCTTTTTATATTGGAAAACACAGACAGGAGCAAGCCTATGAGATACCTGTGCACCCCTTCAATTAGCTTGACCACAGAATGATTCTGAGTTTACTTGAGTAACCAGAAATAGCGATTCGTTTTTTTTTTTAAGGAATCACTGCTTGATCAGCAAAATTGATTTTTTTTTTCTTGCTGCTGTGCTTGCTTCGTTGGTTTCTTGTTTCATTGTTCAGGACTAACTGCATGAACAGATATCCAAAACATGTTACTTTTGTCTGCTTTCTCAAACCATGCTTTGTACAGAATTAATGTTTCCTGTGGGCTTATCTTGCACACTGGCACAACAGGACTTGTATGACCAGCCAGTTTGGCAGTGTTTATTTCCACAGCATCTCAGATAAGAGGTGGAGCAAGCTCTGTTCTGCTGATGGACCACCAAGGTGAAGTGATGAGGGCTGGTACCTATTTGGGACCAGCAGATGATGCTTGTGAAGTGCTTGTGTCACCCTATGTTCACATGAAGCTCAGTGTTTGAAAACTTCTGTGTGTATTTGTGTATTTTGTGCACTGACTTTGGTCAAATACTAGAAGCATTTGCCACCCTCAAAGCCAGGGGTCAGGGAAGGGAAGCAGTCAATGAGAAGAACACAAATATTGAGTATCTTAAAAAAAAACATACCCAAACTTTTTATCATGAGCTCAGTGATCTACTTAGCACTGTCTGTGAGCACCAGTCAGAAGACAGGCTACATCACGTCAGACCAGAAGGCCGTCTACAGCCGTAACTTCTCTGCAGCAGTGACTGTAGTGGAAATCTAAGAAAGGCAATGGGAAAACAAGAAGTGTAAAGCGATCCTTCCATGGTTTACTCCTGGCTCTCAGTGATCAGCAGTACAAGGGAGCCCAGAAACATCGGCTATATTTGTGTTTAATTTCAATTTTTCCAAAATAAAGGCTAAACCACAGGGTTAGGGTTTTTTCCCTTTTTTCCCCCCATAAAGTTGCAGTAAGTTTTCCTTCATCTCCTGTCTTTTATATCAATTCCTTCCAAATTTATAATTTAATGAATTTGGTAGCCTACCAACAGTGATTTTAAAGGGGGCTTAAAAAAAGAGGGAGAGACTATTTACAAGAGCAGATAATGATAGGACAAAGGGGAGTGGGTTTAAAATGAAAGAGGAGAGTCTTAGATTATATGTTACAAAGAAATTCAGAGGGTAGTGAGACACTAGAACAGATCACACAGAGTTGTGGATGCCCCATTCCTGAAAGTGTTCAAGGCCAGGTTGAATGGGGCCCTGAGCAACCTGGTTTAGTGGGTAACATCCCTGCCCATGGTGAGGGGAGCTGGAACTAGGTGATTTTTAAGGTTACTTTACACTTAAACCAGCCTGTGTTTCTATGATCCAGGCCTGCCACATTGCCATCATGGTTCATTCGGTTTCGTCTACTTTCCATCACAAGCTATCAATGAAATAGCTGATCTTGCCAGTGAAACCTGTGCCAAGGAGGATCAAATCAAAGCTGCTTTTTCCAGGACCTTTATTTTTTTTTCTATGATCATTTTTCACTGTAGATATCTAGGGTAGAGATTTGCCATTTGAATCTTCTGTAGTCCCATTGCTTGCTAACAGTGTTAGTCTAAAAGGGAATCCTGTACTCATCTTCTAAGAAGAAAATTTGCTGTTCTTCTTCTCTTCCTTGATTTGACCTTTCACTGAGGAGGAGGTGTCAAAGAAGCAGCTGGGCAGAAATGGTGAAAAAGTTAACAGGAAAAGTAGGAATATGTAAAAATAAGCAATTTAAAATAACCTTTTGCTTTTATAGAGAGACCACATTTCAGATTGCTGGTAACCTTATAAGAAAAAAGTGCACACAGGGTGGAGAAGTGCTTGAGAATAATGAAGACAAGGAATTGCAAAAAAAGGACCTGGATATTAGTTCTGCAGGTATGGTTAAATTATGAAATCAGAGATATAGTCCTTCAACCTCAGAATCCATCCAATTTCCCAGCTTTTTTTTAACTATTGCCTTCTCCTTTATCCAAATTTCTCACCGTTAAGTATTCTGAGTTCTCTACAAAGTGAAAGGTTTTAGGTTCTCTTTGAGAACATCCAAGGGAATATTCTGTCATATTGTATGGTAATAAACCATATCATATCTGTTATTTACATGAAGCATTTGAACAGTTTTCTGTAGCTGATGTACTTGTTTTCAGGTTTTAGTCGCATTCATGTGGCAAGTACTTAACAAACCATATTGATCTGAGGCATGTGTACTTGAGGTTATGGGTACACGGGTTTCAGTTCTGTTTTCTTGTGCCCATCCTGGCTGATTTGGTGGGTGTTGCAGTGGTTGTGGTTACTGCTGAATGAGACATCTGGCTAGTGTATTCTCTGATGGAGGAGAGACAAATAAAGGTCTATTTGATTCATTGTTAAAGATCTTGCTTCAACGTTTAAGTGAAGTTGTACAGGAAACTGACAGAAAAAAGCAGTTTTCCCCTGCCATTTAAAAAAAAGAATACCAGAGAGCTGAAAATGTTAGAGCCAAAAAAGTCACTCAAGAACACACTCCCAGATGGAGTTCCCCAACACACAAAAAGGCATTTCTGAGATGCTTTTGCAATGCTGCTATACAGCAACGTGCAAAAACATACTATGAGTGTTGCCAACAGAGGAATACGGTGAGTGGAGCAGGGTGTTTTGCTTTGGATCAAAGGCTGGTACATTGCACATGGTGAGTAGCAAGGGTTGTGAGAAAAGAAGGAGTCTAGTTTACCTGCTCCAGTATTTCCTAGCCATTGCTGGTGGCATAGTGACAGAGCCTGAAAGTTCCAGATCAGAGCTGTGTAGCTCAGTTCCTTCTTTGGTGTTGACAAATATATGTTCTTCAAGTGTTTATCACACATGAAGGTGAAATGATTATCCTAAGTGTTTATCCAGCGTGTGTAAAGCTGACCTCACCAAGGTATGTTAATTCCTTTAACTTGCCAGTCCTGAGAGCAGACTGAGAAAAGGAACGCTTTGAACTGGCAAAATAATTTTCTTCTTTACATTACATTTTGAAGATTTAAACCCCCTTTTTGAACACAGTAGAGTATCCAGAACATATTAGGTCACGTGTTTGTGTCTGCATGTCTGGACATTAACCAGCATATTATATTATTAAAGACAATTGACATATGTTTTTAGGATGGGAGAGTACAGCCATGCATAGCCATACTGTGCCAATTTTTTAGAAATAGTTTCCTGGAAGTTGAATGCAGTCATTTGTTGATGTCCTTACATTTGCGTGGAAATATTTTTTAGGGACACAAAACAACCACTGGTTAACAAAAACAACGTCAGGGATATCCAAGTTAGTGTATGGCAAACATATGTGTTGACACTGCAGTTTTTGTGTATTTCAAATGCAGTTAAAGCCTGTGAACTTCTTTCTTCTGCTTCTTTGTTTTTGTAAGTATGATGACCCAACACATACTAAGTTTGAATTCGTAGTTGTTTTAGTCTGTCCTGAACTGGTAACAGACCTGGGAATTTTCCTGCTCAAAATGTGAACATCACAAATCTGACTTCATGCCCTTTTGCTGTTGGATCCTCGTGTCCCACATTTGGAGAGTGGTGTCAATGACTCTCCTGCCCTGTGGCCCTGTGTACCCGGTGTGTAGAATGACAGCTGAGCTACTGCAAAAGCAAAGAAGCTCAAGGTATCTCTTGAAAGAGCTCATTTCTTGGCTTTAGCCTAATGCCCCCATCCTTCCTGTTATAGGCTAAGGTGGTTCACTCCATTATGCTTCAGCAACACTGTCCATCACATGATCCCAAGCAGAGCTCTCCTATTTTTGGGAAGATAGCCCACAGCTGAGTGTTTTGATATAAAAAATATTGTCCCAAAAGATTGTCCCATCAGAGAAGTGCAATAGGAAGGCAGTATATTCCAAAATACAAAGTGGATATCTTGGATTTTTGGAATCCCAAAGAGCTTGTCAGATCCTTGAACTTCAACTCTTGCAGTTTGTGTGAAATGCTTACCTATGAAAGCATAAATTTATGACCATATAAATGCTTATTGTCAGCCATTCAAAATATTCTTTAACTCCTCTAAGAAACTAAATAATCTTAGTCAAACTTTATTCTTTCTCTATGTATTTCTACTGTGGCTACATAAATTCTTCTCAGTGTGTTACCTTCCACTGTTCCTGTTATAGAGATATAGGCAATGCACTGTTCTAAGAGGAGGGAGTCTACATAAGAGCTGGTCATTGTTGGCTCCCTTTGTAATCAATGGGGAGAAACATGTACCTGCACAGAGGGACTCATTTGACTTATTCCAGAAATTCTTAAAGTTACAAAAACCCCCCCTTTGGAGCTGAGGCAGTGAAGAAAGGCTCCTGAGCCCAATTTGCTTTGCTGCTCCAGGCAGGATTCTGCAGCATCTCAGTACAGGAAGCACCTCTCTCTTAAGGAAGGGCAACAGCACTTTGGAGGAGACAGTGATGAGCCTTGATCTTGCTGGCTTCCCCTTTTGGTACTGCAGACATTTTGGTAGCTGTAGCCCATAAGTATTGGCCTTATTGTCATCCTCTTTATGAAGTTGCAGTGCCCTCTCTTTGCCCAGGGTATTTGCCTGGGCAGATCTCTTTTCAGGTACCAACTTTTTCACCAGCTGGTCCATCTGTGCTTTGGTCAGAGTGCTGTATTTGGCTTACAGAAGCTCAGCTTATCTCAGCAGAGATAACAACCAAATCATTTGCAGCACTGAGTGCTCCCACAGAGAGAAAGCCATATAACAGCTCTCCCTTATTTTAGACATTTTGGAAGAGTGATTTTTAGATTTCATTACTAACCATTTTGTTTGCACACACTTTTTGGATTCACTGTGGTACTTACTGTGAAAACTTACCTTAATACACAGGATTAGCAGAACTTCAATGAAGTGCAGCTGTTCAGCATCCCATGAGGTACAGTGCACAGCATTTATCATTTTTCATACGGACACATATACAGAGGCAGACAGTGAATGCAAATATGTGTCTCTCCCAAGGCAGCAGAGCTGCAGAACATTTTTTGCAATCTAAATTAGCTCTAAATCTAAAATACCTTTCAGACATGTAAAGCCTGCCCAGAAGTAGGCTGAATACCCTGTATTAGCAGTGAGGGCTGCTAATACAAAGTTTCCCAGTCTCTGAGAAACAAAGTCAAGGAAATACAAAAGATGCCAGTAAAACAAAATGAAAAAAAAGGAATCTAAACCACAAACACACACAAACAGATGCAAGTCTGAATCTGAAATCACCACTGAGGCTTCCATGAAGCCTACAATCATGCAGAACATAATTCACCTGCTTGTTAGCTAGGTTATTTGACAGGGATCAATACAGGACTGCAATGTTCTTCTGAAACCAGTTCATTCTGCAAGATATGAGTGTGTGCAAAGGGAAGAGCTCTTCCACCCCCAGTTTCAACAAATATTATTTTTACTATTTAAAATTTTATAGTAAAAATGAGGTAATAATCAGGAGAAATTCTCTCTTAGTCATGAAAAATTGTCCCCAGCAGAGTCTCACAGAACAGTTCAGGAGAGAGGCACGTACTTCATTAGAATTAAAAACTAACAAAGGACTTCAAACAAAAAAATAACCCATTCATTTGACATTTTTTAAAAATGACAAATTTGGGAAAAAAGAAAGTTTTTATAAAAATGCTGCTATTAATGATTCATATCCCATTTGGTTTTTATTTCTCAGACCAGCATATCATATGTGCTCTGTCACTGTTATTCTCTGTTGCTTCACATCAGCCACTGGGCAGCTGGGCATGGTGGATGGCTCCTCACATTTGACCATCTCTCAGCCTCCAACAGGACCAGTGCTGAGAGACTGTGGGCCCTTACAAGGGAAAAACTATTACATTTATGCTTTGCTTGCCTCAAATTAAACTTTATTTCTTAAATATTATCACATCTTCAGGTTCCTGGTCAAATGTGCTTTGAAGTCAGCAGAAAAATGCCATTGCTTGCAATGGCTTTTGAACACCTACCACCTTTCAATGCTTTCCAGTCTGTAGTTGTTCTCTCTTCAATGGATTTGTTTTGTGCTGTTCTTCACACCAGCATGAGGAATAAGGCTCAGCAGTCTCTGATACACTTTGCAATTTATCCACACAAAGGTCTTTCCCATTCCAGTATTTGGGGATCCTTGGAGTGTAGTTCGGTGACCCACCCCATGTCTTCAAAGTGCCAACAGCAACAGCAGGAAGCTGAGCTGTGCTTACACTTCAGGGGGCCTTCAGAGAAGGGAAGTCTTGTGTGCCTAAATCCAAGGTAGGAGCTCATGTCAGGCAATACATCTTGCTTAGGATGTGTTCACATTAGTGTTTTTGCAGGGGGCAATAGCTCCCAGCTATCTCCTCATATCACACTCAGACTTGGTTGACAGAATGGTTTCAGTAAATGCAAGTCAGGTGCCCTCTGGAAAAGAACAAAATGAGAAGCTCTGCTCAAGAGGCATGTGAAGTGGACTACAACCTGTAAATGTGGGCATGAGGATCTGAACCAGTTACTGGGCCCTCAAAAAGCAGCAAAGCAGAGGCATGGTGGAAACATTTGGTTGAAGTCTTGCTGGGAAATGGTCCCTCATCTGAAAATGAAAGTAGATGATGGGATTGCAGAGGCTTCAAGCTACACACCTGTCCCTGCTATGCTGCATTGCTGGTGGGGTGGGTACAGCCTCAGAAGATAAAGGACATTCACTGTGGGGACAAAATGTTCTCTCCACAGCCAGGCCATCCAAATTTACCATGCTGAGCCTATGACTTTTTTTCCAAGTTATTGAGTGGATGGAAAGCTGAGGTACAATGGCAAAGTAATAAATTTAAAAACTAAATATTGTTTATTTTACTCCTTATAAGTATCCATGCTTTGACCCCTTTGCCGAAGAGGTAACAAGGAGCTGGGTCTCTAAACTCAGCTTTCTGTGCTGCGACATTGCTGGAAACCATGAGTGTGACTTGCATAGTGCACATATCAGTCCCAAAAGTAGGAAAGCTCTGAAGGACAAGAGTGTTAGAGCCCAGAAACAACCGAAGTCCCATTTCCGTGTTAAGTGTAGTACAATATATCCACTTTACTATACAGACTTGATGAAAACAATGTCATTTTTAACCTTTGATGACACTAGGAATAGGAGAAGGCTCTGAATTTACAGGTTTTACATTGGCTGACATTTTGTATTTTTTTATTAGTATTATTAAAATAGAACAAACTTGTGAGAGGTAAGGACATAAGATCAGTGCAATTGATTACTATAACTAATAAGAGAAAAGACACTTGTCTTTTTATGGCACAAGATGAAAACCAGTCACAAACATATTCTTGAGCTTGTTTTCTGCATATGTCTCAAAGGTTCCTTTGTCCACTTTCTAGATTGCTCCTAGAAATGCCTTTCTCAAGTGGTGATTATTCATGGTTTCACAATGGACATGGAGGTCACTATTAGAATCAAAAAATTAAAACCTCCAATTTTTTCTTTTGCCATTAGCTCCTAATATGGAACAAAAAAAGTCTTTATTTCCTTCAATAATAGGTAAGGGTCAAAGGCTACACATTAAAATCCCCTCCATTAGGCACAGTCAATTGAATTTTGAAGTTCAGTTTTCTATTCTGGAGTCTTGGTTGGGAACTAAATATAAGAAGAAGTCACATTTCCTGGAAAAAAAAAAATAGAAAAGCCTGAGGACAAAGGGACCTGCTCACGAGTGTTCACACGACTCTGGGCTATAGCAGCACTACAGACCAGGTTCTGACTCTTAGCTCTAAGGAGGCAGTGATGGATGATGTCCCAGTGTGAAGGCTGAGCAGTGATAAATGAGGCAGCCATGCTGAGCACACTCAGGGTAGCATGGTAGTTTTACAACACATCATAAAACAACACTGGCTGCTGCTTTGATGGACAAAACTCATGGAGACTGGAGAGGAAATATCAGCTGTCTGTGACAAGGCATTGGGAAGTTCCGACTGGCAACCGAATGCAAACAAGAGCACCTTTGCTGCTGCTTCTGCTGGGACAGCAACAACAGACATTTTGTAGGTAAAGACAGCTCACGTCTTTTCTCTGTGCACGGCCATTGAGGGGCTGTGGGTCAAGAATGCTGAGCAACCCGGGAGACAAAACCTCTGAGGTATTTTGAGCCCTTGTCTTAGACACAGAGGTGTGTTGGGACATTTGGGACCTTGCTGCTGGACTTTGAAAGAGACAGGTGCCAAAGCTGAGTGGTAAAAAATTCAGAGAGATTAACTGAGCCAGTTCATGTTTTCACCCATCTTTTATGTGTATTTTCCTTGCTGAATGCAGGGGCCCTCGAGCCTGGGTGAGAGGAGAGTCACCAGCTGATATATCTCCAGTCACATGGGACCCGTCTCTGAGACCTCCAGCTCTGCAAGAGCAACCAGAGACAGCACTGGGTCTGGCTAAGACAGCGAGCTGGTGTGGGCAGTAGGGGGCTGAGGGGAAAGAGGTGTTGAAGAGGATTAAAGCAAAATCAAAGTAACAGCCCTTTGCTAATGCCCATTTTGTTGTCTTAGTTGTTGGCCCTGGATGACACAGAGTGGCATGTTAAGAAAGCAAGGTGAATGAGAGTTCAAGATACCAAAGCATAGGGTTAGCTGAACAACCACTGACTGGGTTTGTGGTGGTATATAAAGTCAAACATACAGTCTCTGACACACAGAGGGAGGGGAAGAAGGACGAAGGAGAAGGCTAGCTGACCCTCACTGCCAAGTGGGAACCAACAGCAAATACCCTCTGAAGGTGGCCCCAGCCGGCCCCTGGAAGTACAGGAATGTTCCTCTTTGCCTGGCATTCACTTAAACGTAGAAGGTACTAAACCTCCTTCACAGAGCTCCAGAAATACCTGACACAGTCATTGACTGTGTAAGAATGGGAGTCATCACATTCACCCTTGGCTGCCCAGACGTTGGAGTGAAGAGGAAGCAAGTCAGATGGGCTCTGCTGTAGCTTATGGAGGGAGGGAAGGAGGGAGGGAGGGAGGGAGGGAGACATCACCAGCCATTAACTAATCCCCCAGCAGGGCAACCTCATTTCCCCAGAGCCCCATCCTGAAACTAAGCCACACATATCACCTGTCAGAGTCACACTCCACCTCTGAGCAATGACTGTAACCACACTGCAGTTGCATTATCCAAGGCTGAAAATTGTCCTACGCATGCCTGACTTCCACACATGAGCACATGGTGTTAAGAAGCTAAGAATGTGCAGCAGTTCTCAGAGGCAATACTGAAGACAGAGAGCTTTTAAGACAACTTTCAGTTCCTTTTGTCCTCCACAAAGTCAGAGTGTCCTAAAAAATGGCTCATCCTTTATTCAATTGCACAATTCAATTTTTCTTATTTGATAAAATTTATTCTGTGCAATGGGCTACATAGATGACCTCATGTATCCCTATAATCCTGCCCTTTTTTTAAAAAATCCCTAGCTATCTTAATTCTGTAAATGTGTGTGTCATTGGAGTCTAGGTCCAGCCTGAATACAACATACAGCTCAGTTGAAAAAAATAAACCTTTACAAGAAGAAAAATGGAGATGAGGAGCATGGCAGCAGCGAATAGTGACCCAAGAGAAATAAATGGAAGTATCAATCTTAGGAGAGAGCGTGTTGTCCTCCAGGCTTCAGGTACTGAATACATCTCCCCTCACACTGAGCTCAGGGTAAAACCCCCACACAGAAGTATCTGACTCTCCTGCCCAGTCTTCCCCAGACACCAACAGCAATGTGGTCTGAAATGTATGCAAAAATTCAAAAGTCAGATATCAAAGGGAGAAAAACGCAGTGGTGGAAAGTATCAGAAACCAAACAAATTAAAACAAGTATGCCATCCTGTACATAGTCTGCTGTGCCTGTTATCAGGAAAGTTCATTGGTAGACACATCTGTATCACAGATTGCTTGGCATGTCTCCTTTGAAAAACCCTTGGTCCCACCTCTTGTCAAGTCACTGGCCTGTAATCCTGAAGTTTGGACTACTCAGATTCGTGTGATATGTGTGACTACAGATGTTCCAATAATAAGTTGGACATTTCTGTGAAAAGTACTCATTTCTACCCATGTTTGATGCAAAATTTTTATTCACCATGAAGTGGTGAAAGGACTAGACCTTCCCTAGAAGGGAATTTCTGTTCCTTCATTGTGCCTAAGGCATACATGGATGGGTAAAGATGCCATGAACTCTGAGCTTGGCTTGATATCCTGGGCTCTCAGAGCACTCTCTGTGCGAAGCAAGGGAGAAAGAAGCACACTTCAGACCCATGAATTGCTAAATTGCAATTCAGAGCAAATGTTGCCCTACAGCTGCCAAAGTTGAATGCAGAGGAGTAAGAAACCTGGATCCAGTCCCAGGCAGGGTATGTTTGGTCTGATGCAAACAAACATGTTTGCATTGATCTGGACCTCAAAACACAGCAGGAAACAAAAACAGTCCCCAAGCATGAGGTCATTAACCCTCATGATTCAAGACCAAGATGTAAGAAATATCAACGAGGCATTATAGTGGCAGCATTGCAAGGCAATGTGACCTTAAAACTACAGCTGTTGGCCATTGCCTGCACCCTGTTCTCACCCATCCTGCTGCAGGCTTCTTGACCTGCTCCTTTGTGTAACCCTGCAGTGCTCCCCATCAAGCTGGATATTTTTATCCAGAATCCTCAAAGACTGGCTTTGTAGTTTTCCTTTCTTTTGAACTTTTATTTGGAGAGTCATTAAGGTCTCCTGTTGACCAGTGCACTGCAATGAAGTACACACCTGCAAACTCCCTTTTCTGCATTCTGGGGAGTTAGTTCAGTTTCCTTAACAAGACAGTGTCTTTACTGGTTCAGGATCCTCTTCAGGTTCAGAATGAGGGTAGACATCACTTCTGCATTTCATTTCAATAACAAGCATTATAGAGGTCTCCAGATCTCAGTAAGTAATGAGTCAGGCTCCTAGAAATTATGTTTGTAATAATAAATCTGAACTTGTCTTCTTTGTTTCTGGTGTTTTCCAACCAATACCAACCATCTTTTCAAACTCTCATCTGCAATTTGGACACCATGTAACATGTTGTGGCCATTTCTTAGCCCAAGCTGAGACCATCATATAACTCAGAACTGTACAACCGGGACTGAGAAAAATTAGAAATCAACAGACATTCATTGAGGCTGCCAAACTGGGGAAATGATACAGCTCAGGTTTTTGTTTGTTTGTTTGGTTGGTTGGTTTGGTTTTGGTTTGGTTGTTTTTGGGTTTTGTTGTTGTTGTTCAGATCAGCCTGTTCCATTTGCTGTGCTGATCTGGCAGACAGTGACCCAAATGATGTCCCATTGCAGACATCCCACACAGGGCTCTTCCTCTGACCCTATGTCCACAAGATTTTTCCCTTTCTGCTTTTTTTCATGTGTTCCCTCCCTTCTGTTACGTTGGACACTTGTAGCTGCTCTGCTTTTTATCTACAGAACAAGTCCAGCTCCAACCATCATTCAGCCTCTGAATTAAATTTTTCTCCACTTTTCTCTCTTTACTCTTTACTTTGTCTTTCCTGCTGTGCTCTCTATATATGTATATATGTTTGGCTCTTGTTTCACTAGGAAATAAACCAACACACAGAAGAAAAAGCACAACTATCACTGCTTTTACCTTCCCAAGTGAAACAACGCTGGAACTCCCATATTCTATTGAATGGATAACAGTGGTAACTGAATGTGGATGAGAACTCCTGAAGACAATTTTTTTTTGTATAGACATCTTTGTCAAAATCAAAATGTGTCCAAGGAAGACACCAAATTGTAAAATATTCCATTTTCATGAAGTCAAAATATAATGGTTTGATGTTTTTATTCCAGTACTGGTGGTGTTGTAGCATATATCTTACCTAGTGTTTTATTATAATGCTTTCTCTTTATTAAAGTAAAAAAAACCCTGTAAAATGAAAATGTACTGAATTATTGAAGTAAAATCTTTCAAGGATTTTAAGCCATACTTTTATTTTTATTCAAATGTGAATTCATCAGGAATTTTAAAGTGCTGGCTTTGCATTTGCATATAGTTCAACATGAAATGCCAAGGTGTATACACAGCATTCCTCTCCCTTCCTCCCACCTCCTTGGAATGGAACAGTTGGCTTCTTGCTGCTCCAAGTGCGCTACCATCCGTCGTGGGACTTCTTTTGCAGGTAGCAGTTATCATTACTTGTTATTATTTAAAAACACACTTCATGAGCTGCCAGTAACACCATAGGTTGGCTTTAAAGTTGATGTGGCTAATGACAAAATGCATCAAACCATGTCATAGCTACTGATGGGAAAGTCATCCGTTTGTGCTCAGGAGATACAAAACCAACAAAATAATGTTAGTTCAAAGGACAATGCAGAAACAAATAAAGTTCACATCAGTGCAGAGTAGATAAATAGACAGTTCTCTGCCTCGTTTCCAATTATTTTTACTTCTGAAAAGCAGAATTTAATGGAACTTTTCTAATAAAACATGAAAATCTTTGAACTCTTTGAACTTTTTGAGCTCTAAAACATGAAATCTTTGAACTTGCACCAATGCAGGGTGCACTGACAACATGCTCACTACAGCTTAGGTGTTTTGGTTTCAATTTCACACTATTAATTCCGTATTAAATTTAATTAAATGTGCATTTAAAGCAAATGAGGATGTTCACAAGGTCTTTTTACTGGATTGACTAAAGCTGTTCAAACTCCCAGCCTCAGGCAAGCCTTAGCTATGTTCCGTCACTGATGAGGCTGAACTGATATGTAGAAGGAAGAGGTTTCCAAGATCCTGCAAAGCTGAAACATGAGTGATAGAAACACATCATTCTCCCACTGCTCCATCACATGTTTACCTTGTTGCTTTTCAAGTAGAAGCCTGTATAGTCAAACCCTTGCCCATTTGCTGCTTGACAAAGAACCTGCTTGTAAAACACATCTGAGGGAGAATACATTTGAGTGTTTTTCATCTATCCTGCAAACACCTACCTGGGCCAACAGGAAACCCAGGTGTTGAGATGATTGTTCAGTTGGTGTCTACCACCTCACATGAAGTAGTGGCAATAGTAAACTAAGCCAAACTACCCAAGAATAGAATAAAAACCCTGTGGAAAATAACAAAACATCTATGACTTCAGTAGAAGTGTGAGAAAAGACCCAAAATGCTATTTTGCTGTTCATAATAGTTTGTAGTTCAGTGAAAAGACATTAATATACCACAAACTTTAAAAAATGAATTTTTCTGCTTAAGCATCGTGCATTGCTTATCAGATCAAGATAACATTTGTACAACTCTATCTGCATGAAGCAAAGTGAACTTTGGTGATGAGATAGAAAGTCTAGGGAGGAGCCATGGACAAATTACTGTTGAGTTTCTTCTTCATGGGATAATTATACAGAGATTATCTTCAATATGATCCGTGTGACTTTTGAATGGAGTAGAGATGATGTAAATCTTTTCTTTTTTTTTGGTCACAGCTGTGATGCCACTCTGTTTTATACACTGACTTCATCTTTTAGCCCTGCACAGGTATAAATCACTTTGATGAGATGTTTACAGACCTGTAACAACTTCTTCCAACCTCATCCAAAGAGTTGACCTCTAACTGACTTTCCTTCATTTGCTCACCTATATCTGGCTTGGCACGGTGGAAGCCAAAAAAAAGCTGTTTTTCATAACAAGAAAAAAGCACCTTTTCTGCTTCACACAGAAATCATAAAATATCTCTTGAAAGACTTGGCAGTGGTTCAATGAAAATTTCCCCTGTCCTCTTGTCTAACTACCATGAGAAGAAACAATTAAAACTGAGGCTTTGATTCTTGAGTGCATTGGTGTCAGGGCTGGACCCTCCCTAATTTCTGCTGACAGTCTGTAAGAGGTCTGTAAGAGAGTGGTTAGTCTTTACTGTGCATCCCCTGTAGACCCAAATAATAGGAAAAAGCATGAATACTTGGCTATTCCTTTCCAAAAGCTGTAGTAGCTTCTAATCCTTTCCATGTCTCCTGGAAACAGTCCATCCACCTTAGTTGTCACCTGGCTCTCAAACATGACAGCAGAGAATCATAGAATCACAGAATATGCTGAGTTGGGAGGGACCCATCAGGATCATTGAGTCCAACTCCTGGCCCTGTGCAGGACACCCCAAGAATCACCTCATGTGCCTGAGAACATTGTCCAAGTGCTTCTTGAACTTCAAAAGGCTTGGGGCTGTGACCACTTCCTTGGGGAGTCTGTTCCAGTGCTCAGCCACCCTCTGGGTAGAAAATCTTTTTCCTGATATCCAACCTAAGCCTCCTCTGACTCAGTTTCATGCCATTTCCCTGTCATTGGTCACAAGAGTGAAGAGATGATGCACTGCCCACCAGACCTTGTCACCCTGGAACTTTAGCAGCAGTGTCTTAGCTATGTGACTGCTGTCATCCAGCTAGGATCCTGGTTATGGCACTCAAGAGAAAGATGAAAGAATCGTAATGATTATTATGCTTATTTTCACCAGACTTTGGTTCCACAGTATTTCCCTTTCTTTAATGTAGAGTTGTGACAAGACATGAAATACTGGGCAGCTGGAAGGTGTATTTCTCTCCATTGTCCAGCTGTGACCCTCAGAGCACTATAAATTGCTGAAGATGTCACCTTCATGAATCTTACATCCTTGTCCTGGCTGATGGATGTGAGAATATGTATAATACTCCATTGTCTGGAGTCCTACATGATACAGGCACTCACTCGTTACTGTACTTTGGCTGGATTGTCTCCTCATGTGTACAGTTTAATATACACACTGCCATCACCAGAATGAGACTTATTTATAATCTCTGTATTTTAAACTACAAAGTTGTTAGAGTGTTTGGGGTTTAGGTTTGTGGTTTTTTGGGGTTTGGGCTTTTTTTTTTTTTTTTTTTAAATGGAACTTGTGAATCTAACATTTTTGGAGAAAGCTCAGATTGTTAAGGAATCAGCAGGACACATCACCAAGCTACAATAGGTTCACTTTCATGTGGATGCTGTAGCAGGCTAGCCTTCATGGAAAAACTCTGAATGTGAATTTAGCTAGTTTTGGATAAAGACGCCTTTCAGCGTCAATAAACACCATGAATGCAGCCACGGTAGAGTTACAACTTAATGAGATGAGGGGAAGTGCACAGGGTCAGGCCTCATCTCCCGGCCTCTGTCATGCTAATCAGCTGGGCAGCCTGCAGCTGAAAAACTGCTGGAATTTTTATCTGCATTTCATTTAGTTGGAAGGAAATTGACCCAGATGGTCCACAAAGGCAATAGAAGGCTGGCAAGCAGTCTAGTGCTGCACACTTTTCCGAGGGGCTGCACTTGTCCGCCCGTCCCTCTTGGAGCCCAAAACATAAAAGATTAAAACAGCGTAAGGGAATTGATTTCATGATTTTTAGATAATTTCCCTAAGATTTCAGGAAAGACCTAAAAAACCTAATTTAATCAGCCAGGAGCTCAATAGTAATTAAAGGGAAGAAAAGCTGAGATAATGAAAGAGGTGGTGGGGATTTTTGCCGTTGCTGGTGGGAACCTTTCTTAATTAGAAAAAGTCTAAAATCTAAATGATGTTAATGACGACAAGCATGAACATTTATTGCAAAGACACTGTATCCTTGGTCAGTTTAGATGATTGATTGCCAAATCTGATAAACTTCCTTAGAAGAAGCTAAAATACTTTGTTATGCATTTGTCCAAGCCAAGTATTTCCATGTGTTTGCTCAAATGAACCATATTGGTGTCACTGTTATTCCTTTGGCCAAAGCTTGGATATTTGTGCAAGTGATTCTACACCATCTGCTCATGGATTCACCTCTTTTGCTTTGAAAGCTTAACTAAAACTCTAGTAAAAATAAGGCCACTTCAGATTCCACCTACTTTTTCACTGTATTCTTAGAGATTACAACATTTCAAAGCAAGTACAGCAACCTCATGGAGGGCCAGGTGAAGGCAGATCTACTTAATTGGAAATTATAAACATAACTGCAATCATATTATATAAAGTATTTCGTAAGGGCAAACTTTCAGACAGAAATTGTCATGACAGCCCAGAATTGCATGAAGATTGTAGAAATGACTGGGGATCCTTTATCTTCCAGTTGTAGCAGTGAAGATTCTGCCCCCTACCTCCACTCTGCCTTGAATTACCAAGCATTACTCTAGTCGAGGTGAGGTTTCTACCTTTGTAGACAGTCAGGTGGGCCCAATCAGCAGTACGCTAACCCCCCTGGCCTGGATAGTTACTGAACACATGCAAACAAGTCTTCCCAGTGCAAGTCACACCCAGAAACTTCAATTAAATTTCCTCTGATTTCCATTTGCATAAAAACACGTGTAAATCTGGATTAACATCTTTGAGGTTCTGGGTTCAGGAACGCTTTTCTTTTCATGACAGGAATTCTGTCTTTGGAAAAATGTGATAGAGAAACCCCACCACAAAACCACACAATTGAATGGGCAGTCTGACGGCTCGTACAGGAACAGAAAAACTGGGATTTTTCAGCTCCTTCTGGTTCTCTGAGGACTTGCAAGTTGGTCCAACTTGTGGCAGCTCAACTGCTAAGGCAGATGCATGAGTACATCAGCAAGGTGATCCAAACATACCACCTGCTCCATGCTGCAAGTGAGACAGACCTGGTCTTCCAAGGCATTAGTGACTCAGCCATGAGTTATCTCAAGGACTGTTCCTTCTTATGGTTGTGACAATCACACTTGAGCTTAAATCTGACACAAAACACTTTTTCTCAGTCCTCTATGAAAAGCAGATTGGGATAATTTCCATTTCCAGCACAGTCAGAAGTCCTAATCTGCTCCTAATGTCCCTGCTAATATCTCAGTAGCTAAGAATGAATGGAAGAATGAAAGGAGGTCATTAGCTCCTTTTCTTGATCTGGCATTGACCCCTTTAGTAACCCAGGGCAATTTATAGGACAAATATTTAAAAGGGAAACAAGATTTACATGGTTCTGAAGACTAAATACTCAAGACGCAACACTTTAAAATCATACCTGAGAACCATAAGGCAGCATACATAGCCACTGTCAACATTGAAGGTGGATGAAAGAAGTTTTGGCACTGCAAGTCCTGGAATTATTGTCTCTGAAAAACAGGAGGAGATCAGTACTTTCCATGTGGCTTTCAATACCCCTGCTTGCCCTCCACTGTAGAAGGGAAGGATGCTGACTGTTGGTGATACCTATCTCTCAGGGAATGAGCACACTGAGTAGGAGTTGTCTCAGCATGCTTGAATGAACAAGCTGGTTCGGCAATACTTTTAGTTGCACACATCCTCCTATCCTCTCAGGAGCTGGGAGATAATAGGACCTGATAGACAATATGGAGGCCTGAGGTATTCAGTTCATGCACTAATTACATTAAACTCTGAAGCACATGAGAAACTTCTTAAAAAAGCTTAAAACAGCTCTTCCCCATGAGGGTAGCAAAGGCTTCGTTGTAGGATGCTTCCCTGGAAGTAGCAGTGGGCTCAGCAATGCAGCAGAGTGAAAGACTTAGAAAGATCAGGTCAGACATTCAACATCATTGGACAAACTTACAGATACAGGTGCCTCTGTCTCCTCAGGAGCCTTCTCAGTGCAGGTACAATCCAAACTTGGGGCTCAGACATCCATGGGCCAGGCCTTGATGCATAAGCTACGTTATGATCGGTGCCTGAAATCCAGATACAGAACCAAAATTGTCTCCTCTTCATACAGACAAGGCAGAATAAAAAAGAGCTTTTTAACTGTAACTGTACCACTGCTGACACAGAGCTGCCCCATCTGCAGTGTGTGCGAGATGCTCACAACCAGGTTGCCTGTTTCATGTTTCAGTGTCGCATGAAATTGCCACTCTGTGTCTGCGGTAGCTGTGGTGTGTAGATGAACTGAATTCAGGGTACCAGCAGCAGCAGACTGGGGCTCATGAGTCCCACTCATAAGCTCTGAAGGATGGCTGCAGGGCAAATGATGGACAAAGCTTGCTCTCTGGCCCATCACGTTCTTGAGGCTCATGCTGGCAGAGTTTGGCTAAGCAGAGCAGAAATGGAAGCTAAAATATGAAGAAGAGAAAAACCCCCAAAAACCCCCAAACACCAAAACCAAAAAAACAAATCACATGTCTGAAAAAAAAAGTGCCATTTCTTTAGAAATCATTCAATGTGGTTAAAGAGGCTTGCTATCATCCTGGCACATGTTTCAGCAGCTATCACCAAAAAGGGTTACCAGGCCAGAAGCCATAGCTGCTGGAGGAAATGGAAAGATTCAGTTCAAAAAAGCTAAAATAAATATAAAAGCTCTTCAATAAACTAAACACAGTTCTGGGATTGGAGAGTCCACTCAGGTCTCACTGCAGGACACTGAACACTGCTGTCTTCTAAGTCTGTTTCAAAACATTTCAGTGTCCTACCACATTTTCCTTGAAGACTGCAAAAGACAAATCTGCTGTTTGTGCTAGAGTCCTGGAAAGGTCTCTGGCAAAACAGGGAGTGTTTATTCAAACATCTGGCAAGGAGAGCTACAGGCTGAGCTGGACACTGACTAACTCTCCCTCCCCACTCAGCACAGGTCCATGCTGCGCCAGGGCACAGCCTAGGACCCTCACACCTGTGAAGGTGCAGGCAAAACAGAGAGCCCAGAAGAGGACAATGAGAATGACAGTAGGTCAGGAAAGTGTGATATACAATGAAAGAACTGGAGTTGCTCTAGTGTATGGCAGGGATTTTATGATAATTTTTTTCAAACATAGCTGCTGCAAAGAAGGAGTAAAATGCACTTCACGCCTATATAGGATAAGAAATAGCATTCCTAGGTGCAATGAGGAGGCCCCCATAAGACATTAGAAACACTTGCTAATGGCATGAACAGTGAAGGAGTGGAGCTGTGCTGGAGAGATATGTGCTGTCTGAGCTGCTTGCAGAAAACCTCCATCTGACAGGTAAGGGTGATCATGTCTTGTAGAGATGGTCTATACTAAAAGATAGCTTGAAAACCCACCCAGCTTTAATTTTGTAATGTTTCAGAGTGACTCTACTTTGATGATTTCAGCTCTCTGGATACTTTTGGTTTGATTATATAGAGTCACCTTACACCATGTGGAAGGACGTCTGCAAGGATTCATCCCTCTAAAAACAAAATAGTGTCAAATATAGGGGTCTGGTATGTGGATACGATGCAGATAAATGTAATAGGTTTGCAAATTGGTTTTGTAAGTCTGAATTTGATCTCTGTGAACCTGATAGAAAAAGTACTATAGAAATAGTAATGGAAAATACTTCAAAAAAAGCTAAATTATTTTAGCAGAAGAAAAATCATGCTACAGAGCTCTGCAGTTTAACTTAAAATTCCATAGAAAGTTAATTCATTAGTAAAGCCACTCAAGCTTGACTAATAACAGTCTGAGCCAGAAAATCTAGCGATTTAAACTAAACCCTTAGTTGTGTGCATAACTTGATGCATATGATGCCAGCTGCTGAAATTGCCATTGCAAACCTCGCTCTGGTTGGCACAATGGGAACAAATAGCTCTCAGCTGCAGGTGAAGCCTACCAGACCTTTCTCCTCAATCTTTGTATAGTGTCAGTTCTTCTTAAAAAACAGCCATTAAATTATCGCCATTGTCTTGGGGGAATGGTGATTGATGCCTCTTCTTTTATGCTAACTCAGCTTGTCTCTCTGCTCTAAATGGCCTTGTCTTTGGCATGGATGTTGGTAGTACATCATTAGGTTTTGGTACACTTCGTGCTGCCTGCTCGCTCACAGCTTGGCAAACAAGGCTGTCAGATGACGCAGCCTCGCAGCGATTAATACAACTCTCCTGAACTCCTCAATACAAAAAGCTATGGCTCCCACCTGTTGGGGCTCAAACAGGGTGCTTTGCAGGGAGTGCCTTCCCTGAATGAATGTTAAGGCCACAAGGTAAAATAACAGGGCTTTGTGCTCCTGCTGTATCTGTTGGGTGTTACCCCGGCTGCCGCAGGCAGCCTGGGAGGGTGCACATGTGGGAGTGGGAGGTATGGGAACTCCCATAACAGTAATGGAGCCCAAAACAACCATTTCAGGTATTCATGTTAGCATTCAAGGGCTGTTGCTTTGCAGTGGCACCAAAAATGTGAGCTACTCCCTCACGTGTCAGTAAAATGCAGAGGATGGCCTTTTTTTGTACACAGCTGATTGCTGCTTGTAAAAGTACAGCCACATACCTTTGGAGAGGGGCCAAAAAGAGACATGAAACCAAGGAGAAAGAGAAAGCTCTAAGGATCTGTAAGGAGCAAAAAGCCTGTTCTGCTAACACCAGTACAAGCCCCCAGCAAACCCAGAGATACTGGGGGTTATCCCTGTGACCTTGGCCACTATGGTCCTTTTTGGCATGCTGGGTTCCTTGGGCAGCACTGGGTGGTTTCAGAGATGACCCTCACCTTCATGCCTGCAAAGCAGAGCTGCTGGTCAAGAGCTATTTCCCTGCTACACCACCATGCTGGCCTGTGTGGGGATGGGGACTGAGCTGGGAATCAGACCTGGCAGCACTGCAGTTTTGGATGAAGGGGGTTGGCAGTCTGAGCTATGGCTCCAGCCCAAGCGAGTTGTTTCACTGTGTCCTCCTGCAAAGCAGGAGTTACTGTGGTATACTCACCAGGTGACTTCTGAGACCAGATTTCGAAGGAGCTGTGGCATATTTTGACAGGAAGATTACAGGGGCAGGGAGGAAAAAAAGCTGAGAGAGTTGAAGATACCTTTCTTGTGTGAAAAATCTTTCTTCTCAGACTATAAATCCTGAAATAAAAGAGCCAGGCTTTACATCTCTCTGGTCCCCCATGTAGCATCATCCTTCACCTCACTGGTCCTGTTCCCCCTCTTTCTCTCTTGCCCATTTTGATTTCAAGTTCTTTGAGCAGGGTAAATTTCTTGCAACATGTCCAAATCGGCATAACACGCCTCTAGTGCTGACTGTGGTTTGTCAGGGTAAAATAAGCCCTAAGTGCTTTATTTTTTCCTTTCTGCCCCTTAAACAGCCATAGTTTGAATTAGCTGTAATATTCACAGCTTGTAGACTTCAAACTTCCAAGTAAAGAGAGCAAGTACTAAAATAAACAGACACATCAAAATTGTTATATTAAATGGATAAAAAAGCTTAGCCTATCAACTCCACATCACACCTGGGGAGCATGTGAAGCTTATCCATGCATCTGTACTTGATAGATAGATGGCTTGAGCTTAGGGGTTGTTACTCAGGCTCATATTTTTAAGCAGCTGCTGACTCAGGAGGCAGCCTATGTGTGCTGCAGTCACCAGAGCACCTAGCAGATATTACATAGACAAAATCTCTGTGAGCCTACTGGTGAGATGACTTTGATGTTCATACTATGTATAACATAACTCTCTATTTAGTGCATAATGTGGTTTACATTTAACTCATTTTGTCTTCTTTCTCATTTTCTCTTTAGGATGAAGAGAGACTGAAAGCCTTATTTCTCCCATGCATTAAGTACTGCGTGCAGTTCAGGTCTCTGAATCTCAAGAAGGATGGAGTGAAGTCAGAAGATACAGAAAAAGGCAATGAAAATAACTGCTGGGTGAAACAGTCACTTTATACAGAGAGACTAAAAATGCTCCTTAGTTTAGAGGAAAGAAGGGTGAGGGGTTATGTACAGAGTTTATTAAACCATGAAGGTGATGGGTAAGGCAAACTTGGAACTGCTGTTTGCTAAATCCCTTAATGCAAGCACCAGAGAGTGCTCTGGTATACTCGGGGAGATCAGTTTAAAACAGACACAGACCAGTGCATGGCTGGTAGCAAATATCTGGAAACCACATCCACAGGAGGCTGCAAAGCTGAATAATATCAGCAGGTTCTCAATAGGATTAGACCCATCTGTGGACAGCAGGCTCATGAGCTGGTATTCAGGACCTGTGCAGGTACCTCCCATTAACATCCCATCACCTCTGGGCTCCCAGCAGTGCAAACGGACAACAGCAAGTGGTAAAAATCCTGTGCTCTCCCTCACAAGGGCTCCTACTGCCCACATTGGGGGCAGAATAGGGGGGTAGAGGACCTCTGGTCAGACCCACTAGAGTGTTTCTCAGGTTCACCTTCTGCAGTTTTTTCCCCCAAAGGCTTCATGTTCTTCCTGTAGCCCAAAGAAAGCTCTTCCTGCAAAGGGACCACCATGGACTGGGAGGAAGGGGGTGCTTGCCATGGTCTAGATGGTTCTCACGTCTCTGAATGTGGTCCTGGAATTACTTTTATTCTGCTTTGGTGGCCGGGAATAATACTCTTTTAATAAAGACACTGTTTTAGAGTGACTCTGTTTACAGCCAACTCCAAACAATTTTTTGCGAATTGTTTTCCCAAGTACAAAATAATGAGTCTGCTTTGGTGGCACTTAGCCCCTTCTTCGTATCATTCCTTTCCAGAGATGTGAGGGGAATATTGTTTGTTAGGATGTTCATGGACACAAAGCCTCTGGCAAACATGTTCCTCCATGAAGAATCACAGTAGGAAGGGATCATCTGGTAAATCTTCAAAGCTCCAGGAATTGCCCAATTGAACATTAGAAAAGAAGTGTCTCTAAGTTACCAGCTATGGTTCAGTCACAAAACATAAAACCAAAATATATCAGGAATGCACAAAGCAATAAACAAGGAATCTGCAGACAATTGAGACTGCCCAGCTGCTGAACAGCTTGCTACAGGTGAATAATAAAGGCAAACAAAATCCTTTTACAGATAAAATTGCAAACAAGAAAATGTCAAATCAGTTAGACTTGGTTAGGAGTTCTGTTCTAGATTTTAAAATCTTGATTTTGTACAAAATTGGAATAATAGAAAATAATGGTTCAAAGGGCTGTTTTAGATCTGGGTTGGGCATTTTTTTCTTAAGTTCACAATTGTTTCTTTTGAGCAAACATTATGCCCTTGGAAGATTTCTGGGAACTACAGAGTTCAATCAAAAGCTAAAGAAACCTTCCTTTATCCCTCCATTTTTCCAGCCAGCCTTTCTGTAAGATGACATGCTGCCACTACCTAACACCAAGGCTTTCCATGTGTTGTTTCTGCTGCTTCCTTTCATCTTTGAGGTGTTGAGGTTTCCAAATCATAACTATGTGAACCTAGAAACAGAAGCAGAGCCTACTATTTTGTAGCCTACTACTAGATGAAGGGACTTTCTTTTGAACACTTAAACTTATCAGTGATCCCCATATGAACTGCTGTGTTTACTGAGGGCATTCATTTTATGGATTAAAGCACTGGATTCACCCTGGTTCTGCATCAGGTCAGAGCTGCATGCATTCAGCTGGAAGCTCCTGAGAAAGCATTTTAACTTCCTCAAAGCTCCTAAGAGTATTGCTGCTCCAAGGGGACCATGAAGAAATAGCTGTGTTCAGGGGTAAAAAGGAGAAAGGGTGAGATGGCAAAACTCTCACTGAATAGGAATCCAAACACAGAACTGCCTCACACCTCTCCCCTCCGCTCATTCCTTTTGCTGTCTTGCCAACACCATGTCTTCTGGACTCCCCATTGCCTTAATATCTCTTAACTTCCTAGTTGCTCATGCCTGTAAACAGCTTTCAAGACTCCACTGGTTGAGATGTGAAAAATGAATGGTAAGGTCTCTGGAAAAGAATACCAGTGTTTTCAGATCCTGAAATTTACTCTGGAGATATACTCTGAGAGCTGCCTTCTTCAGGCTCCACCCAATTTCTTCAGTAGTAAGGTTCACCCGCCTTTCTGAAACACACTTATCCCATGTCCATTTTGCCTATATGTCTTTCCGTGTGCAGGGTTACATGGAGCTGGATGTGTAAGTAACTCCAGCTCTTGGGACTGCAATTGTCAGTGAGCCATATGAATGTCTGGAAGGAGGAGATTTGCATCCAGCATTTGGCACAACGCTCTGATAGCTACAAGGCTTTATCCAGGTGCATGACTTGGGTGTCAGGGCTGATACCCAGCACTGTCTGAGAGGCTGTTTCAGTTGTTAGTACACGGGCATGCCAGGCTTTCAGCTCTGCTCTGACTGCTGGTGCTTGGGCGTCCATGCACAGCCAGGAACACAGAGCCACCATGCCCAGGAAAGTAGCTAGGAATGGAGGTTAAAGAGAAGATGGAACTGACCGCAGTGATCAGGCACACAGACCGACCAGTAGCTTCATTACACACAACCACGCCTTTTTATTTTCTTTCCCTCTGTTTTCCCACATTTGTTCCCCCAAACCACCTCCATTCCTCCATCCTACCTTTAATCCTTCCCTTTCAGGACCTGCAGCAAGTTTTGTACAATCCCAAAAAGTTCTTGCCCCTCCTCTCGTACTGTCCCACACCCCCATAGGTACTAACCCTCTCAAGTCTTTAAGGTGAGCAGGGAGATTCTTGGTTAGGGCCTGTTGCCCCCAGACCATGGGCCTGTTGCCTGCTCTGTGACAGCCCTGGAAAGGTCAGGTTTCTCCATCAGGTTATCTTGGTTTTCTCTGATTGTGTTATGGGGGTTCCTGGCCTGTCATCACTGTTCCTCTGTGTTTCTTTGTGTTCACAGGGATAAGTCTCCATCACATAACCTAATACCTCTAGGCAGGTGAATCCCACTCCTAATTCCAGTCAAGAAAATAACAGTTCCTGGAAAGTTGTTCCAAATACTTGGATCATGCATGATAATTTTTATTGACAATATAAACTTGCAGACCTTCTCAAGGCAAGTTGCTGTTTTTGAAGATCTGTGTGGCCTGTCATTTGACTAAAGTTTACTTTAATGTGTGTAATTTATTTTTATTTCACTCCACTCTTCCCCGTGTAAATAAAACATGAACCAGCAAGGTGACCAGCTCCATCCAGCCTTGCACAATGGCATTCCAGAGGAAAGTCAGGCCCCTTGGAGTCTGCTCTTGTCCCCATCCCCACAGCGCAGGACCTGCCTCTCTGGCCAACCCAGACAGCCCCAGCAGTTTACAAACAGCCTTTTCCTTCCCAGACCCACAATATCAATTGGGTCAGACACATGCAGAAACATATCTGGGTCCATGTTTACCAGGGATGAATGAAACTCCCAGGTTTCAAGCTGTTTGATGTCTGAGTCCTAGCTGAAGATTAAAATAAGACTTAAACCAATGTTTATTCTCTAAAGGTCTGGGGTTTTAGGATGTGTTTCCAAGTAGAGCAAATGCTAGTTCTAAAATTTGGTCTCCAAAAACAGAAGAGGGTTTATTTCTTGATATGCAAAAGGTGATCACTTCTATTTCTTGGATAGTGCAGTTGACTGTGACAAATCTATTCCCGGTCTGTCTGTGTGCTAAAGAGACTTAAATATTATTTATCTACCTCTGAACCTTGCTATGCCCTGTTGAACAGAGAACTTGGAACTAAAAAATTGGCCAGCAAGCTTCAACTTTTTTGTCCTCATTTAAGAGAGGAAAAGCTCTGATGAATTCCTTCAAAGCTCTTGAAAAAACTGGACAAAACTGCCACTCCAGCTATAGCCCACACTTCAAATGGCCGTGAGATGGCCTTTTCTGTATGTTACACAGTTCAAGGAGGCAGTGAAGTGCTCAGTGGAAGATTTTGTATGGGAACTTTAACTTCCCATTCCATTTGACTTTTGGTCTTTAAAATACAGGTCAAATCAATGAATTTAATGAAGGCTGTGAAACACAAAGGCTGTGCCTTGCATTTTGACCTAGATAAAGGAGAGTCAGTCCAGGTCAAAAGGCTTTAGCAGCACTTTAAGTGGTTAGTACACAAATGTGACAGAGTGTTTAGACTCTCAGAGACTTGCAAGACCCAGTGACAAGCCGTTAAAAGTATTTGAAATAACTGCTTGAATGAACTTTGATAAGGTACTGCTATTGTCTTCCATTGTCTCTTTCTTTTCATACCAAAACACCCCCAAAAGAACAAGAGTCAATGAATGTATAATGCAGTCCCACTTTTACTGCATTTGGGGCTTCTTTTGGCCCTTTGGACTTTTTTTTTTGTGAACAGTTTATGCCATTTTCATTCATTTCCCCACATTAAGCCTTTCTCAGAAGCTAGTGATTAATCTGACTTGTCAGTAAGAGCTTTTAAATTGCAATGATACTTTCAGAAGCTGTACAAGTCAATCGAACCTAAGATTAAGAACAAATTAGGAATAAATTTACTCTTACTGAACTTTCTTGAGAGAAGAAGCTACCATACATGAAGGTGGTGGTGGCACTTTCCAGCTCCTGCATCACAGATCCGGACATCTGAGGCAAAGCTAGCTCAGAGCAGCAGGCCTGTACATTAAATTCTGGATTCATACCTTTCCCCTCACTGGCATTAAATAGCCTGGTGAGACCATCAGGCACTTAACACATGTTCACATACTCCAGGCAGCCATCTCAATTAGGTGTTTGAAACCAGCTTGTTGGTAAAGGTAAGTTACTATTATAAAAAATAAATATATTTTAATGGTGGAAAGCATACTGTCAGAAAGTGCAGGATCTGCCAGAAAGCAAATCTCCATTTAAATACATAATTATTCTTCATTACCAGAAAGCATTTGTCCAAGGAAAACTGGTAAAATGTATAACAGTTCATTATGCAAGACCAAATTTGTCTAGAAAGACCAAAATCCTAGTTAATTTGTGCAAGGCAGAAAGGTTCAGTTTTGTTTTGCTTTTCAATTTTGCTGTAAAAAGTCTGCTTCTTGAAAGCTTTCCAGGCCAGAGATCAGGTTCCCCCTTTATAATGGGAGCTATTAATGCCTGAAATGGGCCACTCTAAAGAACCACATGTCCGTTTCACATGGTTTGATAGCTCCAAGATTTTGCTCACTGTGCTTTTGGGACTTTTCTCAGTATTCTCTATAGTGAGATTTTTATTGTATTTTACTCTTTTGTCTGGTTTTTGTGTTAGAAATTTTTCCCTTATTCATTGACCAGCAACTTTCTGTCACCCATCTTTGACTTTTCTTCTTACATCTGCATTAAAGCTGTCATTTACTTCTGCTTTTTCCCCTCTCTCCATATTTGACAGCAAAAGCCTTCATCAGCTTTTATCCCTTTTTGTTCACATTATGACATAACCTGCGCAAAGTGGCACAGCTCCCCAATTCTTGTATATAAAATTTGCAACATTTTTTGAGACGGGTCAATGCCCATTTTTGGGATCCTTTTCTTTATCTGAGTACCGTGTTAAAACTTTTTGCAGATGTGAGCTATTCAGGAGCAGCCTGCGGCTGCATGCAGAGATGGGGAAAAGAAGAAAAGGCCTTCCTATTTTGTGATTGCCATAGTAACTCAAACATTGCCAGGGTGTTTGTCGGTTTGGTAGGGCACAGCCAGGGAATTTTATTTCCTGTGCAATCAAGCCCTCTACTGGAGATCATGGCTTGTATGACACAGGGTTACAGAGAGGACAGTGGGCTTGTTAGGCCTGGATTAAGCATTTCACTTTAAAATAATACCCATTTGTATCCATTTTGTTCAACATAACAACAGCTGCTGGCCTTGGGATGACAGGCTTGCCTTTTTAACTGAAGTCTCGTATGACATTTATGAATGAGACAGACTCCATTCATTTTCACTTTGAATTCACACTGGTTATTTTTGGTTGTTTGATTCTTTTTTTCTTTAAGCGTGTGGTCATAGTCAACATTGTTCCTGCAATTACATTCAAGGTTTATGAGAGGGCAAAATCCAGCTTTATTTGGGATGTCAAATCATCACTTTCATTTGGGGGGAAACAGGTTAAAAAAGAAAGAAGAAGGAAAGAAAGCATTTTATGTCAGTATAGTGGAAGCTTTTTATTAAGCCAATAGACAGAGATGGAGAAATAAACCATTAGGCATAGGAGCTTTTCATCAGACCTCTACAGAAGCCACAGACTTCGGGCAGAGAAGGTTTCTGTCCCTTTTTTCGGGTGAGCAGAAGGACTTGATGCTCAAAGAACTTCCCATGATTCCAAGGTTGTGACAGACACCACTACTCCCTGCATACTTGCTTTACATGCACCCACCCAGGCCATTCTTCAGCCACAGCTGCTGCTACTCCAAAGCATCCCAGCTTTCATTTGACCATGGCTTAACTGAGAGGCAACAGCTCCACTGGCCTCATCTGACCACCTTCTGCAATGGGTCCCAACAGAGGACTGGAGACAGGTGCACTGATGCAGACATGAAAAAGAAAATAACAGCTTTTGCAGTGGCTCCTTCAATGTATTGATTCCAAAGAGAGTTCAATTTTCTGATACTTCATGGTTATGCTTTCTGCTAACCTCAGGGCTGTAGTGAAAGGACTGACCCATCCAAGCAGTTGTGACGAGGCTGAGAGACACCCTTCATCCCTAATTCCTTCATTGCCCCAAAAGAGCTTGTTGTATTTGCTTGCATTTGTAACCTGAAGCAAGTTAAAAAGTGAGGATCCCATCGATCCTGGCAGCAAGTTTTCCACCCAGAGAGTGCAGGGGAGATCTGCAGCTACAGGTCTCATGGTCTTTGGCCCTTGTGAGCCCTCATGCTGGTGTCAGGTAAGCACATGCATATTTCAGTCAGGCAGCAATGGCGTTTCTGCCTGAGGTAATGCAAAGAAGAAAGGTAAGGATTAATCATGTCCAGACCTGATACCTCCTACCATAACTCTGAGCAGGGAAGACCATCAGCCCTCATTCCCCACCCCCATCCTCACATAGCCAGTTGCAAGGTCAGGGCTGCCCTGAAGTCTTCAAGGAACTCAGGAAATGGACACAAATTTCATGTTCCCATCAGCTCCTCTCCTGACTTTCCTGCTCTTGCAGCAAGGCTTTGAGAGACTCAGAAAATTACCTTGACACATTTCTCCAACCTAGAACTCCATATTCACTGAAAAATTTCAGCTCTATTTAAATATCAGCCAAAGTACTTAAAATCTAGCATGTTGGGAAAGCCATAAGGGAAGCCTCCCTTCTATAAAGCCAGAGCTGAAATTTAGCTTTTTCTTGAAATATTTCCTAGAGGAGACAGTCATCCTGATCGTTCTCCCCCACTGAAGCTCCTATTTACGAGTTTCCCTGAGCCAGGACAGCAGCACAAAGCAGTTTGGCGTAGGTGACCTTTGGCAGTGCCTTCTGCTGCCTGCAGGAAAAGTGAGATGGGGCAGGGGGACAGAGAGTGCTCTTGGTGACACTGGCATGGCAAGCTCGGTATCAGATCCTGCCTGAAGGAAAGAAGCTGCCTTACAAAATATCAGATCATTAAAAATGTCCCTCCCTCCTGCCCTCCTTCCTTTCCTCCCTCCCCTTCCTTGCCCTCGCCCTCTCCCTCCCGCACAGTGAGGTCCAAATTTTCGTTACTGAATCATAAGAGAGGTTCCAAATTAGACAGGACCTGAAAGTTTCCGTCATTGCTGGTGACTGAGGGAACAATGAGGAGAACAACTTTGATGACACCACAGGGGCTACAGTCTGACTTAGACACATGAAGTATTGGGAAGCTTTTAATTCATTGTGCACTCTACCTTGTGAACCTGACATTTGTGTAAACCAGACCTTCCTCAGTCCTGTGTCCCAGTATCTTCAGGATCCAAATCCTGGCTTGCTGGTGAGATGTAGGAAAAGCCAACGAAGACTGCAGTTAATTTTTCTATCTACTTTGGAAATGAAATAAAATCACTTGCTTTCACACAAAGAATGAAGCAATGATATAATACTCAAAAACATCATTAACAAAATGTGGTTGTTCAAAGAGGAATTTTTCCTGCAAGTGGCATGTTGCTAATTGATTTGGAATCTGTTTTTTTCTGCTCTTCATTCATTCCAGAATGGATTCATAGCTGTGAGATTGGAGGGCATGTCCCATACAGTCACATGGATTCATCTTAACCAGGCTGCAGTGCAACCACAGCCATGACTGATTTGGGCCTCTTGACCATGAAAAGGCCTGCACTGAGTCTGGCTTTCCCACCAGCTGACAGTCTCTGCCATTACTGACCCAGGCAAACCCCAGGAAAGGCATAACTCTGTGCCATGGGAGCTCTCCAGCTCACCCCATGCCCTGCCTTTTCCCTGTGGGTGCTTCCAAGTCACACCACTGAAAACTAGAACGGGGATTAGGATCATTGGCTATTGTGAAAAATCTGTTTGGCCATATTTATTGCAGGATCAACCTTTTTTCCCCTCTCAGAAATAGTTAAGCTGATGTAGGAAAAAAAGTACACTAGGATGATAGAGTGGCTGATCTTTTTAAGCTTTCATTTCCCATGAACTACCTGCTTTCAGATTGAATAGTCAAGATTAATATTCAGCTATCTCCCTGAAGCAAATAGGATTGTAACCCATTGCTACTTCTTTAAATATGCTTAAGGACCTGGATCCAAATTACTCAGGCCACCATATCTTAGAAGCCTGAACATGCACATGACTCATTAAGCCATGGAAGATCTTCCTCAAGGCCAGCTTTTCCCTGTACCATCCTCCCCACTTTCTGCACTGAGGTGGAAAAGTTAATGTGTGGCCTTTCTGAAGAGGTCCCTCAACATGTGCACCTCTTCCAATGTGCTACCCACCTGGTGGGTGGGCTGGATGGGGCTGTAGTCCATGACCTGCCTTCTTAGTACCCATGGCTGCACAAAGCAATTACTTGTAACTAATAATACCACACACAATAAGGCAGGAACATCTGGAAATACCACTACTCTGACTGAGAGCAGGGTCTATCTATCCTAAAAACCCAATTATGCTCTGAGGTAAATCCAGTGATCTCAAAAAGCCTCATGTGCAACCCAGAGGAATACTTTCTTCATTAACACAAAGCTGTTTACATTCTCCATTCTTGTGACCTCTCTCTTTTGCCAATAAATCAAATTCCTGTTTCATCTCTCCCTTCCCTTGCCCCAAAGAAACAATCCCCCTGGGAGAGCCACCATTAATAAAATAAACTTCATCATTCTAGTATAGTTGATGTTCATAGTACTCTTTAAATATTTCCCCATTACCACTACCAGGAATTCTTCCTCTCCTGCTACAGCAGGTAAAAAACACTAGGTAAGCTTTTATGGTGACCAATATCTGCATACAGTGAAATTAGTCCTACTGTTATCAATAGCAGTTGAACTTTTAAAATATCATTGCAATATGATGAAGTAACACCGGGATGCTTGGAGATACTCAAAACTCCTTGGAGATATTCAGGAGTCTTCTGGACATGGCCCTGGGCAATTAGCTCTCAGTGGCACTGCTTTAGCAGGTGGGTTGGACCAGGTGACCTCCAGAGGTGTCTTCCAACTTCAACCCCTCTGTGATGTTAAGTTCAATGATGGATGTTATAACATTGCTGAAAACTCTTATGATACTGATACACTATTGTAAACAGTCTTCAGAAAGGAAAGGTAGCAAGAAGCAATAAAGGATGTTGAACTTTAAGGATAACAGAGACTAAGAAACAGCTTCACTTCTAACCTGCATCAGCATGAATTCACAGTAATCCTTCTGTTTATGGATTTGCACAGATGTAAGAAAGGAATCCGGTCCAAGTCCCACAGTTCTGAAATAAGATTGTGTCTTAAAGGTCAGTCAAACATAGTGATGCATGAAAAACCATTGTTGAAGTCTTCACTTGCAAGTCATTTCACACCTTGTTTACTTATATTATTTGCAGAAGAATTTAACTTTTTTTCCCCACATGGCATTTCATTTGTAAGTTTTAAAAGCCCAAGCAATTCAAAATATTGTATGTGTATTCACCTGTTTTCATCATGGTCAGATCTATAAACACAGCTGTGGTTTAGTGGGGTCATGGTCTTTCCTGAGAGTGAATTGTGATTCACTGAGTGGCAACCTTGCCCTTCTTACAGCATAGGAGTTAGGATGGTAGGGATATACATCTGCTTTTAGGTTAGAAATATTAAAATTCATGGAGTGGTGACCTATGAAATAGAGTTGTAATATGCCTTTTATTTAAATTCTCAAATTTACTCTCACAAATTTACTTATACAAAATATTTACTCAGTTCCAGAACCAAATGATAGGAAAAACTTACTAAAATAATGCACCACATGATGTAATCCCCTTGTAGGGAGAGCACTGAGATGTCTCAGAGCTTGTCTTCAAGGTGTGAGTGTCTTCTTCACTACAGTTGTCACATTGAGGTTATTATGGGATACCTAAAACACACCACTGAACAGGGAAAATCAGTAGACTGCTACTGCGCCTCACAAATTTTGAACTAAACAGAGCTTAGAAGCTACTTCCATGATTTTAACCTTTGCAGACAGAAGCTTGCAGTGGGACTTAACTAAACCTTAGTACAATTCTTCACTGTGTACTGCCTGACCAGGTACTTTAACATGATATAAGCACAAAGAAAGCCAAATAAAACCCACACCCAACTTCTCTGTAAGTTACATAGTGCACAGCTTCGTTGCTGCTACTGCTGAAGAAAGATGCTCAGACCAGATGCCTAATGGCCCAGGAAAGGGAAAAAGAGCCTGTGCTATCCATGGCATGGCTGTAGCTGGCTCTGGCCCTGGAAGGGTTAAATGCTTTGTGGTGAGGTGGGACAAACTTCACTTAAACTCAATTCTGTGGTCAGCCCGATTGTTTTGACACCTGCACTATGTGTGGGATGGCATGGTTTCCTTTGTGGTGCATAATGACACATCTTCATTATTGTTCTAATACTCTGAAAAAAAAAAAAATCCCTAATCTTTCTGTGGTGCCAGTGACTGTAACAATGCCGGGACGTTTTATTTTCCTCCTTGCTCTCTCTTTCCCTTAACCCACTATTGTTGCCATAGCCACGATGGTGCAGTACTGCTGGTTCAGGGAAGTTTCTGTACTGTACCGCCCTGAGCTTATTGTTTAAATCTGTATTATTCAACTGTTCTGAAGATTTACATTTTTAATGGCTCATTTATGTAATCCCATAAATAAAGTAGCAGAAAAGCATCCCACACAAATGAGTGAATTGGGGTTTGAAAAAAGCTGCTGAAGCAGGTCACTCAGGGTCTCAGCTGCGGGGCCTTGATTGGTATCAGCGATATAACCACTGTGGCAATGGACTTAAGACCACCCAGTCAGCCCCAAAATGGTGCATTACCAGGGAATAGTGGAATGGTGCTATAGTTCAATCTCCCCTATTTAACAGGGAGCAGAGTTCTGCTGCAAAAACCATTTCAGCCTCAGACTCATTTACCTTATTGCTTTGACAGCTGCACCTCTCCCGCCGTAAAGTTTAGATGATTAGCTTTTCCCTTCTTGCAGCTGATGGTGATAGGTTTTTTTTTCTTAACCAGAATATTCCTGAGGCTGATAAATTCCCTCTGAAGAGGCCGCGAATTCAAGCACCTGCCCGAAGAATTTGTTTTACAAACTGAGCACTGAGATGAAGATATGTTCTAACAATTCTAAGCTTCTCCTCAGTGCTCCCCTTGCTGGCTCCCTCCCCACACATAAATCCTTCATGAACTGTAAACCCTTTGAGCAGCACAAATGTATTTGTAGCTGTAGCGGTGCTAATGAAAGATGGAGAAGATATTTTCTTTCCAGTCAGTTCTCACCCTTCCAAGTTGATTCTTAGTTGTTAACTCACAGAGCAGCCACACAGCTGCTGTGCATTTGGGGTACTCTGCCTTGGGTGCACCTCCCAAAGCACTCTGCTCTCCAAGACAGGTATCAGCACCTTTACAGTACTCAGTGGAGTCAGTGGGAGAAATGCACCAAACCCCAGTGTTGTGACCCTGGCCCAGCTTTGGCTCCACCCCACAGAGCACAAAGGTTCAGCGTGGCCAGCTTGCCTGGGGCTGCCCTGCTTAAGGTACTGCAGCCAGGCAGATGTGAGGCACCAGTCCTGGAGCTGGAGGACCACACTGATATATCTGCAGAGAGCTGGTCTTCAGCATAAGCCCTCACCACCTGCACAGCCTGGGCTCCAGAGGAGCTCAGGTCACAGCAAGGCAGGGTATCAGAGGCAGAGGGACAAGCTGGTATTGCCTGGCAAACGGACATAGGACTGGCCATTCCTTCTCCTCACCCCCAGCTCTTCTGGGGATCCCAGCTGGTGCACCTACACATTTGGAAAACAGTTTTCTCTCCTGTACCCTCCAGTGGACACCCCTGCAGCTGCACCTGGGAAGCTTGGCAGCGGCATTAGGTGAGAGCCCACCGTGGTGGGCACCTATTCCTGAGAGCCTGTCATATCCCACCTCCCAAACTGTACTGACGGGTAACAACGGGCACCATCCTTTCTCTGCCACAGGACAGCCAGGCCAAGTCCTCACAGCGCTGCTCCCACACACCCTCCCTCCTCCCGGAGAGCTGTGGGAGCACACTGTGGAGACAGACCCACCTGTAGTCCCTGGCTCTTCCCAAGGCTGTCAGGACAAGCACCAGCCAAGGCACCGTCTGGAGGACAGACAAGCCCCACACAGTCACAGCCAAAGCAATGCGACCTACATCCAGCACCCCAACTGCAATACAAAGTCTGCTGTTACTGAGACACCAATGCTGCCCTCCCCATGCACAAACACTCTAGGTGCAAAGGAACAAGGTGTTTCCCCCTAATTACAGAGGTATGCCTGCGGGAAGCTCTGCTGCCAGATAAACCGCAGTGGTCCACAGGCGAGGGGCAGCTGGACAATAGCCCTTCCTCAGTTTACCTGCTGGATCTCGTTCTGCCCGGCTGCATGGAGCTGAGTCAAAGGAAGCGGCTCAGAGGCAGGGAGCAGGCAGCAAAACAAAGGCAGGGAGAATACCAGCCAGCCCAAAGGAACAGTGGGGAAGCTGGTAATTGGGACGTGTGTGTTTGGCTTTCGCCAGGCTAGCAGGTTTGTTTTTCCCAGGCTGGAGTCTACACTGAAAGAGACATGGAGTTATTAAAGAAATCAACCTAGAAAGGAGAAAAAAAAGGAAAAAATGTTGGCAGCAATGGCTGGAGGTGAATCTCAAGTAAGGAGAGTGCGGTGGGGGCTTTCTGCTCCTTCCCAAGGGTGGAGGTGCCTGGGAAATTATTTTCAACAGGCAAAGAAAAATGAAGTTTAAACAAAATTCATTCTAGTGGACTTTTATTGCTAGTTTAACTCATTTCTCAGACAGCAAAGAGCTTACTGGGCAGGATGCAATAGGTCCTGCTCCTGAAAGGTAGATCTGTGCCTTCCTGATCCCTTCCTTGTTGCAAGAAGATTTCTGCAGAGATGCAAGTCCAAGTGGGATCTATTGGTGAAGCAGACCCAGAGACTTCCTCAGGAAGGGATTCCCCCACAGTGGGGCTGATCCTCAGTCCTTTTGCCAGGCAGATGGTGCAAGGAGCTGTACATCTTCCTGCAGGTCTGTAGCACTTCTTTCAGGCAGGATGTGCACGGGAGCTCAGGGCAGACCAAAAGTCATGCTCATGCAGCACCAAGCCTGGACACTTCACCCTGCTCTGGCCCAACACCCTACAAATATCAGGTGTCAGAATAGGAGACTCCTATGCCCTGTATGTATTTGCAAAGCAAATTATGGATATAAAATTTTCAGTAAGGTAACCAACCACTCGGTGATAGGGAAGGAAAATGTATTTGCATCTCCTTTCTGCTTTAGTTCAGGGAAAACCTGCCTTGATCCTTGTGATTTTCACTTTCAAGTAAAGGTGATGTGAAATCCTGCTGTAGGACAGGCAGTCCTGAAGGGTGGGGAAAGCAGCACCCAATGAGACCCAGGGGAAAAAATGGGACTAGTGGGAGCTGCTGGTGATCCTACACTGCTCTTCTGGCTTCCCTCCTTTAACCTACATGTGAGGGGTCCAATGGAGACAGGGAGGTGCTGAGTGTGCACAAACTAGTTCAGTTGTGCTGACGGCAGCACTTCAGTGATTCACACCAGATGAGGGTTTACTCATTGGCACAGTACTATCTCCCTTCCTAGGAGCCTATGCTTTCTCACAGAGATTTGTTTAATTGCCATGGTCTCGGGTGTTTAACATGAAGGAGGTCTTTCCAGTAGTCGTGCCCCACATAGCATCTTGCTGGGGTCCTGAGAGAGGGAGGTGGAGGGCCAGACCATGAGCAACTTTATTTGCCTCTCCTTGAGGCATCCCCCAACTTAGTAAATTAAGAACAGGAGAGAAAGGAGGTAACTCTCAAACTCCTTCCTAGACAAAACACACCCTGTTCTCCAAGGACTTTGCAAGAGTCTTCTCTACATGGAGGAGTTCAGAGAGGTATTAACCACGAAGCACTGGCTGAAGGAGCATCAGAAATTGAACCAGTAACACCATGAAACCACAGTAACACCACTGCTCCACTGCTTTATCAGCACAGTGGATTATGCTGAAAATGGTGTATTAAGGGGTCTGCTGTGGGCAGAGTTGTTGAAGTTTAGACATCCATAATAATGCCAACTATTTTGTTTACCTTTGTTTTGGCTTTTGCTGTTCCTCTGATGTCTGCTAATATGGAAAGGAGAAAAAACTGTATTGAAATATAATACACAGAATTAAGAGAAAGTAATAGCTCACATAGAGCCTTGGTTTCCTTCATGTGTTGTATTTCTTTCTTAATATTCTTACTATTGAACTTAAACAACAGCTCATTAACCACAACTGTTTGTCGTTGCTGTTGGATTAGCTGCTTGTCTGCACTTTTCTTTCTCTGAGACATTTTGAATAACTATCATTAGACAATCTTTCATCCCTTGTGGGGTGTTTCAAAACACACAGGCAGTTCCTGTCCAGGAAAAGCTGCAGAATTCAGAAGACAGAGTCTCAAGCAGAATGAAACTCATGTTTCCCAAAACCAGACTGTGGTTGTATTTACACAACTGATATTGAGCTGAGTGTAACATTGCTCAGCAATAAAATGCTCCAGCACTTTCTGCAGGCTTTTTCCATTCCATGTGTATTCTAGGAACACATGGACAGCCTGCTGGGCCATGGGTTCATGGCAAGCAGAGGACCAGGGACATGCCTGCCTGAAGGTGACTGTGTGTGCTCCTGCTTGGTGGGAGAGACAACTGAATACTGCAGCTGACGATTGCCCAAGGAAACAACAGGTCATGTCTTTGAATTCTCTCTTTCATACCATGGTCCTGTGTTCATGCCCTTCTTTCAGATCCTCCATGACAAAACCAAACACTCCCTTGCCAGAGCCCTCCAGTGGCCAGCTGGCTGGAGGCACAAACCAAGGAAGGATGTCCACAAGGTGAACTTTACTGAAACTCCTAAACATACAACTTAAAAGGATCAATGATTAAGTAGCTGCAGCATGTGTTAGTTTTTCTGTACTATTCTAATTACCATACGTTTGTGACAAACATCAAACCAACTCCACCGTGTTCCAGGGCTTGTGCCTTTAGCCTCAAAGCTGACAAATGTCAAGGATCTTTGTGATTTCAGCACAGACATGAGATGGGTCAGAACTGATGAGTGGAAAGACTCACTGTGCTGTTTGCCACCCAAGGGAACAGGAATTGGGTGCAATGGGGTAGTCATGGTTCCTCTCACACAAAGGTGCACCAGTGCAGGTGGGATGGTGGCAGGCAGCAGGATTTCCCTTCTGCTCGGTCAGCTCTTTGAGGTTGTACTTTTAAGAATCCAATTAAATCCTCAGTTCTGCTGGTTTTCTACACTGGTCTAGAGAGCCTTTTCTCATTCACACAATTAAACATGCCATTCATTTTCTGACAGTTTTGGTTTTTGCCTTTGTGACCGTACTGCAGTGTCATATCCTTGTAAGGCACTTTTTGTGACCATGTTCCAACCTCCGATGACACTGAGATGGCAGAACGTGAGCCTGTTTGTCATGCCAGTAGCAGCGCTTCATGCCTATCAATATGAGGCTGTGATATGATTTTCTCAAAAGCATCCCTATGTATCAATGTTGGATATTCCTACATGTAAAATCCCCACTCCAGAGATTAAACTAATCCTGCCCTGCTCACTGCCAAAGCCGCAGTTGGCCATGGCTTGTCCCCACCCACAGACAAGGCACATGGCAGTGGTACCAACCAGGTCTGGAGCCCACAGGGCTGCACAAGCCTGTGGGACCTTACCAAACACAGCCACATCAGAAAGCTGATGGCCACGTGGAGAGCAGCCAAGAGAACAGAAAGGAGATAAGAAACACAGCCTACAGTGCTTACGACCATGCAAAGCCTATTCTTTATGGTTCAGACACATCCAAAGAGAAAACCTGCCTAAGAAGACGTAGATGGGGAACTGACCTCTCCTCCAGAGATCTGCAGTAACATTACAGGGGACCATATCCCCTCCCCAGGGCACCACACCACTTCCCACATGATGTTTGTGCAGCTGACCTTACATGATCACAATATAAGAGATACAGAACGCTCTTGGAAGAGTTACACAGAACCTGCACCATTCCTTAGCCTAAACTGTTTTGCTCTAGTTGTAACACACGGCTCATCATTTTGGGTAGCAGTGAATATTGTATGAACACTAATTTTGTGTAAATATTCTCTTACAAAAAAAGTTCATTGTTTGCTACACACAGATGGAGATTCAATGTTCTGAGATTCAACATAGATTTTGCCTTCTAGAAATATTTTATAAAGTGAGAGGTAATGGCCTGAGAATGATTAAACCACATTTAATAGTCTAAGCAATACTAAAATGATGTAAAATAAACAAGATATATCCAGTCTTCATTTGAGACTTTGAGACGTTGCTAAATATCTGGCATGAAAGTATACGAGCTTTGTCTAAAGACTATTGTATCTGAAAAATAAGTGTGTGAATACATATTGTTTGCAAAATTTTTAAGGCTTTCTTTTAATTGGAGCTGTGCACCCTCTAACATTTACTCTGGAATATTTCCTATTGATAGTCACTAAAACAAAGAGTGTATATTAATGCAGACAAGAGTTTCATTCATAGATGGTGAGCTACAACAGGATTATTTGCAAGTGCAAAGATCACTCACATGAATAAAGATTTGGTGGATCAGTGACTCCACTGATAAAATTAATAAAATCCTTCTCCAGACACAATCCAGCTATGTTTTCTTGCTACTTATCCAAGCAAGTCTGCTTTTGTGTTGTTCCAGTTTAACTAAATGAAAACACATAATTATTAATGAGAGCTCTGATAGGACAGGAGAGGAAACATGCTTCTTGGTGATCAACTCACAGCCACAACAACAAAAAAACCTCAGTTCTGTGCAGGAAAAGTAACCCCCTCCTGCTACATTATTCCACTGATCTACAAACATTTACATCTCCTTTGTTAACTAGTTTTCTGTAGAAAATTTCATGATTATTAGGGAATGCTCTTACGACTGCACCTCAAGAAACTTTGAGTTTAGACTGATCCAGTCTAAAAAAGAGGGTCTGTTTTTGTCTTTAAATCGTATTATATGTGAAATCTGTTGGGCTTTTCCTGGACGTTCATGATTTGTTGTAAATAATTCAAACTGGATTTACAAAGGGAAGAAGCTGTACAATAAACATAAGAACTGCACAGTACTATATCTCTGAAAGTCAAAACTAATTAAAGCATTTCATAAAGGCTACCTAAAATGTTTTCTCCTCCTCTCCTCACACTGTTTTGTGATCAGATTGATGAAAACAAACTTTTGGAGGATTCCTATCCAACTTAATAATAAAGCCTAATAAGCAAGTTGTTCTGGCTATGGCAAGAGAATAACTTCACCTGAATAAACTCCATCATCTGCACTGTGTACTGAAACTAAACACAGACAACACTGGTAGCTCAAAGATAAACAAGAAACACCTGTGAAGTGACGCAAGGAACACTAATGGTGCATTCCCCTCCATATGAGTAACTAGGCTGCTATGCACTACTATGGGAAGCTGAGACCAAGAAAACACTATTTATTTATGTATTTATACTTAAGAACTAGGCACTTTCATAAGTAACAAGTGTTCTGAGTTACAGCAGTTAGTAACACGTTTTGAAAAGTCATGTCTGAGTTTTAATTTTCAGGGTTAAATACTATCTTCAAGATATCTTATAAACATGATGATGGGGCTGCACAACATGAGTAACTCCAGACACAATACCAACCTGGCTTTATGCACCCAAATTTTTATTAAAAAAGTAATCAGTGGATGATCACTGTGATCCCTTCCAAGCTTACCCATTCTATGATTCTATAAAGAATTGCCTCAAGAACAGTTAATGAGAAGCAGAGGACTTTGTTTTACTAAGTACACTTATGAAAGACAGCATTCAAAGATGAAATCAACCAATGCAAGATTAGTAATTCATATATATTCTCTAAATCAGAAAAATGTGGAATTAGATCTGAACCTACCACCACCACCAAAGAGAACAGGCTTTCCCCAGTTACCCATGTAGGTCGTTAGATCCTTTAGTTGAGCATTTCCAACATGTAAGCATTATCACCAATCCAGACTAATTCTGAAAGTGTACTCTAATCAGTTTCCCTACCTGAAAGCCTGGTGTAAATTAATACAGAATCAACAACAAACCTTATCCTAAAGAGGTGTTTGAAGGTCTGACTGTTGAAAGCTCTCAGGACAACATATTACCAGCACAAGCCAGACCAGCAAGAATTCAGAAAAATTTCTTCTGTGGAACATCTCCAGTCCAAATCCTGACCAATGATGAGATTAATTCTCTGCTGCAGTCACATCCATTCAACACTGTCACTGCAGCAGTACACAACTGGTATTATAGCTGCCATCCTTCCAAAAAGGATTATTAAGTAGTACATAACCAGTGACCAGCAAAATAAGGACTGCAAACAACATCAGTTTATTTAAACCAAAGACAGCCCCGCATTCTCCAAAGATACTACTTTTTCATTGATCCCACTTGAATTATTATAAGTTTCCTGAAAGGCTAGGACTTCTATTCTGGTGCTATAGTTCCTGAAGGGAAACAGAGGAACTGTCCACCACTCCTCTGTGGAAACGTACAAGTATCCCACTTCATTGGATATGCTGACCCTAGCAGTTGCCAGACAGCTCAAAGTCAGTTTAACTACCTTCCCATTACTCAGAAGAGTAATTCCCAGCTCATGCACCAAAATTCAGCCACAGCAGACCTCCACTTTGGTCTTTCCATCCCCTAGCTAACAGGAGCTTTCCAAGAGACGGGGAACTGTGGCAAGGCGAGGTGCAGACACGCCTATAGGTGGCACTCTTGCCCTGACTCAACACGGAAGGACCCCGAATCCCTGGTTCCCTTAGAGGAGAGAGGCACATTTCAAGTCTAGAAACCCATTAAAAGCACGAATTCCACAAGGCACTTTCAATGAACATTTTCGACTTTATTGTCACCACACTTGAAAACATAAACCTATGTTCAAAACAGTTATTTCTGAGAACAGTGAAATACAAAATATTTCACACAGAAGTTTGTTACTGTAACAGAAATGGAAGTGAGATACAGAATATGCCGATGTGTATTGTTTGTGCTCCCAGTTACAAGTTTAAGAACTGTACCACTAAAGAATTGTCACAAAGACTTGGAAAGTGAGCATTTGACTGGTTTTAAGCGTCACCTCTGCATTTCTAGTATTACACATTTACTTTGAAACTTCCTAGCAGTGGACAGAGAACACAAAATTCTGTTTTCAGGGTTTGTGTTGAAAGCACCGTGACAAAAGACTGTTCAAACTACTTCCTTACAGAGGGAAGTCTAAACAGAGATGATTATTGCAGTTACAACTTTTTAGGGGTAATGTTTATTACTATCTATGATAGATTTATGAATATACAATAATAAGCAAAATCAGTGTTTTCTGGTAGTTCCTCCTGAAAAGCAAAGCCAGTGTTGCCCATTTAAAAGTTGTTCTTTTTATACTAAAGAAAGCAATCTCTTATATTCTATAAAAAATGCATGTGCTTGGCCAGGCGCCATCCAGCTTTCCCTTCCTCTAGATTCTGCAAAATTAAACTAACCCAAATAAGCAAAACTTCTTTATCAGTTAGCAGCAAAGGAATTCTGTAAACTTCACACAATGAATAGATCTCTGCTTAATTTAAGTTCATTTCCAAAAGAGTGACATGACTAAATAATTTGTATCAGGCAGTGACACACGTATCACACTCCATCACCAAGACCCTTACCTTAGCCAGGGGAGAGAGCAATGGAGAAAGGGAAAGGAATGTCTGTTCTACAACGACTGAAGGATTGATGTTGCACTTTGCTTTTCTCTTAAAGGTCCCAAAGAAAAGTTTTCTAAAGCTACCTCAAGGTTACTTCTCACACAAGCAACCTGGTTCCAAAACTCAAGTTTGAACAGCATCTCTTCCTGAAAAACTGAGACATTCCTGCTGCCTTACACTTAATGACATTCCTGACTTGTAACAACACATACTTGTCACTCTCCTCTTCTCATCGCTTGCTTGATCGCTTTTCATGCTTATCCTTTGTGTGCTGGTTCCTGCTTTGGTGCCTTGGAGGAGAGTAGCTGACTCTCCTTCTGGACTGAAAGCTGGGAGTATATGGGTGAATTCTGCGTTTCTTTGGTTTTTCTTCTTTCCTGCTTTTGTTTGTCTCAGACTCCTTATTGTCTTCCTTTTGCTCACGTTCTTGGTCTTGTTCTTTTTGAGATGGTAACGTGTTTTTGATGGTATTAATAAGAAATCTTTTATTTGTACCAGCAAGAGGACATTTCAACCTGCAAAGACATTTAAAAGTGATCAAAAGACATGATAAAAACATCCCAAAATAAGTCTAAGATTTAAACTTCAGTGATTTTAAGACAGGTTTGTGATTTTGGCTTTCCTTGCATGCCACCTAGTGTAAACTCTCAGTACAGAAAAACATATTCAAAGTTATCTCCATTCTCCTTCTGTCTTACTCTTTATAGGAAGAAAATTATTTCACTGCAACACAGTGAAAATTCACATGATTTTCACAAGGTAGTGTGTACAAGGGGAAAGAGAGAATGACAATATACTCGAAGGTTGATGATGCTTAACTTAGGTATTCAGGAATGAAATATTTAGTAACATTTTCTAAGTCAAATCAGAATGGTTTATAAAGATCACCATCTTCTAAAGTCAGTATTATCTAATGAACTATATTCTAAGTATATCTAATTATCTATATTCAGAAAGTAAGATAAACATGCATGTTTAGCTGCAGCAATATAACATACACGTGAGGCATACCACTTTTAATTTATATCTGGCAACTACCAAAGTGTAGTATATCTTTTTCTTAAACAGAAAGGATGCTTAACTATTTTTCATTTTTTCTGACTCTTTCACAGCTTAACACTTTTTCACACAATTTATCAGCTAGTTTCAGTAAACAAGTGTCATACATTTCATTTGTCATACCGTTGGTATCAGCTGTACTCTACTTTTTCCCAATTTATCATCTTTTTAAGAATGGAATGAGGAAAACCAAGCTTGAATACATTCCTACAGAAGGCAAAAATCACGCTGAAGACTTTGTTTATAGTTGGAGCCACTGAACTGTTTGTCTTTACCATATTTTTGAGAGAAATTATGGGATTACTTTAAAAACATCAGAGCTGCTGGAGATCACATTGCCACTTACAGTCAAGGAATCCTAACAAGACAATGTTAAGATCATCTATTCTACTTGCTTGTTCTGTATAAGTGTAGAAACCATATGCTATTTAAAGACCTTTGACACCTCTGAACAATCAGAGGTATCAGAACAACAAGCAAATTGCAACAGAGACCACATCTGACTTAGTATACTTCATGACTTAACTGGACATGGCATTTACCATGATGTTTTCCTTCAGATCTGCCTACTAAGCATTCCTGATAATTGTTCTTGGCCTAAATCCTCAAAGAACTTAGGAGAGTAATTTTACAAGTATACATTGAACAGCCATGCTGTTTTATTTCCACTATTTCATGACACATTTCTATAGCATAGCTAGCTTTAGAATTTTCTAAACTTTCTGCATAGAAATCTACACTGTTTTGCTCAAATCCTGATTAAAAGAATAATAAAAAGTCTAGATCTTTATCTAGTAAAGCTGTTTTGTAAATCAGGGAAACAATATTTATCCTTTAACTGTATTGAGTAAAAACACAAGGCTAATAAATGTCAGTAGAACAGGGTTTCCACTTCAAGCTACATCAGCTATGAACATGGTGCTGAACATGCCATCGCACAGGTGACACTGAAGACATAACACGAACGAGCCAACGTTTAAGGTCTTCATATGTCTTATGCAAGCATTAAACTGTAGTAACGCAACACTTCCTACTAAGGAATGGAGCTTACTCTAGACTGCACCCAGGCAAAAACTACTTCACATTTGTTCTCCTTCCTCCTGCTTTTTCTTAAGAGCTAATGCATTGATTTAAGTGCTAATATATATAGCGTCAGAAGGAGACAATCTGCCCTAAATAAATTCATCTGGCTGAAGTATTGATTTCTTTTTGACACTATGAGTGCTGCCTGAGCTATACTAAGAATGAAAACTGATGAGAAATGCAGGACTTGAGAGTCAGCTAAGAGATGCCATTAGTTCACCATCACAGAGTGATAAAAGTGAGCCACCAGGCTTTCATGGAGCAGCAGTAAGTCACGGCACAGAAGAAAAGCATTAGCCCTTAGTTTTATTCACCTCAGACTTTAACAAAGCAAACTCTGCCTTGAAGTCTTGGAGGAAATGAGATGTATGGCATGTGCTACATTACACATGCACACACATAAGTGCATGTTTACATATATCCATGGTACATATACAACTCTAAAGATTAAAAGTGAACAGTATTAATTCACTGATATCTTTGAGAGGACTTGTAATGGTGAGTAGACTGGTATCGCCAAAGACAAGCCTTTGGCTTTCTATAGGGTCTGATCCTGCAGTGCTCAATTCAGTGACAGCTTTGCCCTCAGTGTGCGTTCTGAAGGGCTGGGAGGCAAGCTCAGCCTACGCAGGGTGGAACACAATACTGCTGACTAGTAAACAGTGCTACAGAACTGATTTGAGAAACTTTTCTTTTTAACAAACAACAACAAAAAAAATGAATGTTACATGAACATTAAAGTTTTGAACTGAAGCATGCCCCAAGCAGGGCTGCAAGTGTGACTAAAGCAAGCACACAACACAATGCTAGAGCAGTCTCATCTACAAAACATATTCCAGTTCCACAGCAGTGTGTTCACTCCGCATTCAGGTTCACTTTTTGCTTGGCAGGCTCCAATAAGCCAAACCAAGCTACTCTTACCAACAGAACTTTCCCTCCCTTCACAGGTAAGTCTCACACACCTCAAAATCTCTCCAATATGCAATGACCAAGATAATGCAATGCACTGTCAAAATGCAATGACATTGTGTTTTGAGAAAAGAAAAATTAAATCCATTATTGTGGACATAGGTCATAAGGACCTTAACTCTACTTTTAAGTCAACTTTATGCAATAACAGAATTTCCAACCAATGCCTGTCACCCAGTGTAGCAGTGACATTCAGCACAGAAGTGTATATACTACACAAGGTCTTAACAGTAAAAACATGCCAACACCATGCACCACAGTCTTTTCTCTGCTGAGTAACTGGACATTTCAAACAGGCTTGGCACAGTGAGGCTCATCATACAAAGTAAAGTACATCTTTCCAGAAAACAAAGTTCATTATGGATTAACTGACAAGTACACTTCTACCATTTCCAAAATGCCATGGAAAATACCAAACAATAGAAGATTGACTGAAGGTAAAAAGAAGAAAAAAAGCACCTAGAGGTTGTTTTGCCAAACCAACTAATCTATGCTATTATTCTCTCATAGGGGACCTCACAAAAGAGGATGCCTGGAAGGACACTGCAAGCTTTTAAATATGGTCTTGACAACTAGGTACAGCTGGCAGGACTTTGTAGAACCACAGAATGGCCTGGGCTGGAAAGGATCTGAAAGCTCATCTAGTTCCAACTCCATTGTTGGGGGTTCCTTTCAGTAGACCAGATTGTTCAGAGCTCCATGCAACCTGGCCTTAAACACTTCCAGAGAGGGGTGATCCAAAACTTCTCTGGGCAATCTGTTCCAGTAACAACTTGACTTGAGATGGAAACATGTGCTCTGATTACACAGTTACTTTGCAAGCTCTATCTGTACCCTGTTTCTCCTCCTTCTCCTCACATTCCAATGAAAAACGTAGGGGAATCACATTGCAGAGTTTCTGCACAGTCACACAACACCCATTCAAAGACAAGATGCAGTACAGCATTTCACAGTTCCGGTGCTCTCATCATCATTTTGTATTTTGCTGTACTTCTAACAGATTTGGTATTGAACAGAAAGCTATCTATAGGAATGAAAGCAATTTTGGGGTTGCTTTACAAGAAATAGAGTTAAAAATAATTTAATACTTATAAAATTTATCTTTTTGCAATTTCATCTGCTCTTACAATGCAGAGCTGAACAAACCATCCAAAAATATCCTGTTTTCCATATCTGATTTTACATAAGCTTCTCAAGTAAGACAAGAAGGCTACATTCAGTTTAGCTTTAGTTCACATGCTCAGCAGGATCTTTAAAGATCAGATCTACACAATGAAGGAAAAAAAAGCCTCCAGAACTTTTTTTCACATAGTAGCTTTTGTAGCATTTTAACTGCCTTTCTTAATTAAAGGACAGCAACTGCTTAAAATGGGATCTAACTCCACTGCCAAAAGAAGCTTATGAATTATATAGATAGCACCAAGAGAAACACTTAGGGAAAGCAGAACTTTTAGCTTTATTTTAACTAGACACACAAGGAAAAAACCCCAAATATCCTATGCCTTTATTCCATCTATATCCAATAGCCTCTGATGAAATAAGGATAAATATATCTAACCATTTCAAGTTTTCTTACATTTTTTGTCCACAACTTCTCACCCTGAATCCACCTGGTCCTTCAAATGTTAGCTTCCCGACAGCTCCTCTGGTGCCTTTCCTCATCTCAGAAGTGCCAGCATCACATTACCATTGCTGAGATTCAGCCACAGATTCTGCTCAGTTCTGCTCAACACTTCCAGGATTAAAACACCTTCAGAAGAGGATTCTCCCTTCCTCTTCTCTCAAGACATTTCCTTATGTGTGAAATTAGCTGCACTAATGCTTAAGCCAGATACATCATAAGCAAGATCTACATGATGTGTTATCATAAGGACGTAGGAGACCCCCGTAATAAGAGTCACCACGGCCATAGAGAGTACATACCGAAAGAACACTGCACGACTTAGAAATACTGCTTTGCTGAATAAAATCTACAAATACAGATATCCACTATTTTTTTGATTCATTTACCATGGACGTACATACTGCCTATCTGAGCAGTCCTGAGAGTATGGAGACCAGTGAGCTAAGACTCTTAACCAACTAAGGGTTCATGCAGTCCACTGCCAATACTGACAGTTGCTCCATGTCCAGAGTCTCTGACAATTTCCCTTCCTGCGTAAGGTCTTGCCTGATATCACTGCCAACTTCCCTGTTGGTTACTTGTCACAAACAGGGACAAGCCCTTCTTCTACTAGCCTCTAACCTGTACAGGTTGCAGCACCTGCCGATGTTATCCACATTAGACTGGTCAGAGAATGTACCACCAGCAAAACATTCCCAAACTGGGAGAAATACTAGCAACACTGTCTCATGTTTGAAGGCTGAGTCTTTGTATGAGACTGGGCTAAAGGTCGACTGCTTCATACACTTTTTCTGTACCTGTCAGCTAAGCTAGCTTGGACACTCACATTTTAGGCTGCAGCAGCAGCTGACTATCTAACTCAAATGATAGCAAAAAGTTAGGCAGGGATGCTTGGGGAACTTTTTCAAACAGTGAACTCGAGCTATGGAGAACTAATCACTCCAGACAGTAATAGAGCATCTGCCTGAAGCTGAAAGCAGTTCCAAAACAGCATTCAGAGGCTTGCTGCTTAAGGCTGCCACCAATATCCACCAGGAGACATTACTCCTTTGTAATGGTATGCACAATGTAACTCCCCCCCAGGAATGCCAGTTCTCCATACACCTCCCTTTAACCAACTCCTGTCAAATGACACTGACTCCAGAAATGTATTTTCCAGTATTCAACAGCTGCTGGAGAGCAACAAACACTGGAATCAGTGAAGTATGAATAGTACTAGCCTCTGCTTCTTCTTACCCGAAGACAGATGGCAGAACATATCTTTTCTTCATAGGCCGAGTTGCTTCAACTTTCCAGTGCCCATGCAGGACTCATGGCCTTACACTAGATGTCTCCAGGGTTTGTGCATCTCTTCTCCAGGACTCCTCTGAGAAAGGGTTGAGGAAATCCCAGAAGTCCTCATGAAACACACCTGTAAGCATTTTGAGTTTGGCAAGGAAGAAAGGTTTTGCAGTTTACCTGTTAACACTGTGCTTTTAGACAAGTTGGTGATGACCTTGTCTTTGCTTCTATCAGTTATGCTTTTCTGGATCTGGTCTATTAATAGACATTTGCATGAACTAATTTTTCTGCTCATTTAATTTGCTATCCACAGAGCTCTGAGCAGCAGTTACCTTCCTCTCACTAGTTTACACCTTGCAAGGTTACATGTCAGCCCTGGAAGTAACCTCTGAAGCCCTTCAGGATTTACTTTGTTCCAGGATCAGTTGCATCTGATGACATTTTGCTGGAGTGTGATACTCAAATGAACATAGTTAAGTTTCCTCCCAAACATCTTACTGATTCTATGATCTCCCACGTCTATATGCAATACCTAGTTGTTGGGCCAGTTCAGAAGCACCAGAGTAGCACAACAGGGCATGAAAAATATCAAAGGGACAAGAGCAGTGTCAGCTTGCAGCTGCTGTTCTGCCTGTTGTGCTTGCAGAACTGGACAGCAAAGACTTATTGGGATTCTGCCTATGGGCGGCTTTATACCTTCCTTACAGCCACACATGCCAGCTCTACAGTAGCCTATGCCAAACCCTACAGCAGCAGACTTGTGACAAATGCGATTACTATTGGTCTCTAAGGATACATTCAGAGAGGAAAAAGTCCCCGGAGGTGCACACATACAGAGAAATCATCTCTGACAGCATGATATCCTAAGCTGCTGACAGCCCAAAGCTGGGATAGTACCTTGAAGAAGGTACTATAGAGAGTAGTCAGAAAGAAAGATATTCAGCAAAGCACTTCCTAGGCACTGGGTATTGGCCACTGATAAAGACAGAGCACTGCAGAGATGGATCCTTCATTTGATCCAATACAGCTGTTCTCATGTGCCTCTGGAGTCAAAAGGATCCTCAGTCTCAGTTCAGGATATCACCACAACAATCCCTATGTCTTCATCTGCCTGAAGCCTTCTTGACAGTTCTTTTCTCTGCCTTTAACACAACCCTGGTGGAATCTGCAGCTGCTCTGAAGAACAGGTCACCCTTGGCTATCCCATCCCCTGGCAGGTCTTGGACATCAGGTTTTAAAGCAAATGACAGAGTACCCTGAGCTGATCACCACAGCCAGCTGAACAGGTCCACTACTCTCTTACAGACAAGGAATAAGAAGCAGCTAGATCCAGGAGCAGAAGCCCCTACACATTCCTGGCAGGCATTTCAGACTGCACAAGTGTCAGTGAAGTTGCAAAAGGGCACTTGATTATCTCCCAGCAGAAATCTTTAATCTCCATACTTGGAATTAACTTGCAAATTCACAGGAACTGGATGCATCTAACACTTCATGGTGCTAATTAACTGCACTCATTTACCTGGCCATTTTGGCAAGGCTGATAGGGTAAAAGCACAATGGACCAGTATTCTTATAGCCACTCTAGGGAATGAAACCAGTTATTTTAACAGAAAGGGTATGAACTGCATCCCTAGAAGAAATACTGGGTGAAACATACAGAAAACCAAACCTGCTTAGAAAACATAGGAAAAACCTTTTTCAACAAGACGCTATTTTAATCTCTTCAGAGCAACTAAAACAAACATACCCAAGAAATTAGTTGAGAATCCATTAACAGCACAGACTTATCTTTTACTATTGTTGGTAGAGGAAGCCTTATCTACAAATGAGTTTAATGGAGTCAACTGGTGCACTACTTGTGTGAATATCTCTAGATCCAATAGCTTCTTGTCAAATAGCTTTTTATCATATACATTAAAATGAATGACTCAGGATGTTATTACTTTTTAAATTACAATTACATGGATCACATTCCACTATAATTTAGCTGTAAAATCTGGAATCCTGCACTGTATTTCACTTCAGATTTAAATACTGTGGTTCTCTTCCTATTTGCTCTAAAAATGAGCCCCTGAGTTTTAGGGGTTTTTTTTCGTATTAAAAGATAACTGTCTTCAAAAACTGGATTACACTTTTGAGTTCACTGAGCTCATGTCTTACTGCAATGTACACGTGAATTCTCTACTAAAGGATAGTTTATTATTTTCAATATAATAAAAGGCTTTAAGTTTCTTTGTCAGGCTATGGATTCTTTTCACTTAAAACAGAATCTACCTCAGTAACACATGGGCAGTATGTAAGCACACGCACACTTAAGATAACCAGTATTTTAAAGACTCAAGAGATTCCAACCCAAACTTTGCAATTCCATTATAAGGACATATTATTACAGAAGATATTCCCAATTTTCCATTTGCTTTGACTTGAACACGAGCAATTCAGACGAGCAATTTCACGCAGACAGAATTTACCTGAACTTCTTATGTAGACTCAATTTTTTTCCCAAATTAATATGTGGATGAAGACAAATTATTTAAATACAAAGTACACAAAAGAGACTTCTGTCATGCATTAAATACAAAATTTATTTTGGCATCATTCATAGCATTTATTTCCTCTTGGCCAAACTTACCAACCCATAGCTCCCATTGTTTCAGCTCTGGTTCTCCCACGTTTTGCCTCTTTAAGTAACTCTTCCACAGCCTTCCTAAATATGAGAAAAAGAAAAAAGTCACCACTTGCAGAACACAAGAACCTGACACTTCATGCACATATGTAAATAAAGTGGATAGCTTCTTCTCTGTAGTCAATTCAGCAGTAAAGAAGCTACCAAAATTACCTTGACTTTAAGATCATTCAGATTCCTATGCACCAAGATTGAAAAAAAATTCTGAAATATTAAAAACAATTAAAGTTGTTGCAAATACAACAACAGCCATACTAAATAAAGAACAGAAATAAACTGTGCAAACTGGTTTACTATGCTGAAGCACACAGTCCCTGTCACTTCACCTTGGGAATGAATGCTCTTCCCTGCTGTCACTTTGCTTAGGTTCTTCCTAAAGCCTTTCAATCACAGCAAACCTATTTTGAGCACAACTGAACACCACCAGTAAAAGAGCAGTCAGATGACAGTAAAATCACTGCAACTACAAGTTGTGAAGCTGTACTAACTTTGCATAACAGAGGAATAGCCCATCTTTGTGACTGTGATCAACGCATGTGTATATATATATACTCCTTTGTTTCAGCAAGAAACTATTACATGCAGCAAAAACTGAGATATGTAAATTGTGCCAGACTAACATGCAAACAATTACAGGTCATAGTTTTTTCCTTTAAGAGTTCACATTTGAAAGGCTTTGCATAGAAAGTGTCCAAGACTTCCACAGTAGAGAAATGCACCAAAAATTGCAGTATTGCTTCTCTGTGCACTAGTCTACTAATGGCATATTGGTTTAAGATTCCTCACAGAAGTCTGTTTCTCCCACCTAAGGTCATTAGTACGATCTCAGGGCTTGGGATACTCCAAATCCTTTGCAAGCACACACCTGACTGTGAGGACATGTTGCATATCCTGTCATATCACAGGCATTTATGAGAACCAAGTATCTACCCAGATAAGTTGTTATCTGTTAGTTACCTGCCTCAAGATGCCAAGTACAGCACTGACAACATTACCAGCTACTGAAGCCTTCCCAGGCAGGGGCAGTGGCATGTGTCGGATGGCTGCTTGCAAGAACATCAAAAAAAGGGTGCAAAACACAGACTCTACCACTGGAATGTGAGAAATGTTTCATACATGAATCTTCATGAAATTATAGCAAAATTTATTTTCTCTCCAGATCCTGAATCTCTTATTTGAGCAGCCTGAGCTAGTTTATAGATAGTGATGAGAGCAAGAACACATGGCATTTATAAAAACCTGCCCTGAGCCTTCAAACGGCAATGTCAGACAAAGGTGAGGAAAGAGGAACAAAGTGTCTGACTTTTACTTACCAATTACCAAACTTGGTGATTCTGTTTTGAGAAACCTGACGAGGAGGCAGATTAAAAGCCTGTCATTATTACTGTATTATAAGATATGCCACAATTTTTAACTAAAATAATAAAGTATCTGAGCTAAAAAGCACTAATGAAAAACATATTTTAAACAGCTACAATTCAGTTTTAGGGAAAACACCACAGTAAATTGATATGGTGACACCAATTCTATTAACTTAGGTAGGAATTACCAGCCATTAAGTATATGAGACTTTTCTTTTAAAAAAGTCATTATATCAAAGATCAGATTGACTTGGCATCCATCTTAGCAGCCTTCTAAGTCCACACCTGCCTTCATTATCAAACACTGTTCCCTAATATTGGTCTTTCAACATCACTTTTATTCACTGCACCTTTACAAAGCCCTTTCAGCTTGCACAGACAAATTAAACACAATGCTCAGATCCTCTTTTGAAATAATGTGTTTCCACTCACTGAACTTATATTCTCTACACAAATAAGCCAAAAGCTATGCAAACAAGTTTTTAAAATTTGCTTTTAGAGGCCTCGTGGGACTCCACATTCCTTGTTCTCTTCATTTTCACAGCTTGGTTACAATACAAACAGTCCTGTGGCTGCCAAATTCAATTCTAAGAGCAGCAGCATGAGCAAAGGGAATGCAGCATGCAACTTTCACATGAGAACCATCCCAGCACTGGGGGATTGATAGGAGGGAAAATTAGGGACAGGGGCACATTTAAGAACCCTGTCATCTTTTATAGCAAGCGTCACTTAGAACGTTCTGTGGCAATTCTTTTTGAGCAATCAAGCTGCACAATTATAGTAACTTGAAGGTACAAGCAGTGATAATTTTATCTTCAAGAGTATGGTCTAAGATCGATTTACATTTCTGAGGTATTAGACTTTTTCCTCTCTATATATTACAAGGTTACAGGCAAAGCTTCCATAGCATAAATCCTAATAACCTGTATGACAAATCCATGTGCCAAAAGAGTAGGAAAATGTTAAAGGCTACCAAGTCAGGCAAAATGAGAGATATTTTCTATTCCTCACTCAGGCAAAGAGCTTCATCTATTTTTCCCCCAGATCAAATTGGTAGACTGAAAAAATTAGTAATTGGTAATAAAGAGGTATGTCTAATACCGTTACAGGCAATGAAAACATTGTGTCATTACAGAGACCACACAATGTTTGTAATTATAAGCGATTGTTGGGAGAAGATATACCATGCTGGATCTGACAGCTGAGAGGCCAGGCAGTGACAGCTCCATGCCCAGGTCCAATAAACAGCAAGGCTGAAAATCCGCTCCCAGGAGGCAGATGCACACACCATACACTTACGCCTCTGGCCACACCAATCACAGACAGACACCCGGAGTGCTCACACCAACAGCTTCATCCTGCTCTTCTCTTCAGCTGGGTATGGGAGCCCCCAGGTCTTCAGCCCAACCCCACTGCTGGTACAGACCATCACACCTTGCTGCCTGGGACTCCTTAGTCCCTCCATACCCAAGCCCACCGCAGTCTTGCCTGTCGAGACACACAGGCACACATGTGTCTCATCTTTGACCTTACAGTGTCTCCAGCAGCTGGCCAGGACTCCCTGGTGTCCTCAGCAGCTCCTCCTGTGGTCTTGCTCTTGGAGATGCAAGCTTACCCTCCAGCTCCCTCCATATTCACCCACTCACCAGCTATTCCAGCTTGATCTTCACTGGCAGCCACACGCTCCCTCACACACCCATACTTGCTCTAGTATAGCAGCATAGATAAAGAGGTCCTCAATCCCAAGTGGCTAACACATAGAGTTACTTGCTCCATGAAGTGTCCCTGGCTGCTGGCACACAGCCCCCCAGCCCAACTGCTGGCATCCAGACCTTTCATTTGTTCCAGTTGCTGGCACGATGGACACTTGGCCCTTTCTCCCCAGAATTTAACTCCAGTTGCTAGCACTGAGATGTACACCCTCTACTCTGAAACAGTCTCTCACTCAAGAGAGAGTCAGAAAGGAATTTAACAGGAAGACAGAACAATCTGCAATGATCAGGCACAGGCCATGGTCAGACAAGAGTATCCCCCAGCAGCCTATTCACACATGACCAGACCCTTTAATCCCTTTATTCCTCTATTTTTCCACTCGTGCTTCTCCCCAAATGACTCGAACTTACTGCTTTCCCTGCCTTTGGTTCCTCCACTACACGACCCATAATAAGCCATTTGTGATCTCAAAATGCCCTTCTGCATTCCACAACCCATCACACAACCCTATGTAGCAACACCTTTAAGTCCCAAAGATGCTTCAGCATTGATTCATCTTGGCAGGTGTCACGCCTGGATATGTAGGCTGTCTCCTGGGATCAGCTCCAGGAGATGGGTCCAAAGATGACATTTCTGACCTTATGACAGGTTCCCACCAGCCACTGTGTCCCCATGCTCCGCTGGGCTCATGAAGACAGAGCTCTGATGGGCTGGTAGCTCCTGGGATGGGCCTGGGAGAAGCCAGGACTGGGTGCTATTTGAGCTCTCCCCATCTACCATGGTCTCTCTTTAGCCCTCTCTTGGCACAAAACCTAACTGCTATCTCCACCCATGCCACCATCTCATTAAAGATCCTGATGAAAACTCTAATGAAAATATATCTACTGGAATTGCTCCACAGCACACTATCACCTCTGGAAGCGCACACACCCGGAGTAGGAGGGTAGCGTTCATATTTAACATCTCCCAGAATCACAGAAGGGACATCTTTATCAAACCCATCTACATGAAAGCATTAATAACTGTTTGTAGTCTATATCACTACCATCCAAGCTTCTGAACTACTACAATCTGCAAAAAAAATCACACTTAAATCTATTTCCTGAAGCACTCTAGGTCCTGACAACAAGTTGCAAGCCCAGGAAAAAAAATTGGCAATTTTTAAATTCAATTTTCTCTAAGGAGTTTTATGCTAACTATACAATTTATTTTTAACTGTGCATGGGACTGGAAATAGAAGTGGATGTTGGTATACCGATTACATCTGAATAATTAATATCAAGACCTACAGTCAACTGAAGGACTGAAGACACTGCCAGTATTATTTATAATTAATTCCTGTGAGCTGGTCTTATCTGCTGACCCTTATTAAGAAAACTGACAAAAAGGGAAGTCAAGAATAAAGCCCAAACCACAATAACGAGAGCAAGCATGAGAAAGGGCAGAAATATGCCACAAACTTCCTAACGTTTGTTCAAAGGCAAATAAATACATTTCACGTTGGGTATGTGAATGCTCTCATTTTTTATCAATCAGATTTTGTACTTATTTAAGTATTGTATTTGTCAGCCCTGTGAGTGCTATTTGCAGTACATTTCTGCGTTGATATTCTCAACAGCTTGAGCAGCAGTGAACGTACCACGGCATTTCAAATACTGATTTTAGCTCACAGACCACTTTTTTAATTTTAAAAAAAACAGGAATATGAAATACTGAATCCTGACAGTTTGATTTTAACTGTTAAAAACAATAGTAAGAACTACTAGTTTTCTCAAAGGCACAAAGCTTGCTTTTTAAAAAGAGTAATTGAGATGCCTGTGCAGCAAAACTATTAGGCTATTGATTATCTACTCAAATACAGGCCTCTTGACAGAGAATTATAGCATTCCTTGTGACTCAGAGCATCATCTCCTTAGGAAACAGTTAATTTCAAGCAAATGATGCTCCAAACAAGCTTGGCAAGCACTTCTAATAAAGTATGGTATCCAAGGTTGTGAAATATTTATAGCTATTGAAAGACAGAATGGATTATGGATGGATTTGGAAATACAGTACAGCAAAGCCATTTCCTTTGTATTTACAGAGAAATGACATTTTTATATGCTTCAAACACACCGAAACTGAAGAAATATTTTTGGGTTTTAGATAGGGATGAAATTGGTGACCTCTGTAATACCCTAGTGGATATTTAGTTAAAATAAACTAGGAAAAGCACTGCTTGCAGAGGCAAGGAACTAAACAGCTTCTACTAGCTGATTTGTAATTTTTCCAACTCATTCTAGAGTCATAACTTCACAATATCATTAATTGTCTATTAACAGAGTTTAGAATTTTCTTAGAATCACATGGAACCTCACTGTGTCTTCACTGATGCACCAGCAAGGTCACAGGAAAAAAATCTCAGTTCATACTTCCATCAAAGGTTACTGGCTGTGATCAAGCAGAAGATGTAATTCAGCAGAACACAGCAAATATTACTATTTTACACACCTGTGGTATTTATATCTTTTAGAGTTTTAAAATCCAGAGTACACAACAGCCACACAGTAAATTGCAAGTTAGTATTCATCTTTCTAGGAAAACTTCACATTAAAATGAGGAAAACATCAAATGCAAGATCAAGCAAGAGTCAGACACAGAAGACCCGAAAAATATTATCAAGAAATGTGGCAGTAAGGATGAAATAAATGAAGCAAGATGAAGAGACCTCTCCTTAGATAATAACCAAAAAAATAGGTGGGCTGACTTAACAGATCATGTTTTGGAATACAGGGACACAAAATTCACTTCTGAACTGAAAAAACATGCAGAAAAATAGTTACATTTCTTTTTCCTTCATGGTAAATTAAATAAAAGCCACAAATACAAAAACATTAAGCTTTTATTTAAGACATACATTGCAAGACAAGCCTGAATTAAGAGACAGACTACTGAAAATATTCCAAATAAACCCATTTTTAAACACTAAAAATCCACCTGTAATAGTTAACACTGTGACTACAGAATAGAAACACCATTATTTGTAGGCCAAAGCAATATTATAAACCTAAACTACCACTGGTGTACTACTCACAGTAGAATATGGTCATTGAATATGAATCTAAGGAATAATGTCTGTAACCCAAAGGATAAAGAAAGGTCTGTATTGGACTGGTAAGGGATCTGTACTGAAGACTGTTCAGGGAAGCATGTTCAGAGCAAGTAATACCCAAGTATGACACCTAAATGTACATAGCACAAATTGAATTCAGGGTACTACTAGCAAAGTGAGCTGTTATGAAAACTGAGGGCATGAAAAAGTAACTAATGACAGATGGACCCAGGACAGAAGGTGTTAATCACCAAGGGCACTATACTGTAGTTATAATGTGTTTGGAGCCGATTAGACACATGCAAAGGTGAACAGCAGCATGGTTTGAAGACACCAGACAGCTAAACCCTACCTTGTAACACTCAGTAAGTGACACTGAGCTTCATCCTCATTATCTACCACACTGCCACAGAAAAAGAACAGCAAATCCCAACTCAGACTGAATCTATGAGGAAGGATAAAACTTCGAATGCCGTTCCTGGGAAGGAGAGCACCAGGAGGTAACCGTAGAGCAGTCAGCTATAGCTGGTGAGTGAGCAGCTATGCCCCAAACTGCCCAGAGGACCTCCTCAGCACAGCAATAGCAACCAGAAGACAGCATGGAAGAACAGTGACATAGATTCACCTTGCTAACTAAAAAGGTCTAAGTTTAAAATGGCATTAGTAAAAATAACATTCACACATGCATAGAAAGAAGCTTTAATTATTAAACTGATGATCTGAGAGCAGAAGTAGCTTACCAAGAATTAAAAGCCTCTTAGAAAGCATTATGCTCTCTAGCCCTTCCACCACCTCAGTGCTCTTACTTTTGGCCCATCTGAAATACGTGCCAGATATAAGCAGAAAACAGTTACTTTCTATAAGCACTTTCAGGCACCGTTTCTTAAAAGTTAAGGGAGAGAACCACAAGGTCAGAAAACCTCTGGTCATCACCTCACTGTAGCAGTTGATTTAAACAGCCACAGGGAAAGTGAACAACACAAAGGCAAGCTTGCAAAAAAAGTAATAATTCCAATCACACGAATAGGACTATTATGACACAAATTTGTGATATAAACACACAAAGCCTATTCCTAAAGCAAAAGGAAGAGAGGCCTACTTTGAGTATCCAAATACAGAAATCTGCATTTTAATCTCCAATGTTTGCTTGGGAACACTGCAACTTACTATGCTCACTATCCACTGGCCCCCACGAAACGCAAAGCAGAAAACAATCTTGTTTTTTTGACAAAACAACTGCCAGACATTTCGTATTACTCCATACAAGAAAAGGGCAATTTGAACAGCCGACGGTCAGTTGGCACATCTCCAGCACTGAAGACTGAAATTCTTAAGAACACAGGGTGGTTTCGCCTTTTATTTATTTTTTAAATTTATTTTACCAAGTACGCCAACTCACCAAATTGCAACTGAGGAGGGACGAACCACCTGAGACCTTCCCACCTTGTTTTTAAACGGCACCAACAAGCAGCACAAGAACCAGCTTTTGTCAACTACACTTATATTTGTCTGCTTCGGGGGTGCGGGGGGGCTGTTAAGCAATGGACTGTTCTGCAGGAGGAGTGTATTTCCCCCGGCCCCCCCTCAGCGAGGGCTCCCAGGCCCTGCGCGGCGGCAGCGCCAGGCCGGGCCGCGCCCTCACCGCCGGCCGGGGGGCTGGCGGGGGCAGCGGGCACGGGGCACGGCCCGACGGGGCTCGGGGACCCCGCTCTGCTCCCGCCCCGAGCCCCCGGCCCGCCAGGAGCCGCCCCCCACCCCCAGCGGCCCCGGCCCGGCGCTGCCCGGGGCTGGCGGG
>JAWWTY010000001.1:47456411-47526360 GCA_035222235.1 Margarornis squamiger | reverse complement strand
TTTATTTTATAAACTGAATGCAAACCTGATGGAGAACTATGGAAATGAGCAGTCATGCTGGATACATACACACACACACCCACACACACACAGACACACACAGACACATAGACACCCACACACACACAGACACACACACACAGACACACACACACAGACACACACACACAGACACACACACACCCACACACACACAGACACACAGACACAGACACACACACACACACACACAGACACACACACCCACACACACACAGACACACACACACAGACACACACACTCACACACAGACACACACACTCACACACACACACCCACACACACACACAGATACACACAGACACCCACACACACCGACACCCACACAGAGACACACACACACAGACAAAGACACACAGACACACACACACACACTCACTCACACCCACACACACACCCACCCACCCCCAGGCGGGCTCAAGGGGCCGGGCTGAGGAGGCGGTGGCGCGGCAGGAAGCGGAAGAGGAGGAGGAGGAGGAAGAGGAAAAGGAAAAGGGAGGAAGAGGCGGGACTTTTGTGCGACTTCCCGGCGGCCCAGGCGGGTCCCCCGGCTGCTGCGGTGGGCCCGACCCGACCCGACCCGACCCGACCCGACCCGACCCGGCCCGGCCCGGCCCGGCCCGGCTCGGCTCGGCAGGTAAGGGCGGGGGCTGTGGGGCCGCGCACACATCCACGGACACACAGACAGACAGACAGACAGAGATACAGACACACTCACACACACAGACACACACACACACAGACACACACACACACGCACACTCACACACAGACAGAGACACAGACACACACACAGACACACACAGACAGACACACACAGACAGACACACAGACACACACACAGAGACACACAGACAGAGACACACAGACAGACACACACAGACAGACACACAGACACACACACAGAGACACACAGACACAGACACACAGACACACACAGACAGAGACACACAGACACAGACACACAGACACACACAGACAGACACACACAGACACACACACAGACACACACAGACACACACAGACACACACACACACAGACACACACAGACACAGACAGACACACACACACAGACACACAGACACACACACAGACACACACACAGAGACACACACAGACACACAGACACACACAGACAGACACACACACAGACACACACACAGACACACACACAGACACACACACAGACACACAGACAGACACACAGACACACACACAGTCACACACACACACAGACACACTCAGGGTCCTCTGAGAGGAAGGTAAAATTAATTATTTTGTAAGGCGGCAGCGATGCCCGCTTTATACACTTTAGCCTGCAGTGCATGGCCCAGAGCTGGTTTATGAAACCATTTTAAAAGTAAGGATGTCTTGGCTTTTGTGTGGCTGCGCTGATGATGCACAAAGATAGTCGTGTGTTGGCAGTGGGTCTTTAATCATAGGGCTGTTGTCACACCAAAAAAAAGCTGTTTTCGCAGGGGTCCTGTCTCTGATCTGGACTTGGCAGAGAAGGTGCAGTAGCTGTAGCAGCTCTTTTTAGGCTCTGCTATGGATATCCTGTTACTTCTCTTCTGTGCCCTGTGGCTAGCTTGAGTTTGGGATCCTGCTGTAGAACACTGCTGTATCATACTGCCCTGCTCATGAACTGATGTGGCACCACCTTCAAGCAGTTCATATAGACTTTGCCCCTTCTGCTAAGATATAAAGTCCATCCCAGGCTCCAAACTGTTCACCTTTTCAGACTAAGTTTATTCACAGGGAGGTCATTTTACTTCTTCCTGTGCCAACACTGCATACAATTATAATAGCTCCTTATCTTTGCTGATGGTTTGCGCCTTTCCAAATGGATATATATATGTAAATAGATATATATATGTGTATGCATGCATATATTTATGGAGTGGAGTCACATTCCTTCCTGGGCAAAAGAGGTCACATTCTTGCCCACTCCTCTGGTATGATGTGTTTGGTTTCCTGTATCATCTTTGGCTTTTCCTGTGCTTGCTCCCTTTCAAACTTAGAATACCAAAACTGCAGATAATACTCACAGTTTGCTCTTTATTTCTAATGTTTTCTGCAGCTGTTAGATGGCCAGTTTCTGAAGTTTTTGAGTAATGAAAGTAATGGTCATCTGAACCAAAATTGCCAGGGGAATGAGGGAACCAGGGGAGAATGGGGGAAAAAATACAAATGGAACAAGTGTCTCAAAGATCAGTTTCAGTAGTCTTCAAGCACTGGTATCTTTTGAAGCACGTTTTGAAAGTTTGTAGCTTCATGAGTAAGGTGCTAGGATAGATGGCTGTAACAATGTAGTAAAATTTGAATTTGCAAGCGGAGATCTTGGACATAGGAATCTTGTTCTTTATTGCCAGTCCGTGTATTGCAGGCAAGTCATAGTTCTGTCTGTTTTTCTCTTTTTTTTTTCTCACAAGCTTTTATCATCATTCAAGAAGAAGAAGGGAAGTTTTTTCTCTAATTATTTTTTAAGGTTACTGAAATAATATTAGTACTTTATCCGTGTAAGACCAAGTAGCTACCTGCATTACTTTCACAAAATGTCATTTGGAAAACTTGGAACACAACTTGGGGTCAGTGCTACGAGAAGCAAGTTGCATGCTAGCTATGGAAGAGATTTCAACCCTGGGATAAGCCATATTTTCAAGTATAGTAGTGGCTACTTTGCAGTGTTTTAATGCCAAGGTGAAGGTTTTGCATGGGAGTCTTAATCTGTATAGTCAAAGCTTTGAACTTCAAAACCAGACCGTAGATGCCGGATGTTGCACAGATTACAATTTCATTTACTGTGTGATGAGGGTGGTTTGAAATTAGTGTGGCTTAAGTGAAAATCTTTCCAAAGAAAAGTATCAACAAGGAAAAAAGTTCTGGTGTTCAGATACTTCATGAAAAAATCTGACCTGAAAATATGAAAACCATGACATGCCTTTTTATTTGACAGCAAATTTTCCCTCTTAACCATTCGCTAATCCCTCTATACACAAACAAGCTGTGTAAGAGTAGATACCCTTGTGAGGAAAAAGGAACTAGAAAGTATTGTATTCTTTGAAGGAGTTCAGACTCAAATTTTAAGATACTGAAGATAACATCAACTCCTCATAAATTTTGCTCCTTCGTCAGAATTTCTCTCTGGGTTAAATTCCTCTGTTACAGTAAAATGACTGTTGAATTGCTCATTCTGTATAGTAACACCATGCATATTTTTGGAAGAGTAGTTTCAAGGACTAGGGTTTACTGGAGTCAGGTCTTCCTAATATATCTAGAAGAATCTGACTGATGGGGGTAACTTGTTTTTTCTTCTTCCTCAGAATGACTGCCTTGTGTGCTATGAAACATCTATGTCAAGCAACCAGAAATGAGAACAGATACGCAAAAAGGTTCTTTGGTACTCTACTGACACAGACATCACAAAAGGGGTTCTTTCTTCCATTCTGTTTAGTGGCACCTGACCCTAGAAAGTCAGCTGTGTTTGCACTTACTCAGCCATTTTGTACAGCTGAAAAATCTCAGACGGAGCCAAAAGGGAAAACAGCATTTGGAAGTGTTGGGCGAAGAATTCCGTATCGTATTTTGCATGTAATCAATCAGGATGGGGAGAGCTTAGGAAACATGCACCGAGCAGAGGCACTCAAACTTATGGATCAACATGACCTGAAACTAGTTCTCCTTCAAGAGAATGTAGACCCTCCAGTATACAGACTAATGACTGGGCAGCAGATCCATGAGGAACAGCTTAGACGTGCAGAGAAGAAAAAAGCAAGTCCAAAACCAGGTATGTACATTGTAGACACTACAGCACTGAGCACTTTGAAAAATGCTGCATTAAAAGTGGTTTCAGCAGATTAAATCCTCTTACTTGTATTTGTGTAAATCCAAAGCAATGTCACTGCAGTCCATGCTATTAAGGATTTGCAGTGGTGAAAATAAAATTTTGGATTAGTCTTTCACAGAGAAGCCTTCTATTGCCCTCTCAGGATTTACTATTTTGGCATCTGCTGACTTTTTTTAAAATATTTTTATTTAAGTGAATATAACTAGACTCTGGTTCCATGAGACTCACCGAATTTCTGTTCTTTTACTAAGCATAGTGACAGGCAGTTTTTACAAACTGAGCACCAGCTGCACCAATATAATTATATAACTTGTCACCAGCAGTCACGAAACACTCTCTTCCTCATTTGCTGCTAGGAAGACAAAGTCTTGAGCCCTGTCTTGTCCAGAGTAACAGAAAGCATTATCAATATTGAACACTTTCAAGGTTTCTCTTTCTTAAGACAGTCTGCTCCAGCAGTTTAACAAACTGCATTTGGCAAAGAGGTTTTACAAAAGGCATGTGACCTTGTATCCTCTCTTCTTATCCTCAGGCTAACAAAGATATCTGTGCTTTGGGCAGAGTTCTGATTTTAGAGGAGAGCACTACTGTGTAGTGAGTTGCTCTGTTCAAGAAACTACGAAAAGATGATTCAAATGGTAACTACTTTACAGGAACTTTTAAGGATTAAGAGACCACAAATTGTTCAAATACAAGGCATCATCATGCTTCCAGTTGAATATTGCACTTGACCATTCAACAAAATGGGCTTGAGATGCAGAGCTATCTAACATCAAAGATTTTACCTTCAGCTGTGCTATGTGCAGAATGTAGGAATTTGCACACTAAGTCTTTAATTCCAGATCTGATCCTCACTTGTTTGTTAGACCTACAATGTGGATGAGTAAGACTGTAATTAAAAATACCTTAAGCCTTCTGACCCTGAAGAGACTTCCCTGTGTGCCTCAAACATGCACTCAGTCTCCCAGTTAATGAGAGTGAGTGTGAGAATGTCACCTTCTAAGGTGAGAGTGGTTCATGCTGAGACAATGAGATTGGGATGCTCTGAGAAAGCAGGGTGGGAGGAGGCAGTTAAGCAAAACACCATAAGCTGTTAAAAGAGAGCAACTGATACAGGTTTGTCAAATATTAAGCCAACACAGTTTCAGTTCTGTTTTAAACAGGAGTGGTTCAGAAGGAGCTATCCTTTTCTTCAGCTATTGCCAGGAACGATTTAGAGACCAAGACTAAACAGATAGCACAGTGGATTGAAAAGAAATACCATGTGAAAGTTACCATCCGGCAAGCCAAAGGTAGCAATACAGACATGGTAAGTGAACTGGAAATTGGACCAATTCCATTAAATAGCTGTAGTTGTATTAACCTTTCCTATTCAGTACTGCCACAATTTTTAGTATCTCACGTACTGCTAAAATACATGAAGGTCTAGGTCCCATGCCAGTAATGGTTGCCCACCTTAAGCTGCTTCTGTTCAAACACTGCAGTTCTAGAAAAGTAGTCCCACAGAGCCACTTCAAACACCATGCTTTCTTAGGAATGCAGTTACAATGCTGGCTTTGACAGCACTGTCTAAACAGTTCCTATTCCTATACAGCACCACCTTATTAACTGCTCAAATTTTCCTATCTATACCTTAAGCCAGCTCACTGAAAACAGCTCACTCAACTTTTAACAGTGAGGTTTGAAAAAGTTCTGCTGTATTTTAGCTGGATTATTGCAATAACCTAACTGTTCTTCTGGAGATACATGTGTGCAACTGTGGCTAAGGTCAGTTGTCCACTTTTGGAATGGTGTTTCAAGACTGGCAAAATGAACATTTATAAAGATGCTGAGGAACTGGTAGCAACTTACTAATATAATTGCAGGGCCTTGAGACTTCATTGTCATTTGCACAAATGACTTTTTTATAGATTCCATGTAAGATTTTCTTTTTTTTTTTCCTTGTAATGTCTGTAGTGAGTTAGGTTTCCTTAATGATCATCTCCACTAAGTTGGTGGGGGAAATTGTGATATCACTTCATCCAAAACTTTTTATAGGAAGTTAAATCCACAGGGAAATGTGAACAAAAGAAGCTGATTATGGGGGGGGAGCAGAATATTTCATGACACAGTCCAGATTTACATTGTCCTTAAATTTAAAAGCTTAATTATGAGCTTAGGCGTTCAGTGTGTTACATGAACACACTGTTATCGCTCAGTTCAATGCTACAAGGTTCTGCTAACCTTGGAACGATATTGCCCCTTAAGAGGAAAGCCCCACAATGATGTCTGAATTTAGTGGAAGAGGAGGGTGGGAAGGAGTCAGATGCAGACCACTGTCATGGACACCCTTAAAGAGCAACACAGGGTGAGACAAAAGTTCAGCCTGAATGCTAGGAAATGGCTAAATTGATCTCTTGTCTTTTCCTAAACTTGCTTATGAGTAAAGAACAAACAGGAAAGGACAAGCTGAACTTCTCAAACCGGGACTTCCAACTAGGTTGTTTCAGCTAGCAGCTAAACCATAAGCAGGAGATCATGTCATTACCGAACAGCTCGAAATATTTTTCTACACCTATTTGTGCATTCATTTAGTCCTATTTTTCTCCTCCTTTTTAGTTCACAATTTTTGATCAAATTTTGGAGACTGTGTCTGAGAAAGCCACTTATCTTTCCAAGCCAAAAGTTACCAGAGAAGGAGTGAGTGCCTGTATTTTGAGACATATGTCTGACAAAGAGTTGAAAGCACATCAGAAGATGGAAAACCAGAAAACCAGTACAGTAAAGAAAGAGGAAAATGAAGATCTGAAGTCAAGTGAGTTGCATCAGTGATTTTATGAAGTGGTGTAAACAATATACTAATTTATTAAAAAATAAAAATATTAACTTGATAAAGTTATCATTGAGCTTTGCATTGGTCATTCTATGAAGAATGTTGTCTCAGTTAATCTTTACTGCAGAGTCAGAATTTCCACAGCTGGTATTTCATTTTCCACGATCTTATCCGTTGTCTTGCTTTCTGTCACAACGGCATCCTTTCCTGGCTGTGCTTTAGGAGGAATATAGCCGCTCAGACGGGAGGCTAAGCTCCTCTTAGGACGAGAACGCTTTGCCTGGCAGAAATAAATCCAGAATTAGTGAACTTAACATATCTATGGAACAAAGACTACTAATGTGGTGGGGAAAGAAAAAATCAACAAAAAGGCCACCACTACATTAGCTAAAGGAGCTTCAGAAGTTAAGAATCTCACAAATTAACTGGACAGTTCACCTGTTTTCCTGCTTGAAGTCACATTCTAAAACTTGTAACATTTACTCTCCTCTGCAGTGACAGGGTATGGTTGAGAAGACTTTTTTTCAAGAGTGTAACTTACTTTCAAGTTCAGCTTTCTCTTTTCAGGATCATGTACAACTGCGTGCCTTGCTAGGCTCTGCTACAGTTAGAAAGAGCAGAAAAAAAAAAAAGAGTTAGGTTTATAATTTCATATTATGTGATTCAGGTAAGAACAGTTTAAAAAATACATACTTTCATTGCAAACACCCTTCCGCAGCCTGGATAATCACAAGAGAATGGTTTTTTCTCCTCATGAAAAGAGAGGATATGGCTTTGAAGGTTAAATAAAGTTGTGTAAGTTCTTCCACATCCTTCTCTTGGGCATCGGCAGACTTCCCTCTCCACAGCATGTGTTTTTTGATGCTGCTTGAGGTAATCTTTCCGCTTAAAAGTTTTGTAACACTCACTGCAAACTATCGGTTCTGAATGGGAGAGAGAAAGGCAGAGAATAAATTAGCATTTTCTTACAGAAGCTCAGAGTCAAACCCTAGAAGTACTCCACAACAATACTAAAATCCACATGAAATGCAAGGAAGTCAGAGACTGGAAGAGAATAATGTATGAATTATCCAGATACAAAATACTGCATTAAACAATTTCTTCTTATCTGGAACGATAAAGCAAAGTTGGCATATGAAGCAGCATTTTAATTAGATAAAGGTCTAGCTAGCGACAACCAATTTACCAATAAAGTGTTAAGACAAGTTAGTACACAATGACAAACTGATGATACAAACTCAGCACAGACTCTTCAAATCAGCAGTTCATTTCCTTTTTGCATCAAAAGTTCAGCTCAGTTTATTAAAGCATTTGGAGTTTACCTGTATGACTGACTTTATTATGTTTCAGAAGTTCTGTCCAAGTTTTTGCAGTATATGAGCAGTTTTCTTTCTTGCAAGCATAGCCTGTTGGATAGGACAGATGTTTACAATCACAAAGAGTCTGGAAAACACACTCCAGTTTTATAAGGGGGAACTCTACTTCTAGCATTTAAAAATTGAAGGCCAGTAATTCCTTCTCTCATACTGCACAGGAATGGGACAAGAGACAATGAATACAAATTAAAACATGAGAAAATCCTAACGGGTTTAAGAAAGAAACTTTGTATCACTGACTCAAGTTGTCCAGAGAGACCATGGAAGCCTTAGCCATGGAAACATTCAAAATGACTGAAGGCAGCCCTTAACAAGCCGTTCTAACTGATCCTGCCCTGAGCAGGGAGCTGGACCAGATGACCTCCAGAGGTCCTTTCTGACTTAAACGATTTTGTGAAACTCTCTCTCCTTCCTTCAGTAGAGCCACTTCTTTCACTCAAATAGATGAAAATAATTAGTAATCTTATTTTTATACAAATATTTATACTGTCTATTAAATAAAATCTTGAGCATACAGTAATATTCCAGGTCTAGAGACTGCCATTCTATGAAGCAGACAGGAACTGTAGAAAATTAACACTTTAAATCCCAGGACTGGAAAGGTCAAACAACTATGAACAAGTCCTTGTCTTAAGAAAGGAATGCAGTACAAATTGCAGTTTTCTCAATACTTTTCCTAGTCTGTTGGGTTTGTTTGGTTTGTTTCTGGTTTTTTTGCTATCACTGGAAAACCGGTTAGCTGTCAATAGTACTGGAAGAATGGACAGGAGTGTAGCATGATTAGCTCAGACATTCATGGTCATGGCATGATGATTTTGCTTAAAAACCTTTCATGGAGGTTCATTAATAACTAAAAATACACATGCTTTTGCCAAGGCTCCATAGGAAATTTGTGTCAGAACTGGCAATCGATCCTAAGTTCTGGAGGTCTAGGTTAGTTCTGTAACCATTAGCCCATCTGTAGAAGATGTATTATTGACAAGGAAGCACTTCAGGAGAAGAAATGACTGAAGGAGTACCGATCTCTGTTCAGCCTGCTACAAACCCACTGTAACTGAACACTGCAATGCCTTGAAATTGTATCCCATTTGACTACTCAGAATGGGTATTCTTGTTTTGTCTGGATGGCTAGGCCCAGAACACTTTCATGTCTATCATACATGCATACTTGGTACTGGAAGAAGTCCTTTTTCCTTTGCTGAAACATAAGCAAGAAGAAAAAGCTGTTTTACCTTCATGTATCTTCTCATGCCGCTTTAGTCGACTTGGAGTAGAAAAGCCCTTTCCACATCCTTCTTTATTACATCTAGGTATAAAATACAGTGGTTTAATTTCTTTCACTATATCTACATATTTTTATATCTTTAAGTCAAGAACAATCAAAGTGAGGAAAATAATCTAAGTTTCCCCTTGCCTGGAGATCTGTGTGTGTGTCCCCACCTTGTAAAAGTAAATTCCATAATATTTTTCTAATAGAGGACTCTAATGCCTTTGAGACTTAGAACTATAGTATGATTTCCACATGGACAGTAAGTTAAGCTTTAGCTAAAGAGTCATGCCTCCTATCATCCCTACACAGCAGGCTCTTCAAACATAAAAGACAGATAGAAAGTGGAAGGTTTAAGTGGCTTGCCCAGATCCAGCAGTCAGAGCAACAGCAGGGCACTGACTATTTTTGTGTCTGCCACCCAGCCACACTAGGGCACTTCACTTAAGTGGAATGAACACTCAGTTAAAGTGTGTTCCACCTGTAAGAAATAAAAACCTAAACTTTGTTTTCATCAGATCTATACCGATGCATAACTTTATGGAGCTGCAGTGCACAGTATCCAAGATTGGTGTCCAAGTCTCTCACCTTTGAGGTACTACTCACTTCAGTGGTAGCCAACTCACTGTTTTTTACTGGGTAGCTGCATTTTTCATTACTGTGCAAGCTCTTATGCTTGGTTTCAGACTTTGTGAACTAAAAGCTGGGAGAAGTTATTTTTCCTGTGAACCTGTAATAAACCATAAGAATGCTGGAATTGCTGTAATGCCGAAGTTACAGACCACGAAGACCGTTGCTCAAAACAGACTACTGAGCAAAGGACTAGTACAAGAAATATACTTGCAGCCATGACTACAAATTGATTCAATTTTTTTAATGCCACATCAGTGAAAAGGCTGAGAAAAGACATCTGTTTTCATCCTCAGTGTTTAAATGGAATTGTTAAAGTTCATTATTAAAATTATCCACCTACTTGAAGGGAGGTTCATTGGTGTGGTGACACTGATGAACTTTAAGTTGTTGATGCTTCCTAAAAGACTTGCTACAGCCTTCAAAGTCACACTGTTGAGGAAATTAAGTTATCATTAGAGGCCAAATAATGACAGCTCAGTTCATGTGTTTGCTGAAGTCCCAGTCACAGTCTTTGAACTTCTACAAATACCACATAATAACAAGTTGAAGTATTTCACCAGATACAGAAAAAGAAATTTGTTTAGCCTCCACTATACAGTACAAAGGTAATTACTCACCACATACTGCTTTTGCTGATTTTGATGCTTGCGCTCAATGTGCTTCTTTAAGTTTGATTTTGTTCCAAATTTCTCCTTGCATCCATCAGCTGTGCACCTGTAAATGAACTGTGTTTTTTATTACTGCTGTCAAACAGTGAGTTGTTCACTAGGCAGATACAGACAAGAGGAACACATGAAGAATAACTGAAACTCAACCCAAATATAAAAGTTTGCTTTAAAGACACCAAAAACCAGAGGCAAAATTACAATCAACAGTCACATGAAACATATCAGAAGATACTTTTAATACAACACACGGGAATTCCTAGCTCCTAATCCATGACATGCAGCTACTATGGGCTTGATAAGAGGAAATTACCTTCCTTACACTTTCTAATAATGTATTCTAGGGAAAGATCTGCCCACGCCTTCCCGCATTTGTTATGGATCACTGGCAGACAGGCAGGAGGCTTTAGGCTCAGGAGCCCCCCGCGTCCCGCCCTGGCAGTGCTCACGATACCGCTCCTAGGCATGCACGGCCCGTGCCACCCTTACTGCCAGCTCCATTTCCACGGACCGCCCGGGGGTGAAAACCTGGGGGCCTTACTCGAAGGGCCTTTCCCCGGTGTGCGTGAGGAGGTGCCGGGCGCGGTGGAAGTCCCTCGTGAAGCCCTTGCCGCAGCCTTCGTGGTCGCACACATACGGCCTCTGGAAGACAGGCGGAGCTGAGAGGGGCCGTCCCGGGGGTGCAGGGCTGCCCGGTGCCGCAGTGACACAGGCCGCCCGCCCCGTCCCCAGCGGGCGGGACTCACCTCGCCCGTGTGCCGGCACAGGTGGGCGGACAGCCGCCAGGCCTTGCTGAACGCGGCGTCGCACCCGGGGAAGGAGCAGATGTAGGGGCGGGCAGGGAGCGCGCTCCCGCTCCCGCTCCCATTCCCGTTGTTCCCGTTGCTCCCATTCCCACTGTTCCCGTTATTCCCGCTGCTCCCGCCGCTCCCGCTGCCCTCCCCGCGCTCCCGCTGCCCGGCCATGCCCGCGCCCACGTGACAGCGCGGGGGCGGGGGCGGGGCCGGCGCGTGCGCGGCGCGTGCGCAGCGCGGCGGGCCCGCCGTGCCCTCAGGGGGAATGAGGGGGGTGAGGGGGGTGAGTCGTGTCGGGTCCGAGAGACACACCGACAGACACACAGACAGACACACCGACAGACACACCAACACACTGACACACCGACAGACACAGCGACACACCGACAGACACACAGACAGACACACCGACAGACAGACACACCGACAGACACACCGACAGACAGACACACCGACACACCGACAGACACACAGACACACCGACAGACACACAGACAGACACACCGACAGACAGACACACCGACACACACACCGACACACCAACAGACACACCGACAGACACACAGACACACCGACAGACACACTGACAGACACACTGACACACTGACAGACACACCGACGCACTGACAGACACACTGACACAGACACACCAACAAACACACCGACACAGCGACAGACACACTGACAGACACACCAACACACTGACACACCGACACACCGACACACCGACAGACACACCGACAGACACACCGACACACCGACAGACACACCGACAGACACACAGACACACCGACAGACACACTGACAGACACACCAACACACCGACACACCGAATCACGGACACACTGACAGACACACCGACTCACCGACAGACACACCGACTCACCGATGTGGCAAATAAAAGAATATGGTTTTATTGCAAGCAAATAGTTCATTAACTCAGGAACTATCTTCTTTGGGCGTACCGTGGAAGTTGTAAGGTACCAGGGCCTGTCTGGAACTGGTGCCAGGGACAATTTGCGTTCGGGAATAGGGAATTATGAACATAGACAATGATATGGCTGAAATGGGCCCCGCCACGTGGCAAGCTCTTTGTGTGCAGAGGAAGGTGGCCATTCTGACCAGGAGACCCCCTCTCCCTGCACAGGGGGGCACACCAAATCCAACCAGGAGAGGCCCACTCCTCTCATTTTACTAACAAGGCGGGACCCTGGGGGCACATAAAAAGCATGATTTTTGGGGTGGGGGCGTGCTTTTTGGACCTCCGTGGCCAGGGCACCCAGCACATGCTGAAATAGAAACTTTCTTTTTCTGCTAAGCTTCTTTATCTCACAGATATTTGTATCCTAACTAAACTGAATAAAAGCGAGTTTTCTCACACGGACACACCGACTCCCACTGTCGCTGCTCCCCACACACGGCAGCGGAGGCACCGAGACACAGAGCCAGTGAGGTTGGAAAAGACCTCTGGGGCCACGCGAGTCCAAGCCCTGGCCGAGCACTGCTCTGTCAGCAAGTGCCAGCCGTGTCCAGTCTTTCCTTCAGCACCTCCAGGGACGGTGACTCCACCGCCTCCCATTCCAATATCTAATCACCCCTTCCGTGAAGAAGTTCTTCCTGATATCTAAGCTAAACTTCCCCTGGCGAAGATGTCCTCTCATCCTGTTGCTAGTTGCCTGGGATAAGAGGCTGGCCCCCACCTGTGTGAGTAAAATCTCTTTTATTCAATTTTGAGACGATACAAATATCTGTGAGATAAAGAAGTTTAGCAGAAAGAGGAAAGTTTCTATTTCAGCATGTGCTGGGTGCTCAGGCCACAAAGGTCCAAAAAGCACGCTCCCACCCCGAAAATCATGCTTTTTATGTGTACCAAGGGTCCTGCCTTGTTAGCATTATGAGAGGAGTGGCCCTCTTCTCCCGGTTGGGTTTCGTGTTCCCCCTGTGCAGGGAGAGGGGGTCTTCTGGTCAGAATGTCCACTTTCCTCTGTACACAAAGGACCTGCCCTGTGACAGGGGCCTGTTTCAGCCATACCTTTATCTACATTCATAATTCCCTATTCCCGAACGCAAATTGTCCCTGGCACCAGTTCCAGACAGGACCTGGTACTTCACAACTTCCGCGGTGCACCTAAAGAAAATGATTCCTGAGTTAATGAACTATTTGCTTGTAATAAAACCATGATTTTTATTTCTCATAACTCCACCACCCCCCTGGGCAGCCCATTCCAATATCTAATCACCCCTTCTGTGAAGAGGCTCTTCCTGATGTCTAAGCTAAACCTCCCCTGGCGATACCGTCCTCTCATCCTGTTGCTAGTTACCTGGGATAAGAGGCTGGTCCCCACCTGGATGGATACAACCTCCTCTCATGGAGTTGTGGAGAGTGATAAGGTCACCTCCGAGCCTCCTCTTCTCCAGGCTGAACAGCCCCAGCTCCCACAGCTGCTCCTCACGGGACCTGTGCCCCAGTCCCTTCTCCAGCTTTGTTGCCCTTCTCCAGGCTCAGTTATGCAGAGATCCACAAGCCTAATTCTGTGTCCCCCCACATCCAACAACTCTCCCAAGGTTTTAGGACATAGGGATTCTGTGCCTCCCTGAGAAGGACTTTATGGCTCTGGAAGGTGCCAGGTGACATCCTGGGGCAAGGGCTTGTTGAGCAGGTTTGGTTTGGCTCCCTTCCTTGCCTGAGGATGGGTCTGCATGAAGCTGGTCAGCCTCTGGTCCAGACCAGGGGAATCTCACGGACCCCGACATCAGCCTCTGCTGCATGCTATTGTGGAAGATTTCTGGGCTGAAGACACCTTTGGCCTGGGAAGGATGCAGCTCCGAGCATGGGTAAGTGGAGAAAAAAAAGTCTATGGCCTTGTAGCTGCATGGGAAAGTAGAAGAAAGAAGAAAAACAACTGAGAAAAACAAGATATGTTTTGAGTTTTACCAGCATGAGGAGAGATGTCAACTACCTATCAGAGGATGGTCTAAGACTTGTGGAGAGAAGTGCTTGGCTAATAGAGTGTGACATATGTATGCATGGACAGGTAAGAAAAAGTATAAAAGAGAAGCCTTATATTAATGAAATGGCTCTGGTTGTTGACCTCTGTGTGTGTCTGTGTTTGTGTGTGAGTGCTCCCCGCTGCCACATGCTGCCTATGACCTTCCCTGAAATTTGGGCGTTTCTAGTCCGGATTTGGGTGTCCCTGCTGTTTGGGATCCTATGGCAGATGGCCTGTCGCCCTGGCCTGTGGTCCTGCTGTGTCCGCAAGCCATCTGAGATCACAGCTAGAGGAAGAGGACATGGGGCTGAGCTGAGGAACTGCGATACCTTGCGCAGCACCTCCCCGGTACCTGACTTGCAGCTGAGGGAGCTGGGGTTCTTTAGCCTGGAGAAAAGAAGGTTCAGGGGGGAACCTTATCACTCTCTGCAACTACCTGAAAGGAGGTTTTAGCAAGGTGGGGGTCAGTCTTGTCTCCCAGGTAACAAGTGACAGGACCAGAGTAAATGGCCTCAAGTTGTGCCATGGGAGGTTTAGATTGGATATTAGGAAAAAATTCTGCAGGAAAGGGTGGTCAGGCATTGGAACAGGCTGCCCAGGGAAGTGGTGGAGTCACAATCTCTGGAGGTATTTAAAAGACATGTAGATGTGGCACCTGGGGACATGGTTTAGTGGTGGACTCCTCAGTGCTGGGTTGATGGTTGGACTTGCTGATCTTAAGGATCTTTCCAACCTAAATGATTCCATAATCACATTGTCAGCTCTATTTTTCACTACTTGAGTTGTAACCCAAGCTTTATTTTAGGTGACATCCTCCATCTGCTGCAATTTTCCCCACAGAGTGAGTGTGAGTGACAGGGTAAGAAAGCTGGAACATGATTGTGACAAGGGAACCATCCTGTGGAGAAAAACTCCCAGTCCTTCTTCCCTGTTTGTTTCCTCACAGCTGTAAAACCTGAGCAGATGGTGGTGCTTGGAGGAGGCTAGCAAAATGGGGGAGGAAAGACAGGGGGAATAAGGATCAGTAATCAAGTGTACGAGGGCTGGACAGGAGAAGGGACACATGAAGTGAGGTGGCATAAGTGCCAAAGGATGGGATACCTAATGGCTGTGCACAGCACACTGTGGGGAGGGAAACTGCTGGGCCGAGTGAGGAATTCATGCCAGCCAGAAGCAGATCCCTGTGGCCCTGGGGTATGTCTCTTATATCACTCATCTGTAGCAGGGAGGGCTGAATCAGTCAAACCCTCACTAAGCAATGGCAAGAAATCACCTTCTTTGTGGCAGGGAAGTCAGTCTAAAAAGATCTCAGCTTTTAACAAACACTAACCAAAACACTTAGAAGAAAAAGCTGCTGTGCTTTTTGGTGGTTTTTTTGGTCGGTTGGTTGGTTGGCTTTTGTGGGATTTTTTGTGTGGTTGGTTTGGGGTTTTTTTGTTTGTTTGGTTGGTTTTTGGGGTTTTTGGTTTGTTTTTTTTTTGGTTTGTCGGTTAGGTTTTTTTGGTCCTGAGACTGCAATAAAAAAAAAACAAACCTGAAATTTAAAAAAGTTTTAGATGTTCCTTTTTGAGGCCTTGCCTGTGATAACATGATATTGCCTCAGGCCTCTCGAAAAAGGTGAGGAAAGAGCGTGCAAGGGAGAAAACTTTGGAAAATATTGCTACTGGTTACACAGAGAACAAATATTCATCACATTGGGTTTTGCTCTATGCAATGCTGTTTAGAGATTTCAGCAGAGTTCTCTGTAAATTTTAATCCAATTTTGGAAATATATTAATAGAGGATGATTCAAGGTCAAAGGAATTCTCGCGTTGTGCTTTTGATATCTTCTGAGTTGACTACAGAGGGAGGATTTTGAAGAGTCCTCTAGTAGAGCTGGAAAGAGAAATGGATTCACTTTCAGATTTGGTGTTATCATTTTCCTCTGGGGGAGGTGGAAGGTAGACCTTCTAAGAGGTAAACATACGCAATGGAGAAAAATTAAGTCTGAAGATGTACATTTCCAACACAAGGTCCACACTTCAGCTGATACATGTTAAAAACCCAGGAAAATGAGGTAGTTCATTCCTGCAAATAAAAAAAGAAAACACCACACAGAATTCCCTCACACACACATGAAATCCCCAGAGGGTAGTAAATCCCTCAGACTCTGATTAAAATTATTTCTTTAAGCTAGCAGGATCTACTCAAAATTAAGTATCAAACAAGGAAAGGCTTCACGTAGTGCTCTGAATACTCATATCCCTCTGAGGAACTGCTGAGTGAATGGGCCACGTATATTTTTCTACCAAAGGCTGTTTCATTTTCCCATCCTGCTATTCTGCTGTAAGTAGTGATATCTACTTCATCTCCAAGGTAAGTAGTTTCTCGTTGTGCGACACAACTGAAGTCCAAAGATCTTGTATTTATGACCATTACACAGAAATTATTTCAATGTGTACTAAAATGCAGATAAATATGCTTCCAGAGTAGCTGTGTGATTGCAGAAATTATTGCCCTCCATGAGAATATTTGGAAACTGAAAGATTGCTTTTTCCTATAGGCTTGTTGCAAGTTGGATATTGTCTGCCTGAGGCAGCATATCTAACGTCTCTTGGCCTGGTCCAGTGGAGGTGTGATGCAGAGAGACTGTGACTTAAGAATGGCACCAACTACTATATATGTATTTTGAGCTGGTCCCTACAGGTTTTGTGACCCTGACTGCAGTGGTGATTCAACAATCCTGCAACAAGACTAGACACCTGTCTAAAAAAATAAAAAGGCTTTCTGCTTTCCAGAGTAAGTGGAGAAATGACCCTGAGATTAGCTCAGTTGGTTAGAGCATAGTGCTAATAACACCAAGATTGTGGGTTTGATCCCCCTATGGGCCTCTCTCAACTTAAGAGTTGGACTCAGTGATCCTTGTGGGTCCCTTCCAACTCAGAATACTCTGTCATTTCTGTGAGATTGTGTTGAGAAGCTCAGTGAAGTCGGCAATAGTTGTCAGAAAACTTCTTGCAGTTTTTGGAGAAGTGGCTCAGTTATGCATGATGAACTGTCACTTGTAAGGTAGCATGGAAATGAAATGTAGCTAAGAAGTACTTTTAGCATTTTTTATAGAGGTGAATTGATGAAAGTGGATGAGAAGAGCAGGGGTTGGGAGGAGGGCCCTGGTGGTTGTTCGCATCGAGAAGAATCAGGCCAGCCACACTGGAAGTACTTCTTGCATCTGCTATGTTACTGCTCTCATCTTCTCTGCCATTTCCCCTTGCTCCAGTCTACTTGCAAGGTTGTATGGACCCCAACTTCTTTTCCTCCTCTCAGCAAGAGTTTTATTCTTTCTTTCATGTGAGTATGGGCTCTTCCTGTTTTCCTAAATCACAAGCTTGTCCCACAGCTAAGGGAGAGTAGATAAAGTACATGTGAATTATGCAACCTGGATGCTGGAGGTGAACTGCAGTCAGGATAATGTTTTCTTCATCTCTCTGTTCACTGAATTATAGCTGGCTTGTAATGGTGCCAGTGTCCTCAGGAGCCCTTTCTAGGGATTTCTGGGAACCACAAAAACATGTTAGAAAGGGGATGGAGTTAATCAGTTGGGCTTTCCTGCTGCTATATTCAGCCCAGCAAGCCGCCTCCGACAGATGTTTCTGCTTTTAGGCCACAAGGAATGTTATTGACTGGCTTTCCCTGTGTTCAAGAAGCATGTAAAGCTATCAAAAACTTGTTTTCCATAAGAGCATTTTCTTGTCAGGTGATGTTTTTCTATCTTGGGCAGTGGATTTTAATGAATTTCTCAATAGACTGATCCCCAAAGAGAAGAAACAGAGGAAATCTGCATTACCCGATTTTCCCTCCTGTCTGTGGGAGTCATGGGATGTAAGCAATGGCGAAGCTGCACAACAGATCTGTGGGGAGCAGCACCCAGAGCCCTCTGCACCCTGTCAGTCCTCCCATCAACTAACCTGACTGCTTAGTTTGAGTAAAATCTCCTGTATGTCATACAGACCAGATTAGAGCCAAGTCCCAGGTGCTTGTTAGACAGTTTGAGGCCAGTCAGTTCATACTGTTGCCTGGGTCTTGGATCTCTACTTTTCTTCCATGGCTTACATGAAAAGAAGGGAAAAACCTGACTCCATAAGCTGGCTCACCATGAGCTCTTTCCAGGTGTGGGGAAGGGACCACTTGGGCACAGCCCCTCTGTGAGCTCCGGGGTAATAGAGAAGCCTGCTTCTGGAATACACCTCTTTCCACCCCATTCCTGCCCCTGTCTCACTGCATTCACCCTGAAGGATTTACTTACCTGTGCATTCAGCTCACCCACCTATCAGACAGAATCAGGCAAGACCAGGTTAAAACAAAATGATCCCAGTTCTCTATTTCACCATTATAGTCTCCTGAAGAGAGCAGAATTACTCCTCAGTCCCCCAGCTCAACTCTGGGAAAGAGCTGCCCGCTGGAAGGACATTGTACCAAGCAATAGGACAAGAGGCATTGGGCAGAAACTGATGCAAGGGAAGTTCCACTTGAATATAAGGAAGAACTTCTTTGCCGTGCGGGTGGCCATGCACTGGAACAGATTGCCTAGACAGATTGAGGAGTCTCCCTCTCTGGAGATATTGAAGAACTGTCTGCATGCAATCCCATGCCGTGTGTTCTAGGATGGCCCTGCCTGAGCAGGGAGATTGGGCCAGACGGTCCCTCCCAGACTTATGCATTTTGTGATTCTGCGATTCTGTGATCAGTGGGGTTATCCATCCTCCTTGGCTCATGGCACAGCCAGTTTTCAGAAGGGACATAACACCCAGAATTTTGTCTGCCCTGCAAACAGTGCCTTTCCTAATAATTCACAACTATTTGTGCTTACAGTGCTGGCCTCTCAAGGCATCACGTGACATGGGTCAATAAGGACCGCAGTTATCCACCTAACCAAAGTTGCAGGTGCAAAATTATGCCTCCAGCTGTCTGAGGCCATAAAAGCAAGGCATTCTCTGAAGGCCAGTTGCAACAGAAGCTGCCACACGTTAGCTCTATGAGTCCTACCTCTCCCAACCAGACCTCGCAGGATTCTTCTCTGGCACGTAGTCTGTTCACTGAGAAGGAGAAACACAATCATACCCATGCTCTCCTGGCAGCAGTGGCTATGAGGTATGGTCGTTTTAGTGGACCATAACATTATTGCAATAATTGATGCTTCATCAGACAGAATGATTAGTCTGTGAGTAATGCATTAGACAACAACACTTGTCTCAAATGCCTGTTAATTATCTAAAGAAGCAAATTTGCTTCCTTTCCCACCCTGGTCACCAGTGTCTTGTATTATTTGTGCAGCTGAAGCTGTGATCTTTCAAATGTCCCTGCAACTAGTTGTTATTACAAGGGTTATGTTCCCAAAGCACAGAGGCTGCCGATGTGAGGAAGAGCGGCTGGACTGGTTCCTCAGGGCCTGATTAAAATTCTTTCAAAATCAGTAGAGAAATGCTCCCAGTCTTTCTTGGCCTTGGATTATATCCAAGATAGTAACTTTTTCCAGGCAGGAATTTTGTTTCAAATGTCTCTTGAGTGTGCTTGAGAGATCTGGCAGTTGATAAAATACTCAGCCTTAAGCCAATACAGCCAGTGAAGGCCCTGAATGTACTGGGGTTTTTTCAACAGTACAGGGGTTTTTTTCCTGGGGAAAGCAACAATCTGATCTGCTTACTTGTCCAGATTCAGACCTGCAGTAGGTTTTTTAGTTACTCAGAGATGTCCAAAACACAAAAATGTGGCTTTCAGTGTAAGGGTTTGAGGGAGCAAACATCCACAGGGCTTCAGTGCATGTCCTCTGCCTGCCACAGAGGCAGGATTCAGTGTCCTTTCCTTTAAACACCAACACTCTGCTCCACCAGGCAGGGCTGCCTGCCTACTCCACCTCACAGAAGACACAATCCCAGGAGAGTGTCCCCACCACCACCAATGGGATGGCTCCCCTTCACCCCGCTGCCCCCATTGCCGCAGACCTTTCCCCAGGCTGCTGTGCATGGGCTGTGGCAGTGAGCTCCCTGTCTCTGAAGAAGAGCATATTCAGAAGGTAAATTTGTGCCTTGAACTGCAGCCCTCAAAAAGATGCAGAACTGAAGCAGGTCCCATGGGGTGAGTGTGGGACGGAATGGCAGCTGCTGGCATAGCTGCAGCATCCCTTGGGCGAGGGCCAGGTGACTCGAGGGAGCCTGCAAAGCATCATTCCCACCACTTTGCATCACCTCAAGAGTGTGCTGGGAGACAGCACCCCTTTGTCTCCCAACTAATTAAAGACTTAAGAAAAATTCCTGTCTCTCCACCAGCATGCACCTGAGTTAAATGCCCAGCAGCCACCCAAATTCCCCCCTGTTTGGTTTAAATTTGCGCAGAAGCTGAAGTGCAATAGCTGCTGAAGGAGTCTGAGATGTTGAAAAGCCACAACTTCTCCCCAAGGGTACCATTTCGTACAAATCTCAAAGTATGAGGTTTCTTGCAACAGGAGTTATTATATTCAGGGAAATTACCAGAAACATAATGAAAACCATCATCAAAACCCAGGTGACTTTTTACACCTCCCGGAGATTTCCCTTCCCAGCTGTGGCTGGTGACCCTCCAAGTACACATCTGTAGGGATGCTGCTAATTTGGGGCTGTAAAAAGAAAACCGTGTGAGTTTAACGAAAGTAGATAGGGCCATCTAGTGACAAGAGAAACGCATCTTTCACGCCATGCTGTGAAAGTCCTTTCTCTCACAAGACCTGGAAAGCCTGTGCTGGCCACCAGGACTGGCCCCTCTCCCAGGGATGTGCGTGGCTGAGCCTTATGAGGTTCACACCACCGCAGCTTTGTGTGGTCCTCTGCAAAGCTTTTGGGAGCAGGGATAGCAGTGCTAAGCAGAAAGGCTGCTTGGGTCACTGGCAAGGTTTGCGTTTGGGAAGAGCTGGTGGTGCCTTGCAGGCAGTGCAGGGGGCCAGACACAGGCAGAACTTGACCCCGGCTGGACAGTGGACAGGTGGAGCTCTTGTGTTTGTTGGGAAATGGTTTCCCTAAGCCTTTTTTGAACTGCTTTAGCCAAACAAGGAAAAATTTAGGACAGGGGAGAAGCTTCTTAGAAAAAAACAAAACAACCCCAAAAGGAAACCCAAGCAAAAAGAACCCAGAACCAAATAAAGATCGAAGTACTTTGTTTCCAAATATGCATGAATTTTATTTAAAAAATAATTACAGGATTCTAGAAATTGTAGAAATTATGTCCTTTTTAAGTAAGAAAATAGTTGTGTATGGCATTCTTTCTGACCAAAACAAAACCCTTCTATATTTTTGTATGACTAACATTGAAAAAAATTAATTTCTTGGCTAAGGAAACATTAATTTTTTTCTTCCTCCTTTTGCTTCTCTCTTTATCTAGCACGTTCCTACTCTCTTCTGAAGAATTCACACAACTCAGCTTGTTATCAGTCTAGCTAATTACATTACTGCACTTCCCAGCAAATTAAGATCCAAGGCCTGCCGTTTTACAGTAAACTCCCCAAAGAAAGGGATAATGAGGTTACTTAGCAGGTTGTGTTCCTTGGGTAATTTCCATACACTTCTGAGCTTATAAAGTGGGAGATAAGGCAGCTGCCATAACTTTTATGTCAGCCTTCCCAAGCATTGTCCAGGTCTCCTAGCACTTCTGGGAAGAAAAGGATTATCCTGCTGGAGGCTCAGTGGTGAGGCCATTTTCCCCAGGGTAGAGAGAGATCATATCTGTGCTGCAAGCAAAGCGAGACACATGGATCGTTTGCATACCTTAGGCTGTATCCACACTGCTCCGGGACAGACCCCGGGGCAGAGTGGTTGTGTCCCAACCACAGAGCCCTCAAGCCCAGGTCTTCTTCTTATGCCATGGCGTTTCTCCGCGGCCAAAAGACAGGGTTGTCACCTTGTGCCAGGAGCAGAAACCACTTCCAAGCACCTGAAATGGCTGCGGGGTGCACAGTAACCCATCAGGGTGGCACTTTCATAGCATGAGGATGGAGATACCTGTGAGAGTGTGGCATGAGGCTGTCTGAAGATGTGGGGCTGGGGCCACCACACCGGGGCTGCACTGAACCGACTGACTTCTGCCAGCAGCACCCTAGCTTAGGGCAAGCAGAGACAGACTAAACCATACCAAGGTGTGCTGGGAGGGGACAGGACTTGAACTCCAGTTTTGTGGGGAAGTTCCAGCTGAAAAGTTTGGTTTGACTCAGTGGAAACAGACCAAAGACTGCCTGAACCACAAAACACCCCAAAGCAGAGCAATCTGGGGTCAGTCTACATGTTTGGACTAGCCTCTGATTTTCTTTTGAAAATAGAAGCTGAAATTTTCCTTTTGTTGTTCCCACGGAAAGTTTTCTTTCTATCAGATGTTGTAGTTCTTTGGACATTTCCTACTTAATGATTTGTTCATACTTGCAGCCCCAGGCAGAAACTCAGCGTTAGCATCCTGGTTGTTTCACACATCCCTAATAAAGCTAAGGGGACATGAGTGTATGTAATGAGCTACCAGAGGGAAGGGCGTGGAAGCAGAACAAGGATAATGCAGTCTTGAAAAACAAAAATGCTTTTGTGTAGGCTTATAATTTAAATGAAGAATTCTCTACAATTATTATCTGATTATGGTCGATCTCTACCACACATACCTTTGTTCGTTTTGTTATGTGTTCCTCTTCCCAGATCCATTCTGCTCCCTTTGGCCATTTATGGGTGAAAATTTCACACGCATTTTGTGTCTATTCATAAATTTGCATACCAAAATCTGGGGCAAGAGGCAGTGCTACATGCTCATCCAGCCCTTGGCACAGTAAGGGTTCCAGTCTTTCATTGGGCTGTTACACAGTACAAGTGCCTTACCAGCACATGGTTCTCCTTTGCCCTCTCATCTGAAGGTATTAATCCAGTCACAGTTAATCAATTGTGACTCTGGGAGTGACAAGTTAGTTCACTCAAGTCACTTTAATCACTTTAGAGCTGGGTCCAAAACCTGTAGCTGGCTCACAGTGCTGTCTGTGACACTTAACCAGGGTCAACATTTAATTTCAAGGACTAATTATGAATGTGTTTAAACAGAAAACTCTCTGTGAAGATGTAGTCCACTGAACTTTCCAACTGCTGGAAGGTGGGCAAACATGCACTGAGCTTTCTGCAAAGAACTCTAAGCAAAACAGTTTTATGTTTAATTTGAAAAGTCTTCATCTCTCCGTCACAAAGAGAGGAAAATGAAGTCTTTCTTCAACTCTGCATGAAGCCAGCAAAACCAAATGATTTTCATAATTCTACCTCATATCTATTAATAAGTCTGTGACTACAAGCAACTTGAATGATAGGTCAATGACCAGATTTACTCATCGGGCTCTGTGGCTCTCTACTTTCTGCTCCATCTTCTCTGCTCACTTGCAAGCTGTTGCTCTGCTTGCAGGGAGCAGCTGCCACCCCTCTCATGGGTGTTGCACCAGCTCTCTTAAATACACGCTGTCTGCCTTAGAGGATGCTGCTTTTCCCTGCTGTAACAGATTTTGGGGGAGTACAAGGCTGTGTCATTCGGCTCAGGCTCTTGAGAGAAGTCTTCTTTCTTCATTAAGAGAACTAGCTCTCTTTATACCTTATAATTGTAGTTAGTATATCTAGACCATGTCCTTTATCTCTTGCATCTCTCCTGTTGGCCGTGCTGCCCCTCAGTCCTGCCTATTGCCTTTGCATATGCCATCCCTCGAAATGTTCAAGGCCAGGTTGGATGAGATTTTAAGCAACCTGATCTAGTGGAAGGCGTCCCTGCCCATGGCATGGGGAATTGGAACTTCATGATCTTTAAGTTCCCCTCCAACCCAGGCCATTCTAAGATTCTTTGATTCTATGATCTGAAAACACATATCTGTGACACTTGGGTGCCTGTCAGAACAAGCCAGCGCTCTCTGCAGTTCCAGTGTCAAGCACGTGTTAAGCCACATGCTGCCCAGGAGGGATGCCATTGGGACAGAGGTGTTAGTGTAGGGAGCTACAATCAGCTTGGGGATGGTTTGCAGACAGAAGAACAGATTGCATCAATTAGATAGTGATAAGCAAGGGTGTCAGTTGACTCATTAAGCATTCATTCAGACGCATATTTACATATTTGCCATACTCCAAAAGTGCCATGTCAAGTATGCGTGCACAGTGATGTGTTGTGACTGTTTGCAGTAGCCCTTGTCAAAGTTCCTGTCAGTTGAGTTCATCTCTTTGTTTTCTGTATTTCAGTCCCTTGGTTGGCCAACAGCTTGCAGCTTGCAGCTCTAACTCTGATTTGAAACAGTCCTGCTAAATAGATGCCTGGTCCCTAATGAGATGAACGAAAGGGCAAGGTTTTGGAGCCCAGGACAGACTACCTTTTTCAAAAATTCTCCTAGTAGCATCATCTGTTTTCAAGGAAGAAAATTATGAGTAATTAACTCCTGGGATATGACTTGCTGGCCATCCCACTGAGCTCAGCAAAGCCATACAAGTACAAGCCAGTTTAAGCAGAAGAGGCTCTATAGGCTCTAACAATGGGCTCTATATGTCTACTCCCTCCCCCTTCTGAACTTCTGAATGCTTGTAGGTGGTTTCACTGAAGTTTTATGACAACAACTAGGGAAAAAACTTTGGGAACTAACATTGCCCAGCAAGACACAGCCTGCAGCACGTTTTTTATGGCCAAGGACTCTCAGCATTCCTGGCTTCATTTCCTCACTGCTCACAGCATTCCCTCTTTATGGCAGGGCTGTACCCCTCCCGCAACGTGCAAGACCATATCCTGGGCTCAAATGTGGTAAAGCAAATGACTGGAGCAGCAGAGAGCTGGGATTCGAGAACCTGCTTGAATCAAAAAAAGTATAATCTGGGCAAGGTAACAACTGCTAGCTTGCTCTTACAGCCAGCATCCTCAAGGCACATACCCATTGCCTAGGAAGGGCACTTGTGACTGAGTGGCTGGTAGAAAGAGCTCCATCAGTGTGAGGCTGGGACCATGGTCAAACACAGAGAAACACAATGGTCTTAATGGCTTTCAGTGCTTGAGCTTACATGCTCCAGACCAGCTTGGTTATCTCTGCCCAGCATTGCCCTGTGTGGTACCCTCCTTGGAACCATTGCAAAGGTACAAACCAGCAGAGGCATGAAAAGCTGCTGTCACTGATATCACTAGTGTCCAGTTTCCTCAGCTGGTGGCCAGGAATTTTCCTTATCAGCAGGTACTTTATAATGTAGCACTCCTGCTCACATCAAAAGGAAGGAAATACAGAAATACATTCTCAAATAAATGGATTTGTTCCTAAAAAGTCAATGAAGTTGGTACAGGATGTAATGGCAGGATCTGGCCTTCAAAGCATGCAGTGAAAATGGTTGATAATGAAAATGCAGCATTTCAGAGGATGAGGTGAGACCCTACAGTTTTAGAAATCATGCAAGAACCTTGAAAACCAGAAACACTTGTCAGACCTTATTTTCTCCCAAGGCAATTGAACATTAACAAAGCTGACATCAAGCAGCAGCACTGTGTCGCTGGCAGGAGGGCGTCTGACACTCACTGCAATGAGCCTTCCCTTCCTTCCAAGTCCACTAGTGTCTCACTTCAGCTGCATGTGGCAGAGGGACTGCAAGCTTCTGCTCTTGCCTTCACTACTAAGATGGTTAGGTAAATACCAAAACAGCATAAATGCCCACCATCCATGACAGGAAATCTGGATGGAGCACACCTGAGTTCTCCTGAGAGAGGAGATTGCTGTGGCTGAGTTTATCTTCCCCTGAGCAGGGGTTTCTGTGATTTACTCCTGCTTTCTCTAAACTTGGCTGCTCCCCAGTCATTTTAGCCAGGATTTTTCTAGCAACTAAGGTTTGGCTTTTGCAGTCATGCCATCTTCCCATGAGATTTTTACCTTGCTCATTCACAGGCAAAGAAAGTACCGTTTGTTGTATGAGCATATGAGACAAGCAACAGCTCATAGTTTCATTATTAATTATTTACCAGAGAAAGAATACTTCCCCATCTGGGAACATTTTATTTTCCCAGGGTAATGAATGGCCACTCATGACATGAGAATGCAGGGGTGACTGGTATCCCCAACTGTTAGACAAAAGTGCATCTGTGGATACAAAATCATTAGAAATTACTTGCCTGTGCAGAGAACCTGGTCACAACCCTTTTTGTGATATTCCCATGCAGAACTGCACGCCGCAGGAAATCAGTCTGGCAGGTACAGTCCCCCTGATGACACTGCCCAAATAATGGCAGTTCAGCTCTTAATTATAAAAAGCTGGACATTTGAAAAGTATCCATCCACTCCCAACTCTGCCTGGGATTTAAATTCATAGGTAAATTGGTAAAAGTGTGAGCCAGTCCCAATGAAACTCTCCTTAGATCAGTTATACTGCAAACACCCAGGCCAGCTGGAAATATTTGTGTTTGAGCACAAAGGTGGTGCACACATTCCTTGGTGACCTCATGCTACCAGTCTTTCCCATTTCTTCTGTTTGTGTCAAGAGAGGAGGACTTAGTCAGTGTCAGTCTTGATCCACTGGATGACAGTGCGAGGATGGTGGATGCAGCTGGGAGGAACTGCATTTCTCTGCAGGCATCTCACTGCACAGCTGCTTTATGCACAATATTTTTGGCATAAGAGTTGTTGGGAAATGCCTTTGTTTCTGTTACAGGAGCACAGAGGAACCAGAGATGGTGGCTTCAGCCAGATCTTCCACTGCTTCCACTTGTAAATAACACAAGCTCATTTCACCACCTGAGATGCATGTTTCCTCGTGTTCACTCATCTTAAACCTCTTGTCACCCTGCAGGAGCTCACATCTGAGAATAAAACAACCCAGCCCCAGGCAGAAGCATCATGTAACCAAGTATCCTCTGGCTGCTGTTGGGATAACATAGCAATTTGCCATCTTCCTTCTCCTCTCTTGCCTGTAATTATGCTTTAGTCACTGGTCATCTGTTCTCTTCAGACCTATAATCCACCAGCCTTTCCGGTCCTGTCACCTACAAGTACTTATTTGTTTGCACTCTTAGGAAGACTTAGGCTTCTTTTTCTGCTCCTTTGGGAAGACGCAAACTGCAGCTGTCGACATAACACCAATAATGTGCCTCGCTTAGGAAAAAATCAATAGGTGCTTTAAGTGTTAACCATATGGGATGACAGTAAACATACTCTGAAAGCCTCAGGAAACGTTAAATGAAAGTAGAACTGCAGTGGGGAAGGCAGCAAGACAACCATGGCTCAGTGCAGGCAGAGATTCTCCTTCATGTTGCGCATGTAGCAATGTCCATCTCCAACATATTTAACAAGATATAAAGTTGTAGTGTCCGGTTTGGCAACTAAATTGTCTTCTGTAAGCAACTATGCGTATTTGACTTTGGCACCTTTCTAGCAGTGTGGAAAGCGTTTGTAAGGAACCATAAAAAGTCATTACATATGCAGAACAATTGAACCTCCTCAGCATCTGTGGTAGGAAACACATCTGTCTTCTATCCCTTTCTTTCCTAAATGTCTCCCTGAATCAACTTTTATGGGAGGGTCGTAAATATCCCTTTCTATTCGAATCCAGGAGTTAACAATACCCCCTGTGACCATAAACACAAGATGTTTCATTGAGGAAAGAGGTGCACTCAAGTAAGCAGAGATCTTTGTGACAGTTGCTGCCAGTATGGTCCCCATGCACCGCTAATCACATTAGTGGGAGACCACGGAGGTGGCCAGCAGACAGCAAAAGAAAGAGGGAGAGAAAAGCAAGACTAATCTTGTTAAAAGGGAAGCAAAGATGGACGCTACTTTTACACAGAAGCTTATAACGTCCCCACTTTCCCAGGGCTGGAATCACCTGGATGCTCTCTGAGCAGCGTGGCTGCTGCTGTTGTGGAAGCAAACAGCCCAACATCTCACCTCTGTTGGTTGGGTTTCCTTGCAGCTCTTTACCATCCATAGTCTCTTGGTTTCTGCACAGGCAACCTTGAATCTTTGCTGAAGTAGAGATTTACTTGCCTCCAGATGTCTTTAAAAGCAGTAGGACTATTTTTAATCCCCTGCATGAGATCCTTTTCCACCAGAGGAAGACTCACAATTTTCAATAGATGAAAAGAATTCTTGATCTAAAATGTCCCTGCATTTCCTCATTCTCTCGTGGAGAGGCAATGTCAGATATTTGTCTGTGCCTTCTCCCTGAATAAAGTCTTTTGCTCTCTGGCTGTATGAGTGTGATGCACAGATTCCAGATGTGTGCTTTTTTCACTTGATGAAGCCCAAAGCACCCCCTAACCTGTGAGCTAAGGATTAGGCAAGCAGTCACAACATGGCTTCTAACAGTGCCCCCAGTAGGGTTTCATCCTCTGGTCAGGGCACATGATCTTGCCATGCTGTGAGTCGTGATGCAGAGACATTGTCCCAGGGCTCACATGCTCTCTGCCCACTTCCTCCTCCCATATTTGGTGGAGATGGGGTGAGAGAAAGGGGTAGGTGTGGGAGGAGAGGTGCTCCTGACCAGACACTCACTGAAGCATAGACACCAACACGTGCATTAACCTATAGATGCAGTTTGGTGAGCAGGATGCTGAGACAGTGTTGAGGCTCTTCAGCCAGATGGGAAACCACAGCAGGCAGTACCCAAGGCAGTGAGCTTCCAATTCAACTAAGCATGACATGCATTTGAGGAAAAACTTTTCCCTTTTGGGGAACCAGAGCCTAGAGAGGCAGCACAAGAGAGGCAGCCTGGTGGAGGCACATCAGGGTGACTCTCTGGGCCAGTGCTGGAGACCTGATGGACACAGCCTTTCTGAGTACTTCCCCAGCACCTTGAGAGCAAGACAGGCCCTTCTGTCACCATCCACTACTGTGTACTTCACAGAATTGTGTTAGTGAGTCTCCTCCCAAGGAGTTTAATGTTGGAAGAGAAAACAGCATCTTGACATCTGAAAGGAGCCTTAACCTGGTTTTGTATCCAAACTGTTTAATCAGTACCATACAACAGAGCATTGCAAAACAAAGATGGCAAAACAAAGCACTTCCATCAGTGGATGTGGTGTCTGCCCTCGCATGTTCTGGTGCCTTGGCAGTTAATTAGATGGGACAGGGGAAGGAGGACCTGACAGATGGGAAAGAGAAATCCTTGATGGAAAATCTGACTTGTTTTCGCATAGGGTGGCAGAGGTGGGAGGGGGCAGAAAATGAAGAAACAGCTGGAAATCTGGAAGGACAGTGGTGATGACTTCATATCTGAGAGTGCATGCCCAGCCAGATGGGGATCAGACACTTGTTGCCTTGATATTTCATCAAGTTCTTAAATGCAACATGCAAAACGTAGGCTCTCTTGGCATTAAAACATGGATTTCAGTGGTGGCTAAATGATAGATTAGTGGTGGCTAAATGAGCTGGAAAGTGGCTGTTGTCAGTGTTCCAGGGCACTCATGCTCCCCTTGCCATCAGAGCTGGGGCTTTCAGGAGAGACAGCAGTACTGGGCAGGAGTGGAGTGCCTGGGGAGAGGAGAAACTCACTGCAAGAAGAGGAGAGGCTATGAGGGAAAAGCTTTAGGAATGTTTTCAACAGTTTGGGAAAGGCCATTGGGCCATTGGGCTGAGGACACCATCCTGGGGAGCAGACCCTATGTAAGGCAGAGACCCCTGCAATGAAGAGAGCCCAGGCAGACACGATGTTTCTGAGCCTCAGAGAGTGGAACCTCTTGGCACCTAGCTAACAGAGGGGGAAACCTGAAATTCTTGCTCTCCCAAGAGATGGATGTTTTGTTTTTTTCCCAGTCCCAGGAGTCGATCAGTGAGATGAGGACTCTCCAATTCTGCTGCTCTACTCTTCTTTCTGCTCCCTTCTCCCCCCACAGGGACTATGCTGCACCCCAAACTGAATGGCATCAGGGGTACTTTCCCTGACCCCCACAGCCTCTCCCACCTCCCATGATACTGGTATTGACCATTTAATCATGAGTGGGTTTAGTGGCTGGGAAAGAACCTGGGACCCACACAGGGCAGAGAGCTGGGAGCTGCAAGGGGAAGGAAAGGAAGCAACAGGGATAAAGAAGAGGGGGCTACAAATGCTAGGAAACAGGACAAAGAGGTACGTGAAAGGAGGAGGAAGAAAAGCTAGAAACAGTGCTGGGGTGGGGGAGCTTGTTTGGATACTGCAGAAAGTCAGCATTTATGCCTGTGCAAGTCCTTTGCAGGCTGCACAGGACATCCCTGATGCACAGGTCCCTGAAAGCACGCTGCATTTTAGCTCCAAAGGCAACAGGCAGCTGAGCCTGCACCCTGCTCACGTCTTCTGTTGGGGCATGTCTGAATTACGATTACCATTACAATTATAATTATTATTACTAGTTGTAATGGTAGTACTGCTATTGATATTATTACTGTTATTATTATTTCCTGATTTTCCCAGGAATCTGCCCTTTTGTCTCATGCAGGCAAAAAAATTATCTGTGGTTTCTCTTAAAAACGAAAACACCTTTTTTTCTTTCAGTAATGTCTGTTCCTCAGATACAATTTGTTCATCTCCTCTACTAAGACAACATATTGATCCTTCCCCTGGGCTCTGACCCCTCCATGCCTTCTCTGTTTACAGAGTTATCTTGAACATTCCTGCCTCCTCCTTACTGCTCAGGGGCAGCAAACATTTCAGATAAAATTGATCCAGTGGATACAAGGAAAGACGTCATGAAGGAACCTGGGGCATGAGGCCATTTGCAGCCTCTCTGCCATCACGTAAGTCTGCTGTGGGTTGGTTTGGCATTAACTGGCTTCTGAGGTGAGAGTTCTCATAACAAGCAATGCTGGGTGGCTCTGAGCAGCAGACTGTGGTGTTATTACAATTATCATCATCATTGCTTTTGTGCAATGAACTGGACAAACACTAATTCCACCTTTCTCCTTAGGCAGTGCTTGCAGGTTTTGAAGGCTAGACAAATACTGCAGACCACTCAGCCTCACCTGCACAGTGTAAAAGCTTTATTCTGCATTGCTACAACCCAGGAAACTTTTGGGAACTAACTTCCAGGGCTGCAGGATGGGACTCAGATTCCTGCATCGGTTAAATTCCTGCTTGCAGCCAGAAGGTGATTGGGAAGGAGGGAGGGAGCAAACCACAAAACTCTTGGCTATATACTGTTCCATTCCACCATGAGACGTGGCATACACAAAGAGCAGAGCTCACATAACTTGCCACAGCTGTCTTACACAGTGTGTTATTCCTGTGGATGTGATTCACTCAGATTGATGCTGGTGTTACTGTCAAAAGCAGTTTTGCAGTGAAATGGAACAGTGCATTGGAGAGGCCATTCTTATTTTCTTGTTTGCATGATACATTATGAGCTGCTTTTGGACCTGCTACAAAAATGCACTTGAGAAGAAGGAAAATGAAGGACCAGTACATTGCAACGTTCAACACTGAATCATATGGCACTTCCCAAATTGTCTGTGGGATGTTAGCTGGTGAATGGTCTGTGATCTTCCTCCACGCTTACAGTAGTCAAAAATTTACAGTTCAATTCACAATGTTTATTTTATTGCTCTCTGTGGGCCAATATTTACCAGTGTTTATTAGTTGTCTGAAAGCAAATTAATTGCATAAAATACATGTTATCTTTCAGACTCTAATGTGCCTTGGGCAAGTCATTTATCTCTTTTATGATCCCTCAATGGATCAGCATCTGACACAGCAAACAGGGAATGAAGCCATTGCATTTCAGAGGCAAAGCTCACCATGGACCTGGCTCCTTGGGCTGCCACGTGCCTTCACTTCCAGAGAAGCAGTTTGATGCTCTGTGAAGGACACTCAGACAATCTCAGGAGGCCCCATTTCCACAGTATCTGAAAGTTAAGAGTGTAAGAGTTACTGAAGTGTAAATCCATGGGCGAACACTTACTAGGTAGTAAAAATTTGGAAAACCTGAACACTTTGTTTCCAGGGCTCAAGTACCTGCAGGAAAACCTAGAATAAGAAAAATATGATCAAAGCACAGAGCTACGTGAAGTGTTTTAAATCACAAGCAAAGGCATGACGAGGAAAAAGGAGTCTTTTATATCTTTCCATCCCAATTAACTTGGTGATCTGTGTGTGTCATGATATGGTATGAGACTGTATCAGTCCTCAGTCCAGGAGGGGAGTGTTGCTCTCTCCAGCACCTCCCATGCAGTGTAGTCATGTCTGTGCATTGCCTCTACTTGTCTACCAACACCAGGGAAAAGCCATCAGTTGGAACTGTTCATGGTGACTAAGGCAGAGATATGTGGAATTGTAACTCTAGTTATCCAAGATCCTTCTTTGCAAGTTTGGGGATTATCCCTTGACCCGAAGCTGAGAGCAGCTCCTGTGAAAAATCCTGCTATACAACCTCCTCTTTGTGCTTTGGGACAGGTTTGACTACCACCCACAATGTGTCAGAGCTCCCTTTCCCTTGTTGTTGGGTTGGTTTTAAACACAGCATGTCCCAACTGTCAGGACCAACCGTGGGTTCCCAGCACCCTTCAAAATGCTCTCAAGGGAAATCCAGACAGGCAAGCAGGGAGAGAAGCCATGTGGCGTGTCAGTGGCTGACCACTGCTGGGAGCCCCACCCTCATGGCCTGGGCAAGGCAGGTCTGTTTGTATCACCAGACAAACTTGCCTCTCCTGTGCAGGGCACATGGAACCAGAGAGAGGGCTTTCCCTGCAGCTGCTATGGACAGACAGATTGCCATGTGCCTGGGAATAGGTACACAGACATATGCCTATCATATCACCTGAGCTGGCTTTTTAAATGATACAGGAAGGCAGTGTTTGATTCCAGGGTGTCTCATGTATCTCCCTGGAGGGAAATCAGTGTCCTTAATGCAGGAGCACTGGTCTGCTCTTTCACTGCCCCTCGGTGCTGATCATCCTGTGTTCTCCAGGGGTCAGCACTGTGGCCAGTCCTGTTTAGTATACTCATTGACAATCTAGACAAGGGGATTGAGGACACCCTCAGTCAGTTTGCAGATGACACCAGACTGGGCAGGAGTGCTGATCTCCTGGAGGGCAGTAAGGCTCTGCAGAGGGATCTGTACAGGCTGGATCAATGGGCTGAGCCCAACTGTATGAGATTCAACAAGGCCAAGTGGTGGGTTCCGCCTTGGGTCACAACAACCCCCTGCAGCACTACAGACTGGGGGAATGTGACTGGAAAGCTGGCTAGTGGAAAAGGGCCTGGGGGTGCTGATTGACATCAGCTGAACATGAGCCAGCAGTGTGCCCAGATGGCCAAGAAGGCCAATGGCATCCTGAAGTAACTTCCTGATATTCCATCATCTAGCTCCCCTTCTTACAAAACCTCTTCCTAGACTGTCTTTAGAGGGTCAGCCAAGCACTACTTAATTTCTTCTGTTACACAGGAAAGCAGTAGACACAGTGCTATATTTAGGATGATTTTTACACCTAATCTTACATTCAGGTAGGTGTTTTTCTTTTCAAAACAGCAGATCAGAGAATGATGTAATTTGTTATGTGGATATGTAAGATTTTGGGAGTATGGGCATCATAAATGCTAAGTTTCTCAATTTTTAACTTTAGTCCTAAAGACTCAAACACCTCAGTTGTGTCTTTGTCTCTCTATGGCACCAACCATAATAAGGTTTTAAGCAGGAATTACTTTTGAAGTTTGAAAACTCAATCAAGAGATTGAATATATCTATCCATAGGAACTACAATTCTTCACCTACTGAAAACCCAGGAAAGCTTTTCTCACATTTACAGAGCTACATATTAAATATGTAACCACACTTGTTCACTGCTACAGATCAACAGATGAGCTTACGTATTGCTGTTGTTATGTTTCTGAAACATCCTTTGATAGCCACTTTCTACAAATGACATTGTACAAAACCAAGAAAATAATCAAAAATAGCCATATTTTTGGTACTTTCTGTCTTTACACTTATGTGATAAAAATATCTGGCATTTTTCTGGTCCTCAAAGTGCTTTACTAGACTTAAATTATTCTGTGTTATCATGCACAATCCAAAACTACAAAACTCGCCTTTATTAGGAAAAAATAATCTTTATATTTTTTCAACATTAATGAAAAAGATTAATTTCCTTTCCATTACAGAGTAGGATCCCATTTCTTTTTAAATTGAAAGCTCGTGGTATGCATTTTAATTTTTTGGCAGTTATGTTACACAGCTTCCATATATTCTTTAGAACACTACTTAAATCCTTGTGAACAGCAGGCCTTGAACTTTGCCAGTTGCGGTTGTGAAGGATTTCTTGCATGAAGACCTTATTTTCTATTGCTTTTATGCTTGTGGTTATTAATATAAAATTATCATCAATGATATTTAGGTGTCATTTAGCCAGTTGCTGTACAGACATGTAATAAAAGATATGTCCTGCCCATGTGCATTAGATAACCAGGATTACTGTGTAAATATAATTCTCCTAAAGACCATGCAAATGGTTCAAGTTCCACAATTCACTTTCTTAATTTGTCATTCTCCTTTTCTGGTTTCATTGGTTCATTTTAACACCTTTCATGTGACTGTCCCCACGTTCCCTTAGCTCTCTCCACCATTGACTATTATGATGAACTGAGTTGCTACATCAAAGCAAATCCCAGTCTGATAAGAAGTGACAACGTGATAAGCAGGTTTTGTGCCTCCTTCATAGATGTCTTGATTCAGCTGATACAGCCTTAAACTATGATTGGCTCCATTTCCCTGGCATGGTCATTTGGTTCTAATATCTCTCTGGTGCTCATTGTGCCTAGTCAGAATGCAGTGATAATAAAGACAGAAAGCAATCTCTCTTAGTGTTGAACTCAAACTTCCTTGCAAAGTTACCAACATGTGCAGAAAATTAGACTGCGTCTAGTGGAATGTTATTTGCTCAGAAGTATAGTAATTGGAAATGCACAAAGTCAGAGCTTTCCAGCTGAGATAACCTTTTAGTACAGCAAAAGAGGTCACATGACCTTTATGCAATCTCCGTGCTGCTTCAAAAACATCCTTTGATAGATTTAGATATGTGAACCAGAGTAAGTCCTTGTTAAAATCCTCTAGCCCTGAGGGGGTCCCAGGTGAGTTTGAGCTACAAGCTGCAAGCCTCTACCTGTGTGGAGAGCCAGCTGGATCACCTGCAGATGTTAGTGGTGGTGGTACACACTTGCCCAAAGGGAACCGGATTGAATTGACTCACTTCCGTCAGATAGTAAAAATTATCCCTCTTTATTGACCCCCGCTGCTTTGAACCATGACCATCCAATGAGAAATGGCTCTGGATACCAGCTCAAGCTCTACCCAACCTACCTAGCTCAGCCACTCCATTGAATAGGGGCAGTCACCATGGTTTCTTCCTGGCACTTGGTGATCCTCGCAGAAAAAGCCCCTTTGTCATTCTGTCCTCAGAACTTGTACTTTTGAGCTCAGCCCAACTCTTAACACAGCACCACGGACTGCAGCCCTTACCTGCGAACTGTCTGCATCCAGGTCTGTCATAAACACCACATCCTTATCTCTTAAAGAATCACAGTCAGAGGAGGTGTCTCAGATAACCTAGGCCAGTTAAACACAGTCTAGATTAATTCTTTTGGATCTGGACATGACCGTGGAGTTAGCTGAGAACACAAATCATTAATGTAACAGCTCTGTGCCTAACTGCTTTCAAAGAGATAGGGATGTGTCCCCTGACCATGATAAGCCAGGAACAACAGTTCAGGACATTGACAGTCAAGTAAAACACCATTACTGCTCTGTCTTTCAGTGCATGGTTGATGTATAACAGTCTTCACTCATTCAATATCTGCTTAAATTACTGAAGATAGTATCAAGTCAGCTCAGAGGGTGGAGTTGCTGCAGGCACTTTCCGGGAAGAGAACCATGTCTTGCCTTCATCCCCTCTGAAGTTTAAAGGCAGCTACAGCCAGCCCTGTGGCTAAAAAGCAGTGGAGATGTCCTGTGACAGGAAACTCAGAGAAAGCAAAAAATAATGCATTCGGGTACAAGATTCACTGGGTATTGACTATATGGAATGGCAGAACTAGAATCACAGAATGATAGAATCATAGAATATGCTGAGTTGGAAGAGACCCATGAGGATCATTGAGTCTAACTCCTGACCCTGTGCAGGACATGTCAAGAATCATACCATGGGCCTGAGAGTATTGTCCAAACACTTCTTGAACTCAGACAGGCTTGGTGCAGACCTCCTGCATCTGCTTCAAAGCTGGACCTGCCCTGGAAGATCTCTCCCAAGCACACATCTGCCAGGACATTTGCTTTTGCTCTCTCAGGAACCTGGAGCTGGCTAAATTATTTGCAATAGGCATGAAAATGCAGACACTGTAATAAACTGCATTCTTATTTTAGGCAACATCTTGACTGTGATGAAAACTGAGTTTTAAAATACAGTTTAGAGAAACATTGTGAGCTGGCTTGAGCATCTGGCAGATCTGGTTGGGGTCAAAGGAGCACAGACGTGTAACTTGTAGGTGCCCCTGCCCCTGAGAGCAGAAGAATCAGTAGGTGTGAACTCCTTAGGACTAGGAAGATGAAAGCCAGATTCCCAGCTGTAGCCAGCTGGGATGTGCTGGCCACAGTCGGGAGCTTCACTTGATCTCTCTGCATGAGGAAGGTGTCCCTCCTCAGTACTATCAGACCAGGGTTCATCACGAGCAGCACACTGTGGCAGGGCCTTCATTTAAACCATGAGTTGTGCTGCTCTGGTGGTCAGTCCCAGCACACACACCTCAGGCACCTGGATCCCTCAGCCTCTGGTGCAGCACTTTAGTGAGACTGTGCAACAGGGCTGTGTCAGTCTCCTAGCAGTCAGCATCTCACCTCCTCTCTCAGGCAGTTTCGTTCACATCACTCTGCCATCAGACACAACTATTTGTGAGGAATGATGGTCTTCAGGTTAAGACGTGGAGTGGGCCCTAAAGAGACAAAAATGCAGTTGCAGACTCTACTCCAGGTCCCCTCTAACACTTTGGGCAGGTCCTTTACAGCAGTGTTTGCTGCTTACTCTCATGTGTGAATGCACAAGGGTGGTGGGTGAGCCAGAGCACCCACACTACAGAGCTGCAAGGCTCCCTGTGGTCAGCACAGGGTCAAGGTTATAATGGCAACTTTAGTGAGCAGTTTGAAGAAAATTTCTTGCCATGGATGGTGATCAGTGCTCTGATTAGCCCCTCTCAGAGCCACCTATATCCCAGACTTTGCAAGAAGAAGGTTCCAACAGATGCTCTGAATGTCAGTTTTAACAGGATGCCCACAGTAGATTACATGAAGCCCTGCTTGGTATTCCAACTTTCTCCACCTCAGAACTGAAATATTCTGTGTCAGAATTGAGTGGCAGATTGAAAAATGGAGGAAACCAGTGGCTGGATACTTTACTTGTCAGCAAAGCCAGAGTGATTCTTCCCAGGGGTGTCCAGAACAGCAGTTCTTGACACTGGTTGAAGAGAGGAGAAGGCCTTCTCTGGAAGCCCCAGCATGTATCTCAGGAACACATGTCAGATGGTGAAAAATGGAGGTGAAAAGGCCCTGGTGGTTGTCTTTGCCCTTTTTGCTTTTCTGTGTCTTCCTCCCTACACACATATATCCATGACATTTTTTCTCTTCCAGAGCTGTATGAAGACAACACCTCTCTGGACCTAGTGACACTCAGTAGTGACTCATTCCTTCTCTTGCCATGGCATCCAAATGATCAATACATTCCTCAAAGGTTGTATCTCAGGCTGAAGTGCTGGTAGGCATGAATGAGACTGGAAGGCCAGTTTTAGAACAGGAGTGCAGGCTCCTGTGTGCACAGCAAGAAGTGTGGGAGCCATGAGCACTCCAGTACACACCAACATGTCAGCATTTCCATACCCCCCACCATGACACCAACACCTCTACATGAAGAATCCATGCTCAGACTGGTTTCTCCTGGATGTCAGAGCTCTGTCTCCCCCAGAACCTGAGCTCCATCTTACAGCTCTGCGACAGAGGTCCACAAGCCCTGGAAGACACCAATTCCCCTGTGTATCTTGGACAGCTTTGGCTCAGCAGAGTGCAGGAGTTCAGGCTGCTTCACTGCCTGCAAGACAAGCTGGCACCATCTCACAGTCAGGCCTGATGGATGTGTGCCCACATATCATTGTAATGAGTATATCTGCAGAATGTTCTGGCTGCTGCAGATTGATGTACAAGACTGGAAACCCCTGTCATTGTGCTGCTCACAGCCTGCCCTTGCTCTGCCCTCACCCCTGCTCGCTGGGTCGGGACAGCCCCTGCACAGCATCCTGTGCTTCCACCATCACAACTACTTTGGTGTTTTCCACAAACCATGATTTCATCTGAGCAGCAGTCAATGCTGTCATGCATGTGGGAGGCATGTGGGAGATGTTTGCTCTTGAGTACCGACTTGGGAGGTGATGACCTTTGTGTTTGTACTGCTGGGGATACACAGTGAGTATCAGCACTATATTATTGAGGAGCTTTCACTGCAGGAAGAATTAATAAAGTCTGCTTCTTTCTTTCACACTTCTGCAAGATGTAGTCAACCCCAGCATCATGATTGATGGCGTGAGCAAAGCCTTGTTGGCGCCGTCTCGAAGGCAGGTGCCTATTAATGAAAGGGGAAGACAAGGATGAAGGTGTCTTGCAGGACTTACAACTCCCCTATCAGTGCTGGGAAGTCAAAGCAAGTGGCTTGTTCAGGGGGGTGTATTTGCTGACAAAAGTGTGTGCAAACAAGGACCTTGCGAGAACGTACAGGAACAGCTGCTCTGTATCTGGGAAAGGTAAATGCCGTTTGCAGAGCAAACTCACTCTAATTCAGGCAAATACTATTACAAGCAGTGTAGCTGAAATGAAAACACGTTTACTGGGATGTTAACATGACTGGTACTAAGTGCTGGGAAATGGGGAAAATGCCTGTGAGACTCACCTGAAACAAATAATTCCTGCTAGGAAAACCCTTTTGCAAAAGCATCTTGCCTTGACTGAATATTCTCAATACCTGAGGTGGAAAGGTGTTCAGCATGGTTGCAGGATTTGGCCTCCACTGGCCCCTCCAATTGCCAGGTCAGTGCTGTTATTTGCAAAAAGTGCTTTGGATTTGGGTGCAGGTTTCAGCTGCCCACAGGGTTACACTGCAGGGCTGGGGGGTGCTGAATAGTTACAGGGAATCAGCACCTTTGACGGGGCTGATGCTAAGCATCCCTATGATGAGCACCTTGAATCACTGTCCCGTCAAAATTTCCCCCCGTGTTTCTCCCTTCCCGTCTCCACGATTGCTGCCACCACCCTCAGCACCTCAGAAAGAGAAGCTGCACACAGCCTTCAGGAGAGCAGGAAGAGCTGCAAAATTTGGGGACAGAGCCCCACCTCGTGGAAACTACCTGCTCACCAGAGGCTTTCATGGGTTGGCCTGTGAGCCCCAGCACGACCCCGTGCCTCACATCCTGCCTGCTGCTACCTTAATTAGTCTAATAAGAGGTTTTGTCTCAGTGTCAGTCACAGCACAGGTGTGGGGTGGTGCCTGAGTCTTCCTCTCCCATAGCTCAAGATACTCTGTGCAGCACACATGAATGGTAAAGATACTAGTTTTACTATTGAAAAGGAAAAAGGTTTTATTCACTACATCATGTTTCTGTTTTACAGACAATGGGAGAGAGCTGGTTGAAGGCCAGGCCGTGCATCTTTCAAATGAAGCAAAGGGTAATTAAATGGCCTTTCAAGTGGTCCAACAAAGTGGCCATGGGAAGGCATCAGGCGGAGCAACCCTGAGGACTCAGGTATTGCCCACAGCCAGATCAGCCACCACAGGAGCACTGGCTGGGGGAGCTGCTCAGCAAGCAAGAAGGGTATGGCCCAGGAGAGGCTGCAGCTCAGCAGCTCTTTGAACCCTGCATACCTTCCTGTACTTGCTGTTGTTTCAGTGTATAGAAATGGCCCTCTCCTCATTTTCCCACCTGTACTTAGGGAAGGTGTTCTCTACCCACTTTGTTCATACATAAAGTGTGACAATAACAACAGTTCATTTTCTTCCTCCTCCTGGAAGCCCTCCCAGAAAGTTCTGTGGCACTGAACCAAAGAGTGCACTGCTTTGAAAATACGACCACTCAGGAGCTCCTGCATCCTTGCAAGAAGGTGCAGGGTTGAAGCAGCTCCATCAGATTCATTTGATTTCTGTTGAAAGTTTATTGTTCCTGTCAGGAAAATGAAGGGAACTTGTCCCCTTCTAAAGCTTCTGATTTTGGAAATGAAGTCTAGTTCTGCCATACAGGTCAGAAGAGTAATATTTCAGGGTTTTTTCCAAAATCTGTTATTCTGTCTAGAAAAAATTATATTTAGCAGTCTGTTGCAGCCAACAGGTAACTGGCTGCTCTCTTCAATGTGTATGGTTAGGACTCCTGGAGGGATTATTGTAGTAGAGTAAGCATGGTAGAAAATCTTCATTCCATTTGGTTGACACAAAAAATTCCTAGAAATATCAGTGATGTTCTTTGATTGATTTTCTCTATTTAGGGATGATCAATTCTCACACTACGTTGCTGATTTTCTTTCCTAAACTAAGATTTTTCTGTCCTATGTTTCAATGCCTCAATTCTTGTAAACCACAGAGATGGGTTAAAAAGCCTGTTATTTGGCACATCAGAGCACAGACCTCCACAGAGGTTGTGGTGAGTTCCTAGTCCCCAGTCTTCTGCTCAACACACAAAACCCAAAGAGACAGTCAGAGTCACTGGTACATCCAATTGGCATTGTTTCCTTTCCTTTAGGCTGGGAGTTCCCAATGTTTTGCCCAGGAATCATTATTAGTTGGTACGATTTGGGAGTTGGTTACACAGACAAGTTCACTGCCAGTGCCAGACACTGTCATGAGGCAGGAGCTGCTCAGCCAAAGCAGTTGCCTTCTTTCAGAGCAGAGCAGCAGCAAAACCCTGGGCTGTGCCCACATCACCTAGTGATAAGCAGGCCAGGGTGTAAGCTTCACTATTTCTAGCATTTTGCAGTAAAACTGCAGGGACTGAGCAGTGTGAGTATGTCTAGGATTAAGGAGACTCTTGGGAACACGGTTTGGGGAGATTACAGGGTTTTCGTTTTAGACATTTTGTGGAAAGCCTGAACAAACACCATTAGCCAGCTCAGTGCTTATTAATAATTAAGCTGGATAGCACCAAGCTGCTTTCAATTGATTTTTAGAGGGGAAAAACAAGCTGGAATCTTCATTTCCACATCTCACAGGTGTAAGGAGGAGCAACAGGGGCTGGCAGTCTCTTCCTGCCATGCTGGAGAGCACAAGTCCCTCAGCACACAGGGCTGCAGAGGGGCACACTCTGCCAGGGACATCCCCATCCCGGGAATGGTGACAGAGGATGGGTGTGAAGTTGCTGACGAAGACGAGGTGATGGTGGAGACCTTCTCCCCCGGGTGCTGGCACCCTGCTTGGGGCTGGTCTCCTAGTGCCTGACAGAGCTGGAAGTAACACCCCCTCCCTTTAGGGCTCACCCTCTGTGCAGGTACCAGCAATGAAAGCAGAGGTTTGGGTGAACGCCCTATGTCCAGCATGGATTACAGGAGTTTTCTCCACTCAGGATGCCAGTGGATTGCCTGGGTGTGTGGTAAGAGGATGCACAGAGGCTGCCCGGGCCACCATGCATGGCCCCCATGGATGGCCACCCTCTGAAAATGCTTGCACCATCCATGGGCTGCATTTGAAGTAAACGTTCCTTTCAAGCCTCCTGGTCTGACCTTGGCTCCTGCCTGCAGTGGGAAGGTGGCTTTTCGGGTGGCTATGGGGTGAGGTTTGCACACTTGGTGCCTGGTGCAGGGGTGACATCTACTGACCATGTCTTCAGCTTCATTTTATGCTTTTACGACTCTAAATAAAACAGTGCCAAGACAGCGATACTCGAGGCTGTGTGCTGTTATAACTGCTCATTAAACTGTGCCAGGGTCAAACCCAATACATTATATTTTTAAGTGTGTGAAGGCTGTGTGTCCCACATCAGTGACCTTTCCTGGGTTTGACAAAAGGCTGAGACTTGGTTTTCAAATGAAGCAGTGCAGAGCTGTAGGAAATCTTTAAATACAATTGGAGGTTATTCCCCTATGGTTTATTCCCCCATAATTAAGATTAGAGTTTAGATCTGTTGCTTGAAAGTTCACAAAAAGTCCATAGTGAAACTAAACATATGAAGTAAAATTAGTGAAGCTCTCCTTACAGAGAAATGCTGCCACTGGTCTCAGGTTTTATTTGAGAATGGCAAACTAAGGAACATTCTTCTAATATTTTTTATCTTTTGAAAAGTAGAAGGTAATATTAAGAAACAGTAATTGCTTAACTGTGTCCAAAAACCAGAGTAATAATTTAACCAACAAATATTTTCAAAAATTAAATATCTGCGTCCTTTAAAAAAATAAATACTTCCAAGCTGTTAGATTTTTTTGTATTGGTATTGGATACAATATTATAGTTAAGCTCCAGGTTATAACACTTGGATCCCTGTTCAACAAACTTCCCTGGCTGGATACAACTCACCAAGTGCAAGGCTATGGCCACAGTCAGGCCAGAAGGCTAAAACTGGAGCAGCACTGCTCCATGTCCTGGTTCTTGCATGAGTCCGAAGCTTGCAAATTCTTATCTGTGCAGCCATAAGGAAAAAAAGTTGTAAATACACTACTTAAAGGGTCAAAGGTGAATAGAAAGTAAACAACACTCGTTCTTTCAAATAATGTGACTCTTTAGCTTTTTATTATTTTGGCACCTGGCATATAATTTGTGAATGTTTAGACATGTTTAGGAAGTGATAGAGATTGTACAAGCAGTACTTTGGCATTCACACAAGTTTAATAGCACTCACAGCCACTGCAGTATCTGCAATGCCGTAAGTGTTAATCCAGCTTGTCCTCTTTTGTTATCTCTTCAGACCCATAGTCAGCTCCTAAAGCGCAAGACTGGGACAGGAGGGGCCCTACTGGAGCACCAGCAAGAATGTACCCAGCTGTGATCCAGGCTAATTGAGAGCAGCCCTGCAGAGCAGTCTTGGGTGTTCTCATGGATGGAAAGCTGGACTTGGCCAGCAGTGTGCACTTGCAGCCCAGAAGGCAAACCACATCCTGGGCTGCACCAAAAGCAGTGTGACCAGCAGGTCAAGGAATGTGATTCTCCCCCTCTACTTTGCCTTCATGAGACACCACCTGCAGAACTGCATCCAGCTCTGAGGGTCCTCAACACAAGCCATGGATCTTTTGGGGTGAGTCCAAGGGAGGGCCATGATGATCAGAGGGCTGTCCTGTGAAGACAGGTGGAAAGAAATGAAGTTGTTCAGTCTGGAGAAGGCTCTGGGAAACCTTGTAGTGGCCTTGCAGTACCTTTAGGGGGCTTATGAAGAGGAGGAAGAAGAACTTTTCATATGGGCAGATAGTGACAGAATAAGGGGCATTGGTTTTAAACTGAGAGTAGGTTTAAATTAGATATTAGGAAGAAATTCTATACTGTGAGGGTAGTGAGGCACTGGAACAGGTTGCTCAGAGAAGTTGTGGGTGTCCCATCCCTGGAAGTGCTCAAGGCCAGGCTGGGTGGAGCTCTGAGCACCCTGATCTAGTGAGTGGCATCCTGCCCATGTCAGGGAGGGTGGAGCTAGATGATCTTTAAGGTCCCTTCCAAGCATTCTGTGATTCTGTGATTCTAATAAGTGAGCTGGGGATGGGAAACTGGTTCAGGCTGGGAGAAGACAGCTTCAAGATCAGCCCTAAACGGGAACATGTCTTTTTGACTGTTACCCATTCCCAAAGCAATTCAATTACTGTGAATTACTTAGCATCTCTTCCCAAGACTGTGCCTTTCCATTTGATACAGCTGAGCACCTGGTCCAGTCTCCAAGGCCACCATTCTCCCCCTACAATGCCCCAATCCTCCTATGCACTGACAGAACATTTTCACCTACCATTTCGGGGTTCTGCTCTCTGCCATGACCACCAAGATAACTCTGTCGATGACCAGTCCCTGAAGAATGCTGCAGGTTATCTGCTGCCACCTCAAAGCCTGCCTTTACGTCTCATCTGTGCCGAATCACATTTTCTACAAGCTGCTTGAAAAGTTTTCCTGCGTCATCCAGTGAGATCCTTTCCAGATACCCACAGAGACTAAATGCTACTTTTTCCCTGTGAAGTAAGGTGTCAGGTATATTTGGTGTGGCCTATCTTTTGTAGATTCATGTTATTTTTCTTTTATTTTCCCTATTTTATGTCCATTTCCTTGGCTTTCATTATTCAGCCCTTCATGGGCATGTGAATTAATGGGCCCATAGTTTTTCCAGGGACCCATACTCTTTCTTAGTAACCTCACCTCAGTCCTTGATTATATATCTTCTGCAGACCAATAGATCTCAACTGCTTCCGTTAAACCTGGTTAAATTGCTTGTATTGCTTCTTTTATAACTTTCATAATACAAATTTCTCCAGATTACCTCCATCTGTTCACTAAGAAAACTTCCCCATGCTCCAATGCAGAGTATTAGTTCATCCATCAATCACTGCTTCCCCAAATCCAATAGTCGGCTCAAAAGATTGGAACACTATAAGCAAGCAGAGTCTATTTTACATGTGATACAAATGACTAATGTTATGCTTCATCTTGTGAATTATAAAATAAACTCCTTCTGGAGATACAGAATGGAAGTCATGCAGAAAATTATTTGTTCAGATTGTCAGCCATGTGGAAGAGGAGTGTTCAACAGCTTTAATGTCTGATCTCAAATACCAGACTGGCTGAAATTTAATGCAGCTCATTTTGTGGTGCTTTTTTGGATAAGATCTATAAGAAAAGCTCCTATAAGGAAAACTCCTGCATGTTAACATCCTGCACATTTTGTTTGGGTTTTCTTAACAGCGTGATTTAGCTCAGATGTCCTTTGGCAAAATTCTCACTTTTCCTATTGGAGGTCCTGCTCACCTACCCCCAAGTGACATCTTCCAGCCCTTTAACGCTGCCTTAAAATTATTGCTTTTGAAGTCCTTTGGAATTTATAGCTGTATAAATGTCAGTGGTATTCTGTAAAATACCAGTTGTGTGAAAAGCTTGGAAATCTGCCCAGCTATGATACTGCCAAAAATTTGGATATAAGTGCAACGTGACTGTTTTGAATAGGAAAGAGATTAGCGCAAGTTTTTTGATTGATAGTTCCTAATAATCATACTCTGAGCGCCGGAATAGAGTTTGCTCTGGTTTTGATTTATCCATTCTTGAAGAGGAAGAAATTGCTCTGGCATAAACTGCATTATTTGGGATGCCACCAGATGGTGCCAGCAAGTCAGGGAAACACGGGCTAGACGGACCCAAGGAAACCGGCCTGGACTGATGCTGGGACGGTCAGCTAAACACGACTCCCGGGACCTCTCTTCTCCCTTTTTCTAGTGGGGGACTTCAATCTCAATCTCTTCCAACTATTAAAATATTTTTCATGTTTCTGCAACACACTTCAATAGCCTATTTTAAGATTCAGCTCAGGATGCTGTAGGTCAGTTGGCATTCCCTCAAAAATGTCCTTTTTATAAAAAGACAAGTGCTTCTATTGTTTTCTCTAGTTCCTGACAACTGTTTAAAATCAAATGACATGGAAAATCTGGTGATGTCTATGTTTTAATCCTTCATGCCTCATTTCTTTCAGATTAACGTTTAGCTGTGACTATTTTTGTTACTATGTCATTGCAAAATCAAACCAAATTCCAGTGTTTCTTATAAGAAATCAGTTATTTTAAGTTCTCCGTTATCTTGACAGGCTTCTTGAATGAAAATGTTGGGAGTCTCCTGACAAGGTGTACTGGACTCTTTCTGCTGAGCAGGTATTGCTCACATCCTGCTAAACTGCTGTCAAGTTATTTCTCATCTCTAAGTCTGGATGTAAAATTAAGTCCTGCTTGGACCTAAACATTAAAACTCATCTGCACTTTTGTGGGGAAGCCCTGAGGTTTGTATAGAGTGGAGTTGCAATGCTGCTCTTGCCATTAGGTGGAACCAGGGCCAGGGGAACACCCTATAGCTTCATCATTTCACATAAGCTGGGCAAAAGGATGAGGTATATGGACTGTTTCTCAGCCTTTGCTCATACAAGCTGAAGTAAGAGGAACTTTGAAGTGGATTGAAGGAAGGAATTATCCCTTCTAATCAGCCCTCATTATACCACATCTACATACTTCATCCAGTTTTGTATTCCCCAACACAGGAAAGATAATGACCAGATGGGGAGAGTACAGCAGAGGTCATCAAGACACATTTCTGAAGGTGCGTAGGATGAATTACCTTTGAAGTGCTTTTCTCTCTCCTCTGATTACAGAAGGAGCCCAAATACCTAAAGCTACGTGATGTGAATCTACCATGAGGTGAATTGGTGAAAGTCATAGGGGCATCTGAACCACCAGGACTGAAAGGCCAAGTTTTGTGAGTGCTTAGCAGCTACTCTAACAACTGGCCTGGACTTGGTTTTAAGCTTGCCTCTGTGAGTGACCAGTTTGCCAGGCCTTTTTCACTGGCTTCCACATGTGCAAACATAAACCTTTATCCAAGTTTTCATGACAGGTTACTTGCTGAATGCATGTAACACCTATCTACACCACCATCTTTCAGGTGATCCAGTCATTATTTGAACATCAATTTTTCGTTGGCCCTGGAAGAATAAGTTACTGTCTTCAGCTGGGTCAGCATTTATGGGAAACCACTCCATAGACCAGTAGCATCCTACAGATTTGCATGGAGCACTGAAAGAAAAACAGGTGTGATCAGCAATTCATGCTCTGTGATTTACATTTGAGTGTCTTGCCAATTGATCCTGTGATGCTGAGGTAACCATGGAAGTCAGTATTTCCTGCTTCCAATGTTCAGCCCCCTAATCCGCTCTCATTTTCAAAGGTGGAAGCTGAAGATGCTTGGCAGTGCAGGAAATTAGGCCTCTTGTGCAAGTCTGTAAATACAGCTATAGATGCCAAGCTGAAGGAAAGAAGAAAACAGATACAGCTGTTTCTAACATAGCTGCTGCCTTACAGACTCCTGAAAGTACCATTACACACAGCTCTTGTTGGCCTTGATTTAAATGGTAAAAGTTGTAGCAGAAGAAACCACCCTAGTGTCTTCCTCACTGCATCTGCAAGCCACGGGAAAAGAGAATAAAGATTTTTAAATACTGCTTTTGTCTCAAAGACACAAAATATGTGGTGAAACTCTACACTCCCCTAAAGAAGCCAGTATTCTTGGAAGTTCAAATAGTTAGAAAGCTGTTTGCATTATTTAGCAATCTCGAGATTGTTTCAAAATTCTAAAATAATATAAAGAAATTATACTTTTTTCTTTTACTCTGTTAGTTTGCTATTCCTGCAATACCCCTGTGCCAAAAGAAGAGCATACAGTCTCAGTGCATGCAGTCTCCTCCCATGACAGTGATATTTAGGCACAGCTATTTAAGAACTCGGTGTAAGACACTCTGCTACAGGTTGTATTTGATAACAGAAGAGGTGCCTGGGAGTCTGTGACCTTTAGTGCAATAAAACAGTGGGATAATAAGGATCAAAATTTAAATCCTGAGGGCACACAGCCAGCACGACTGGTGCTGGGACCTTGGAGAAAAGGCATCTCTGGAGCTGTCTGTCATAGCTTGCTTGATATGTCACATTAGCATCTTTTCCAGGCTGACCCTACTGAAATGTCACAGCCCATTTATTTCAGTCCAAGCATCCAGTGTCAATGCTAGTGGCACAAGGTTGCATTAACTCTGAAATTTTTCCCGTGCATTGGCATGAAGACAGAAGGCAAATAGGGGTATTCTGTGCTCCAGCTTGGTCAGTCAGATTGACCTTTCAGAGCAGCTTCACATGCGTTTATTCCAGGTTTTCAGCACCATAGTGAGGGAAGGTTTGTGCTTTTCTTGCAGAGAAGCAGGCTCTCCTCCAAGAGGGATGACAGCAATGTATGTGGGAAGCAACCTCAGCTAGTCCCTGCATGAGGAATAAAACCAATCATAGAATCATTTAGGTTTAAAAAGACCTCTAAGATCATTAAGTCCAACCATTAATGCAGCACTGCCAAGTCCACCACTAAACCATGTCCCTAAGAGTCACATCTGCATATCTTTTAAATACCTTTAGGGATGATGAGTCCACCACGTCCCTGGGCAGCCTGTTCCAATGCTTAACCACCCTTTCAGGGAAGAAATTTCTCCTAAGGAAAAGAAGCTCCTTTCCTTAGGGATGAGGAGAGCAGGGATGCTTGCAGCTGTGAAGGAAGCTCTGGGAAATACTGTCATCTTTTTCACAGAGTGTAGGACTTCTTTCTTAGATCTTGCCTCTAGCATAAACATTGTTTTCATGTGTCAGCATTTACCTGAAACAGGGCTTCCCAGCACACTCACCTCCAGAGGCAATGGGAGAAGAGACATCCTGGAAGACACATACACATCTGAACAGACTCCTCACTGGTGGTCAATGCTACTGCGTGAACATGCCATAAGAACCTGCACAGAACAGAGTGAACTCTTACATTAACATAATTTTTTAGAAAAAAACCCAATAGTAGTTTCATAAACAATGCTTTAGAAGCAATTAATGTGTACATAAACCAATGGCCAGATTATCCCTGCAAACCTTGTTCTGCAATTTTCACTACAGGGCAATAAAACCTGAGAAACAGGAGCCTAGTGTTCTTCAGAAAAAAACCCCAAACAACAACCCCCAAAATACAACAACAACAAACCAAAACCAAAACCCCAAACCAAACAAAAACCCAAACAAAATCTCCCTGAGATACTTCAGAAGTCTGAATAGCACTGCATAAATATATTTTCATTCTTCAAAAGGCAGGTCACATCAGCCTTAATTAGCAGAGGGCCAGAATGGAAACAACATAAAAATAAATCCTCAGAAAGTTTGTTCTCATTACCACATTTGGCATATTTAAGCATAAACACCATCTGTGTTTATCAAGAAACACAGGCATAACTGCCGTCCGATCTCACAGTGACACCAGTGTTTATGGAGAGTTACAGTAAGGGGCACATGCAAGGCTTCCACAGAAACTGAGTTTAGTCACCAGCTGCTCATGTAGATGGAGGCAGTTTTGCCAAGAGAAGGATCATCATGGAAGAGAAACAAAGCCTCAGACCTCTCATGGAAGCTTCTGGCAACTCCAAGGAGGCGAATAGCAGCAAAAGTTACTCACAGCAAAGGAACAAACCGTAAAACACACTTCATGCTTTTATTGTGCTAACTCCCACTGCGGGAGGAGGAGCATCTGCTGAGCTCCAGGGTCACCCTGCTGCTCTGTCCCCTCCTTAGCAGAGTGAGGGCCCTCTGTCCCTCTGCCTTTGCAGCAGGCTGAGGATGCTGGAGGGGATGGCACGCAAGGGCTGGCTGGGCTCTGCCCTCACCCTTGCAGACCAGCTCCCAGGTAGGGAGTCTGTGACTGGACTGGGCACTGTGTCCTTGCACCAGTACCTCTCTCCCAGCTCTGGTGCAACATCCTCAAGAGATCCAGGGTGTGGGTTGTAGGCAAACACGGCATCATGGTACCAGTGGGAATGATTCTTCTGTGGATGCTGTGGAAGCTTGCTGTGCCAGCCACCTTGCCCATGGGTCTGGACCCTATGTTTATTTGGGCTCCCCTTGATCCTGCAGCATGGACTACTTCTGTGCAGAAACAGAAACAATGAAAACACAAGGACAGGAGCAGTAGCAGGATATGCCCTACCTAAAGCCGGGGTGCGACACTATCAAGGGGTGATAATGGCTTCATCACAAACTAAATGCCATTATCTAGCTCAACATAGGCATTTGGACCCCTCCAGCAGGACCAAATTGTCCCATGGATCTGGATCCAGGCAGTTATTAACTAGCACCACTCTTTGGTTCTTCTTCAATGACACAGAAGATTCAGGCAGACTGCTCGTATTAAAATCCCAGTGTGTGTTTGCTCACCATACCAAAGAGCTCTGTGAATAATTTCATAAAATGTCAACTATTTTTAGATGATAGAAATAATTATGTGAATATATGACAAGCTCTTTGATACTGAAATACTAGAAAAAATATGTGGACACCAAAAATACATCACCTAAACCTGAACAGCCTGGAACAGCATCTGATCTCCATTGCTGTAGCATCACTTGCCCAGAATGAGTGAAGAAACACATAATTCTGAGCACAATTTTGCTTATTATTTTCCTTCTTGTAGAGGTGGCATTGAGTCATCTGATTGTAATGGGAATACATTGAACCATGCAAAGACAATCCAGTTAAAATTAAAACAAATGAAAAATCCACTGTATCAATGTTAATTTGTTCAATTCCAGCCTGGTGTCTTTATGAGAAGCAGAACCACAGAAGTTAGCAAAAATTATAGACAGCAGTTTCACAGTTTAAACTCTCTCACCAATAATACGTCCATAGTACTTAATGTGAATTTTCCTTTCTTAATTTTCTCTTATTTATGCTTAATTACACTGTCAACATGTTTGGCCAAGTAATTTCTTTCTATCAACAGTGTTTACTCTCCTCAGATATTTACAGATTATTTTCACATCTGCCACACACACGTCAGAAAAACCCTATTTCAATTTATGCTTTTCCCCTATAGGCTGACCACTTTGATCTTCTGAAATTATGTCTTTCCTCTGGATTCTGTCATCCCACCAAGACAGTGGTCTTGGTGCCCAGTGTACACTCCCAAAGCTGTGAAGGCAGCAAGGATCACCTGCATGGTAAGCACCCTGGCCCGCAGCCAGAGACACATTTTTCAACCTGTGCTTAACTTTAAGCACACAAGTAATCATACTTGCTTTGCTGAGGTTACACATGTCCTCAAAATAAAACCTTGCTCAGCTGCTGTGCTGGAGTGGGACCAGAGGGCTCCGTCCTTTTCACCCATTTTTTCATGGCAAAATGCATGTGTGTGAATAGAGTCCAGGGTGTGTTTTCTTACAAGTATTTGATTTGCTGCCCGCTGTCACTTCAGTATCTCTGGATGTACTCTCATACCTGTGCTTCTCCACCCTACAAACATTTGGGGTCTGTGTATCTTCCCTGAACAACTTCACATTCCTCCGAGTCAAGTCACATTCTTGTTATATTCTGTCCAGTTTAAAAAGAACACTTGTGCAAGTGGTGGGATGAAGATAGTTTTGGCAATGCCTTTGCTTTAAGAAAATATGTTTTATGGTGATAATGCAGGTGAAGGGGCTGTTGGACTGGTTTCCTGGTGGATTTCCACTGAGTCACTGGATTATTTTATGCCAGCTCCAGAACTTTTTTCAGTGGCTGTGTTAGTTCTCACATGCCTTTCTCATAGAACTTTCCTGGTATCTGTGATGCTCTTTTCTCTCTTTTCTCCAGCTTCCCCATGCAGACATTCACAGGGTCTCCTTTTCTCCTCTACTTAGCCATTTATTTTTGTGAAAATATTGGGACACATTTGCTTATGTAAATCACAGTTTGATACTGCAGGAATAAGGAGGAATACCTGCACACATGCTCCTCTGCCTAGTATTGCAAGAGCTTCACTTCTGTAGCAAGCCTGACTAAAAAGAGTCTTGCTTGAGGAAACAAGGAGTTATCCCAGATGAGTTATTAAGAGCTGTGCTGTGCTAACCGCATTCTCATTCCTTTTAAGTGAACAGCTGACAAAGTCAGGAAGATCTGCAATGCTGAGTGCTTTTAAAGACTCATCTACTTTAGATGCCCAAGTATGGACCTCAGCCTATGTAATGCTAGTCCTACAGATCTGTAGCTGGGGCTCTTCTGGGCTGGCCGCACACTGCACTGGTAAGGCAGAGAGATGTTGGTGACTGCTTCAAATAGAACAAGCTTAAAGATGTGACACTTGTGGTGTTAGGGAAAAACAATATCAGCATGTTTGAACTCCAGGAGACATGCAAACAATTTCAACACTTACCAGAGGTTTCATCTGTGCTAGTCAGATAGTGAAATGGCCACAAGCACAGCTCAGAGAGCTGGAAGATGTGTGTGGGCAGAGGGAAGGGCACCCAGCAGTCCCATGATAAAATATAGAGCTGCCATCCTGCCCCAGCTGCAGATGGCAGGTGAACTCACTGAACCAGAGCAGCAATAGCTCTACTTATAGTGAGGGCAACCAGGCTTACTGCTCACAGCACTGGTGGATCAATTTACTGGGATCCTTGAAGCACCCATACACAGCACAAGGGCAGCCTCCTCCAAAGTGATGGTAGACCTGGGCTCTTCCATCTGTGAAACTTATTTTACCATGAGCTGAGATCTCACAAGTCTTGTGTTATTGAGCCCAAGAGGCCAAAGAAGTTTTCTTCTGGGTTGCCTGATTGCTCCTTTTGACTCTTCTTTTGATCCAGAACAGACAATGGAGAAACCAAGTGTGAGGAGAGTGCAGAAGGATGAACCCCACTGAACTGCAACTATATGTGTGAAGTGAACATGTCCACAGCCTCTCCTTCAGCCTTTGAGGGCAAGTGGCACAGCACAGTTTGCATTTGCTTGGATAACCTGCCCAGGCCTACAGCTGTGGTGTAGATCCATACAGTCCATTGCATCTACATATACACTACTGGGAGCCGAACTGTGCCCAGCTATTCGCTGCGTAGAAGGGTGGGTGCCAGGGATTGTGCCGCTAAGTATCCCACCAGGACAGCTGCAGGACAGTGGTGGAAGCCTGTGTCCTGTCCCTTCCTAGTTTACTTGCCTAGGTGTAGCCAGGTGAAGACGGTCTCTGGTGATAAAAAGCAGGGCAAGGACAGTCTCTGGCAGAGGTGACAGTGTGAGAGCTGAGCCATAGCTGGAGTAACAAGCCAAGCCACCATCCCACATAGCTGAGCTGCCAAGAGAGGTGAGCCCTAGCCCTTGCAGAGCCAGCAGGAGGTGTCAGGGTGGAAGGAGCAGGCAGGCCAGAGAGGGAATGACCAGGCTGGGTAGGGCCACCATGCACATGGGGGCTGGACTTAAGAAAAACCATCCTCTGGCTCAGAGCCCAGATTCTCAAATCTGCTGTGAAGCAAGCTGCCCTCTTTCAGCACTGCACATACCTTCCATACTTCTTTCCCTCAAGGAAGTGTTTTGTGATGATTAATGAATTATGAAGGTCACCTTTTGGGTCTTCAGCTCTTGGAGAACTCCAAAGAAAACAAAATCCGGAAGAGTTCTAGCTGAAAGTGTCATAGCAAATGCATTCATTTTACTTTATTTATGATTATTCTCACAATGGCTTTATTAAGTACATTTTTAAAATAAACAGAACTTGAGACTGTTTGTGAAACACTGGGGTTTTCTGCCTTAAAACATCTGCTGCCTAATTCTTAAGGACCATTTAGGTAACACTAGAGCACGTACAGATATGCATCTATTTCCTGGAAATTGCTTAAGCACTCTTCAAAAATGTAGAAATCTGCACCTTTAACACCCAAGAAAACCTAAAACTAAAACGAATGAGGCTGTGTAGTCACTAAATGGGAGAAATTCAATAAATCTACCCTGCACATGAACTGCTTTGGTATGTGAGACTGGAAAGCTTGCTGGCAGGAGACAGGGAAGTTGACTGTAAGTCTGTATAACTCAGACTAATAATTCATGATGCTGTATGAAGCAACCCGGCTATTTGAGCACTGTGCTTTTTCTAATGGTGTGCCTATTGAATAAATATCTGGACTCACATCTTCTTCCATAACTGATGATGGTCTGGATGGGAGCTTCCTTTTGAGTGTCTGCATCATTAAATGAGTAATAATTTATATCCTTGGGGTATCTTCTTCTAGATGCCAAGTATGAAGAGGCACTAGGAACATATGCAAGATGAGTTTTCCATGAGATGTGATCCTTGTCAAATGTCTCCAAGATGTTTGATGTCTCATCCTCTCTCCATCAATAAGAGTCCAATTGCACTTTGACATCCAGTGGTTCTATAGACAGTGTTAGACCTTCTCCAGTCTGGCTGCTTTTTGGCTTTCCTTTCCATAGCCATCTTCTCACTACTTGAAAGGGAGTCAGAAAATAAAGTCAGATTCAGCCTTCAAAGTTCAGCTGCTGCAGAGAGCTACTGAAGAGTGCTCCATAGCATGCTTCCTGCCTTCCCTGTTCCTCAGCCCATCACAGCCTTGATGTTCCTCTGAATAACAGCACACCCTGTCCAAGTTTGTTTAAGCCACACTGAACTGACTTGAAGGATGCAGCTGAGATTGTAAAAGGCCCTTTGAACCTTTGCTAAGCTGCTCTCACAGGGGATGTACATATCCCATCATGATCAATTAGAGGGCTAATGACTGTTCTTTTCTAGAAGGAAACGAATGTCCACTTTCCAGTGCATGCTGGAAGCATGGCCAGACTTCACAAGTACCTGCCTGGTATAAATGGCTTGAATCTATTGCCTGTGTCTGTTTTGCTGATTGTTGGTCTGTCCAATAGATGAACAGGGACCATATAAGCTTGTGAGTTTTGGATTAAAGCTGCCCTAAACTACTATTTCCCTCTTACAGAACTACCACACCTCACTGGAAACTAATCTTGCTCTAGATCTGGTGAAAAAGAGAGAAAAAAAAGAAGCACACAAGTTGTAACATAATGTGATGCATCATCTGGCTTGCAAAGGAGGCTTGACAAACACACAGAAGGACTTTGGTAAGACCACGATGGAAAAGACCTGGTCTTAAATGATAATCATGTGATCCCAGCAATAAACAACAATCAGCCTGACAACAATTCTTTGGGACATGTGACATAAAACCATCTTCAGAGCCCACGGATCATCTTTGTGGCAGAAGGGTGAGTTGGTACCCAATCACTCATATCTGTTACCACCACTTGGCTTGTGAATTGTTCAGAGGACTTACTTCCTGAGGCCTTTGTATAGGACCCTTCCAGCCTTGCACTTGAAAATTTTGCAGAGCATGATATATGTGCAAAGACTAAACTGACAGGCAGATTCTTTTATATTTACCTGGGAAAATATAAAAACACCATCACAACCCCTTAAGGATCATCTGAATTATTTACAAATGCACAAATTCAAAGCACTTGGAATCTAAACTGTCTCTTTGTACTTAGTGATTTTGACTTCAGGTCCATTGCTCCCTTAGCTTTAACTGCCCTTAAAGAATTAATTGAGACACATCAGGATTCTTTCTTGCCATGTCAAAAGAAACAGCTTTATGCCAAACTCTCTTATTCCTGCAGATGAAAGATTGTCACTTGATCAGCCAGCTAGCCACAAAGGTAAGCTTACAACATCTGTTTTCACACTAGTGATGGACAGCACATATATTTATTCCTAACTAGCAGTGTCTCCATAGCCATCCTGTGAGCTGTGTCTGCCAAGATGGTGCACATTGCAGGGCCTCACTGTTGCTGAACTGTGTCAGAGTGCAGGCACCTTGACCTCTGGTCATCACTCCAAACACTCCATATCTTGGGAACAGCTGTAGTGACTTGCACATGTCTCTTGAAAGAGCATCAGTCTGGATCCTGTGTTGTCTGGACTTGTTATCAGTGAAAATGCACTGATCCTACTGAAGTTTCTTTGCTCTGGTTCTTGTGTGGCTGACAGGAAGGCTAAACCTGGACCTGACAGCATGCTCAATTGTTAGTATTAAATATGATGTCTCCAGGCCTTGGGACTTCTTGTGCCACCCAGGAAGGTTATTAAACCCTTCACCAAGACACCTGAGGAGTATTCTAATTCTAGGAAAAGAAGGGGGGGGTCAGCCTCATACAAGGAAGAATTAGCCATTCCTGTTCCCTTACTACATAGAAAATTAAATAAAGAAGGAGAAACCTGGCAGAAGCATTTCCTGCCTTGGCTTTTGGAGAGCAAAAATATGGTGTGATCTAGGATGTGTCACTTGGAGAAAATCCTCTTTTTCGGAGCCTGAGAAAGAAGCAAGGGTCCTGCCCCTGACTAATGTGTGTCTTAGCACACATTACAGGAGCCCTGAAGGCCATGAGGTAAGAGAGGTTGTGTCATCCAGGAATTCTTGGAAGACAGAAAACTTTCTTGTTTGAGGGCCTTCAGCAGCCTCACAGCTTGAAGACTCATGTTTTCCTGGCAGCAGCAATTGCCTGCTGATATGATTAATCTCTCATCTGTGAAGAGAGAATATTAGCTCTCTCTTGGGCATATGTTTGTGATGGAAGTTGTTAAGAACAGAAACAAAGCAGAGATGCCAGAGTCTTGGCATCTCTCAGATGCAGAGCAATGGGTGTTCCACCACTGCAAACACCAGAAGTGGGGTGGGCAGTGATCTCCTTCTCAGGCAGGGGTTGGCCCATTGCCTCACTCCCTGCACTGGTGTCACTAAAACAGAAGCTCTGCTGCATGTGGGTGTCAAAGAGTACATAATGTTGGGGAGAGCTAGACAGGTGAGAAAGCAGGCTCAGCACACTAGCTGACCTTGCCAAAAAAGACCTCATGCAACTCCTCAAATGAAGAGCAAATATAATCTCTTGATAATAAAATTTCACAGGAATTAATCAAGTTCATCTGGATTTATGTGGTAGGAAGCATTTGCTCTGTTCTGATTCAGTTAAATAATGATCTGTACCAGCTGCAGTAAACTGGGTGAGTTCACTTCTTTGATTCAGTTATGCCTACGCACTTTGGAGTCAGCATCCTTCTCCTGCACAGAGCTATATTCAGAAAGGTTTTCACTCCCATGGGGCTGGGAGAGCTTGTCTGCTGGCAGCAGTGGGGCTGTGCTGTCCCACAGCCCATGGTTTGCATGGACACTGCCTCCCACCTGGCCCACTGTGCAAGACTGAAATGCAGATGCCCAGAGACAACAGCTGTAGCTTGCAATAAAGTCCCCATTAAAACCTTGCCTTTGCTCTGGTGGTTTCAAAACCCTGTGCAGTATTTAAGGTGCTTGTGTGCTGTATCACCCCCTTGTATGTGTTCAAGGCTGTCCCCCATCTCCCTCAGCTCCTTACCTTGCCAAGAGATCTGCCATCTCCCACATTGTCCTGGAGTGTTGAGCACCTTGCAGGAAGGGGACTGTGCTTCTGACAACCAGTGAGAAGGGGCCGTGGCAAGAGCTCCCAGTCAGGCTGTTGGAGCTTGTGAAGTCTGAGCTCATTCGTAAAGCACCACTGTATTAGCCCCTTGACTAGTAATAGACCTCTGTCTGCAATGTTAGTGTGGAGAGGTGGAGGGTGGAAGTGGGGACTGCGTGTGTTGGTTTTAGCGTCTATCACCAAAATATCTCTTTTCAAGATTTCGTTCTGTTCTGGTTTTTTTCTAGTCACTTAGCCATGATCTCAGTCCTCCTGCAGTCTGTGGGGCTGATGGACAGTCACCTCTTTCAAGAGTGACATGTACTTTCCTGAGGCATCTTTTACCTTTGGAGATACTCCCTTTACACATAGATGACTCTCCTCCTTGCTTCTAAAGAGAGAATCCCTAAGAGAAATGTCTGTATTAATAGATATCGCAGAGCCCGGATGCAGAGGAGACAGAACAGCCATAGACAAAGGTCATTTCAATTTGCCAGGTAGACTCAACCATCCAGGCAGGACAATGAAGTTATTGCTGTCAAGACCTGTCTATTTTAGGTCTCTATGCCTAGGTCCCTGTGACATGTACCACAAGTAGATGTTGCACTTCACAGGCATTTTTGCCAAACTCACTGACACCACAGCAGCAGTTGGAAGGAGCACTGACTATTTTTGTTGTGCTTTCCAGTTAGGAGTTAGGAAGTCTTTCATAAACCTGCAAGGAGGAAAAATGTAGTAGGTAAATAGCTTTGGGTTCTGGCCTTCTTTTGTTCTTGATTTGAGCAGCTCCTGTCCTAATTATAACCATTTGACATGTGATTTTAAAGCAATTATGAATTGACTCTAATGCATGCAGATTACTGATCTCTGTCATGCACAAAATTAATTCACTCTGCCAGCAATTTCAGACACTGAACTTCAGCTTGTGACTCACAGCTTTGCGTAAATGATTCTACAGTAAAATCTGTGAAATAGTAAACCTTCAATACACATTTTTCTTTCACATCATCTTCAGTGTTATTATTCCTTATAAGGACTCTTTGCCAGTGAAAAAGAAAACACTCCCACACAAACACGGGCAATTTAACCGGATACTTTTTAAGAGATAGGATATTGTTTTATACCTGAGCAGATATTTATTACAATCACACTTAATTAAAAAAATGAAAAAAACAAACAACTCATGTGGGCAGAGATATAATAGAGAAGCTGAGAGTAAAACCTTACCTTCTTTGTCCAAGGATCACTGGGTCATCTCCTTACATGCTGCATGCTAACTGCATCAGGTTTAGTAACAGTGACCGGAGGACTCAGCCCAGGAGGAGAAGCTGTAAAACACAGAGCATTCCTTAAAAACTAGAGATCCTTCCAAAACCATAGGCTATTTGTGAAACAGGCCAATTCAGTCAAATCAATGGGCATGCTTGCTTTACAATCGATAAAATAGATTTAAATCTGATGAAATAATTGAAAACTGCATGGAAATCAGAGAATCATAGAAAGGCTTTGGAAGGAACCATAAAGATCGTCTAGGTGTCCTTCCCAAAACTTGATCAGCTTTACTAGATTATTCAAAACAATTGCAGGCAAGCCTACCAGAGTCCCACCTCAAACCATTCCATATAGCAACACAAAGCACAGATACACTCCAGTGTCAGGGAAGCAGCAAAATCCCTGTATGTGCACAAATGCCATTCATCTGGAATTCATGGACATTAAGAAGCCTGGGAAGCTAAGCTAGAAACTCAGGACATTGCTGCCCAAAGGAGCAGGCAGCCATTTGAATAAACAGGGATTGATAGCTTGACAGGGGAATGTTACAGCTGGTGACACTGTCAGGAGAGGGAACCAACACCAAAACCATCAGCTGCAATAACAGTTATGCCAAGCAGTTCAGGCTTCAAAATTAGATCAAACAGTTCCTTGGTCTTGGTCACTGTGTGCCCAATACTCCCTTCAGTGGACTTGTGATGATAAATTTAGTACAATTTCATGAAATACCGTGTACAATGACTTGCTTATGAACCCCATTGTGGCTCTTCTCCAACAGAAATTGAATTCAAGCAGGAAAAGCATGTGCTAATTCACAGCATTATTTCTGGGAGGGCAGCCCATGGCTGTGAACATCAAGATCAGTCCCACTGAACAGAATTTCTAATACCCAGCTCTGAAGTAACTGTGCTTCTGTCTATTCTATACAACACTTCTGAATGCTGGGCTTGTTCTTTTTGTACTTACTGATATCAGCCACAGCATCAGAGGCTTAATTCATATCAAAATAAAGTCCTGCTGGCTATAGAGAGGACCAAAACAGGTCCAGAGTGATGAGAATTCTTTATTTTATGGAGAGCAAGTGTGCAGCCACCTCACAAATGCTGGAGTTGTTAGCAAAAAATGAATTAGTTCTCTTTTATGTCCCCATCATAACGATCTTGCAGCAGTGCAGTAAGGGAGAGGAAACATAAGAGCCACTTGGAAAGGAACAACAGCACTACAGAGTGAATTAAGTCTCTGTCGCACAGTGGTCCAACAAAAACAGGATTCCACAGCTGTGGAAGAGGAGTAGTAGCTCAGTGCCGTGCAGCCCTACAGGTACACCTTCAGGCAATTACATAAGCTAAGATGTCACAGCAGCCTGTGCAGATAATAGAAGGGTGCCATTATGGAGACAAAGTGTAGGATAACTCTTTATTCCACAGATTTGCAAATACCTCACATCAGCAAACAGTCAAAATATCCTGGACTCTTCTTGTTTGTGTGTTCTGAGTGTGTGCACTCACTGTCCAGCTGCTTGGCCAGGGGCCATGGGCAAGGGTTTGACCTTAATTTCAGTCCCTGAGGAAAGGTGAATTGATACCCAGAGTCCTGAAGTTGACCCCACAAATGTCCCCAGAATGAAGCAGTGGTATTGTCTGCCTTTATCTGGAAAACAGAGGGAGGCAAGTGTGCAATGCAGGTGTATTACAGGGAAACACCAGCATAAGCACTGGTAGCCAAAAAGTGGATATGTATTGTACTACAGTGAACGGAACTATAGATTTTACTGAGTCAAATGGAATTCAGTGGCACTTGCCCACAAGACAGAAAGTCCTGGAGACTAGTTCCAGATATTACTGTGCTTATACCATGTATTTGGTGGTATCTATTTCAAAGGCAACGGCGGCCAATGTGACCATGACTTTACATTATCTTAGCCCTCCCCATTTTCTTCTGCATTTCTGACAGCTTTAGCTCAGAAGGAGCTCAGAAGGACAGAAAGCAACCCAGGGAACAATGCAGTTCAGACAACTAGTACATGAAATACATTTTGTCTGTCTATCTACTCATTCATTCATCCCTTCTGTCTCAGGTATACTCTACAGAGAAGGGCATGGTTGAATTGGATCAACCAGGAGATGGGACAGGTGGTCATTTGGGACTTCCCTTGTTCTCTGACTTCTTCCACCCAGGCAGAAATTGAACCCCGGTGGTATTTTCACTCAAGTTCAAGTGACTCTTACTTGACTCTACACTTAGCACAGCCTGCCCTCACCCATGACCCTGTGCAAGGAAGCTAGAGTAAGAACTTGCTGCCTTTGTCTAAGAAACAGATGTCTGTTCTGGCCAAGTCAAAGGCAAATTGAGTTCATGCCTTCTCCATTGGAAACAAAAAGTGAGAGGAGAATCTGCTAGAGGCAACTCCTCTAAAATCACTGAGGGGATCTTAAGTAATAGTCATATAATAACTCCTTCTGTTCAGGAGAGATTTTCAGCAGCTGGTTGATTTGGTCACGCTTCACTGCCCAAAATATGAAGCTGAAAGTGGTAAACCCCAACTCGAACACTTCTTCTTTGGTACTCAGGCAGTACCTTGAATGTGTTCCCCAGGAACTGGGAGTTAGAGGATTTTGGAAAGTTCATCAGCCAGTGGGCAGTAAGACCCAGAGGAGCACACCTTCTGCATGGAAAAGTCTTCCTCCTTTTTCATAGCTGCTTAGGGGTATTTTTCTCTCCATCCTTTTAGTACCTCCTCTATGAAAAAGAACATAGTGATGCTCTGCCCACCTCTGTGAGCTGCTTTGGATGACTCAGAAGCATTGTGTGTAATTTTATGACTTAAAAGATAAAGAGGGAAGAGCGAAGCTCTACAACTTGTTACTGTACTTAAAGCTGTAATTGTGTGTAAGTACTTGCAAATATCAAGGCCACCTTTGGAAACAGCTCTGTGTAATGGTTCTTCTTGCTCTATCCCATTTGTCCAGTAGAGCATAATGGCTAAATCAATGTAAAGTGTCATGCATTTCTTTTTTCTGCTCTCCTTGGGGTTATTCTTTCCAGTTACGTATGTTCAGCTTTGATCTCTGGAAAAATCAATGAAGATTTAGTTTTTCTCGAAGAACCCCAAGCTAAAAATTTAAAACATTTTCTGTCATCTTGGTGTTGAATATGTAATCCTTCTTCCCTTCAGGTGCCCTTCAGAGTACCTGACTCAGCACACTTTTGTGAAATAAGTAGTAACATAAAACCAGGTTTATACTTAAATGGGTTCTTGCTTTGATCACATTCTTAACCATAATCAGCGAAATTGTTTTGCCTTGTACTCCTGTAAAAGAAATACTACCACTTTGCTGTTCCTGAAAAATAAAGGCAGTTTTCACCCCCAAGAAAATAAAATTTAAAAGGGTTAGCCTATGTATCTGTCCTCTGACATTATCTTTGTGTCAAACCCTGACTTTTTAGTTAACTTTTCAGTTAACTTCTACGCAGTAGAGATGTTCATGATGCCAATGACTGCAAGAAGACAGGCATAGTTATCAGACTGTATGTGGGAGTGTTCTGAAAATAATAAAAAATGAGATAGCATAGTAAGTGCAAACCAAAAATTATCCATGTGTATACAAAAATAAATCTTTACAGAAGATGTAAGAATACACTTGCAATAAAACCTGAATTTTGGCACTTAGGTCTTCGCAGTGGCCTCCAGTATAACCTTCCCTACTTTCTGAAGGTCAGACACCTTAACGAGTAAAATAATGCCTTACCTCTCAAGGCTCCTTGAGAAGCAGTAAGATTTCATACTCCAATTCTGCTCTTATTACAGAAAAGTCTTCTACAGTTTTCAGGAATGTTACAACACGATCAGAACATCTCTCTGCAAAGTGTAGCAGGGGCCTTGGGGGTTAAAGGTATGGCACCCAGAAAGGTTTGGCATCACAGCTCATGGGCCAACTGCTCAATGAATCAGGGGGAACACTGAGCAACCCCGGCCAGCCGAAGCAATTCATTACCATTCTGGAAAGTGTTTGGTTCTGATCTAAGTAGCTCAAATACCAAAGTTGCCTGGATATTGGAAAGTCAAAGCATCTGCTTAGGAGCATCAGGGTTTCAACAGGTAGAAGGTAAAATCTGTGAGGAGTACGTTCCCAGCACCCCTTGGCCCATGCCTCTCATTTGTATATTCCTCCCATGGGTTGTGTGGAGGTTTGGGAGGTCTTGCTTTGCAAAAAGAAGCAGACTGAAGCAGGTTTGACAGCCTGGTTTGACCAGTTGTTTGCACTTCTTATGAGGAAGGAAAGAAGCCAAGTCCTCCTGCAGCGTGGGGGTGTATCAGCACACCAGCTGGGTTATTGCTGACACTACCAACCAGGCAAGATGCACAGCACAGCCATTTCAGTGCTGATCACACCTTCTGTGCCCCAAGCAGCCTCAGCTCCCCCATCACTGAGTGCAGCATTGGCGTGGACTTCACTCGGGTCTGGTAGGAGAGACACGTAGACCCATTTTTGGGAAAAAAAAAAAAAAAAGGAAAGATCTCTATCTGCAGCTGCTTGGCAAATGATGTCATCAAGACTCTGTTTCACTGCTTTAACTGGAAAATGTTTATGTCAAGTGTCTTCCCTGGCTCTTATGTAAGAACAGACCGCAAGGGATGGAGAGTGCCGGGAACTGACACACATCTACATCTGTGGTCACTGGGGCCATCATCATTACTCTTGTCAGCAGCTTTGTCAGCAGAGGACAACAGAGGGGAGCTCGAGAACTGAAAAGGTTTCTCATAATGCCACTCATCAAATACAGTGTCCTTGCAGGCTGTTGGTGGTGAGCAGGTAAGCTAGGAAACGAGGCTGGAGGATATGCAGTGTTTGCCTCTCTAAGAAAGTGATGGCAAAATAGCCCAAGGTATCATGTTCTGGTTTATCTCATTGTCTCCCACCTTCTCCAGCTCAGCTAAGCAGGAAATGCCATGCTGCAGGAATCTCCTTGCACTTTTCTTAAAATCCACAAGCTTCAACTTGACTGGTGTCTTCAGAGTAAACTGAGGGGAGATAAACCAAATTACATTCGCTTCTCATGTGACCAGTGGAAATTTCTGGAGTGCAAACTGAGGCAACCCAAGCATGTGGGCCACCATGTCTTACTGACAGAAGGACGCAAGTCTGAGCTGCACAGGCACTGAGTCCAGCCCTGTCAAAAACAGGCAGCAACTACATATCAGATGTGGCTCTCAGTAGGGATCAAGCACACAGGAGTTGGAAACACAGTGTTTAAGATTGCCTAACACAAGTAAGGCTTCTGAAGAAAGAAATAAATGTCAGCCAGCACTTCAAGACTGGGAGGTGTGTGGGGCCAGAGCAAAAAGGTTTGAGTAAAACCTGGTGTTTTCCAAACCTTGGTGTCCCAGCTGAACAGGTGTGGAAGATGTCCCTGTGGATGTGTGCAAACGCTTCTCTCTTCCAGAAGGCTCCTGGAGGCTTCCCTAATGAGACCCCTTCCCTCTGAAAGAGCATGGGAGGTCTGCTAGCAGGGGATGACAGCACCTCCTTTCCATCTGGCAGGATCATTCATCACCCGTTCAGGCCACTACAGCAGAGACAAATCCAATTACCTGCTAACCTGCCAGCTCCTCCATTCATCTTCTTCTCCAGGGTAAAAATAACCAACCTATGCAGCAAATACCAGCAACACCACAATAGCTCACGTTTGGGAATGATGGGAGGGCGGGATCCTCTGCCCTGCCTGGGCTGGAGCAGTGCTACCCAGACTTCTAGCACAAAGAGGGGCAGGAAGGGGAGACAGCATCCCAGCGAGTGGCTCAGGGCCAGTGATGGGGACAGGGATGGGCAGGGAATGAAGGCTGTGTGGCTCTGCACCCCACCACAGAGGACCAGGAGTTGTTCTCAGCAGGCCTGGATCCAGTGCCTCTGGAGTGCTTGGTGAGGAGCTTTGCAGAAAATGCTGCACACACAGAACCCATCAGAGGTCTAACACAGCATTATTCACACACAAACCCAGTACAAGTTAACAAGATGAGACTATATGTTTGTTACCTGCTGGAAAACAAGAGAAAAACAGTCTTTACAAAAGACCCTGTACGTTTCTTTTGTACGTCCTCTTTTGTGCTCAGCCTGAGCTGCCACATACTAGTCTCTGTGAAGTTGGGGACAGCCAGCAAAATTCCCACTTTAGGCCACCACACAGCCAAGGGTACTCCCTGCCTCAGCAATACCTCTTACTCAGGTGCCTTGAGATTCCTGGGCTCAATGTTAGCCTGTGCACAGAGGCAAATAAGACTCAGAAAGACATTTCTGAGCCTTAAAAATTTCTGGTGGAGATGGACCCTACCAGCCCTGGGGTAAGAACCTCCCATGGTTGTTCACATCTCATTGATCCCTGTAGTGCTTATTGAGTTCCTTTTAGGAAATAGAATGAATGCCCATAACCAACCCTCTTTGGAGGCTTATTTTGCTGAGTCAGGGCTAAGCAGTGTCAGTAGCTCCTGTCCTTCTCTGTGTAATCTGCCCCAGGCAGCAGCCCCCAGCTAAGGCTCATGCACAAAAGGTTTCTGCTTGCTGCAATTTTCCTTCCTCTGCTGTTTGCTTTGGCTGTCCTAGCTGAGCACAACCCTCTGCCCCATGTTGATTGATAGCAACAAGGGCCTGGTTCAAATTAGAGCTGTTGGTAGTAATGACTTGCTCAAGCCTCCGAGCACAGCCCCGGGAAGATTAAACAAAGCTGCCAGAGTCCCGAGTGAGCAATGTTTCCGACAAGCATAAGGGATGAATCAATGGGCTCAACAATCCTGGAGGAAGAGGGTAACAGGAGAGCAAGCAGATGATGTCCAGTAGCCAGTGCTTCCTTTCTCAAAGCACACCAGCCCCTCTCTGGAACTCCCAGGAGGGTCCTTTTAAGAGCTGCAGCTCCCAGGTTTCCATGGGCCAATGACTTTGGCTGGCACTTTGAAGTATAGAAAAGCTGGAGAAGAGATTAAAATCACTGCAAGCCATCCTCCCTCCTTCCTACTACTGTCTCCACATCAGTAGATTGATTTAAAAATCATACAATTTCAAAGATAAGCTTTGGAGCTCAGGATGGTCTCTCATCTTCTGAGCCTTTGGGTCACATTAGATCATGGCCCATCACTTTTCTTGTCACACGTGAAGGCTAGAAATTTGCCTTTAATGATACGAGGGATTTGTTTCCAGGAGCTGACAGTTTTAAAGCAGAAGTCACACCATGGGACTTGTGCTGTGAAAGCACAAATATACAACATTAGAAATAATTTAGAAAAAATTGGTAAAGAAGTCTGGCCTGCCTTTGATTTCTGGTGAGGAAAGTGGAATTTTCTTGAGAACAACAACAATGACTATATGAATCTGTCTTTACTATTCAGAAAGAAGAAATGCTGTTAGTAGTCATCAGTAATAAAATCTCTCAGACTACCTGCTTGTGGATAGATTATACAGAGTTTATGGTCAGGAGTGGAAAGGAAACATAAGAAATAGAAGAAATAAAAGTTTTCTGAGTTTCCATTTGCTTTGGAAAATCTTTAGCTAAGGAGCTTGCTGCTGTAAAGTGTCTTTAGGACAAAAGTTGGTACTGGCAAACTGCAGGAGGCCTCCTCAGACATCCAGATTTTAATTATTGTTTAAATGCTATAAACTGTTACAGCAGTTGTATTGTAGAGTCCATAACTTCCTTGCTTAAGTGCACACTGTTACATGTACAATACTTGCCCTCCAAACAAAACATCACCATCCTTCCTCCCACTCTTTGCAGCGTGCAAAATACCATCCCAGGACTAGATCCCACCTTGCTTACAGTTTCACAGCAAATTCTGAGTGTTCACTGACAACTAAAGCAAAGCAGTGAACACCCATGGGTTTTGAAGAGCTGTGAAACTGCAGGTTGCACAAGCTCACCAAGGCATAGGCTGATTTCATTAGGAAATGTGGAGGTTTGGGGTTGGTTTTGCTTCTATCACATCTGGTTTTACCTAACTGGGGCTGAGATACTGAGTTGTGACTTGGGATGGCAGTGAGTGTCCTTAACTGTGGCTCTCATGGAGTAAACCTGACCTGCAGGAGGGCTGGGGAAGAGGGGATGTGATTAGATGCCACTGTTTTTCTGGAAATGCACATGCTGAAGTGAAGAGCTTTCAGTCCAGGCTTGACTGAAGCTTTTGGGTAAGAAGAGGGTGGGCAGCACAGGTGGGAGAAGCTTCTGCTCTTGTGGGAGTGGCAGCCCTTGAAGGCTCCCTTAGGGTGTGAAGCTGGACTCTGAGCTCCAGGGCTTTCCTCTCCAGCGAGTACAGAGCCCCATATCCCATACTTGATAATGATTAATGAGGTGGTTCAACATTTCCATGGTATGCTGCTGAGCTGGAGATGGAGAAAGTGTCCTGACCACAGGTCCACGGGGCACAGCTATGCTGCTTTTCAACATGGGGAGGTCAAAAAGATGTTACTATTGAGACTGGAAATTATGACAATTATACCAAGTTTCTGCTGGTATTTGCTGAGTAATTCTCTAAATTAAGTCATCAAAAATGCCCCTTGGCACTGTCCAAGCCACAGCTGATGGTCATGCTTGAGGGCAGGGGTAGGCCACCTGGGCAGCAGCTGCTCTAGCAGCCAGAGGAAGGGTGCCAGTTCCATCCTTCCCAGTGATAGTCCCAGCAGTGGTGGGGGTAGACATGCTGGGGAGGTGGGGGGGCACTTGTTCTGTTTGATTTTTCCAGCTCTCTTTCACACTCAGCAGTGCACACTCCCTGAATTTCTCTGGGTGCTCCAGGAAGGAGCTGATGGGTTGGCAGGCAGCCTTCAGCCCTCCCCTGGGGAGGATAACAGCCCATTTCTCCAAGGAGCTTGTGTGCTCACAGGCACCCACTACTGTGGATCCATTGTGTTTCAAACCATGAAGGGATGGAACTCCTGACCATGAGGAGAGAGAACTCCTGATCATGAAGGAATGAAATGCACTTCTCTAGCCCAGAAAATGTGAGTGTTAGGAAGGGCCCCTGAGGACCTGATCATGTGGAGAAAGGAGCTGAAATGGGCAGAGACTCACAGAGGAACAAAGAAGATGGAGAAGGAAGATATGACAGAAGGCTGAGGCTGAGCAGGGGTCAGGAACTCATCCAGCTATTCCAGTCCCAGAGCAGGGATACAAAACTCCACTGCCCTCTTCCTTCTTCTTTTATGTAGATACATATCTAGACTGTTCTTAAAAATTCTAAAAGATGAGATTTTATGGGATTTCTGTGCTTCTTTTCCAGACCTATCTGTCTAGACCCTTAGAAATTATGTCAAAATTTCTGGCCTGAATCCCCATGCTAGAGTTTATATCCATTATTTGCTGTCTTCTCTACAGTTGACATGAAGGAGAGAAGACAAGCACCTCAGAGAAAGAGCTGAGCCATGGAAATGCCTGAGAGCAGAAGAGCTCCTTAACATTAAGACTGTGGTTTGTAAAAATGAGGTGAGATCTGAGCTGGTGACATGGGCCCAGAGTGCAAACAGACGGGGGATTGCAGTCTGGAAGTGGGATCCCAAGGAGGAATTCTTATGACTAGACACCCTAAGCCCAGATGAAAGCCTGGGAGGTCAGAGAATAGTAACCATGGCCCAGGGAATATGAAGAGGAGAGCTTAGGAGCAAACCATCCCCTTGTGCAGGAATTTGTCTAAGCAAGTATCTTATCAATCAAGTGATGTGCAAAACAAGAGATAACAATAATTGGAAACATGGACAGGCAGCCAAAAGTAGCTTGCAAGCATTGTTTATTCACTCTGGGACAAAATCAGAAAGGAAAAAGCCCAGCTGGATCTTAGACTGTCTAGGAACAAAGAGAAATGTGAAGGTTGCTACACATATCAGCAGCAAAAGCAAAGGTGGAAAAATTATGAGTCTACCAGCAAATGCATAACACAACCCAATGACAGAGGATAAGCAAAGAAACCAAAGCACTGAATACCTTCTTTTTGCATATGTTTTCATCAGCAAAGCTTACTCCTACACCTTCACATGTCCAGCATGGTTTGAGAAGAGGAACAGCAAACAGGAGGAGCAACAAATAAAGGTCTACCTAGAGAATCTGTAAGTATTCATATACAGGTGGGCAGATGGGACTTACCTGAGGGTGCTGATGTGACTTCGTGGCTGCTGTCCGTCATTCAAAACTCACGGTGATCAGGGATAGCTCTGACAACTGGAAATTCTCCTGCAGCATTTTCATGCAAAACCTGAGCAAACATGACTTGAACAAACTGTTAGATGGACTGAAAATTAGCTGGATCATTAGGTCAAGGAATAATAATCAGTGTTGTGATGGGCTATCTGGCAGCCAGTAATGAACAGAGGACCCCACGGAATGACACAGCAGCTGACGCTGTTCAATATTTTCATCAGTCACCAGGTGGTAATAGATTAGAAGCAATGGCAACCATATCCATTTGGCAGAGTTGGTGGGGTCGGTCCAGAGAAACCTTGAGAAACGTGGGACCTGGGCCAATAGAAACCCCTCAAAGTTCTACAAGAGCAGTGCAAACCCTATGTTTTGGTGTAGGATAGCATCCTTCTGCCTACGTAACAGCCATCTGGGAAAGGACCTGGGCTTTGCTATGAGACTTCAGTGAGAATTTAACGTGAATGAAGCAAACAATAAACTGGAGATGCATTAAGAACAATGTGGTTGGCAATCAGAGCATAGTTATTACTGCCTTTCTACTTAATGTTGCTAAAGCTGCCCCAGTAATGTTGTCCCGTGTTAGGACCTGCAGTTCATTAGGTCATTGAGAAACTGGAGAAAGTGCACTGGATGGTCAGTGGCCACAAAGAGATGCTAAGAATCATGGGTTTGGGTATTCTGGCAAAGAGGTGGCTTAGGAGAGGTCTAAAACCAGCCTGGACATACATGAAGGGGAATGACAAAGACAACAGAGCCAAACTCTCCACATTAGTGGCAAGCTGCACAGAAAAGTCCTGGTCTACACTGGAGTGAACAGGTTTGTCTCTTCAGGGGCCTGAAGGAGGGGCATGGAGTGGACCTCTGTGCTGGAATTCTGACCACTTAGTCCAGCTGACAACTCACTGCCTAGCTCTTCTGTAGGTGGCCCCAGCCAGCTCCCTCCAAGCCAGTGTCCAGGCACTGCCCTGGGAACTGCTCGCTCCCTGAAGCTGTCACCCAAAAGACAGCATGGACGGTGATGCCTTAGGGTTTTCATGAATTCGAAGATTTTTATACTTCTAGGTAGTTTCTCACATATAGAGTAGCTAGCAACCTCTAACCCTGTGCTAGCTGTCTTAA
>JAWWTY010000001.1:47434212-47447112 GCA_035222235.1 Margarornis squamiger | reverse complement strand
AGGCGGGCGGCCGGTAGCCGTTCTCATCCTCCAGCTCCCTGTCCTCCTCCTCCTCCTCTTCCTCCTCGTCCTCCAGCTCATCCTCGTCGTCCCCGTCGGCGTAGAAGGAGGTGGTGGGGTAGAAATCGGCGTCGTCGAAAGGCGTGAAGTCATCGTAGAGCTCGTGGAGGGCCCAGGGCGTGGCCGCCCCCTCGGGCTCCCGGCGCCGCGCCGACCCGGCCGCCTCCCGGCCAGCCCCGGGGAAGCCCCCCAGTCCCTCGCCCCCCTCGAACAGGTCGTAGTAGTCGACGTCGATGATGTCGGAGCCCGTCCGGCCGGGCGGCGGCTTGGGCGGGCCCGTGGGCGCGGTGATGGGCTCCTGCAGCCACGTCAGGTCGGTCCAGCCGCGGGCCCCCTGCGCCGGGGCCGGGCTGGATGCGGCCGCCCAGAGCTCCGGGGGACCCCCCGAGTCCCCCCCGGCAGCGGGCACGGGGCTGGGCTCGCCCAGCACGGGGGTCCGCGGTGCGGCCGAGCCCCCGGCCGCCAGCAGCAGCTCAGATTCGGCCGAGTCGGTGGCGAGCTGGGGGCCGGGGGGGCTCGGCGGGGCGGCCGGGAGCTCCTCGAAGCCCCCCGGGCTGGGCAGGGAGGCCACCGTGGGTCGCTCACCGCTGCCCGGCTCCTCGGGGCTGCCGAGGGCCACGGCCACCGTGCCCCCGGCCCCGGGCCAGGTCACGGCCCCGGGGGGCACGGCGCTGGCATCGCCCTCCCCGGAGCACCCCGGGCACCCCTCCGGCGTGGCCGACGGGTCCGTGGTGGCCGTGCCCCCCTCGGGGGGCTCTAGCTGGGGTCCTGCCGCGGCCCCTCCGGGGCTCGTGCTGTTGCTGGGTCCCCCCGGGGGGTCTCCGCTCGCCAGGTCCCATTTCGGGGGGCTGCTCTCCAACGAGCCCTCCCAAGCTCTCCCCTCGGCATTGCTGGTGTTTTGGGGGGGCCACTCGGATGCTGGAGGAGGACAAGGAGAGAAAAACGTGTCAGAGGTGGCCCCGCACCTCCGGGAGGACGGGAGGTCCCCACAGGTGCCCCCCTGCTTGACCTTGCGGCCACCAGCACCACGACAAGCTATTTGGGCGGGGGGGGGGGCTGCACCCCGAATCCTTGAGCCTCTCGCGGGGACCAAGGGGGTGAACCCCGCAGAAGCGCCCAGCCCTGATGGTAGCCCTGCCCCAGCCACCCTCCCAACTCTGTGACGCCCCACCACGATAGAGACACCCGGCCCCCTCCAACACGGCCCCTCCCAGACCAAGGTGCCCCTGGCCCAGCCCTCTCAGCTGCCCTGCAAGAGGATCCAGCCCTCCCCCAAAGGGATCCGGCCCCCCTTGCAAGGGAATCCAGCCTTCCTCTGGTTCCTGTAAGTGCACCCCACACACACAAGGGCGTTCGGCTCCCTGTACCGGGATCCAGCCCTCCTCTGGTTCCCGCATATGCATCCACTACACACAACGAGATCCAGCCCCCCCTGCAATGGAATCCAGCCCCCTTCCAAGGGGATCAGCCCCTCTGGTTCCTGCATATGCATCTCACATACACAACAGGATCCAGCCCTTCCCACAACGGGATCCAGCCCTCTGCAACAGGATCCAGCTCCCTTCCAAAGAGATCCAGCCCACCCCGCAATGGCATCCAGTCCCCTTCCAAGGGAATCTAGCCCTCTCTGGTTCCTGCATACACATCCTATATACACAACAGGATCCAGCCCTTCCCTCAACGGGATCCAGCTCCTGGAAAGGGGTCCAGCCCCCTTCCAAGGGGATCCAGCCCCCTTGGAAGGGGATCCAGCCCTCCTCCGGTTCTTTTAAGTGCACTCCATACGCACAACCAGATCCAGCCCCTGCAACAGGATCCAGCTCCCTGCAAGGGTATCCAGTCCCCTTCCAAGGGTAACCAGCCCCTCCTGCAATGGACTCCAGTCCCCTCTTCAAGGGGATTCAACCCTCTCTGGTTCCTGCAAGTGCGCCCCATAATCCCAAGAGGATCCAGCCCCTGCAAGGGAATCCTGTCCCTCCTGCAAGGGGCTCCAGCCCTTCCCTGGCTCCTGCAGATGCCCCCCCTCCACACACGGGATCCAGCCCCTGCCGCAAGGGATCCGGCCCCCGGCAAGGGGATCCAGCCCCACGCCGGGGATCCAGCCCGAACCGCAAGGCATCCAGCCCCACGGCGGGGATCCAGCCCCTACCGCAGGGGATCTGGCCCCCGGCAAGCGGATCCCGCCCGCCCTGCAAGGGGATCCAGCCCTTCCCTGGCTCCTGCAGATGCCCCCACGCATAAAGGGGATCCAGCCCGCGGCAACAGGATCAACACCATGGGATCCGCCACGGGATCCAATCCCCCCGGCGGATCCACCTCCCCGCGGGGGATGCGGCCCCCGGCAGTGGGATGCAGCCCCGGGCAGGGGATCCCCCCACCCCGCAGCCCCCGCCCGGGCCGCAGCATCCCCCCGCTGCCCACCCTGGCTGTACCCCCTTGCCCCTTCCTCCCTGCCACCCTCCCCATTCCCAGGGCATAGGATGGCCCCGGTGGGTGCAGGCAGCAGTGGGCTGGGGGACAGTCCGGGCAGCCCATGCAAAGCTGTGTGGCCCAAGTTTGGGGCAGGCACTGTGCATCACTCCCGCCTGAGGCAAGCAGGCAGATGCCAGCAGAAGCCTTACTGGGTCTGGGATGTACACTTCCCCACCAGCCCCAAACACTGAAACAGGCTCTATCTTCACCACCCTCCATACCGCAAAGGACTTGAATCTTGAAAGAAAGGAAATTACTCATTCTTTTACCTCAGACTATTTTGTTTCCTGCACCTGGATACATCCCTCCACAGCCAGTGTTGAAATCCCAGTTTGTGGATTAAGCAACAGCCAGCCCTGAAACCCAAGTGGTCTTGATTGTGCCCTTTGGGGTTTTGAAGTGGAAGAGTTTCAGAGGAGAAAGGTGCTCCACCATGGGCTGCCTGTAAATGAGCCTCAATCCTGAAAGCAGCTATGGGGATGTTTCAGTCTCCAAAAAGCATTGCCCAGGCTCCAGTAAAGCTGCTTTCTGCTGTGCACTGCTTCGTAAGCATGTAAGTGCTTACAAGATAAATAATCCATTCAGAGGCTGCTTTGATTTTTATCAGGGAGATAGCACATGCCAGCAGGATACAACACAGAAGAGGCTACTGATTGGTACTAAAAACAATTGATCTCATGACACTGAAGGATGGACCCACCACGGGAGCTGCTGGGCCCTGGGGCTGATGCCCAAGGGCAGCCCAGGTGGCCCTGGATGTTCACACACAGGCACCTGAGATGAACCTCGGCAGTGGTGGGGCTGTGCACCAGTGCTGCACTAGGTCATCTTCCACCCACTTTCAATACAGTTCTCAGAAGATCATGAAATGGTAAGTCATGTTTTTCCCCACTTTCCTCCCTCTACTTTCTCCCTACATGCTTGCAAGAGCCCCAGTACCTGACCTCCTATGCACTTCTTAGGATATCCTCAGCCCCAGTGACAAGAAAACTCAGAACGAGGGCATCAAATAACGCTGTCAGCTCTGGCCTACCAGAGAGAAGGTGTTCCCGAGGAAAGTGAACCCTTGGCACTGTGGGGACAGGGATGGAGAGGAATTGCTCCCATCAGCACAGAGTTCATGCAGGAAGCTGAGGCATAGCTCAAGCTCTGCACCCTGCAGCAGCCAGAGGACCAAACACCCCTCTGCCAGTCCTCTGCCCGGTCTAAAGATTCAACCCTGGTGCCCCAGAAATGTTCTACCAATGCCCATTCCACACTGCTCTTTGTTGAAGGGTTATACACACTTCACAGTAGTTAAGGCTATCAGTTAAAGTAGCATCTGCAGAAAAGCAGAGCAGAAGTAGTGCTGTTGACTGTGTTATGCTAGGGCCTAAGAACCCCTATGGTAACAGCAAGGACCCTTTTAACCTCAAAAATCGATTGCCTCTAAAGTTCCTACTTCGCTTCCCATCATGCCAGTGAGCTCTTTTCTTTTGTAAAAAAGATCTATCTCGTATCACTAAGAGCTTTTGGTTTCCAGAGGTTCCTGCTATTGTCATTTTCTCCTATTGTCACAGGATCGCTTGTCTTTGGCCTCCTTCACAGTTCCACCACCAGCTATTTTTATACATTTCTTTACAAAAGAGCTATCAGAATACATTCAGCGTGCCTCTGAAAATGCTACTGAAACAAGTCCACTCCAGGCAGATGGCTCCCAGGCACTGAGCTGTGAAAGCAGTAGCATTAAGCAACCAGTGTTACCAAAACTTGGGGAGCTGCTTCTTTCTGGGCAGCTGTAGAACTCATGTTGCCTCATCCGCAGCTGAGAGGACCCCCAAAGGGCAAATGGTGATGGCCAAGCACAGAGAGAACAGTATAGGGATTAATGTCTAGGCTGTGACGGACTTATCTTTCCATTAACATCTACCCAGCTGCAACAGGAGCAGCTCAGTAAATTGAAGCAGTTGGGGCTCAGATTAGCTGTCCCCATTCTGCAGATTAAGTACAAAAACATGAATTGCTTATACCTCCTCCTGACAGCTGCTTACCTGTCTCCCACCACAAATAGGGCTGGAGGCACCTACAAACCCCACTTAGGCGTAGCCTTCACCTGCTCTCTCCTGAGGTCCTCAGGGCACAGCCCCTTTGCACAGACACAGTTCCTCCTCCTGCCCAGTCCTTTCTGCTCTTTCACTGACCTTACCAGCCCAACACTGCCTACACACTCCTCAGGAAACCTCAGGTCCTGGTGTTGCCAATATGTTAAAAATGACAAAGCTGACAGTTCAGAAGGCAGGTTCCTTGCTGCTTCTCTGGGAGACAACAGGAGATTTCAGCAGGGCTTCTGGCAAGGAACCAGTGGCAAAGGTTCGAGGCAGTAAAGGAGGAGGTAAGAGGGAGACAGCTCAGTCCCCACCTCCTAATTAGGCTCTCTGGAACAGACACAAAGCACTGCACTGAATTGTAACAGCTTGCTATACTTCCAGAGCAATCCACTCTGCATGTTGCACAGGGACAGCGTGTCCAACAGTTCAGGGATAATAAAGTCTCTGCACTAGACGGGAACTGGAAGACACTGTGAACCTGGCTAAAAAGTCAGGATTCCAGAACTCTGCTACTTCGAGGTGTTCCCCATTATACGAAAAACCTATAGCTTTGAATCATGGAGAACTGCTGTGAAATCTGCGAGGTACCATGGAATGAAAATTCAGCTCTCACAGCACGGAGTAGAAACACCTGTTTTTTTGCTTAGTAGGCCCAGCCTCACAACAAAACCACAGAGAACTAGTTACAGTTTATGGGTCTGGTGCGTAAAACCCCTTCCAAAGCGAGCTGGAACTTGTGACTCCAAACCCTGTAAGGAAACATGCTTCATGTTTCAGCTCATGACTGAAGATGTCCTGACAGGCAGCTCTTCAACAGCTTTTCCCAGTTCACAGATCTCCCTCTTTCGTCAGGACTGTGCAAAAACAGGGCAGCTGAACACATGGGAAGCAAACCTCAGCAGCAGGTACGGAGATTCTGTAAACCTCAGATGACCATGAAAACCACTACCACTGCTGCACTGAGTGCAACTAACAGGTAGCGTCTATAAACCCAAGACAGGTTACACCTCAGTTAATTTGTCCCATTTCCAAACATTAAAAAAAATAACCCAAAAAAAGCTACTCTCTTCCTGTACAAACACAACTTCATTTTCGGTCATTTCTGGGAATCCTGACCACGGAAAGCATTCCCTCCTTCTCTTCCCAGCCCACACACAGATTCCAAATACGTGTTTGTGACCAACTACTGTTGGCATAGTGACCTTAAAAACATGGACACTAAATACAGAACTGTTGCAATGCACAGCGCCTCTGGCAGCACAACTCTTAAACAAAACCGCTCTAATGCTGTCCATTCTTATTATTCCAAATAGTTGAAAATAAATTCAAAAGTTTAGAACTATGCACCACTTATGATGTTAAATCATTTCATCGTGCTGCTACAACTAATCCACTGCAATTCTGACAAATGAGCACAAACCAAACACAGAACCAAAATAGCTTAGACATGCTTGCACAACAAGCAAATTTAAAATACCATCACCAAAGTTCGTATCCAAAAAGCCTCCCACTTAATTCCTACAGACACAAAGCCTAGTGGAAAATGATGCTTATCTTGGGAGGCAAGTACCAATTTTAAATGGCTGTGGAAACCGACAAGCCAAAGAAGCTGACTAAGGTTTTAGTACACAAATTGAGCTGCTACAAGAAAAGCCCATAAAAACTAAGTCCATAAGCTGCAATGGTGAGGGCCTCTGGAGATGGTGATGCACTCCATGTCCCATACATACAGTGTCAAAATACAGCACTAGTGACATATACCAGTCTGCTAATTGGTAAGCTTTGCTCCATCTTCAAGTCACTTCCAAAGTCATTCCATCTATACAGCCTGCTCCATCTTCCCAGACGGGAGCTTGGAGAAACTTCAAATACAGCACCTGCTAGCTGGACCTTTGAAAACTCCAGCACCTAAAGTCTGTCACACTTATGTATCAAGCCAAGCCAGACTATGAATTCAAGGTCCAAAACCTACATGGAAACACCCACGACTGAGTGTTAGGGAAAAAACCAGCCTCATTATCTCTCCACTTCTTAGTCCCAAACTCACCAGCTGCCCTGCAATTCACTCTTCAGTAACTTTCAACAGCCAATACCTACAAACAGCTTGGGGTCACTTGCTTCTTTAGTATTTTACTCTCTACATGTAGACATTAGTTTTACATCACTTACTCAAGGTAGTAAACAATGTCTGACATTGTACTTAGAGGTGAAATATTATTTAGTTGTATCCACAAGATAATTAATCTTGAGTTTACACATTTTCAAGGCCAACCAAGCAGGTTACCTTCAGCAGTCTCCAGCAAGCTTCACATGCTATTTCAAACAAGGCTCACAAAACCAGCACTGGTTAGTAAATAGTCAGGTGAAGATGTTCTTTCATTTAAGAAACTGTGTAGGTAGCACTGGGCTTTTGTGAGGTATCAATAAATCTGGGTTGAGAGGAATGTATAGAACATCCAACAGGCATGCAATACACATACAAAATGCAAGTGTTTAGCTATGTCAGCCAATTAAAATATTAAAAATCAAAATACAAAGGCTGGCAGCTTTGGAATTGTTTCTAAGCCACCACTATTTTGTAAGAACATTTAAATATTCTAAATATCCTTCTTTTCCAAGTTACAATGGTGAAACACCAAAATCAGGCATTTCTCCAGAGGTTCTTTTCAAAAAAGGTTTCCACAATTCCTTGGTGTTTATGAGGCTCCTTAGACAAAAGCTTGTATCAATGAAATCTGAAGCCTGTTATCTCTTTCCCTACAAAAAAATTAAGCCTTCCAGTGACACTGGACAGTTCTTGGTATATGTTAAGGTTGCTGGTGAAATACTCCACGTCCTCTCATATTCCCTCATGATCCTTACTAAGCACCATCAAATTTCAGTGTTCCCACAATGTACAGTCTATATAAATGACTAAACTCATCAGCAAAAGCTGCAGATGATTTAAATGACTGAGCATCATGGTAACGCAAGTTAAATAAATAAGCTTCAATAAAAAAGATTTCTAAAGCATCTGTTCAAACACAAAAACCCTCTAAATGAATCAGCCACAACCACATACACTTGTCCAAAACCAGATGTTTAATTTATTTTTTTAAATGTGCATTATGCCATGAATTCATAGGGAATTGGCTCGAGCAGCTCTGGATCCTTGCCATTAGTTCGCACGAAGTGTGCTTCTCTTGGTGGAGCAGGCTGTAAACAGAAAAACAAAAGACAAAACTCATGGCACTAAAGCTCAAAAGCAATCTTACAGAAAATACATTTTGACAACTATTTAATACCTTATTATATAAACATTACAGCAATTTTACCATTCCTAGCCTCTAAAATTTGATTCAAGGAGTAGGAGTAAGAAAATTATCTGCTAGAAAGTGTGCCTGCCTCTCACTGCTGAATTAAAAAACCCTACATTTCCCTTTCTGTAACTCACCAACCCAATGAACATGAAGTGATGTACCCTGCAGTTCCAGAAGTAACAGCTACTATCTCCTCTCTGAAGTTTATTAATTCTCTTCTTTGAGGGTTACACCAGAAACTGTTGCAACTAAAAATTCAACTAAACCAAAGATACTGCTGATCCTAGAAATCAGAGAGAGCTGCTGCTGCAGATCAGCAACACAACAGGAAGCATCTGTCCCGTTGTTCACAGCCAAGACTACAATTTTCATCCCAGAAAGTGAAGTTCTGTTCAGGCTCCAAACACATCAGACAGCTGATGCAGACACACTGTGCTGCTGCCACTCTACTCAAACAATTAAGGAGCCTCCCTCAGAAGGGCTTAGAACCCAACAGAAACATTACCTGACGTTTCAGTTGAACCCAAATGCCTTTTTCTTTTGCTTCCTTTTTCTTCCTTTCATTTTCCTTCACACGCTGCAGAAAGCTGTCTCTGCTCTTGGAATGTTTAATGTGCTCAATGCGCACATTAATTCTCTTCGCAAGAATCTTGCCCCTAAAAGAGGGAATCAGGTTTTTAATTTAACATACTTGCAAAAAGGTCACTTTAAATCTAGATTTACAGCCCTTACATGAATAATTCCATAAGCTCAATTACAGATAATTTTTCCTTAAAGGGCAACACCTCAAAACACACAGCTGCAGATGCACCAGATATAACTTATATAACTAAAAGCTTATTAATATATTGAAATTCTCAGCACATCACTAATTAAAATAGTGGAGACTACATAATTTTAGTCTCATAGCCTACAAAAAAATAATTTTATTACCCATGTACTCCAGCCTAGTTCCTGGAACACAAAAACAACTTGTCCTTTTCTGACTAAACTGCACAAAATCCAGCTGGATACAGCTACAAACTAATATTTGAAAAAGACTTTGGTACCAACATGAAGGTTTGGCTGAAAAACCCGTTAATGTCATTTTAAGTGCTGCTTAGAAAAATAGAAATTGTTTCCTCTGACAGGATCCAAGTCAAATGACAGTCATTTGCTTGGGTTATAAAAAGGAAATACACTTTACCCACCTTGAATGACCAATCAAGACAACAACTGTCTAACTGGCAAAGTGAAAGGAGGGTGTAATTACGGATCAACTTTCAATACAAGTTTCAATATCAAGTTTCAATATATAGAATTTGATTACTTACTTAACCTGCTTGTTAACAATAATGCCCACAGCGTGCTGAGTAACATTATATACCCTTCCAGTCTTGCCATGGTAACACTTGTGGGGCATGCCTTTTTGGACAGTACCCATACCCTGTTAAGAAGTAAAACAAGAAAGGAAAAAAAGGGGAGAACAAAAAGAAAGGGAAAAAAAGTAGCATCAAGGACTCTTCTTTCAGAAGTAATTTAAAGTAGATGCTTCAAATTATTTGAGATTCATTTACAAATACTCCTATTTTATCCATACGTTGGAATTTATAATCATGCCTTTTTTTTATCTGAAGACTACTAAATTTTGCTAGGTCCATTCTGGTTGCTTTCAGTGTCGGTGAAATGATTGATCACTTTGCTTTCAACAAGAGCAAGCAATCACAAGAGACATTCATCATCAAGCTCCAGTGCATCAAGAATTGTCAGTTCTGAACAGTGCATCCTCCAAGAGCCAAACAACAAACAAGCAAATTATACCCCACCTTCTGTGCAACTATTATGAGAATGAAGCATTTCAAATGAAACCAAAGGATTCAACGAAGTAGGAATCTTTGGTGAAAAGCTTTCAGATTCACTACAACCTAATTTTGAAAATACAGTTGATTTTAAAAGACAAATTCTAAAAAATATCAAGTGACGGAAATGCTGCTTCACTATCCCCCCTGTATTTTTATGATGTACCCTTACATTTACTTCTTGGTTTCTAGTTAATATAGCTTTGCAATCACCATCCTTGTACATACTTGTTTTAAGACATGTAACTATGGACCTTTCACACCATAAATCACAGCTCTTCTGAAGAGCAGGCTCAAGCTGGGCCAAACAGAACATCTACTGAAATGACAGCTGAGGCTCCTATGAAGTAGTGCCAGAAGGCACCACACAGCAGCCCGAGCATTAGGTATGGCAGGCACCTTTCGTTCATGTTTTTCAGCTGAACACAGCATCAGCCACATTACAGCTAAAAACCCCACGTAAACCAGCACATGACACTGAAGTGTCACTACTCATTTGGTAGCACTGTCATTCCAGTATTGCTCCAAAAGTGAGCAATGGGTACTTGTGTTGACACACGTGACCCAAGTAACAAAAAAGACTTCCTCAGCTACCTGGAGACTGAAAAGGATTACACAGCTTTAGCTTTCAATGATGATGCAGGAAAGTACCTTGATATCAACTATATCACCCTTCTTGTAGATCCGCATGTAGGTAGCCAATGGGACAACTCCTGTTAGGAGATACAAATTTGGATACTCATGAAGTCCACAGTTTTACATTCACACATAAAAAAAGCATGGGGGACACAGGTCATGCATTTAATCTTCCTAAATACCTCAAAAATCAAACCAGCTTTTTTTTTAAAGCAGAAATTACCTCTTTACACACTTCCAATTTTTTAAAAAATCTGACTTAAGAAAAATCACTGCTTTAATTGTACTACTACTGCCAAAGTTGAAAAATCATTAAACTATTTACAACTTCATTATAAATACAAATGTTATCACTGCTTATTGCTCAGAGGCAAAAAATGTATGTTCTAAGTAAATGCTGAAATATTTTCTTCACCTTCATATTAATTTTCAAGCACTGAGAGAGGCAAGCCATCACAGCATTTGCAGTAGGAGCTCAGAGTTTATCTGCATGCTGTTCTACAGTTTTTAACTGAAGTTGTCAGAAATCCTTTGGCACCAGCCACTGTTTTACAAATGCTGCTCAGGGACTGCTCACATCCATCAGGTCAGTAATTTGATGCAGTGTTCTTACTGCACGGGATACTCACCATGCTTGCGAAAGGGCCTTGAGAACATGTAACGCGTCCCCCTCCTCTTTCCCTTTGTGTTCGTCATTTTGGCCGATTACTGTAAAAATTGAGGCAAATTACTCAAAACTACTCATTAACTCAATAAAATTCGATGGCATTTTCAGGCATTTTAGAAAAATTGAGTCTTCAAGCCTATTCAAAATGACACTGCTTCTCAACTGCTGGGCCAATCCAAGCAATATTATTCACTCAGGCATAACCAGCAGTGACCACAGCGTAACTCAGATTCTAATGAATCCTGACAAGACACCCAGCTCAACCTCTTGCTTAAAGCCAGATCTACTATGAGATCAGACCAGGCTACTCAGGGCTTTGTCCAGCCACGTCTTGAAATCCTACGAGGATCACAGAATACTCTGAATTGGAAGGAACCTACAAGGATCACTGAGTCCAACTCCTGGCCCTGCAGTGGACAAGCCGTGAATCACATCATGTGCCTGAGAGGATTGTCCATACACTTCTTGAACTCTCTGACTTGGTGCTACGACCACTTCGCTGGGGAGCCTTTTCCCTGTGCCCAACCACCTTCTGGGCCAAGAACGTTTTTCCAGATATTCAAGCTAAACGCGCCCTGACACAGCTTCAGGCCACCTGTCACTGGCCACCACAGCCTGCCCCTCCACTTTCACTTATGAGAAAGCTGTAGGCCTCGATGAGATCCCCCACGTCATCTCAGCCACTCCTGCTATGGCTTGCCCTCTAGACTCCCCTGCACAGCCTCCCCAGGCAGCCTGTTTGGAGGCCTGGCTGTTCTCACGATGAATATTTTCCCCCTTATATCCACTCTGAGCTTCTCACTCTGACCTCAGCCGGCCGTCTCACTGCCCACGCGCCCCTGCCGAAGGATGATGCCCTGCAGCTCAGAACACTCCGTGGAATCCGTGAAATCTCTGCCCCACGCCGGCCAAGCCCTCGCTCCCTCTGCCCCTCCTCGGGAGGTATCCAAAGGGCAGGCCCTCCACCACCACATTTCCCGGCCTACACACGGCCCTGCCTGCCCCGGGCCCGCCGCCACGTGCTGCCACCTCCACGGGGCCCCGCTGCCTCCGCACCTGCACCGCGGCCTCGGCGGCCCCTTCCTCCCTCCCTCCCTCCTTCCATCCATCCCTCCCTCCCTCCATCCATCCATCCATCCCTGCCTCCCTGCATCCGCCCGCACCGAGGCATCCTCGCTCCCCCACAGGCCGCCCTCCCCCACTCTAAAAAGGCCACGCCGCTCCCGCCGCAGGCCGGTGGCCCCCGCGCCGCCCGACCCCCGGCCACATCCCCCCGCCCCATGTCCCCATCCCGATCCCCGTGTCCCCATCCCGGTCCCCGCCGTGTCCCCCTCCCTCCCCGGGGCGGCGGAGCGGCCGCGGCGCTCACCGTGCGTGCGCACAAGATGGCGGCCGGCCCCAAAGAGAGCGGGGGCGGCGCCGCGCCCGCCCTCAGCGGCGGGGCCCTCAGCGGCGGGGCCCTGGCGGGCCGGGCTGCCCGTGCCGCGCCTGACGGGAAGGTACGCAGGGGCGTCCGCCCGCCCACCCACCCACCCACAGTGAGCGGGGAATGTCCTGGGGGGAGCGGCGCGGAGAATGCTGATCCCGAAAAACAGCCGCGGAGCTGCCCCCTCCCGGTGGGAGTCACAGCACTGGGCTAAGGCCGGGGCAGCCGCCGGGGGGTTCGTGGCCCCGCGCGCGTTTCCGTGGCGACGGGCGGGCCGCTCCGCCTGAGCGCGGGGAGGAGGCGCTTCCCTGTGCGGGGGGAGCGGGGAGACACCCGGGAACCGTGTGGGTACAGCCCTGTGCCCACTGCTCTGGGGGAGACACCCGGGAACCATCGGGGTACGGCCCTGTGCCCA
>JAWWTY010000001.1:47418615-47434112 GCA_035222235.1 Margarornis squamiger | reverse complement strand
CTGCTCTGGGGGAGACACCCGGGAACCGTGTGGGTACAGCCCTGTGCCCACTGCTCTGGGGGAGACACCCGGGAACCGTGTGGGTACAGCCCTGTGCCCACTGCTCTGGGGGAGACACCCGGGAACCACCTGGGTACAGCCCTGTGCCCACTGCTCTGGGATGGCCCTGCCCGGGCAGGGAGGCTGGACCAGCTCTCTCCCCGCTGTCCCATCCCGTGATCCCGCAGATCCGGGGCAGGTTTGGCAGTGGGAGAGGCGGGGAAGTGGGAAAACCAGCCTGGTGTCCTGTTCAGGGATCCATCCCGAAGAGCGAGTCCTGCGGGGCTGAGCAAGCCGGCCCGCCTTCCGTAAGGAATTAAGTTTGGAAGTGTAAGACAGCAGCAGCCAGCAGGTTGTTTTGCGGCATTAAAAGTAGCACACCGACATTTAGATACGTGGCAGTGTGAGCCTGCTGCCGCCTGAATCAGGGAAGTGGGCTGGGAGGAGCAAGCCAACCAACAGCAGAGGCGAGGGGGCTGTGCAGGTCTGGGATTTCTTATAACTGCAATGGGGTTTCTCCATACTGTGATACCATAACCTCCAGTTTGCGTGGCAGGTGTTCCCAGCAGAGAAACAGCGCGTGGATCCTCCATAAAGAGCCTTTATAGGGCTGAAAAAGAAGCGGATGGCGAGCAGCTTCCAGAGCTGGCAGAGTGACTCATTGTGTTTGTGCATCCTCAGTGTCTGAGCAGGCAGGAATCACCATGGGAAGCCGATTGCAGGGAGACAAGAGAGAGCCTTCTTCCCCCGAGCTAAATAGGCAGGGACAGTTCAAAACTTGTCTCAGCGAGGAGTTGCCCTACTGCAGAAATTTTTTGTTTTGAATGAACGAAGCACGTATTTAATCTAGGGGAGGGATGATTACTTAAAGAGGCATATAAAAACATACGTGATCCTCTGACTAACTTCACAGTTGTACTAACGTCTTGCACAACTCAAGCCCTTTCCATCATCGCTTTAAAGCAATTTTAATATTTATGGATCACAGGAATGCATATGGAAGATTAAATATCAGGTTCTGCTTGCAGAGCTACCTGGCAGGGCATGTTCTAACAGACAGGCCCTGTCTCCACACAAAGTCTTTTGGGGTAAAGTGTCATATTTAGAACAACATCTCTATACTCCAGCTCTGCACCATGAAAAATCTAGAACTTAAAGGACTTGATATCTATGCAGAGCAAATATATACAATTTTAATATGCACTCAGCCTAGGTACCATGAAACTTTTCCAAGCATGAACAATGTTGTAACTCTGAACAGCTCTTAGGTAAGAAAGTGTATTGGCAACATAGATTTCAGGGAGGATATGAAGCAGAGTAAAGACAGGAAACCCAATCCTAAAAGGCACTATTGGGTAAAGGAAGCTAGGCATTTGCAAGGAGCTGAATGCCTTACTCTTACCAGTGATTTGCATAGAGGGCAAATCTCCACATCAACCTGGAAGGAATGGGGAAGCAATGCCATGTGTTGAAACTCATGTCCACATGCAGAACATGTATGGAAGCACATACAGAAAGTGTAATTCATAAGGGAGCAGTAACTGTGAACTTAATTGAACACTGCTTTATTTGAGGCCAAGTAAGACACTCCAGGTGTGCTGCATATTTTTTTCCCAAGTAAATAGCATCACAAGTTGATTCAAAATTTCAGTCATGTTTTTATTAATAAATTTACCTTGATTGGCACATTCTCATGATCCTTCTTTACCTCCACATTTCAAAGAAACAATCATGTTTCACAGTTTGTCTGCATTGAATCATTTCCTAGGCATGCTGTCTGGGTCTGATCCAGAAGTCCAGCTGTCCATCCTATCTACCAACAGTTGATACATGGTTTCCCAAAACTGAGACCTGATGAGCAGTTAAAACCTGCAGAGACTTTGTATGTTGTTCACAAAAGGATTGCTTAATAATGGCTGTCTCCAGCAGATAAACCTGCACAAGTTGTGGGGTGAGTTCTGGTCTGGAAACCAGAGCCAGCAGCCAAGCAGATGCGGGGGAGACCTGCAGCTCTACATTCCAGACTGCAGGTGCTCCCCTTACTGCCCTGCCTCATCCTCTCAAAAACCCAGCCTAAACTGCTCTTCCCTTATCAAACTGCAGTTGTAGGATCCACATTCCAATTTCTTCTAGGCTATAGAGCACCACGTCAGATTCTGCTTCAAAAACACCAGGTACTCAAGACAGGTGAACGTGAGTAGCAGCCCCCAGCTTAACACAAAGATCCAAAACACCATGAATGTCCCAGGCTGGTGCTCCACCCATTAATGTACTCTGGAAATCTTACTACGCCGTGGTAGACTGTTTCCCTCCCACTCTCCCTGGCTTGGAGGTAGAGCAAGACAGGGAAAACAGCTTCAAGGGAAGCCAATTCAAAAGTTGCTGGGGAAAGGAGCTTGAAAGGGAGGGTTCATTAGAAGTCAGAGGAGTGGGGACTAGATAAACATAATTTTGTTTTTCAGGATGGAAAGTACCATGCCAAAAAAACCCAACTGTTTTCAGTCCCCAAGCTCCCACAGTCAGGATTCTGGTATCTTCTCTGAGAGAGTTCTGTTTTGCTTCTGAAATTTCCCTGCGGCATCTGCCTGGACAACAGCTCTCTTTAAAGAATAAATGTGCTATGATGATTCTGCACATGGGGTTGTCAGGAATCCTTCACTGAAATTTTAATGCACAGTGGGATCTGGCTCGCTCCTACACTCAGAGGACCAAGTGATACACACAGAGATCTTGAGTGTGACATTCAATTTGTGTTGGGTTATTCAGCAGGGGTGTGAAAGGAATTTAAATTAATGAGAATTTGTAAAGGGCTTTGAGGTGAAAAATGAAAAATATTCCCCTTCAGTAGGGTGTATGTCTCCTGTGTCTCACATAATGCATTCAGTACATGAAAAAGATAGCTGATTAGGACTGGAGCAAAATTTTAACAGAAAACCAAGAATAGGTGTTAAATAAAGAGGATTGAAATCTCCATCTCCTCTTGTGATAATGCTGCAAAATTAAGAGTCTAAATTAAAAATCAAGAGTGTGAAATTACCTCATGCACAGAAGTGCAGTGTCTACGCTGTGCTTTTGATCAAAATGTTACTGGCCAAAGTGATCTGTGTCACCTCCTCAGTTATTCCCTGTTACTCCATTGTTCACTCTTTCCAAAAGGATCGTGTCACACGGCATCTCAGAGTCATGTCTTGTCCCCTTTCATGGTCTCTTCAGCTCCCCAGTGACTCTTAACAACCTTTTCATTTCTGTAGTCAGTTCATCTCTTCATCCACAATACAAGCCTGTAAATACAAGCCTGAGCCTCGTTCCATGGAAGTTAAAATCAGTAAAATTTGTGTCTAAGCAACCAATTGCCTTCCAAAAATGATGGTACAAACTTCTTCAAAGGACTGACTGTGGAATGGCACAAGTGCCAGTACAGGTGGCTGTCCTGAGCTGCATTGCCAGAAATAGCCACAGCCTGCCTTTGAGAGAAATGAAAAGGCAAAAACTGTACAGACCAAGAATTGTGATGGGGCTGAGCACGTCACGTTTGGGTGAAAGTTTTTGTTACACTGATGTTATTCATACATTAATTGCTATTTCAAAGTGTTACTAGATGCAGGTAGATTGACACCAGAGCCAGACAAATGGCCTTTTTCCTGTCATTACCTAGACTGCTACATAAAATCTGAAACACTGAACAAGTTCTGTGATTCAACTGCGTATTTGGTTAACATGGCATTCTACTTTGTATATGTACATCAGTGAATACTGCACTACTACCCATACAAAAATCATCAGGGACTTCCAAGGAAGCTGTTGTGTAACTATGACCAGCTTCTCACAGGTACCAAATAATATAAGCCATTTATCAAACTTCAGATATATCAGACTTCATTTCAAAAGCAATTGATGTCCCTTTCCTCCCTTACTAACAGAGCAGCGTCTCACTCAACTGGTTTCATTAATGCAGTGTTTTCTCAGACTTCTTGTGTTACTACCTTTTTGTCTGTGTGTAACCTCTCGTGAATCCAAACCATCTAGCCAGGAACAATCAGCTTCTCGTATTGTCACCATCAGCTTCACTGTATGTTTACTGGTTTTCACATAAGGTGATTAGCCACTGGTAGGCTGACACAGCTGGTAATTACAGATAATTCTGCTCCTTTGTCATGGAGGAACTGAGCTGCTGCCAGCAGTAAATCTGCATAATGTGGGGATTTTTGTGGGGATTTTCTTTTGATAATGTATTGAATGTAGGTATAGAATTAATAATAAAATATATATTTAAAAACCTGATCTTTTGCAATCCAGCCTTGAGCCCTTTGCTAGACCTCTTGGGAGCTATTAACAGTTTAAGAAATAACTGGCTTAATGATTAGAATGCATTTTTCTCTTAGTTTGTATATCTGATCTTACCTATGCTTCTAGCTGGAAGAACAACACTTGCCCTTTTTCTGCAATGCTTTACACCTTCCTTTTACTAAGCTAAATAATCCACGCTCTTGGAGTCTCCATGCAAATAGCAGGCTCTGTGCATTTGCTCCCATTCCCACACACCTCTCCTGATTATCAGTGATCCAATTTGTACACAACAGTCCCAGTTAACTTTCTTACTGTGCACCGATTACTTCCGAGGTACTTTCTGTTGTTACTGAACGTGGTCACAATCCATGAAACACGAAGCTCCTGGGGTTGATTTTTTTTTTTTTTCCCTGGCTGTAAATGTTTCAGTGCTTTTCTTAACCTGTTAGCCTGGAACTAGGAGAGAACTTTTTAATCCAACACTTGTGCAAAGCCAGGCCCCTCAGTGATTTCAGTGGCGCAAAGTCAGTTATATATCGATGATTTTGCTCAGGCAAAACTTCCAGTGTCTTCAAAGAGTTTTCATCTGTAAGTAATAAACAAGACAGAATTGGCCTTTAATCACTTAAAAACAGATAGGCTAAATCGAAACAAATACACTCCAGGAAAAACTGCAAACTGGCGAGGACCAGACTTAGTTGACCTTTTCTGCAACTGATTTCCAGCATGTGTCTATTCACTGTAAAGTAGAATTTTAACAGAATCTCAACCTATGCCAATCCATTTTTCAAGACAAACTTAACTTTGTAGGCAATGAGGTTTAGCTTTAAGTAGACCTGAATATGAGCTTTGTTGCTGAAATATACTACCTGATATAAAGCAAGGTTATCAAAATGGCACACTGATTTTGAACTGGTGAAATCTCATTGAAACTATATAACAAACCACATTTTTTGTGCTATCTCTTGAGTGATTTTGCAGGCGATACCTGATTGTTGGGAGCAGTCAAATCACTGGAGGACAGGACTGCTATGAGAGGAACTGAGACAGGCTAGAGAAATGGGCTGACAGGAGCTTTGAAGTTCAGGAGAGGCAAACACAAAGTCCTGCCCTTGGGTTGGAATAACTCCATGCAACAAGACAGGCTGAGGCTTTGCTGTAAATGACCCAAGGGTCACAGTGGGCCAATGGCAGGATGCCCTTCTGCAAAGTCAGCTACAGCCAAGACTGTATGAGCAAGAGTTCAGCCAGCAGAGAAAAGGGATTCGTCCTCTCCATTTGGCACTTGTGAGACCGCATCTGGAGCATGCATCCTGTTCTGGGCTCCTCGGGGCACGAAAGACGTGGACATTCTGGAGCAAGCCCAATGGAGGGCCACCAAGATAAGATTGGTTGTGGGTTGAAAGGACAGGGACACATGAGAAGAAGCTGAAACAGTTGGGCTTGCTCAAGTGGCAGAGGAGAAGGAAATCTTTTATCTTTCTTCTGTTGTCTCATGCAGAGAAGATGGACACAGACACTTCTCAGGATGCACAGTAGAAAGACAAGAAGCAATGCACAGAAGTTAGTACATGGGAAATGTCTGACTCAAGATAATGAAAACATTTTTAACATAAAAGTAGGCAAAAAACAATCAGGTTGCTCAGGTGATAGTATTTGCATCCTTGGAGCTATTTAAAACTCCACATGACCCAGTGCAACCTGATTTAGCAGGACCTGCCTTGACCAGGTGGTTGGACTAAAGACCTCCATAGGTGGCAGAGATGATTCCAACCTCTCAACATCAGGTGCTGTAGCTTAAAAAGGCAGCATGTCTGATGGATGCAGTAGTATAAAGTAAAAATGTGAGTCGAATCATTCTCTATTCTATAAATGCTCTATGACATTGCATTAGACTATTGGCATCTGAGGTAGCCATCTGTGTTTCTCATTAATTGTTCTGATCACAGCCATTAACATAATTGTTTTAAATTGCTTATGAATTGGAAAAGAACTTTGCTGGAAGGAAAGGGCTATATAAAATGTTGCTAGTTTTATTTCAGGTAAAGGAATGTTTTCTACTTAGTGTTAGCTGAATTCCAGTAAGCACAAATTTAAATTTATCTCCCAACTATGCCAGATTAAATTTGGTTTTCTGTATGAATACATAAAGACAAAATAAAATGTTTACGATCTTAAGAGTGCTACAAAATGCTCTTTTTAATAATTCATGAAGTAACCAGAGTTATTGCAAACTCATTGTAACACTCTTTCAGTAAACATTATTATCTTGACTCTAGTTCTACGTATCTTCTGGATGCTAAAAGAAAATTCTATCCTGCATTCATAGCACCTTCTTGAATGGAAAGGAAGGAAGGATCACATCAGAAACTACGGGAGTAAAAAGCACACTGTTATCTGCATTAAAACACTTCACATGTGGTTATAATTCCCATTATATATTTTTTCCATGGTGCTTTAGCAATGTTTGAATCTGTGGTCAGAAAATGTCAGCCTTCTCTGAGTGATTTGCTTTCTGCAGGCCAACCCCCTTTCCAAACTGGGAAATGGTCTGTAGCTTCTGCAGTCTTACACATACCAATATTTTAAATGATGAACCTGGTTCAGACCCCTTGACATCATGAGGTACAGATGCTTTAAAATAATTGTATTTTTTAAAAGTACATATTTTCATCCAGTTTTGAAAGTTTTCAGTCCTGCCATCACAATTTTCAGCTTTCTAGCTTATTGAGCCATAAACTTGTTATAGTAAGTAAATGGTGAATTTCTCAAGTAATCCTCATCACCTGAACTGTGGTTGCAAGGGAACTATCAAATATCACAAGGCTTGTAATAAAATAATGAGAGTTGGCTAAGCTCTGACAACCCCTGTCAGTGAGACAACAATAGCTGCTCTGGACAAACACTACATCCAGAAAAGAATAAATTAAGAGTCAGTCAGGGAAAAGTGAAACAGAGAATTGGCAAAGGATAAACTCGACCAAGCTATGACCAACTAAGGATAAACTAGACCAACTTTCCTGTCTGTGTAATAGGAATAATAGTATATATATACAGAGCAGTGTTATTGTCAAGGATCAATTAATATTTGTGAAATGCTGTGGAGTCCTCTCTGGAATATGCAAAATAGCAATGTGTGCTAATCAGTGTATGTGCTGCTCCAAGGCAGCCATAGCTTATACGAGGGAGAGAGGCAGGTGAAGGGACAAGAGAGGGGGAAACATCCCACAGGGCAAATGGCAAGAAATGCTGCAGGGAGAGAGAAGGAAATCAAATTGCAGGGGAGATGGAAGGAGGAAATGAGGCCATACAGTACAAAGAGGTAATGCAGTGTAAAGACACAGGGCGCAAGCCCATATGAAATTGAACTGCTGCTCATGCAGTAACCTGTGGTTGATTGGTTGGTTGTTGGGTTTGGGTTTTTCCTTTGTGTTTTTTTTTCCTTTGGTTTTGGTTTCTTTGGGGGGCGGGTGGGTTTGTTTTTTTTTTTTTAATTTTTTGTTCAGTTTTGCTTTTTGAAAAAAAAAAGTAAGTATAACCAAAGAAAAACAAGTATAACCAGATGGGAGTATTTAACCGACCATCTGGAAGTACAGAGGGGAACTGTGGGTTCTCCAGGGTCTAAATCTTGCAAGAGAAGAAATCAAAATCATTCTACTTCTCTATTGCTGACAAAGAGAGCGTTGTTTGAGAACTGATTGCAACGTGGACTTGAACAATAGCTTTAGATCAGCGGAAGGACAGATTATTGCTGTGACATATGTTCAATTAAAACAAAAGTAATTAACCACCCATTAGTGTCATGAAAAACACAGGCTATTAAGAGTAAATGCTCTTTAACAATTTTATTATTTCCACAAAGCTGTTTCCAGTATTTTTTCTACCTCTTATTGATAATTTTTTCTACTGCATAGCCATCTGCATGCTGTTTTACATATTCCTGCTCAGCTTCCTTTACATCTTGGTACTGTAGAGAATTGATTAGTAGGGGAGACTGTGACAATACAAACTCTTCACCTGGAGGCTGCCTGTTGTCAGATTGTGTGTCACTGTTGTTACTACATGACAGCTAATCTTGCTTTTGGAGAACTGCTGCGCAGATCACAAAAATATGATCTTGCTGACTGCAGTGGGAAGTGTTGCTTGGTATTCTAGCAGAGAACACGGAGACTGAGGAAGCATCTTGCACTTCTCACCTCTAATAATGGATTTTCTGACTTAGTGGTAGAGCACTGTCACTGACTTCCAAAGTTTTCACACTGAGGAGAAACTGGAGTTACTGAAACACCTAGTAGTGTCTGTGTCAAGGATGAAAGCCATTAATATGTACAGAGAAGTTTGTATTATTGAAAGCATCTCATTACAGTATTAAAAAGCCTTATTTTTAAACATACTTACTTATCAAAAGTATTCTGTTCAGAACAATGTCAAAAAGCACAGTTATTTTTTTCAAGCCTAGCCCATGTCCTTTTATATCAAGATCCCTGAGACCCAACCTATACATTTCTCTTGCAGAATACAATGACATGTTTCAAAAGACTTCCCATGTTATAAATGGACTCCTTTTCTACAAAGTGTAACTATATTTTCAGCTAAAATTCCACCTTCTTTTAGGAGTCTAAAGACTCAAACAGTGATAACAGTTTAGAAATCTACTGTTATTTTCAACACAATTAAGTTATTATATTTTACATCCTATTGGACATGTCTCTTAAATGTTGTATATTTTACATTTGTGGAAATTTTTGTTCAGTTTAGTAGCGTAACATTTTTTATTTTGTCTTTTAACTTCTCAGATGTTGGTAATCCTTCGTGTAATAACAGGTTAACTGTTTGCCAGCTATACATATATGGCAAGACGCCCAGTATTAGGTGAGCTGTGAAAATGAAAGTATCAAAATATCTCCGTGTGTGAACTCTGCAAGAAAGAAATATTACCCTCTGCTTAAAAAAAAAAAAAAACAAACAAAAAACAAAACAAAACAGTCAAACCAAAACAACCAAAGACACAAACCAACAAAAACCCCAACAAAATCCAACATCCTTACTTTGGTCTTCCAAAATGAATGTAAGAGGAAAATCATCATGACCAAATTTTACCATCAGAGAACTCTCACCTGATTTATTTTGTTTACAGATTTGGTCTAATTATGGCTATTACTCACACCTCTTTGTAAAATATTGTGAGATTTACTGATGAAAAGTGCTAAGAAGTAGAATAATATTTATCCATTATAAAACTATACATCATAATTTGTATAGTTTCCTGTGATAATAATTTATTAATGTCTTGCTTATGATTACAACTAAGACTGAATTAATGAATGTATGAATAAAATGCATCACTTGTTTAACTGCTTGCTCAGATACTCGTATATCCAGTTAATCTACCATCACCCCTGTCATGACTCCCAGAGAGCATGTATAAGAGTGATGAAAATAGTTGTATTTTCTGAAAATGTACCCTCAGTGTAATTTACAAATATAATTTATTAATATAGGTGTTTCACTATCTGTCAGTCAGCACAAGATGATTTGATAACATGATTTTCCAAATATAATTCCTGCTTGTCTATTTTGTTCCCCAGAAGGATCCAATTTTACTCACATAATGTGTTAAGATTCTGGTTCTGTATAACTTGATGCAGCATAAGGTTTTCTTGGAATTATGATATACAAGTTGGGGAAAATTTCTTTTATGTCTTACTCTCTATTACCTCATGGCACAAATCCTGGAACATCTTTTGCCCACAATGTAAAGTGTATTTACATGTATATCATGAGAATGGTGGATGACATTCGCCTTGGATATGTGTCAATCAAAATACAAATGGTGAATTCAGATGGCTTTCTTCAAGGATCAGACTGCTTTCCCTCTGTCCCTGCTATTATGTCTGGATCCAAATTTAAGAGTTTCCAGAACAAGTAGAGGTATATAGAATCATAGAACCATTTAGTTTGGAAAAGACCCTTAAAATCATCAAGTCTAATTGTTTACCCAGCTTTGCCAAGTCCACCACTAAAACATATCCCTAAGTGCCATCTACACAAAGCAACCTGCTCTGACCTCAGATCTGACTCTGCTAGGAGCCAAAAGTTGGGCTGGAGACCTCCAGAGGTCCCATCCAACCTGAATTATCCTATGGTCTTCTTGTGTTATGATCTTGCAGTCATACTGTGTACTAGTCCAACAACAGGTGTGGTATGTCTACATTCAGGTAGTGCAGCAATAGTCCAGCCAATGGTGGTTTGACTGATTAGCAGAGGGGCAAAGAAAGTCAAGGGACCAATTCTGTAGTCAAGCAACATGAATGAAAACATGACATGCCCCAGAGTCAGCAAAATCATCTATAGTGACAGATAGATGATACAAGCACAAACATACCTGTACCACGCCTACATTTCAGCTTCTGAAGCCATCCTACCCACACACCTTAGAGTAAGATGGGTGCTTGCCAAACCACGAGATTATGAAACAAGGAGAGGCACAGGATGAGCAACAGCAGTTTACACTTATATTTTCTCTTTGCTCCTCTGTGTCTACTGGTGCCTCTGTACATTTGGAATGTAAGTTCTTTAAAAGAAAGAATGGAGTTTTCTAGCAGTGTCTTACATAGTGACTCAGGAGGCAAAGCACTCTGGCCTCTGACGTGTGTCCGTAGGTGTTACGGTAATACTATGTAATAACAACTACGTGTTCTGAGAGATTTCCAGGGCAGGGAATTATTTCTATCTGCTCAAATAATGTACCTCTGTAAGAAGAAATCTTTAACTGAAGCCCTCAGGATATGCTAGATGTGCCATTCCTCTTGGCAGCATATTCCAACCATTAATGTTTTCCCCTGTTAAATGTCTGTAATTTATAATTAAAATTTGTTTTATTTCAGTTTATAGGTATTTTTCTTGTTATGCCTCTCACTGTTCAGGATTAAAGATCCCACTTTCCAGTCTTCTTTTTGATAAGCCAAGCAGATTGCGCTCTTTAAGTCCCTCCATGCAAAGAATTTTTTCCAGCCTCAAATGATTTCTCGGCTTTCTTTTGACAAGTACACCAAAGACTAGCACAGTATTACCACAAAAATATGTTCAATGCCATATGTAATAGGTAAATAATTTCTCTTTCTACATGCCACATCCCTGGTTTTATAGGCAAAGATTCCATTATCTGCTTATACCGTAGCATTAGACTGGAAATTGATTTTTGCTACCCTGGCCACTGCCAGTTCTTAATTTCTTTTCAGTCACTGCTCTCCACAACATAGCCCCTCATCTCAGCAAACGTGAGCCGCTTACTGTATTTTTAAGTAACTCTACTTATGTCTATGTTAAAATACACTATATCTAAATGAGATGAATTTACCAAACAATGCAGACCTTATGATAACCCCAGACTGAATTTATTTTTCCATTTAGCTACTCATTTTCTCTTCACAGCACATCAGTTTTGCTTTCTCATTGCTGAAAATATCAATACATATATTTGTTTTTCTCGGTGTTAGGATCCCTGCCCTTTCCTACCAGCTCTCCTGAGCAACTTTATCCTTCCGTGCTGCTGTTCAGTGCATCCCATCTACCAGTTTCCTGAATAAACTTGTCTGTTTCCCTAAAGGCAGGGTCTGCAGTCTCCTGCTCTCCTTCCTCAGCCCGCACAGGATCACATACTCCACTCCTCAGTCACTACAGCCCAGGCTTTGATAACCAAGCCATTGATTACTACACCCCTCAGTACTTTCCTGTTAGTGAAGACCAGATCCAGTTGGGAATTACTTCTAGTTGGTTCAACCAGAATTGGGAAGTTATGCTTGATGCCTTCCAGAAATCTTCTTGTTTGCTTGCACTCTAATGTGTTGTACACATCACTAATGTGATGTCAGACAGGCTGGAATTCCCCCAAAACCCAGCGCCAGTGATCAAGAGATTTCCTTATTCCTAATTTAAAGTTCTCTTCAGCAGGTTGGCTGGTTGGTTGGCAAAGATGCTCCTTTCCCTTTTGTCAGGTGGATCTTGTCTGTCCCCAGTGACACAAGATATGACTGATATCTTTTCTCAGGCAGGGTTGGTTACCATACTGATCTATATGCATTACAGTCACTCTGTTTTCAAACCTCTGTTTCTTGAAGCATACACAAACACATGCACGATTCTGATCTACCCACCTTGTTTTTCCTTTAGCTCATCAAATATCTGGCATACTTAATTTTGGAATAATTCCAATTGCCCCAAGGGGCTTAATGATGACAATTAAGTGATAATTTCTGATTCTCTTCCTCCTTTCCTCATATTTTACTTCAGTTTAATGGTTGACAGTATAGAAGGTGTTTCTGTATTTCATCTCATTCTATGTGGCATGAGTTTAGTTTGCTTGTAACACAGCACCTCCATTTGCATGGCATTTTAGAACAAAATCAGTCTCTTTGTAGGTTACTAATTTAGCATCTTCCCAGCTGCTCTGCTTAGTCTCCAGCCACAATAGCCCACATCTGACAGATGAGGGCCAGTATAGCCACTTATGCCCTACTCTTTTTGAAATGTGGTCCAATACTATGATATCTAAATTTTCCCTTGAAACTACAGGCAGAAAGAGCACATCACAACAAGCATATTTTGCCTTCTTTCTCTTATTTATGGGCAGGAATAAACTTATAGGCAATCTCTGACTTTCCATCTGAGTGCCTTTCAAGATTTCCTGCAGTATTCTCTGGCCTGTATAGTTCCACTCCATGCCACATAATTGATTCCAAACTGACTTATCTCCCAGATAACCGTATCAGCTTCCACAGGAGTGCAATTGCTTTTCCTGTTTTTTTGCTTCAGGGAGGCAGCATGCTGTCTTATTTTTCTCATGCCACATTTTAAAGATTTTGTCTACTCTGGATGATAGAGGAGTATCTGCTGTGGTGTGCCTGATTAATAATGTAAGGGAATTGTTTTGGAGATATATGTGGCAGCACTGTATTTCAGTAAATGAACTGCTGATACCTGAAGGTTTGACTCTTCTAGCCGGTTAAATACCCATTCTTGCTTTTTTGCTCATAAATGGCCAGTCCAACACTTTTGCTTCTATTCTTTCCCATTCCCCTGATGCTGTCCTCCCCCATGGTTTCTGTGGCAACAGTTTCAGAATGTAGTCATCCAAGAGGTGCTCATTTTCTCAGGATACTATATTTTTGAAATATACTACTCTAGACTCCAGATATCATATAAAAGAATTTTATATGATATTTCAGGATATTTCAGGTTGCAATAGCATTCAGTTGTAACACTTTTTAAAGTCATATTCTTTATGTCTCAGCTGAAGGAAAAGTTGCTATTTCATTAATTTAGTTGCTAAAGAACCTTTACTTCTAAAGATCGCAGAATGTGCATTGACATTATTCTTAATAATAATGCATCTTGATCTTCTAGACATTTCCTGTATATTAAAAAAGACAGGATGGTGCATATCTTGGCTAGCTTTATGCTTCTTTAGCACAGGCATCAACATCTTGAACGAGTCATCCAGATATTTCTGTTAGAGTCTGAAGACAAACACATGATTCAGCTCTTCCCCAAGCAGTTCCCTCAAGGACTTGATACAACTACTCTACACATCAGACTTATTTCCAAGATATCTGAGGCTGGGGCATGCAAATCCCAGACTCACAGAAAACAGTGGGTCAGTCATCTAGAAATAAAGAAAGAAAGAGAGGAATTTAACAGGCACATGCCTCTCCACATCTCCATCCCCCTGAGGGTGACCCCAGAGGGGTGGCTTTTCCAGCTGCTGTTGGGATGCAAGAGGTCACTTAGAAGTTAGCTAAGCATGAGTGACTGAGTTGACAGGAAGCAAAAGTTTCCTTAATGCCATCCCCTAATTTACTTTTATTGTTTAGCTGTGTGTTACGCCTATTCACTCTCCTCCCCTTTCCTGGCCACACAGGAACTCTTTGCCTGGACGCAATTCAGCGCTTGCATTAAGCCATCATGGACCAACTTCTCTCCCCCGCCATCCAAATCTCCCACTGCCAGTGCTCACCTAGCACCCACCTGTTAGATTTCAACAAGTCTCTTTTTAGTCTGGAGAAGAGGAGGCTCAGTGGAAACCTCCCCACTCCCTACAGCCACCTGAAGGGAGGCTGTAGTGAGGTGGGGACTGGTCTCTTCTGCCATGCCTACAGTGAGAGGACAAGAGGAAATGGCCTAAAGCTGAGACAAGGTTCACATTAGATATTAGAAAAAGTTTTTCATTGTTAGGGTGGTCAGTATTTGCCATCAGGTATTGTCAGCAGATTGAGGGAGGTGATCTCTGGTCTGGTGAGGCCATATCTGGAGTGCCGTGTCCAGTTCAGGGCTCCTCAGTACAAGAGAGACACGGAGCTCCTGGAGCAGGTCCAGCACATGGCTACGAAATTCATCAAGGGACTGGAGCATGTCTCTTATGAGGAAAGGCTGAGGAACCTGGACCTATTCAGCCTCAAGAAGAGACAACTGAGAGGGGACCTCATCAACAAGTATCTGAAGCGACGGAGTCAGGAGGATGGAGCCAGGCTCTTCTCAGTGGCGCTGAGCAATAGGACAGGAGGCAAGGGGCAGAAACTGATGCACAGGAAATACCAGAACTTCTAGAGAACTTCTCTACTGTGAGAGTGACCAAGCACTGGGACAGATTGGAGATACTCAAGGACCATCCGGATGCAACCCTGTGCCCTGTGCTCTGGGAAGGCCCTGCTTGGGCAGGGAGGCTGGGCCAGATGCCCCACTGTGGTCCCTTCCAGGCTGCCCCACGGAGTGACCCCGTGCTCGGGCACTGCACAGGGTGCCCGGGGCGGCGGCCGAGTCACCATCCCGGGGGGTGTCCTGGGGGCCGCCCGGACCTGGCGCTGGGCGGTGCGGCCCAGGGGGTGCGGCGGCAGGGCCGGGCTGAGGGCTGGGCACGATGGGCCCCCCAGACCCGGGAATTCCCGGACTGCGGCTCCGCCACCCTGGGTGCTCCGCCGGCCGGAGCAGCGGGCACAGGGCTGCTGAGGGCGCTGCAGGGCGGTGCTGGGGGCGATGTGGGGCGATGTGGGGCGGTGCTGAGGGCGGTGCTGGGGGCGGTGCTGAGGCGGTGCTGAGGCGGTGCTGAGGGCGGTGCTGAGGCGGTGCTGAGGGCGGTGCTGAGGCGGTGCTGAGGTCCATGCGGGGCGGTGCTG
>JAWWTY010000001.1:47270482-47418515 GCA_035222235.1 Margarornis squamiger | reverse complement strand
GCCGGGCCGGCCCGGCCCGGCTCGGCTCGGCACTGTGATTGGGCGGAAGATGGCGCTGGGCGGATGGAAATCCTAATGACAGTCTCCAAAATCGCCTCCATCTGTACCATGGTGGGTGAGGGAGGGAGGCAGGGAGGGAGGCAGTGCGGGGCCGGGGCCGGGGCCGGGGCCGGGGCTGCCCTGCCCGGGGCTGCGGTGCGGGGGCGGCGATCGGGGGCGCGGCGGGGTTAATCGGCTTTGGGAGGCTCAGCCGGGATGCGGGAGCTGGGCTGGGCTGGGCTGGGCTGGGCTGGGCTGTGCGGGAGGGCGAGGCGTGTGTCGCCGGCCGCGGGAGTGCGGGGGAGCGGGGCACAGCCCGCCTGCCCCACGGCGGGCATCGCCGGCGGGTCGTGCGGGCCGGGGCTGCCCCTGGCGGGGGTGTGTTGGCTCCGGGCGCGGCTCTGGCAGCGCCCTGCTCCTCCCGGCACATTCCCCTGCACCCCCGGCCCCCGCACTGTGCCCCCGTGCCCGGCAGGAATCGCCCCCCTGGTTATCCCGGAGGGTGCGAGCATCGGCCCCTGTCCCTGTCCTGCAAGGGGGCTTCTCCCCGGGGGTGCCTTTGCATCACTCCTTCTCGTGGTGTGCTAGAGCCATAAGCAGGCGCACAGATGTGATAAGGCTCTCTTGGGTTGTTTTAAAGGGGGGTGGTGAGCTCAGTAGATTGGCTGAGGGAGGGATGATGAATTTAAGGAAGGAAATTTCCCTTACTCGGTAGAAATTACCACTTGTTATGGAAAAGATGTGTTGATGGTTGTGGTTTGTGTTGTCTTGCGTTTGTGCTCTCTTCTACCTATTCCGCGTCCCTATGAAAGTTCCTGTTCCCAAATCTATTTCCACGGGGGAAGGGAAGAGGTGGTTAAGGGGGAGAAACAGACACTGTCATTTACTTTGTTAATTTGTTGTATTGCCATTGTAATGTCTTATAACATCAAAGAGTTGGAAATACTTAGATTTTACACTATTGGGAACTGATTTATAGTTTTCATAAATCTCATTGTGAAGAGGCTTTAACATCTCAAACAGACATTTTGGTGGTGGCGCATGAGAATTTGTAATGAATGCCTGTAAACCCATAGGATGGGATTGCTCGGGTGATGGTTGGTCACTGGAGTAATGTTTTTTGTGACATGGGATATCACGTCTTCTAGTTTGGATTTGAAAAGTCTGACTTCTTGAATTTATCAGCTGTATACCAACATCTTTATATGGCCAAATGATGTAGGACGTGTACCATGTACTTCAGGAGTTTTTATTATCTGAAGTAGTAAGGTTTTAGGTTAGGTTGTTGAAGAATTAGTGTGATTGATCCCTGAGCTACAGTGATCTCATTATATTGCAGTTCTAGCTGACATTTTTTCACCCAGAATTGACCACTAGCCTTTATGTCGACATAAACTCAGTGCTGGCCTCTTGACTTAGACTGAGTATGAGGCCTCACTGCTCTGTTTCTGGATTGCATAAAAACTATAGGTCTGGACTGGACAAGCAGATAGTTGAAGATTATGTTTATTAGAAATGACATTATGTCTCTGGGATTTAGGTCAATCCTGAAACAAATTTATCAACTAAGAATCCTCTTACGACTGACTGAAGTGTCTATATACATAAAGCTGAAATTCTGATGGCAATTAGGTATTATCTGTCCAGTCATTATCATGTGCACTGAGGTGGATACACTCCAGGTAGAAGATTGTTCCTCTGGGCCTTTCTGATCCATGAACTTTAATAGTACTGTGACCTGGGACACCTAGCATAGGATATCTGCCGTAAAAGCTTTTCAGCAGTTACTATAAGATTGTTCTTAAAAATACATCAGTAAAGATAGTGTGAGGGAGAACCTGGTATTTACTGTGGAGTTGTTTAGAACAGTGTGGTTGTGGTCGGGCAGATCTATTTAATTTTAGCAAGAGTCAAATACTCACATTTGAGCATATATTTTGCAAAACCTAAAAGGAATGTAAGTGCTGAGTAATGCTATTTTTTTCTGGCAGTGCTTTGTGTCAACACACTCTTTGATAAAGTGCCAGACAACTACCTAAAAATTCTTACAAGTTTTTTTTGCCTTTCCCTATGCCTCTTACAAGAGCTCTCAGGCTGTTGCTTCTCTTCTTGTGATTGCTTAGTATGAAACCAGTAACAGGCAATTTTTGTCAAGAGACAGTTTGTGCCTACACAAACCTAGCATGCACATAGACGTATAATCTGTAACAGAGCAGTCTAGACCTATATTGAAGAAGCTCTTCCATTGCAATTCTGCGTTTCATGACTGGATTTTTTTAATCCAAATTCAAGTTTTGCTTCCTCTGACTCAGTTATATTTTGTGCATCTTCCCCTTATTGTTCAAGCTCTGAATATTAGAAAGCAGTATGCTATGTTCTGCGGTACTGGCAGGTTGTGTGAGTGCAGTGAAAGTCAATAACCAGTATTTTTAGTTTGCTACCTATGGTGCCTTTTGGGGAGGATCTTCCAAGAGGACATTCTGTCTACAGGGTCGGTTCCTTTGTATGCTTCATTATTAGTTCATTGATCTATGCTCCAGTGTTCATACCAATGATGACAGAGCTCTTTCTGTAGGACTGTGTCCTAATGTTGTATCCCTTTAAGCTTCCTTAAAATTCTTTGCTCTACATCACCACTCCCAAGGTCCTTTGTGCTGCAGTAATTACAAGGCTGGAGATTGTGGAAAAGCACTGGAAATACCTTTGCCCTTGAGTGGTTTAGCCACTGTTCTTTTCGAAAAATGGATGAGGTTAAAATTGCGTGGTCTTTCCTTTAATTATTTTTAATGTCTTTGCAGTAAAAGTAGAACTTGGTCTTTTACCCTCATCCATGCATTAAACTGCAGTCAAAGTCTTACCTGACTGAATTATATGGGGGTTTTATGCATGGCTGAGGAGTGATAAAGTAACCCATGCTAACTGCAATGAAGATGTGCCCCAAGCTATATTCACCATAAAATACAGATTGCATCTAGTACTTCTGACTTTGGCTTCTGTTGTCTAGAATCCAGGAAACACTTGTTAGCAGTTGAAAAGTATCGAGTCTTAGTGTAGCTGAAACAAGAAGCTAATTTATATCTCTGTAGCCTAAAAGCTATGAAAAGCCTCGAAGATTTCAGTCCCAGACATACAGAAGGAAGTTGTAATGGGGGTAGTACTTGTTTTTCAGTGTTTCTTCTAGAAAGTGGTTGATTATGTTAGCACAACCTGAAAAAGTGTGATGATATTTAAAAGCAGTGCTAATCTAGAAGCTGTAGCATTAGAAATGAAAATCTTCTTCATGTTTTGGGTGTCTGCCATTTCTTTCTCTATCTGCTAGTTTAGCATCTTGTATACAGGGTCAATGTCACTGAAGCTCTTCAGTGATAGATTCAGCCCCCCAGCACTGACATCAAATACATAGTTTGTGCCTAGGTGTTGATGGCACGATGTAACAGTGTGCTCTGCTTCAGGAGTCTGTCCATATCTTACAATCCAAATTTTTGTTTTGTTTTTGAAAGTATTAAGACGTGTGGAGTCGCACTGAATGGCTGGCTACTGTCCTTTTGCTCCCTGTCTCCTGTAAGGATACTGTCACCAGTAGTACCCTTCTGCCCATTTCAGTCACATTTAACAAGGGTGAAGAGGTTTCAGAGGTACTAAAGTTCAAATAGCCATGTGTGGAAAAAGGCAGCTTAGAGGAAAGAGACCCTGGAAGAGCCCAGCTGAGGAAAGGTTACAGGGCACCATCTGTAACCTCAGGTGTCGTAGCAGAGAGGCTTTATTAAAACTCTTAATTGCAGGAAAATTTTATAGCTGTGACATAGGTATGCATATATGGGCTTTATTATTGCTTAAGGAATTGTTTGTTTACAGTGGGGTTTTCAAACCTGATTGTGAAATCTGCACTTAATGTAAATTGATGTTTGCCATAGTCTGCAGCCAGCCAGAAATGGCTGATGTACTCAGTCTTGATCCTCCTAATTGCACTGTCTCCTCTGAAGCACAAATTACAATACTTAAACCTTAATTGATTATCAGATTCCACAGGAAAGTATACCAAGGACTCATGCTGGAAGAAATGAGGATTGAGAGTTACAGCAAGGAAAGAAAAGTTCTGGGGAAAATATAGCTTCAAAATGAGGAGGTGACAGAAAAGAAAGCAAAGGAGGAGAAGACTAAAGCAACACAGAAGAAATAGCATTGTTGTGGTATTCCTTTATCCAGCTGTCTGACCTGCTCCTGTAGCACGGGTGGCAAGAAGGAACATGTGCTGTGTCTCAGCCGCTGCATTTCGCTCTGGCACGATGACCTGAATCTGCCATGATCGGTGGACTGGAGGGTTCAGACACGTGTTCTGTTGTGGTGGTTCTGTTGCAAGCATGTGAAATTTTGGCAGTGTTTATTAGGCAGTTGAGGTAAGAGCTTAAACCACAGTAGGGAGGTTCACTCGTCTGTTGGGGTGCTTATCGGGAGAATATTTCATGATAAACATTACACTAAGGTTCAAGCACGATTGAGACATTTGTCGTCTTCGTTTTTGTAGATGCAACGTGCTGCAATATGGTAATAAAGGATGAGTGTATATTTGCTCTTTAAAATACTGGGTTTGTGACACTGGCTAGTATACTAATTTATTCAGGCGAATTTGTTTTGAATTTTCATCCAAATAGAAATTTGACTCTAATATAAAACAAACGTCAAATATGAGACACAAAGGAAAAGATTTCTGAAGTTGTGTAGCTGTAAAGCAGTATTTATACCAGCACAGGGAATTATTTAGTTGAGGTATTACTTAGTTGGATAATTTTATTTATATAAATGTTCCTTTTTCTTTTTACCTGCATGTATGTGTATATGCATCTTGCAAGTCCTAAGCACAAAGAAACAATGAAATGCAAACTTGGACTCTAGTCTTGCCAGCAGAATTTTGAGCTTTGTCAGTGGGAACAACTTATCCGATCACCAGACAGGGCTTGAATATTTAGGTTGATCAGTTACATAGTCTTTGTATTTACTTTTTTACATTCCCGAAGCAACTAATTTGCATTAAAGCTTCTAGGAATGATTCTGTAAAATTGTGGTAAAAGGATGTCTGTTCATCAATGGGTATTGTCTCCTTTTCTCTTTCAGATTTGTTGAGGGAAAGAGGTGTATAAAAGCCCTGTGTAAGGGGTAACTTTTGTTTTCCTAGCTTAGGAAGATTGCCAAGGTTAAATGCTTTTGACAAATGATTTATTTCAGTAAGGTCTATCTGATCTTTCAGTTTGGGAAAAAAAAAATCCAGATCTTTATTGTAGCATAGAACCAGAATGTTGTATTAACATAAGTAGACCAGAACTGGAAAACGTTTTTACCATTTTTCATAAACTCACATTCTTTTTGTGATTCCCTGAAAATGGGAGGTTTATAAAAGCAGTATATTTGTTTTCTGATGTGGAATTATGTGGGTTAAAAGAGCATGTGAAACATACTACAGCGTACATTTTATCAACAACTGCAGTTGAGCAAAATGTGTTCTGCCCACTGCCTCCTGCATTTTGGGTAGTTAGGAAAGTCTGATTTTTCTGAAGTATTAACTTATCTTTGATTTCAGTATTTGAAACACAAGGAAGTATGACTATATCTAGTTGCTGTGAAGGAAAATAGATTGTGCATGCTCAGTGGGCCTCAAAAAGATGGGTTTGGTAGGCATACCAAGTGTGAAGAGAAATTAATTTTGTGCTATGGTATAACTTCCCTTACGCAGGCAGAAGTGTTTTTACTTCGTACTCAATTAAAAGACCTTTTTTCTTAGCTGCACATGATAGGAATATACAGGACTATGTCTTAAACTAATTAGTTAATAAAATAACACTATTTTAAAGTATTTTATAACTATTACCTGAAACTATCCAAATTTTTAATAGTGAAATTATCAAATTGTGTATTACTAATGCATGTCCTTTTTGCAAAGAAATGAACAACGAGGATTATTGAATCCCACTCATCATATTTCACTTTCGCTTCCTGGCTAGAAACACTACCAAGAGAACGGCGTTTCCATTTTTGTTGCAATTGAAGCGACACGTATAAACTGATTTAATACAGCTGTTCTCTTTGCTCTTAATCCTGATTCATATAAATACATGGAAAAGTATGAATTCACATATTCTGACAAAACATAACTGGAAGAGTAGAGTTACGCATTTAACAGAAGAGTCCATCAATCACAATAGTTAATTAGTGCATTAGTCTATGAAATTCTGCATACCTTCATTAGTGGCACAGGCAAGGAAGAATCTTCTAATTTATAGTTTAAAAAAAAGTGAAAGCACTAGTAAGTGAGTGCTTCTGTACTGAGATTTATTTTTGCAAATTATAAGTAATTAAATTAATTTGTTTTAAAGGTGAAATTTTGGGTTTTCTCAGGAAATTTGCAACTCAATCAGACTAGAGGATAAAGCTGTTAAGTAAACTACTGAAAAGATGACCTACCAAGTTACCAGCTGATATTTATTCTAGAAAGAGATAGATCAAATCCTTCTATCCCATGCCAATAAGATTAACACCAGCATAAGATTCCAAGCACATTAGGCTTGTTGTGAATCGAGCCTTTGTAAGAGAAATTCTGCCTGCTAGGTTGGATGATAATGATAAGGCAGGACACTTTAAAACTGCAATTGTTTGCCTGCTTGCTGACATGTTTTTAGACAGTATTTTTAATGTTGGGTGGCATTCCAATTTACTATACTTTGGTTTGTATCTCGGGAGTAGTTTTAGAGTGCACAAATTAGATAGCTTTTGGAAGGAAGGAAATCAAACAACCATGTTCAGCTGCAGCTGGTGTTCAGTCACAAAGCCAGCCTCGAACTAACCTGGCAAAACCCCTCTGAAACCCCAAGTGTGTATGTCTGATCCTAAGCATAGACTGATTTGCCTTACAGATTGGCTCCAGTTAACTTACCCATATGTTAGCTGTTAGTGTGTCTAAGGAGTACTAGTTTGACATGTAACACCACAGCAGTGTGGCCTCTGAGGAAGTGAGAAAAGGCAATAATAAAAGTGGAAATAGCATTTAGTGGTATTGTTGTTTTAGCAAGTGAAAAACTAAACAAGGAAAAACCAGCATCATATGTCTGTGCTTTATTTTTTTTTCCATCTTTTCTATTGAAATGTGCAATATAACTGGGTTTTTAGTTTATTTTAGAACTTGGGGAGAATGTATGTCTGTAACAGTTGAAAATCAGGAAAATCCAAGTGTACTCAATTAAAAGATAGTACACTTTCCTATCCCTGCGTGTTTTCTGAGAATTGATTCTACTGAACTCAAATCAAACACTCATTTGGTTAATGTTAAATGTGTTGATTTGTAGAAACCTCAAGCTGTTTTGAAAATAAAAGTTGAGAAACTTACTTAGGGGACTTTGAGGGCAAACAGAAATTCTTATCCCTTGATTAAGAAATTAGCATTTAATGGGATATTTGATAAAACCAATAGTATAGCTTTTTAAAAAACTTGATGGGGGAGATAAGCAGTAAATGTTCAACTGGTCTGAACATGATTAAATTGGAGTTATTCATGATTTATCTCATATCAATTTGAAGTTAAACACAGGGTGAAGTGTACAGTAGTTCATCTTTACACCCAACTTTCATTAGGTTTGTGAAGATTCTTTTATAGTCATTCAGTTTAACATTGTTTCAAGGATAATTTGCAGTAAAAAATAAAAGTTAATCAAATCTTGATTTCATACTGTGTTCTTGTAAACACACCTTAGTTGCCGAACTTCGCACTTTGTAAAGCCATATTGCATTAACTATGACAAGTGAGTGTTCTCTGTCCCTGCACCTTCATCTCTGTTCTGGAAGGGGGGCAATGTAAGGCAGTGTTTGGTAATGTATAGCTGTTATGCCAATATGATGCTAAAAGTGGTAAATCCCAGGACTATTTCAGTAGTAGCTTTTGGGACTTACTTTGTCCCTCTGTTCCCTCCTATTTGTGAGTAATGACCTTGTGTGCTTCCACTCAGGAGGACAGGGGAAATCAGAGGTGGATGTACTAACCAAACTTGATGATGTTCCGTTCTATCCCCTGTATAATATCAGAGCCAGGCTGCAGTGTGGGGACTGAACACGTATTGTATGTCTTGTTCAGTGAGTCCCCCGAAGCAGAGAGGTTTATTTTGGGATCTTCCCTCAGCCCAGTTAAGTGGCAGAGGAATAATTCTATACTCTGCAGCATACAGCACAGCCTGAAATTTCCGTAGTTCCCAAGTCCAGTGAGTCCATCTTGGCTGATGGAAAGAGATACACTGCTCTTCTGCCTTAAACCTCTTCTGTCCTCTTGTCCAAAAGTTGATACAGTACCATAATAGCTGATGGTGTCACAGTGCTCCCCCCCTCCATCTGTATTGGCATAATGGGACCGATAATGTGTACTGTAATCATGATTGGGAAACATTTTGCAGCAAGAGATGGGTTTTAAAATAGCTTTTATGGGTCAGATGTGAACTTGCATTTTAGCATACTCTTTCAGTGTTTTTGCTCTCTGCAACCACTACACTGTGCACAGTGTAAGTGATTACTTTGGAGGGAGGAATAACATGCTTAATGAGAGAGGAAAAGAGAGCTGTAAAGGGAAGTCTAAGCAGCTTGAGGGTTTTTATGTTGGTGTAAAACATCCATGCTGGTTTGTACTAACATTCATAAGCAACTGCATTCAAACATAGATAATGCCGTGCCTTGAAATCATGTGCAAGTCTAAGCCTTGAATGAAGCGTCTTTGAATAATTGCCAAACCATAACAGTCTTGGAGTATCTTAGCATGTCTTTCTTATTGCCAAATCAGGATCTTCATTGTGCTAGAAAACTAAATACAGTATTCAGGTCTGTACAAAACAGAAACATCAAAGTTTATATCATAATATTTTCATTCCAAAGATAGAATAAAGCAACTACTCCACCCTAGCTTCAAAAAGAGAAAGACTCTCCAAAGAGCCTGCTATTGAATTTATTTATTTTTAAAGAAGTGGAGAATTTAACAATAGGATAAAAGGCCTCCACAGTTCCTTCTTTTTCTTAGTTTATTTGTAATTAATACCCACACCTTGCCAGAGCTCATGAGTGCATTTCAATAAGGCTGCAAAACTAAATATTCAAAAGTCATTTGAGGGTTTTAATCTTAAGTGAGGGTGACCCTTTTCCTGACCACCAGCATCTCCATTTGAGAACAGCTTCTGAAGTACTAAGCTCTGCAGCTCTATCCCCAGTAAAGGAGAGGCTTTATCTTACTGGATAATTGAAGGGGATGTGACTGATGAAAGCAGCTGAGGCTGTGCTGTGAATGGAGCAGAGCTGTACCGTCTCAAGTGTGGAGTTATGCTATTTTTTGCTCTGTTCTAGTTGAAGTCGATACCTCCTAATGGGCCTTTGACCATGTGTTTCCCATTTCAGAACCACTAAGGTAGATTGTGTAAAGTTCTGCAGTACCACAATCACATCATGGCAGATGCTACATCATAGTTTTGTTTTAATTTTACACATTTTGATACTGTTCTAATTTTAATTCTGTTCCACTTCTCTCTGTCTGTAATTAATCTGTGAAATGCTGTGTGCTGCTTTTAATGCAGTCTGTGATTTTGATTTAGTTTTATTGTTGTAATATCCTATGTAATGGATATTTACCAGGTCTTTGATGTAAAGAAAGAACTTGTTGGGAGGGAGTCACACCTGTTCCTAAAGTTCTTTGCTGAATATTATGTGCTATATTAGCTGCACTTAGGCCTGCTCATGTATTAGTTTGATAGGGGAGACATATATCAGTTTTGTTTTGTGCAACAGAAGGGATTTAGAGTTGGATACACTTGCTTTTCTCTAAAAGCAGTCACTGGAAGAGGTCATAGAAAGCTAGGGTTTTTTGTTCTCTGAATTTTCCAGAGTGGAGGTTTTTCTGTCTATAAATAAAAAAACCAAAACAAAACTTTTGCTTTGAAACCCAGTGTTTACTGCACAAGTTCAGTCAACAGCCATCAGATGGAACAACAGAGGAAGCAGTGTTACCTTCTATGACTTCTTTTTGAGGGTCTAACTTTACAGATTTGTTGGGCAAAGGCTGCAGCATTTGTAATGCACACCATCACTAGCTGTGCTGTGTTGTCTTCTAAAACTTTTATAAAGTTCAAGGTATTTAGCAAATCACTTTGAACATTTTGTATTTTTGGTGTAAGTGGAACAGACCAGTCTATTTGTTTCTTCTGACCAACCTGTATCTCTTAACTTTTTCTGAAATGTGCTATGCAGTATGAAAATTGCACTTATTAGAGGAGCTCACCATTGGGCCTTGTATCACCTGCTCTGCAATAGTATATTAGTGTAACTGTTATTGAAGAAGCTCAACTGTGAAAATAATAAACATGGAACATCAAAGCCATGTAATTGCATGAAAATACATGAAAATTATTTAACTTTGAGATGTTTTTGAGCAGAACATATTTGAAAATACGTGTAACTTACTTTCAGGTGTTTTTGAACAAAACATATTTGCAAACATCTCTAAGGTATTTTTCAGTTGTGACCAGGTGTTTCATGGGGTTTTTGTTGTTTCATTTATCCTGGGGAAAAAACTTTTTTTATTGTCTATATAGTTACAATACTAATATTTTACTGCATTTGACTTTTTTCTAGGGCGCCAATGCCTCAGCTTTGGAGAAAGAGATTGGTCCGGAACAATTTCCAGTCAATGAGCACTATTTTGGTTTGGTTAATGTAAGTTTCAGGCCATAACTTCATTGCTTTGAGCTGCCAGGAGTGAGTTTATTAAATTGCAAGATTGTGACTGAGTGAATAAGTAAAACACTGAAAGATGTAGTCATTGAATATACATTCTATTGAAAAGTGGTTTTCAATATTAAGTGTATTTGTTGAAATATGCTACTGAAATAATTGTTGAAATGGACTCTGTTGAATACTTTATTCCATTTTACAAATTGTAGGGTATTAAAATGGCCAAATCTATTGTAGGCTATTAAAATGTCTTAAAAAAGCACTATTTTAAATATGTAGCTTGTAGTTCATAATATGCCAATCCAAGTGAAATAAATGCATTAAAGAAAAAAAAAATCTTGTGAAAGACTATTGGTAATCCAAAGTGTTTATATCTGCTATTTGTATTAAGGTTAAAAAGAAAATACTGAGCCCAAAAAAGCAACGGTAGAAAAACATAATAAATTGTTTGATTCAACAGTTAGTTTTAAGGAATAATTTAAATTTCTGTTATTACTAATGAAAAATATATCTTTTTAGGACTTGCATTATACTGACAAGAAATATTAAATTATTTTCTATATCAAGGCTTCCAAAAGTACATATTTAAAGTGAATGGATTTAACAAATGCCATCATCTTGCTTTTCTTAATGAAAATAATTATTTAAATGTTGTCCTGCTACTGTAACATGTATCTCTACCCTCAGGTTCTTAGCACTGACATTATTCAAGAGTCTGCAATGGAGTCAGTAAACACTTCCTGATAAGCTGACTTAGATGCCTCTCAAACACCGTGACTTAAATTAGTGATTTCCTTTCTTGTGAAAATTGAAATGGCCTCAGAATGACACATTATTTCTCTCAAAAGAGGAAATACATCAGTTTAACTGTTAATACTTGGTAGTTCGGCAGCAGAGCCTAGGCTTTCCCTTTTTCCACTAACAGATTTTTCTCAAGTCTGTTCTTCTGCTGACAGGTAAATTGTTTTCCTAATTCCTTGTCCAGGTCCAGAGAGGATTTAAGACTTAAACCAGTAAAATTGAATTTTGTACCAAATCTTGATGTTTTACATAGCCTGTACCCTTAAGAAAAGTTTCAATAGTGGATAATCTTCCTAATATATAATAAATATCAACAAATTCTGGCTTTCAGTACTCAAGAGGGAGTAGGAAATTTGAAGGGATATCTGCCTTTATGTCATTACCCTCAACCATACACATAAGAAACAGGCAGCTAAGATATCTGAGAGTGCTTTTAACCTTCTGTGTACTACAGGAATGTTGCTTATTTTAGCTTCAAATAATAAAGTTTTATGGACCAAAATTCTCTGAATTGTAACAAATAGTCAAATGGGATTCCATTACATTTAGGGCACACTGATGCTGTTTTTCAGGTACAGCAGTTGGTTTAGTAAATTCAGTCATATTGTTGCTTGGATGGTTTCAGATCTGTTCTATGGGTTGTGTTTACTAGCACACTATGTACATGCAACATAATGTGTAATAAGCTTGCAGAATGTAAATCTGTTGGGAAAAGGAAAAGTAGCAAACTGTGGCCAATGGCCGGTTAGTAAGAATGAAAATAAATACTAGATAATTACATAATAAATTAAGAGTACTATTAGATTGAGAAGTGATAGAAATCACAGGTTTTTTCCTTCATTGATTTCTCTAATTGTTTTGTAGGAGTTGCAAGAAGTGAACCTCTTAGAACTTCATTAACATTTACTGCTAATTTTTTCTAATTTGTTTATCGATTTTGTTTGTCCTAACTTTGTCCAGAGTAATGGAATAAAGGGAGATAATGTGGAAGTCAGTAGCTCTCTTCTGATGGTGTGATAGCTAGACATTTGAGATGTCTCGAAGACAGAAGAGGATTTTAGATAAAGATGACAATTCTGAAATAGAGAACGGCCAATTTATCCAGAGGTAGTGTAAAAGAAGAGGAACTCGGAGCACTGTCTTATGTCTTCTCCAGCTTTGTGGCAGAATCTAGGGATTACTCAGAGGATGTGCTGAAAGAGCAATTTAAGGAGGTGAAAGAAGACTTAAGAAAAGGCAATTATGGGAAACATATGGAAGACCAGATGGTTGATGCAAATGGAAAATTCAGCTTAGATTTGAAAGGACAATACAATTCACTAAATCAGCAGGAAATATTTAAGATACGTGGTAAGATGAAAGTGTTGGTGGTGCTATGTCCCATGCATAGGGACAGTCAGGAACATCAAGTCTGCCTATCGCTCTTGTTTTCCTCTACAGTGCAGTAATGCAAACTATTCAAATCTATGTGCTTCACAAATTAAATCAATCATTTTATCCAGTGAGCATGAAATAAGATTTTTAGTCTTGAATTGCTACTCTGGCAGCTCTTCAGCAGTTTACCAGACTTCCAGAGCAGAAAGTTTAGTTATTCAGTGTCTTGCGATGGATCCGAGTGTTTTGGAGAAATCCCATTTCCTGGAGGTGCCCATTGCAACAACCCGAAGTTGTCAGACCTGCCAGTGCATCAGAGCTGTGAGGAACCCTAGAGCTGCACAAAGATAGTGTTCCAACCAGATCTGAGTTCTTGTAAATCTCTAGTTTGTTTTTGTAGATTTGTGAGGTTCAACAACCAAGTTTCTTCCCATTTGTGTGTGCGTCAGAATGAGACAGAGGAGTTTCTGTATCCCATACAGGCTGATGGTTTAAGATAGAAAATTACAATGCTGGTCTTTCTTACCATTTTCTACTGCTGTCTCTTGGCCAGGTTTGCAACAGAGCCAAGTGCTGAAGGCCCATAAGGCAGAATATAGGTGTTTAGCAGATGGTAGGGAGACTGGATCAAGGTGTTGGGTGTTTTTCTGTAGTGGAGTCAAAGATGGGAACTAAAGTAATAATGGTGGTAATGCCAGCCATTTATTCATTTGCCAAATTGCCTATTGCTTAGTCCTCCCTACCTTTCCCCTCCTGTTGTTTAGTACAGGTGCCAATGTTTTAATGATTGGAAGCATTTATTTTAAAAATATTTGGGGTTTTGAAGTGCTAAAGGCTGATGCTTTAGAGATAAAACAAATGTGAACTAATTAGATTTTCTTCAGGAATTTGTTTTCAAACAGTCTTCTATTGCCTACTGTCTTTCCGGATTTGGTTGAAGAAAACCTTTCATGAACTTTATCTGATTGCATTTATTTCACACTCACAGGCATGTAGGTTAACATACATTCGTATTAAATTAATCTGAATTTTGTTCATATTCTGAGTTCTTCGTATTTTGATCATCCCTCACTGCATGGTTACCATTCTAATTAATTTATCATCGGACTGTTCCTTTTTAAAATTGGAATCTCCTGAAATTTCTAATTTGCTTCCTTTTCATCTTCTGACACTTGCTGTAGAAATTTTAGCACTTTTCCAATTTGATTAAATTTTAAGAACTTTCTTAACACTTTAATGTAGTTCTCTTTTTATGGCTGTTTCTAATTATAAACTCATAAATAGTTAGCTTACAATATTAAATGTTTTGACGTAACCTACTATGTGATATCATTTGCCTCATGAAGGAGAAAAGCCCTTTTTTTTTCTCTTAAGTTCATTGACTTGATTGCAGTTTTGGACCACAAAGAAGCTAATATAAGCATTCTCCTAGCTTAAATAAATAAAAATAATGAGTGTTGAGTTCCTCACTTTTTAATACAGATCTCTTATGAAATCTTAATATATTTTTTTAAAATACGCTTCTCACTTATTCTTTGAGTGTGTCTTGGTTATTTAGAAAATAGTTCTTCATATTTCATCATTTTAAAATAAAGGAAAGCAATTAACTTGTAAGTTTTGTGATGAAATTGCATGGTGCTCTTGTTTGTCATTGTCTTAATCGAGAGAGAGCAAAAAATAGTTAATTCCCTGTTATTCCTAAGATGCAGAAGCTTTTAATGCTTTCTCTCTGTTGAAAGAACCTGCTCTTAAAATATGTCTAAACGCACTTTTTGCTATAAAAGTCTCCCCATCACAATACAGTCTCTGAATGTACTACTGCTGTGTGCTCCTATCTTTATACATAATGTAAATATGAACGTTATTTTACAGAATGTGTGTGATAGGTATGTGCTTCAATTTGCAGGTTGCATGACTGCAGCTGAAAGGCTGAATTTCTTGCTGAGGGACTTATAAAGATTTTCCCCACACTTTCAGCCTTAGATAATAGGTTTCAGTGGGGGAGGGCAGCATAAAATGAGAATAGCTTTATTCACCAGCAGCTCATGATGCCTTCACAGTTGTGACGGGCTGAATACAGTGTCAGTGATCACAAGACTCATGTGCTTAAGAACTCCAAGGAGTCTGGAGAAGAGGGACACCTGGAGTGTCCCATCTGGGGTGTGCTGGTACAAAGCAGCTTCTGGGTGCTTTTCTTGCTGACTCCTCTTGCTCCCTTTCAACTCATGGCTTGTCTCCTTCAAAGTGCACACATCTGGATTGTGCATTCTTTTCTTTGCAATCTTGATTTGAAACTACCAACTCCTTTGAATCCTAAACAAGCCATGTCACACTCGTTTAAGAAAACTCCTGAATGCCAATCCTGTCACCCTGAAATGAGAACTGAAAATGTCAGAACAGGTTAAAGCAGTTATTTCTGACTTTGATGACAGCTACTAAGATTGAAGAATCCAGTTTCTGTAGTGTGTGAGAAGCTCTCAATTTACAGCTGAATTTCTTCACGGTGCAAGGTCATGCTGTGCCTGTTCTTTACTGTTGTGGCTGACATGTGGTAGACGCATAGATATGTTTGCCTGGGTGTGTTTTGGGACTTGTGAAATTGGTGGTATTTGTTGAACATTTTGACCCAAATAAATGCAAATATACCAGTAAATTAAATTTACAAGTGGGACAAAATTTAATAATATTGTTCAAATTTGCCTAGGTTTTTGTTGTATTTACATGCAGTGTACAAGATAATCCTTTGTGAAACAGTATTATAATTTACTGCCTTGGTCAGGAAGCAACAACTTGCAGAAAGTTGGTCCCTGCTTCTGCACTCTATTATACTTTGGATTTAATTTTACCTCTCTTCAGTAATACAATGCAAACTAATAGATCTCTCTCTTATTTTATAGTTTGGGAATACATGCTACTGCAATTCAGTTCTTCAGGCACTTTATTTTTGTCGACCATTTCGAGATAAAGTCTTAGCATACAAGAGTCAACCAAGAAAAAAAGAGAATCTCCTTACATGCTTAGCTGATCTGTTCCACAGTATAGCCACCCAGAAGAAAAAAGTTGGAGTAATACCTCCCAAGAAATTCATAACAAGATTACGAAAAGAAAATGGTAACTTTTTTCTTTTTCTTGCATAATAATCATAGCAATTATGATTTAATTCTGGAACTGACACAGGGGAATACCTACATATTTGTTACACACAGAAAGTGTTCTTGGGACTGCAGTATAAACCCTAGAATAAGAGTGTAGCCCTGGAGTAATTTTGGAGAGAATTGGTGTCTTTCTCTCTTCACGTAGAACTGAAGTGTATTGTCACTGGCTGCTTATGAAATTGCTTGCTAGTTTTGCTTCTCTATGAATTTCATATTTGTGATCAAAATTCACTATAAGACCTTTGTTCTTTGTTTTAAAAAAATATTTTTTTAATGCAGGAGTCAGTCTCCCAAACTGAGCAGGTGGAAAAGATGTTAAGACTTCCTTGCAAGAATCTGGCTTAAAACCCCCCACATTTGTAAATTAATTTAGAATTTATGCAATATATAGCTTGGACTACTTTTTTAAAGGATTAATGAATTTTAAAATCATTAAGTAGTTTTGGAAAATTTCTTTTAAAATGTAATTGATATCCTGAATTTCAAGAGATTTCCAGAGATTTTTAACTTGTTTCCTATCAGTAAGGCTGATTGGTCAAAATGTTTTAGAAAATAATTTGATGTTAAAATATAAATGAAACTTTATAATCTATTGCGCAGTTTGGATACACTTTTATAAAAAATATAACTCTTTTTCCTAAAAAATAACCACTAGATTTAAATAAACTGTATGAGGGATCATATATAATACTGCTGCAATGGACATGTTCATACTACTGTAATCTTTCTGAGACTATATATGCAGACTGAAAAAGTGTTTAAATGGTATGATGACTATATCTGTAATAAAAGCAAGAAATAGAATACTCTAATGACATTCCTAATTTGAGGTGGCCCTTCCAGCAAGCGCACCATGAGTTGTAATAATATTGTTAAAAAAAAAGCTCTCAGGTACTGTACAGTCACTTACCTATGCAGAGTAGAAAACTGTCTTCCCATTCTTTGGCAAGTATATTTGCGTAAGTATGCTTGTATGTTGATCCATTTGCAGAAATAGTTAATTATAAAAAATGCAGAGAATCATTCAAATGGAAAGCAGAAGGTAAACCATGGGAGCCATTAAGTTCATTATAGAAAGTGTTCTTTTCAATTTATAATTATGTCAAGCCATTACAGCTCTACACAGGACAAGGCAATTGGAAAATCTTCATTAGAGAATTCAGATGTATGATACTCTCACCTTTTGTACAAATAAATAGCTAAATGCAGTCAGTCTGCAATTACGTGAGCATCATATATGCTTCTGAGTGCTTATTGTAAAGATATATAATTTTGAACCTTAAAGAACAATTAAAGAACTGAGTAGGTATGCAACACCAATCTAGAGCCTGTTTCAGTCAGTATCCGACTATACCAGGGTGGCAACTGAGGATATAATCTTAATGTATTCCAGACTACAGAGATTCTCTTCCATCTTTTTTTTCAATGTCTGAGTACAACATATATCCCTTACACATCTATAAGCTGGAAAGAAGACTTTTTACAAAGGCATGTAGGGATAGGGCAAGGGGGAATGTCTTTAAACTGGAAAAGGGTAGGTTTAGATCAGATATTAGGAAGAAGTTCTTCACTCTGAGAGTGGTAAGGCACTGGAACAGGTTGCCCAGAGAAGTTGTGGACATCTCTTCTTGGAAGTGTTCAAGGCCAGGTTGGATGGTGCTTTGAGCAACCTGGTCTAGTGGAAGGGGTCCCTGTCCACAGCTGGGAGGTTGGAACTACATGATCTTTAAGGTCCCTTCTAACCCAAGACATTCTGTGATTCATTATTAATGACCATAAAGTTTAACTGGCTGGGAAGCAGCTGCTGCCTTGAAGGTATACTGTTACATTTGCATAAATTTCTTCTAATAATTAAATGAACAATGTGTAGCTTTCATCCTGCTGTATGTTGTGCTAATTTACCGACTGGGCACATAGCCCTGAGAGGCCTGCTGTGAAGAACCTCTGAAGTGTTTTCCTCAAGAGACTTGTAGTTCTTGTTCTGCCTTGATTTACTTGACTAAATAAAGACCTTACAGTTGGCTGGATTGAACTTAGTAAAACTAAGTGTATGGAAAATAGTGTAGTAGTTCATTAAATAAACCACATGGTGCATATTCTTGGCTGACCTATTGCACTACTTAACCTCTCCAAATGATCTAGATTAGCATCAAGTTTTCTGTACTTCAAAAATAATTTGGGATTTCTCTTTTTTTTTCCTATCTAAAATTTTCTCCTGGATGTCATCAAGTGAATTACAGCAAAACTTCTGTGGAGTCTCTGTATGCATTTCAAAAATTAAGCTTCACTGAGCATTTTTTTTCATTCATCTTTATGGTCCTGTACACTGAAGGCTTGTCTCAGTACATTTGTGGACTGCAAGCAAATTGAAGTAATTGCACATTAAAGGCTTATATGATTTTAGTCAGTGATATAGAATGCTTTTCAAATTGGCAGGTAAATTTCCTTCTAACAGTCAGAGAGAAAAGAAGTAATTATTGCTCAATCTGATACAATACCTTTATGGTTTTCTTAGTCCTGTTCCTAATGTGAGAATTTCTACCAGCAGAGGATTTCTCAAGTTGCTATCCCTTGGGACTGCAATTAACTATGTTTTCATGGTATTTGAACATCATCAAGAGTAGATTTGTAAGAAAGACAGATCAACTTTATGCTTTAATCTGTATCATTGCTATACATTGCAACTCTGTGGCAATGAAACTGTCTCTTTCCACTTACTTAATCTGAAAAGTATTTTGCTTAAAAATGTTGAGAAACTCAGAACATGAAGCAGAAAGTAAAGTGAATCCATTATTACCTATCCAACAAGTTCACCAGTATTAAACGTGCCACATATACCAGTGTCCACAAGCAGTATTTCAGATCTTGAAATCACAGATCTACTTCCTGCTGTGGCTGGAAATACAGGCTAATTTAACATGGGTTCTGCAAATATTACCTTACTTAAAGAGCCACAGTGAGGTCTCCCTGGAGCTTTCACTTCTCCATTCTGAAGAACCCCAACTTTCTCAGCCTGTCTTCATAGGAGAAGTGCTCCAGACCTCTGATCATCTTTGTGGTCCTCCTCTAGACCTGTTCTAACAGATCCACATCTCCCTCGTGCTGCAGACCCCAGAACTGGACACAGCATTCCAGGTGGGGTTTCATGAGGGCAGCGTAGAGGGAGAAAATCATTGCCCTCAACCTTCTGGCCATGCGTCTTTTGATGCTGCCCAGGATGTGGTTTGCCTTCTGGACTGCAAGTACACACTGGTGGCTACTGCCTGCCTTTTCATCCATGAGAACCCTCCAGTCCTTCTCCACCAGGCTGCTCTTAATGAGTTCATCTCTCAGTCTGTACTCATGTCTGGGATTGCCTCAACCCAGGCATGGCACCTTGCACTTGAACTTGTACTTCATGAGGTTCAGATGGACCCACTTCTCAAGCTTGTCCGGTTCCCTCTGTATGACATCCCTTCCTGCTGTTGTGTCAGCTGCCAGTTGTGCTGCAAACTTGTTGAGAGTGCACTTGATCCTGCTGTCATTGATGCAGATATTGAAGAGCACCGGTCCCAAGACAGAGCCCTGAGGGACACCACTCATCACCGGCCTTCACTTGGACGCAGAGCCATTGATCATACCTCTGGCAGCATCCAGTCAAATAGTCCACCCTTCAGATCCATGTCTCTCCAATTTGGAGATAAGGATATCATGTGGAACCATATCAAAGACCTTACAGAAGTCTATGTAGATGGCAACAGTCAGTCTCCCTTGTTGACTATTGCAGTCACTCCATCATAGAAGGCAAAAAAATTGTTGAGTAACTTAGCATTTTTTCCTAATCCTTGGTAACCAGGTCTCCCTTTTCCTTCCAGAGAAGGCCCACATTTTCCTGGTCTTTGTTTTATCACCTGTGTACCTGTAGAAGCTTTTCTTGTCGCCCTTGATGTCCCTGTCCAGGTTTAATTCTATCAGGGCTTTAGCTTTCTTAAGCTGATCCCAGGCTGCTAAAACAATTTCTCTGTATTATCCCAGGCTACCTGTCCTTGCTCCCATCATCTGTAGATTTTTTTTTCGTATGTGCATGTTGTAATTTGTCCAGGAGCTCCTTACTCATCCATGAAGGCCTCCTTTTTGCCTGAATTCCTCTTTGGTGGGATGCATTACTCCCGAGCTTGGAGTAGGTGATCCTTGACTATTAACTAGCTTTTTTTGGCCCCTCCTCACTCCAGTTTATTGCATGGTGCCCTACTAAGCAAATCCCTGAAAAGGCTAAAGTCTGCTCTCCTGAAGCCCAGAGCAGTGAGCTTGCTGTGCCTTAAGGATCTCGAACTTTGCCATTCCAAGGTCACTGCATGGTCACAGCTGCCCTTGAGCTTTACATTCCCCACCAGCCTCTTTCTGTTGGTGGGAAGGTCTAGCATAGCACTGCTCCTCATTGGCAGCTCTGTCTCTTGGAGAAGGAATTTATCTCCAATGCATTCCAGGAACCTACTGGATTGCCTGTGCCCTGCAGTGTTGTCCCTCCAACACATGCTGCAGTGGCTGAAATCCCCTGTGAGAACCAGGGCTTGTGAATGTGAATCCACCCCTATCTGTTTGTAGAAGGCCTCGTCCCTCTTATATGGATAATGAAGCATCATATAGACAGTGAAAACATTTCTTCTTTTAAGTTCTCAGTCATTTCTGGAAAATACCAACTTCTAATGCCATTTGAGATGGCTGGTAGTTCAAGACATTTACCTAAGCTTGGCAGAGATAACATAACCCCTGTAGGAAATCCAGTGGCATCTGGAGGCTGGATGGGATGGACTATAACATTTCAGGTGGCACTACATGTACATCTCTGTATAGGTAATTGAATTGTGCCCTAGTTTTCTTGCAGAATGGTTCAGTCTCCTGGTAATTCTGACCAGCTGAGTGATTTCTGTCAATACAAGCTGACTTGCTGTCCCCTCTTTCCACCCTCTATATTTTTAACTTAGTTTGTCAAGTGTGCATTTTGGGTTGGTGTTGTATTGTCATGAATGATCCAAGATACGAAAGAAAGGACTGTTTTTGAAATTTGACTCTCATAAAATCTTTTTTGTTGTATAGCAGTAACTGACTAATTAAAAAACCTTTTGTTCTATCTTGTAGAGCTTTTTGATAACTACATGCAGCAGGATGCACATGAGTTCCTAAACTATCTATTAAATACAATTGCGGATATCCTGCAAGAGGAAAGAAAGCAAGAGAAACAAAATGGTCGCCTGCCTAATGGCAACATCGACAATGAGAATAACAGCCCACCAGACCCAACGTGGGTTCATGAAATCTTTCAGGGAACATTAACTAATGAAACCAGATGTCTTACATGTGAAACTGTAAGTCCGTGTATACTTTGTGAAATGAATTCTGCCATGTTTCGCTCCTTCATGTTTCGTGATTCATTTGTCTAAACAGATTAGATTAGTTTCTTTCTTTAGTGATTTTACATTTGTCTGAATATTTGCTTCTTTTTTTTATTAGTGAGAATATTTCAGATGATGCATGAATTGTAGGAAAAGACATTTGGTCAATATTAGGGAAATGCTCTACTGGATTTTTGCCAGTGTGATCATAGCTTCAAAACTTAGATAGGAGAATTCTAAATTGATGCATTATTTAGAGCAATGAAACCTGCTAGTTGAACCTGCTAGTTGAAGCTGTGAAGTTCTTCTCAAATTTAATGTCTTAACATCATGCATAGTGATACATTCCATAAAAACGTATTCTGAATCAGTTTCCATAGATTTCTAATTTTTAAATTTAAAGCCATTGAAATGGAGATACTATGGTTGGCTTTTGCACTGAGACAGTGGATTGGGATTCTCAAAAAACACAACCTAATGTGCAGGAAAAGTAATCTTTTCCTAGATGTCTGTCCACAGGAATTCTTCTAACACTACACCCTGAGAAATAAACTCTTTCTTTGAGTACACTATACTAAAATTTTCTTTGAGAAGTTCTACAATAAGAGAAAGAATGTATTTCAAAAAAGAATGTAATTGAATTTTATCAGCTTGGGAAAGAGTAAAAGCAGCACAATTTGAAAATTACAGTAATTCTGTCATGGTCTATGCCTTAGAGATTGTAAAAAGCTAAATAACTGGGTTTTGTATGACTCCTCATACCTATTTTCTTTAACTTAATTAGTAATGCACGTATTTCAGCATGACATTGCAAAGGAGTAATTCATCAGATATAAATATTTCACAGCATTTTTTCCATCTCCTTGAAATACCCCTTTTATTTCAAAGAAAATAGCTTCATAATGGCATGTGTAATGTAACTGCAGACTTTGAGTAATTTAGCTGCTGATTTCTAGCTACCATATTATCTTTTCTGGTAGATTTCCCCTCCCCTCCAATAAGTATTTCTTGGAAACTATCAATTGCTTCTCTTTTAGTTCTTGAACCTTTTTTTTTCCTTCTTGAATCATGAGTTTAGCTTAGTCTTTTTACATGACTGACATCATTAGTTTCCTCACTGTGGCATAATGAATTACTGCTGTCAGGATTTTGATCTAGGCACAGTCCTTAATGCAATTTTAAAATGCTCTTAACCAATATATTTTATTCGTTACCAGACGTATCACAATTTTGAGAATTTTACTTACACTGTTCAGTTCCGTTTTTCTGTGAGGGATTGCTGAACAAGATGCACCATGTTGGTTTTCCACTGTGCCTCCTTGGATAGTTGAACTTAAAATTCAGTGTTTTAATATACACTGGGTCTTAGTATATTAGGGCCTTTCCAAGCCCTAATAATCTGGAAGCTGTTTTGTCAGCTTCTGTCTAGTTGGTGTATCAGCTTGTGTCTAAAACACAGTGACCTGAAAATGAGCACTTTTGGACACATTAAGTAAGTAATATTACTGTGACTAGTGTCTTATTTTCAAATGTAGTGGATATACATGATTGTTCTAATGTTTATTAGAAGCTGTTGGCACTTACATTCTTTCTTTGTTTAGAAATATAACTTAAAATATCAGGAGTACTTGTATATACCTCATGTAGAAGATTACATAGCAACAGTAGGTGAATTAGTGCTTCTTAATAATAAGACAATAGCCTTAGTATATTTTTAATTTAAATTTGGAATTTAGTGCATACTTAAATATGTAAAGCACAATACATCTTTGCTCAAAGTGACAATGATTATCTTCCAACTGGCCAAACTTACTCAATGTTCCTAAAATGAGCATGGCAAAATTTTATTCTAATTTAGATTGTCCTGCTTATAGAAAAGAGCATCTTCCCAGGAAACACTGTTTCATTATCCTGTCTTAAAGATAAAAAATTCACTGGCTAAAGATTTATCTTCAGTTTAAGTATGGACAGTGGATTATAAGGAACATAGATATGATTCTTTAATAAAGAGTAGTCTTGTGGAACAAGGCACACTATTAAATGAATATGTTACAAAAGGAATTGTAAGTTGTCTTTCCATGCTTTTAATGTGATTTCTCGTTACAATGCTTTCACCCTTCGTTGACAGAGGCAGTATGATGAAATGAATGTAAATTTTGTGGGCAATTGCTGAAAATTATTTAGAAGTTAATTGGTTTTACAGATTTCTCTCACAGTTTAAGGAAGAATAACAGTAAGCCAGAAAATAATGTAATTGACTTCATTAAGATTTAATTTGAAACGGCTAAACATGGCCAGTACTTCTACAGAGAAAAATAAGGAAATTGTCTTAGATCAAAAGCATTATACATATCTGTAATGTTTTTCTCCAACTGATGGTCTTGCTCTTGTGTCCAAACAACTCTTCCATGCATAAAAATCTTTGTCTCAATTCTACTTTGAACTGAGAGAAGGAAATAATAAGGAAAATCTCAGCGGTCTCTCTTACTGTAGAAACAAATATACCCCTATTTTCTTTCTCTTTTTTTTTTTTTGAACCAAGATAAATAATGCCTTTTGTTTCAGCTTCTTTTAAAACTACTTTCTGTCTTGGCACACATGGGAGTCTGCAGCTGCAAAAGCTCTTTTGCCAGTGAGCTGATTCACATTGCTAGTGTAATTCCAAACTGTAAGAAATAGCAGATTCCATGACTGTCAGCCTTCTAAGCTTTCTCCTCTGTGAGGCTTTGGCCATCAGAGTGCAGCTGAGGTGTCTGAGTGCAGATCATGTCCTTCAAGTGAGAACAGCATACCATCCCCTTTAGCCAGAACACCAGAACATCCAAATTCTTCAGGTATTTAAACACTCCTCTTAGGAGCATTCAGACAGCTTTTTGAACACATAAGGGCTTGATTCTGCAAATGATGAGGTTTTCTAGTCATGTCCATCTGTTTTTTTCATTCTACAGATGATTGAAATATATAGTACTGGTGATTGTAATCTGAGAAATTTAGTGAAGGAGTGGGTGGGGGGCTGGTACGAGTGGAGAGTGGCTTTTTTTATATTCTTTTCTTCTTTTTTTTAATTAAAACTGTTTGAGTTAATGTTTAAAAACTCCGTTCATATACTAATATTCAAAGAATCTTAAAAAATATGAAAAGCAATTTCTAAATTATCAACATAAATGGAAAAAATCCACTTAGCAATAAGCCTTTGATGGTTCCTCATGACCATAAGTGCACAATAGACAGGCTAACCCAAGAGAGGTTTTTTAAGGCTGTATTGTCACAAAGAATGGAAATACTCCTTTTGTGAACTTCTCTTTTCAGTACCAATTTCTTTTTAACTAGGGCCAACAGTCCAACACATCCCTTTCCTCTTCTCCATATCCTCTCTGCCCTTGCAGCTTCTGCATGGGATAAAGCTGCCTGTGAAATCCGTATTGTTTCATGGAATTTTCTCTGATTAGACCAAGAGAGGAAGAATTATCTAATTGCATGTCTGAATTACACTGATCACATGACTCCTTAATTCCAGCTGTCCTAGCTGAAGACTGCAGCACCAGAGTAGTTTCTAGAACTGATTTTTTTTTTCCTGAGCCGTTCTTAATCCCTAGGCTAAGATGATCCCCACTAGAGTTCTTAGTGTTACAGATTCAGGTTTTATAATTCCCAGAGTGGTTTGTAATGGCATATTTTGCAGAATTGTCCACACAACTAAACCATGGTACATCCCTGAAGACAGGAAATGTGCAGCACGGTGAAGAAGCAGGTGGCTTTTTTTTTCCTACTCTGAAAATATTGAAAGTTTTCCATATATATTCTGTGATCTCTCCAAAAAGTATAAACATTACACTTCAGCATCTAAATGATTCAGTAGATATGATGTGTGCTGGCACAGTGGCGTTTTTCTACACGCACACTTACCCTTGGAAAGACTAGGTACAGAACAGTGGGAGGAATCCTTGCCCAGTCCCCTCACAGATATTAACAGAAGCTTTCAACCCAATTTGATAAGGTTTTTGATTTCCCTATGATACTAATTTTCAAAAATAGCTATCTTGACCATCTGCTTTTTTTTTCTTTCTTTTTTACCATGTATGCCACACTTAGGAGCTGTGTGTTTCTCATATTTTGATAATGAGAGAACAACTTTCCAACATTTTTTTTTTATTCTGAGTTGAAAAGGGAACATAAGCCTTGTATATTTTAAGGATCAACTTACATTACTTGTGCTGTAGCTGTTTCACCTTTCCTGCTTTCAATCGAGAAACAGCAGCCAGGCATCTTTTCTAAAAGCATTTACTTTTGTACCTAGGCAGAAGACATTGTCCTCAGTGACACTAAGGATTTCTAGATGCAGAGAGGAGACAGTAGCAGACAAAAGTTAGGGTTCCAGATAACTGTTTCCTAGAACTTTAATAACATAGTTGGTTTTCAGGGCAGCTGTGGATTTTGTTCACCATTTGTCAGGATTTGTGGTGGAATTTATTTTCTGCTTCTAGAATTTTCTGGTTTATGTAATTGTTATTCTTGCATTTTTTAGAGAATTGGCTATGCATTTTTTTGCCTCTCTCAGACCAAGCCCCAAGCTTTCATTTACCAAATTTAATATCTGCTGTTCATTTAAAAGTGTGAATCTAGCCAGGAAGAGGCTTCAAAATATTTTTGCTGCTTATTAGGTACTCTATGATATGCAAATACCTAACTTTCAGTTGGAGGGAAGTGCACTGAATAGAAGAATCCCAGTTATTCTGTTCTTTTGAAAAGAGTGACGTGTAGAAGAAACTTGGTATTAATGTTGTTGAGCTGAAATCACAGTATAATGACAACTGGCATTATATACACCCACAGACACATATACACTTCCCTCTTCCTGAATAAAATCAGAAGCAGAGATGTAGCAAACCTCTGAAACAGAAAAACAAATTTTTAAAAGGATTTTATAAGGTAAAAGAGTGATTCCATCAATAGAAAACGGTACACTGTAAAACAGGTAAATTAGAGTAACTCATGTTAACTCTGTTCTACTGGTTCTTGTTTTCATGCAGGTAAGCAGCAAGGATGAAGACTTCTTAGACCTCTCAGTTGATGTGGAGCAGAATACTTCAATCACTCACTGTTTGAGGTAGACAAAAATCTGAATTATTGTGATTTGTCTTTACCTGTTACCTAGAAAGCAGGACTTAACACTAAAAGCTCACAGTTCTATCGTACATGGATTTAAGAGTATAAAATTATGTTTATATTGTACATTTATATGGATATTTCATATAAAAAACTAGTATTTATAGCTCTTTTTTTTTATTCAGGGGTTTCAGCAATACAGAAACTCTCTGCAGTGAATACAAATATTACTGTGAAGAATGTCGCAGTAAGCAAGAAGCACATAAAAGGTACATCATTCTTAGGGAAGGAAATAACCCAGGCATTCCATGAAAATACTCTTGTATTTCCTTTTGTGTGTGTATGTGTCAGGGACAGAACATCTTTTTTCCCTTAATTTTTCTCACTCTTCTTCCACTTAAGTCTAAATTGGTTGCATTCCTCTTGCTACAATTCAGTGTGTCCATTTCAGTGAGTAATGAGAATCCATGTAAAGCATTTTGAGACTGCTTTGATCATTATTTATTTTACAAATGATAAAAAGAATGGTCTTAAGAGCAAAAATTAGTTAAAAAGACAAGTTAAACAAAAAAAAGGTAAAAATAAAGAAAGTTAGAAGTTAAAGACAGCAACTAATTGGAAACTACTGGCAATGATGAAAAGTCATTGATTGCATGTGACTTTTTAAACCTGGTTTTGTCTTGAAAATAAAATATTTTTTTCCAGTCACTTCTATAGTACTTTCCATCAGTTCTATAGTACTTTGAGTCTAGCAGAGTTCCCTACAGGTTGTTGTTAGTCTAAGTTTAATGAGAAAAAGGGAAGAAAGGTGAATTTTCAAGGAATTTGTCCACAGTCCACTATCTTTTGAAAAAGGATTGTCTTGTACAAACATATTTCCTGACATTCTGAAAATATGGTCTTAGTAGACGTCTCTGAAACCTGTGCTGTGTTGTTGAGACTTTTGAACTACCTGTCAGGACTGAAAGCAGTTCGAAAAACCCATCACTGTGCTGATCTAAGGCAGTTGGCTGTGCCAAGAAGCAGAGCACTCAGCTTGGTTGTTCTGTTAGTATGGGCAAGTTTATTGCCTGTGTTTGCTGCCAGGCCAGCTGTGGTTGGCTGAGGAGGATTTGTAGGCACTGATGTGAGATCTCCATACCTCAAACTAGGGAACCGGCCCAGTGAGCCCTCAGTAAAACTAGATTATCACTTTCTGGCTTTGACTGCCTTAAAATATTGCTGCAACATTTGTACAAAATTATTGTGCTGGAGCAGAGCCCTACCGTGTTTGGGTAGGAGGAGGTAGGTGTATAACACTGGGCTGTTTGTATCCTTTGGCAATTTAAAGTTAATGGCTTGATAGGAAAACTTGGAGTAATGCTTATGTGACAAAGTGGTGTAACAGTTTGTTTTAAAAAGCTTATTTGACTTGGCTGGTTTACTGAGAAATTCAACTGGAACAGAATCTCTGAAACAACTCTGTTGCAATACCTCTACTGTATACCAAGTGGGATCTAGGTTTTGCTTTTGGGAACTTGGGAAAGCTATGAGTAAATATGTTTGAAAATTGAATTCTGTGCTATGTGATCATTATGTCTAAATTACTATGTGAGGTCATCCTGGCTCTTTTTATATATTATAGCTTATTGTTCTAAATACATTTCCAGTTCTCTCATTTGTTACAAATCCCCCTTTGGTTTAGCAACACAGGACTTACTTTTAAACAGTAGATTATTTGGGTTTCTTTTACTACTTGCAAAAATTTTTAAAGACTTTGGTAAAAAAGATTTCCCGTTTGTTGATATTGACTGAGTGTTTTGGATGAATGCTGGAAACACAGTTGTTTTTGTTTTTGGTTGGTTCTTTTTTTTCAGGATGAAAGTAAAAAAGCTGCCTATGATTCTAGCTCTCCATTTGAAGAGATTTAAATACATGGATCAGCTGCATCGATACACAAAACTCTCTTATAGAGTAGTTTTTCCTTTAGAGCTTCGTTTATTTAACACCTCAGGAGATGCTACCAATCCTGACAGAATGTATGACCTTGTTGCTGTGGTAGTTCATTGTGGAAGGTAATAACTCTGTTTTAAGCACGGGATTTTTGTATAAGTGTAACTGTGTCTAAAGAAACAATACAAAGCACGTAAATCAATAGGATTTAAAGACCTCTTAAAAGAAAAGTTTCTTAGGAAAAAGGGTTGTGGGGAGAAGCTCCCAGTCCTGACAGAACATGTGGCTTTGTTGCTGTTTTCACAGCTCATTGTGAAAAGCGATAACTGTATTTCACGTAATGATCTTTGTATGAACTTACCTATGTTTGAAAAAACCCAAACCAACCACAAAATACACAATATCGTATAATTATAGTAACATTTAAAAACAGTTTCTAAAGGAAAAAGTTTCTTAGGAAGGAAAGCATTATAGAAAGATGAATTTATAAAGCATTTCCTTTAGGGTGGGTGGTTTTCTTAAGGCTCAAGCAACATTTTCTGAAATAGATCCGTATTTTATGAGTTTTGTTTATTACTTGGTTTTGTTGCTTTCAAAATAGGACTCAGGTTTGTATTTGATTTTGCTATATTCAACAAATGTTCTTGTGGCTTCAAGTCTTAAAATCAGGCTGCTCTACAAACTGCTTATTGAGTAGATAAAAGCCTCAAAGTTGAAAATTACCATTTGACGTGTAGAACTACAGAATAATTTATGTTGTGAGGTCAACCACTTAAAGCTCAAAGCAGGGTTAACTTTGACATTAGCTTAGGTTGCACTGGGCTCAGTTTCATGACTAAGAATGCTGATTTCGCTGCCTCTTTGGGCAATTTGTTCCAGTTCATCAATTTTCTCACAGTGAGTAGATAGCAGAGTTAACTAGACCTCAGATTGGCCAGTTGTGGACAGTTTTGGAAAGTAAGCCTTTGTGCTGCAATTTCGTGGGACACTCTTGTTCTGGATTTTAAGGAAAATTCTTTCTGACTGTTATGTTCAATTCTGACCATTTCTGCCTCCCTCACTCAAGCTGCAGTCTTGGGAGCTTCTCCATTCTCAGAACCATGGCAGGAGATGAACTTCGTACATTAGTTAGTGACTTAGTATACAGGCACGTCCTTCACAGGTGGCAACCTTCCATCCCTGATCTGGACATAAAAATTGTATGAGTGCTGTTAGCTGATCAAGGCGATTCCAGAACTGATTTAACTAGTTGTCCACATTCAGTGGTAAGGTTCAGCTGTTTCAGAAAGTGCATTATTTCCTTACTGGAAACCTGATGAGAAGTAAGGCATTTGGTGGATTTTTTTTACTGTTGTGGTTGTGGAGAAATTTCTTCTCTGCCATAACTGAAGAGCTGAGCATGATAACAGTTTTTATTGGGAACCCTTCTCATTGCTGTGCTTCTCAAGACTCCTAAACTGCCACTTTAATTCAGGTTTTCCTTACAGTGGACCAGATAAAGAGATACATGTAGGTGAGCAGCAGTTCTATAGATTTTTTCTTTTTGAAGATCAAAAATAGTTTGGGATCTGTTCTCTATGAAATATTGGAATGTTTTCTTGAGTTCTCTGTCTCTTTTTTAAAATTTCATTTATATTTTGGATGCCTGTGCTGCTTATTCCTCATTTTTTAGCACAATATTAAATATAGAGATGAGACCTTATAAAGATAATGTAAAGTGGAGGGTAAAAAAAAAAAAAGAGAGAAGAAAATCCAAACAGAGATTGTAGTGGTAGCCATTTTAATTAATGGTAAGTATTTCTTCAAGAAAAAAACAATTAAATGAAATACATTTCTACATACATATGTGTTATTGTCTGTGTTCTTTTCTAATTGTCTTTTACAGTGGCCCTAACAGAGGACATTACATTGCAATAGTGAAGAGTCATGATTTTTGGTTGCTTTTTGATGATGATATTGTTGAGGTGAGCCCAATCAGAGAGCATGTACCCACCTTGTTTGTATGCTTACTTAAAGTAAAATGACTGGCATGCTAATGAGAAGAGGCTTCAACCCCAGCCTGAATGAGCAATGACTTACAATTTGACTGTACAATCCTTTGAATTGCATTGCTACTTAAAAGAAGCTCCTTTGGTTATGATCACTATCTCTTACCTTTCTTTAATAAGCTGTTCTGTGGCCAGAAGGCATGGCAAATAAAAATACAGATTTAGTTTTACTGCAGTTCTTTCTGAGGACAATCTGTTGAATCAAGTCCTTTGTTCATATTTTCTAGGAGCTTATGATTTAACAGAATAGATCAGTGTGGTAATCTCTTTTATCAAGTATCCTGGATTGTTCCAAATGAAGGTGCAACACATATAAATTAGGCAGAAACTTCAGATTTTTGAGATTTCACCCTAAAATTTAAAAGTTAATCCCTGAGGCAGGAGCCTTTTGCTTCTGGTGGTATTCTTGATAATATTAGCCATGCTTCTAGGAATAGGAAAAAAAAATATTTGCAACTAATTTGGAACAGAATTCCCTTCACCAGTTTTGACTTTCTGTTTCATCTTTTATTCTTTACTTAGAGTATTGTTCTGTCATCTTCCTTTTCTTCCTTTGTCTATGGTTACGCGTGAACAGAAGTATGATTGTGCTGTCCAAGTGCTTTTCATGATTTTATTGAATTAAATCTATAAAATTAAGTTTCCATTTTCCTTACATTACTCAAGAATTGAATAATTAAAAAACCCAAGAACTAAAAAACTGAAACAGTCATTGGACTTACATTGTTAATTGGTCAAAGGTATTGAAGAGTTCTTCTACCCAGGTGAAATTATGGACAGTTTTTAACACAGGAAATGACAAATACTGAAATACAGAGTTGTTGGGAAAGTAACAGGATTTCCTCTGTATCATGTCAAGATACACAGTAACTTGAAATGTCTTGGTAAGGTCAGAAGTACATTTTCCTCCAGTGAAAAGAGAGAGCTGTAGCATATATCACATCATTTCACAAACATCAGGGACAATCTCTCTAATTCCAAATCAGTAACATATGGCAGTAATCTATTTTTTTTTCTCATAGCCCATCTGAAGAGAAAGGAAACAATCTTTTTGTTCTTAACTCTAAAACATTTCATTGACATTTAGGCCCATAGTTCATCAAGTTGGAATAGCTCACTCCTTCCTGAGAGAGGTTTTATTCCAAGTAATGGTAATCAGATTAAGTAAAATCTGCGTAAGTGAAAGAAAACTTACCTCTTTGCCTTTTTGTTGTTTGTAGCCTAATTGCCTTTGATTTAATATGTGGCAAGGGAGCTTGTTTTCAGTTTCTTTTATAGCTGAGAATGATGACAGAACCAGACAACACTCTTCACTTTCTCAACAGAAGTTTTCCATCTTTCACCCTAAATCTTGGGTATAGGAGGCTATCTAAGCTAACAGGATCACAAGCAAACATTCTGTGTGAAAAACATAGAAAATGTTAGCCTTCATTTTCTGCTGCCTTGTGATTCTCCTCTGCATTTGTTTGGCTTATGCTGCTTAGAGTTAGAAATGGCAGTTTGTATTTGCATGCTTCATATTGATAAAAAGTCTCAGTGGGATATTGTTTTTAAAATTTATCTGTGTGAAATCTGCGCAAGCAATGCACATAAGAGTGCACTTACAGTAGGTTCACTTAATACTTAAAAATTTAGATATAAAACGTATATAGCTGCCACCCTCTGTGCAGTTGGTGGCAGAGTTTTAAGAAATACTTGGTTTTATTATTTTATGTAATTATGTGAAAGTTAATTTGGTTTGGCAATAATTTTTAGAGTGGAACTTAATTTTATGTGTATACTATGCAAGATATTCGTACTTTAAACTTTTGGGTTTTTACATACAGAAAATTGATGCACAAGCTATTGAAGAATTCTACGGGTTGACATCTGACATCTCAAAGAACTCTGAGTCTGGTTACATCCTCTTCTACCAGTCTCGGGACTGAGGGGGAACTGTAGCAAAGAGAGATTTTTGTGTCTCACGTCTTCTCTATGGTGGAACGGAGCAAGCACTGAAGAGACGGAAAGCAGGGATCTCTAGGGGCAATAGCACAGTTTGCACACAACTAAACAAAGAATTTGGGGTTCTTAAAACTTTGGTATCGTTTTCATTTTATTTGCTCAGGTATCATGCTGACTACACATCTCCACTGCATCCCGTAAGCAAAAAGAGAGATACCAGCCACTCTTGCAGGAGCTTTCATTTGGGTAATACTGTCTCTGTGATCCTAGTTCAAAGCCCATTGAAGCCACTGGAGAACCTTTCATGGACTTCAGTGGAGTTTGAATCAGATTCTAGCTGCACTGCCAGATTGGTGCAGTAGGAGCATTAGAGATCTGTATTTTATACAGACTTTGTGTATAAAAGGTAAAGGTAAAGGATTCTTTGTGAAGTTAGTTTCCTGTGCTTAAGTTTGAAAGCGTGAGGTTTGGAGGGTTAACATGTAAGCAAGATTTATCTGGGCCCAACACAATTGCCTTCTTGATGGTGGTAGTTTAAATTGAAGATGTAAACTGTTGTCAGGGAGGCAAGTATGTTTTGCTTCTCTGAAGAAGCTTACGTTATTTATAATGTATGATCGGGAACAATCAGTCAAGATTATGGCTTTTAATCTCCGTATGGGGAAGGATTTGGTTTGTAATAGTTTATTTTTATTTATAAATTATTGTAACTTAGGATTGTGTGTATTGTCCTTTATTGGAAATTTTATATATTAATTTGAATTAAAACTACTTATGTTTAAATGTTAAAGAAGAGCCAATATAAATTGTAAAAGCAATGCCTACAATATCTAAAAAAAAATTAATAACACAGAAGAGAGATTTCCTTCTGGAGGAACTGGTATCTAACTGAGGTATTTTATTTAATAAAATTAGAATATTCTCTTTGCATTAATGGGTGAAAAAAAGTGATCAAACTATTACATAGAAGACTTTTAAGAATGCATATCATAAGAAAACGGTGGTGCAGTGGTGGTATACTGGTCTTTATAGTTCTTTGATAATTTTTTAATGGTTCATACTCTAATCAAATTAGAATGATTTGGATCAAAGCAAACAATTTTAAAAATACTGTTTCTTCTAAAAATGGATCAACTTCTGTTAAACATTAAATTATGTCTGAGTAATAAGAAGAAATAGGCTTGGAATTTCATGAGACTGAAGATACCACATTCTTTTAAAAGTAATAATATTTTAGTCCTGTAGAGTGAAAATTTCTGAAACTAGGCAGTTTACCTTGCTTCAGGTTTGTGAAACAGCATGAAGAATTAAATCTTGACAAAACACCTGATCTATAAGAAATGTGAACTATTGTGATTTGACATTCTTCACTTAGGAGTGCATTGTCTGACAGTAGCTGAATGTAATTTCTGGAAGGTCATAGGATATGAATTCCAGATTATGGCAATCAGGTCTTGGATGTCCTTGTCACTCCCTCTTCAGCTAGTGATTTTTACATTACTGTAATTTTCTATGGTTATTTTATTGATACTGTTACAACTTTTAAAAAGAATGTCTCCTGTCTGCTGCTATAACTATTTACTTACCTGTATCTTTTAGCTCAGGAAATGACTTCACCTATTCACTCAGTTGAACAAATCTTTTACAGGGTCACTGAATAAATTGGGCTATTTAGCAACTGTCATACTGTAACAAATTGCTTTTGTAAGATGCAGAGTTTCTAATGCCTTGGTTTGGCTAGGATTCTTTTATAGAATATTATGTATCATGATTAATCTACCAGCATTGTAAAGTAAAGCCTAAATATTGTGGGAGGTGCAGAAAAACATGAATGGAGTTTTCATATAGGATTCAAATAATGTTAAAACCTTTTTTCAGCTTTCAGTAGAAAAAGGGTTAGTGGGGTAAATCAGTTGGATAATGGTGCATGTTAGAAGGATGAAGTCCTTTGCATACTTAAGGTACAGCATAGCAAAAGAACTGTCATATTACTTTTTGCTAATTTAAAATGTAAATTTTGATTTTTTCTTTTGTTTTTTTTTTGTTTGTTTGTTTTGTTCTAATGTAGTTAAAAGCTGAGGTTAGTTGTTAAATATTTTATACCCTAACAAAATTTAAAACATTTTTGTTTCACCAGTTTTACTCCTGCTATGTATTTTTATAAGATACTGACTTTTATTTTGTATAGGGGTTTTGAGATAGTATTCCAAATTATATATTTCATTTTTCTTTTAGTGCAGCTGAAGTAATTGTAAGTTCTTAATTAAACTGATATCAGACACTGCAAGTTAAAAAAAATTAAGAGACAGAGAGATATGAAATATAACTGATTGGTATGTAAAACATAGGATTTTTTTCTTGAATGTAATACAGTGAGGAGTGTGGGAAAGTCGTCAGTTGTTGTAAATGGTAGAAATTATTTGCTGTGTAACTATGTAAATGTTAATTGGGACTACAGTCCCTTATTTTGTATATTGGAGCAAAAAACTTCTATTAAATAAAGTATGTTCTCTAAAGATATGTACTGTATCCTTTGTGGAGCCCAAATGGCCAGTCAGCTGCCTTTTGTGCTTTGCAGTGTTTTCAAACCTAAAAAGTATCTGGAACTTCCTGTATTTAGCTGACTGCCCTGAGCTGTGGAAGGAGAAGTGCATTTAAATACACTGCGTTATGTATTGTCCTCTATGTGTTGTTGCAAAACTCGTTTGATGGCAGCCATATTTTGGGTGGTGTGCATCTCTAGGATTAGTTTTTTAGTAAGTCATTAGTTTCTGAGGGAGAGGAAAAAGGGAGTGTTTTGAAATACTGTTCTTTCTGGACTTCTGTTTCCTAAAAAAATTTGTACCTTGATACAAAATATGCCTCTGAGTGACCTAGAGGATTTCTTGGATTGCCACCTTGTGGAAGGAAGAACAGAAGGAAAGGAAAATAAAAGTGTTTACAGCATTAACATAGGAGAGAGACTGACAAAGAACGGGAGTCCAGCATCAAAAGAAAAAGGTGCGGCTGGTTACAGTATCCATATATAATCTGGTATCATTCTTCACTTGGAGTGCACACTACTTTTGTAATGAATGTACCTAGAGTTTTACAAGTGGTTCAGACCCTGCCATATTTGTAGTTGTGATGACCCCATCCATAGCGTTCGTTGCATGGAAATGGTGACTTTTGGATGTTCAGGTATTTGTATGAATGGTTAAATTGAATTGTGTTTTCAGAAGTTGCTCATAAATCAGATTGCATCTCCATAGGTGACACTCAGGTCTCAGCACGTAGGGATTTGAGGCCACTTCAGATCCTCTGCCACAGTCTTTGACATCTGCATAGAACTGGCAGTTATAACACAAAATCCACAGAAGATCTGCATCCTTCTGGAGCAGCAGCTTGAAGCTGGACAGGACATCCTGGCTTGTTCCCCGTGTCTCTGTCTCAGTGTTCCCACAAGCACTCTTGCATACACACTATTTGGATCATATAGAGATGAAAGTCTGCATTACTTGGTTACTTTTTTTTGTGATGATGTTGTAAAGTTCGAAATCTGAAGTATCTGAGGTGTCTAGTTACTTTCCTAATTCCCTTATTAAAGGAACATTATCTTGTGCTATTTGGTCTGGTCTCTCAGCTGTAGGTTTAAGATGATCATGTAGTCTTACTATTGGGTGCCTCATCCTTGTAACTGAAAGGAATTTTAATACATGAAATCTTTGGTCTTCATGTGCCAGAAATTACTCAGCTTTTTACCTTTTTCTTGCCTTTTCCTACAGGAATTTCCACTTGCCCTTACCAGAAAGATCTTAACTGTGTGCAGTTATGTCATAAACTCCTCATAACTTTCTTCTTTCTAACTGTCTTAACTCTTCATTCAAAACTAGTAGTTGTCCCTTAGCATACTATACCTCCACAGCATGGATTATAAATGAACAGGGTTTAATTCTCCTGCAGACAAAGCTTTGTGTGCTTATACACATAAGGAGGTGACATCTTTTTTTCTGTTTAACTGCTGATTTTGTTCAGTGACAGAATTGAAAATGCTTCAACAACTGAGGATGCCAAAAAGTGTTGGGTGGTGGTTGGTTTGGGTTAGTGGTTTTGGGGTTTTGTTTTCATTTTGGGTTTTTTTTGGGGGGAGGGGGGTTTAAAGTTGTCTGAGAGCATTTATTTGAAATTGTATTTATTCATAGGTGAAAGCAGCAGTACATGTATTTCTTCAGTTACCTTTACCTGTAAGAGAAGAAAACTTCAGTTAAATAACATGGATGTTAATTATCTGTAGGCTGCAGTATTACCCTGAAGATACTTCTGTGACTTTTCTGAAAGTTTAAACAATTCAGGTGTGACTTGTTTGCTTTCAAAGACTGCCTTTACTGTGTAAGATGTCCACTTTTCCCCCCACATTTGCCTGGATTGATCTGAAGCCTGTAAGTCCTAGAAGTTCAGGCGCTTTTTTTCTCTCTTGATAATGCAGTATTGTGCAATATGCACATTTTATGATTTTGGCCCTGTAAGGCTTCAAAGCCCTCTAACCTCTCAAAGCATAATGTGAGATATATAATACATGAGTCTCTTTACGTGTGAGACTCCAAGAACTCAATTATTACTGAAATTAATATTCTGCATAATCTGTATTCAAGGGTTGTTCACTTTGCAGCAGCTTTGCTACTGATTGATTGCTATAAATGAATTATGCAAGTCAACTACCATGCAAACAAACACAAGCTTCATCTTTTAAATAGAGAGAGCTCTGAAATCTGTTGTTTCCAGTTTTAATGATAGAGTGTGGTGAGGCAGAAATTAACTTCCTTTGGTCTGTATTAAGAAATGTTCTTTGGGGGAACTTCTGTAAGAATGTGTTGGATATATAAGGAAGGTTGTTTGCAGACATCACCAGTTTTGAAATTAACTGAGTAATATCTTCCAGTTTCTACACAAAAGTACAAATCAATTACATTCTTTCTTTCTGTTTGGTGGCTTGTGATTGCTGCCTGCATAAGAGATTGTTAAGGGCTCAGAAAAGAGCAGGGTACTTTGTACCTGGCTCTTTGTTACAGAGCCCGTGTTGGCATCATTAAGGGAGCTTTAATTACAGAAGGATCATCAGTCGTGTCCTTGATCTGCATTCTTCGGTTTATGTAATCCAGGAGAGAGAATGCACAGCAGGAATCTGTCTGGAAATGGAAAAGTAGCTTTACGTTTACTAACACACTAAATATGAAAGCAACATCCTCCCAAAAGAGAAAATAATATTACATTTAATGCAGATTTCCCCTTATTTGGAGAATTTAGGGGGTGCTCAAAACATCCTGACATCTGAGGCTTTTTCATGCCTTTGTGTGTTTAATTTCCTATTTAGTCTACAGTCTGTGTTTGAAATTTACATCTGAACACAGATTTCTTAGGTTGATATGATTGTATTGAAGAGTGCTCCTCCAGAAACAATTTATGGCTATATGTGAACCACGTGGAATGTAATCTTTTAATAGTCTGATCTACAAGGAATTTTTGACTATTCACTTGAACTAATTTTCATATTTTCCATTACTGATTTTAGAAAAAAAATTACCGAAGATCTCCAAATATTTTTTTAGCATGCTGTATTCTTAAGTGATTCAATATCCAGGGATGCCTCAAAATCTCTGCTGTCAAGTATGGGCTGAATTTGTATGTCATCACATGGTAAGGCAAGTTAATAGACATCAACTGCTTTGAGGTGTGATTGTTAGGTTATTTCAGCTCAGTTTCACCGAATATTGCTTCATTGTAGTGGCTGCTTTAATCAGCTCTCATGAGATGTGCTAATGCCATTCAGCTCAAGTTGCCTACTTTCATGCATGCACACTCATTTGTTTCCAGAGGCTGATTATCCTAATGTTATGTCACTAAAGTCTTCTCTCTGCATCTTGCTTGTCAAGGAAGATTCCCCATACGCAGCTTCAGACAGTGTTTGCTAAATCACTGTGTGTTGTATTTCAGAGATCAACATTTAAGGGTTTTGTGCTGAAAATATGTGAAGCTTTTTGTTTTCTGATCCTCATGCCTCTGTGGTGAAAATACTCTTCGATATAGAAAAAAATATTTTGGAATCTTGGGATTGAACAAATACAACCTTGGTGTACCCTTTCCCCTTTATTTTTAAGCAGACTGTGAAAGGCATGCAGTGTTTCTCCCTAAGTTTGTTACGCAATCAGAAACATATTTGAAAATTAAATACTTGTTTTACAGAAGATGCCCTTAGACTATTTTTGACTTTAGAGTTTAGTATGAGGGCATGGAGATGTCACACAGGGGTCTCTCAGAATGAGAAGCAGGTTATGAGAAGACCAGTTAGGAGCTAGATGAGATACCAAGGAGGTCTCCCTGTGTTTGCTAATTCCAGTGTATTCTAGCAGGACCCAAATTTTGCAGCGCAGCCACCAAGAATCTTCAGTGAACATCAGGAGAAAAGCTACATTCAGCAGGACCATACTTTCTGTGCATATGCAGATCTCTGATACTGGCCCCTGCTCTTTTTCATAGCTTTTTTTTTATTTTTTTTGGATGAAAGGGAGACAGACTGTTTTGAAAATACAATTTTGAGATGTATAGGCTAGTATTCTTTTTTTTCTTTTTTTGCAAAAAATTCTGGTAACCTTTTCTGAATTGCAGAGTATTAGGGGGACATACTACTGGCTGAGATCAGGAAGTATGTTCCACATGTACATCACAACACTAATTACCCTCTTTTTTACATATAGAAAAATTCATAATTCACCAGAGGAGAAAAGGGACCAAAACTACTATAGTTCCTGAGCTGTCTTTTGTCTTTATTCATTATGAGATTGTGTGCAAGGTAATATATATTTGGGGGGGGCGTGGCCAGTTAAAGGGTAAAAAATAACTTTGGCATTTGAAAAATGTAGAATGGATGATAATTTCAGTGAATAATAGAAATTGTTAAAGAATATGAACAGTGGAATGTTGCTTTTGGACAAATTTGGTAACTTTAAGAAATAATAGCATGCTGAAAGCTTATTAATAAGGATTAGAGTGAGATGAAAAAAAGCGTCAGAGGCCTGAAATCTGTATAAACAATAGCAATCCCTGGGTGGGGCAGTCTGTATTATACTGGTTATCAGCCTGCACTGTGAGCCTGTGTGTCCAAAAAATGGCCTCTTCTTGTGTTTATGTTGTACATCAGGTACATCTGCATACCTGAAAAGACACAGCTCTTCATTTAACTGAATACTTCCATAAGGAGCATACCTGCGATAATAATAACAGCACATCAGTATTTGTCTTTAACTGCACAAAATACCAACTTCCATTTTTCAAACAGAGAAGGAATAATGTGAAAACACAGCTGCCATGTGTCCCCCCAAAAAAGGTAAATCTCAGTCCTGAGTAATCCTGGCCCACTTCAGTGTTTCCAATCAAGAAAATGTGTTTCAAAGTGCTGCCACAAATCTCAGGAGAACCTTGGCTTGCGTGCCACTTGTTCTGCTGTATTCTAGTGTTGCAGCCACCTACGTGAAGTGCAGATAAAAATCCCATCTTATAAAACATTCCTTGCAAAATCAGTGGTAAGCCTGGGTAGAAAGCTGCATAAGCTGGTTGCCTGCTCTTCTTGTGTGCAACAGGCACAGCAGCTTCAGGAACTGTGGTGGTTTTCATAGTCAAGACATCCTTGTAACTTGCTCTGTTTGGGGGTTTTTAACTGAGGGGCATTTAGCATCTGCTCATGGAGATTATCCCATTAAACCACAATTTGACCCTGATTTCCCTTGCTGGCAGGGCATGGATAGAAAACATTTCCTGATATTTCGTGGCTGTTTACATAAGTACCAAGAGCAGCACTTCATTTTTTTAGTTCCCTCAAGATCTGGGTAAAATTGTAGGCGTGACCATGCAGGAAGCTTACAAAAATCCAACTACTCATTAATAGGAGTTATGTATTTTAAACACTTCTGTTGATAAGAACAACAGATCATGTAGTGCAAAGGAGCAGGAATTCATGTGGAAGCAAGGAGTGCTGAAAGCTTGTGGTCTTGAATATCTGAGAGAACAAACCTTTCAAGTGCTCCCTAAGAGCATATGAACACACAAAAAGTAACATCTCTGTCCAAGCATTGTCTTGGAGATGCTGGTTCAATGCAGATAACTTACCTTTTCTGCTGAAATGAAAAGCACTGAAACATTTTTCCCATTCTGCAGACCAGGTCTACAAGAATCTTGAGACTCAAAATGTTTTTCACTGAAAATTATTTTGATGTTTTGTGATTGATTACGGGAATCTTTCTTGCAAGTGATTAAATTTGGTGAATTAAAGTTCTAAATCTCTTTGTATCACGGCTGGTTTTCCATTGTTGCTGTTATTTTTTTTAATTACAGAGAGGAAGATGTGGAGATTAGAAGTCAGCTGTCACATTTGAGTTCCATTAGTTTGGCAGATTGGTCTGTTGTGGATGTCAAGATAATGATAATGTAAATCACTGACTCTTGCTAATGGCCGTCTTGAGGGGTTTTTTACAAATCTGTCAGTTCTTAAATGCTTCTCCTAAAGTGTGAGGAGGAATTAAAAAACATTTTGACATATTCATGCAAACGTAAGCTGAATGTAGACATGCAAATGCTTTGAGTGTGGTATCTAAATATGGGTGTTTTCAAACTGCTCCTTTTATACTGGAAAATAGGCTACGTATTAAAAACCAAACGCTGTTGAAATGAAAGTGCCTGAAACTAATCATCTCGATACGATTTAAAATCCTACTTGCCTTCTGAATATTTTTTCAGTGTTAATAGTAGAAGTCCCCTTAAATGAAAAGGAGCTGTATAATCTCGGTGTCTTTGGAAACGTCATTGCAATGTGGATGCCTAATACAGAGTTGGAAGTCTAACTTGTTATACAGAGTGGACAATTTTGGCCTGACTTATTAATACGAATTTTCAGCAGCTTCACACAAGGTAAAGAATCCATCCCCTGGAAGAGGATGAAATTCTACAGGGCCACAGGACTGAAAATAAATTTTTGCATTATAAAATCCTTATTTTCTTAAAATCACTGGAGCTAGTAATAGCAATGGTCAAAACATTAAGTGCGTTCCAAGTGTGGCATAACAGCTCAAAAAGCACAGGTTTGTGTTTATGGATGATTAATGCTATTCATACAAAAAGACTAATATCAATAGCAGGAGCTTTCACATACTAAGTGTGGGTTCAACTTTAAAGAATCTTTTGAAAGCAGTCTTTGATCATAACTTTACTGTGCTCAGTTAATTGGACAATTCTTTCTCCAGAATTTAATCTAGTCTCCTTCAGATACCATTTTGGGCTGGAGAAAACATTAGCTATAAATTTGGATGCCTTTATAAATTCAAAAGAATGAGTCTCAAACTAAAACTGAGTGAAGTATGTGGCGAAGCACAGTTATGATTAATTCATACACAGGTCAGTAATAGCTCACTTTTTCCATATGGAATTTTAAGTCTTCAAAACTGAACTAATGAGCCTTGGAAAACTGTGCTTAGTCTGTTTTCTTATACTTTTGACCTGAAGTTTTCTGGTTTTGATAAGCATATAACTAATTGAGAAGAATAGTCCCCCCAGTGATAAACTAAATCACAAAATTATATAGATGTATACGTGCAATTCTGTGAAATTGTGTATGTCTTTCATAAAATACTGGAATAAACATTGATGATGTTGACTAATAAAGTGCAATTCTGGGCCAGTTCATTGGAGGATTTGGGTTTTTTGGTAAGTCATGTTTTGGTTGTGGATACACACCTACCCCTATGCATCTTGTGCCCTGAGAATAAGGTGCAGAATCTGGTGTTCTTGTTGCTGGATTAGAACTGGTGAGCAAAGAGGAATACTGGCCACTGTGCATAATATGTGTGGTCAGCTCCATATAAACTGCCATTAGTGTTGCCCTGTATTGCTGAAAATGAAGGCAAACTGAAACACTGTAGTTACAACTGAAAGGAGCAGGTTGTCCTGTCGGGATTCCCTGTGACCTGGGCTCCAAGACTGGCTCTGGCTGTCTTGTGGAAGGACAAACATTGGACTCTGCTACAGAATTCAAATACTCATGTTAAACTAGTCCTCCCAAAGCAGTGCCACGTATGATACGTGCTAAATATTTGATTGTCATCAGGAATTTTGCTGATGACTAACAGGGATTTTTTGGTTTAGAGTGCTGTTGTGAGGAAAAGCAATTGCATTCGTGTCAGTGATACATGCTTTTAAAAGCAGGGCTGCAGGAGCAGCTTTGTGGGAAAAGGGAATCTAGTTCTGTTGAAACATGTTTCTCTTTCCACATCAACAATGAAACCCAACAATTTGCTTGAGAAACAATGGAACTGCAGAAGGGAGCTTTGAAGGAGCTCCAGCTTGTTGAGCATGCAGTGGGCCACCTACCAAGGAGCACTTGTCACAGTAAATGTAACACCCTGGCTCTCTGAGCCCTGTGCTAGCTTCCAGTAGGGTACTGGCTCATATCCATGATGCTGTTCCTGGTCTTCAGAGTGCCAATAGGATGTGTCTCAACTTTCTCAAAGCCCATCCTTTTCTCTCTGTGAGATGATGGAATGGAGATCACCAAACCACCAAGGGTCAGGAACTGTACTTGCTGTGGAAGTTTCTCTTTGCAAGTCTGAACTTTTCTCTCTCCAGTTTATGACAATGATCAATTATCCTCCTACTGTATACCACAGAGAACAGCCTGGCTTCCATTTTCAGTATTTTAAAACCAAGGACCTGTTATTACTTAATCTGACCCCTTGTGTATCATAGAGCTACAAATTTCATCCTGTTGCTCCTGTGGGACACATCTAAGTGGTACATATCTCCTCATTTAAATTGTCTTTTGCTGGCTTTCTTGTGAGGCTACTTATTGGAACTAAGTACCCTTCTATTCATCTACCTTCAGAATTTTCATGTGACCTCACATATGGTCTGAACCAGCAATTTCCTTCCCTCCCATGTGACTAATTTCTCAATTCCCAGCCTAACTCATCCCACCAGCTCCTGTCCTGTTCTCCTCTTGCTCTCTCTCTCTCCTCCTCTGGGGTAGGTTTGAGACTTGTTTCCTCTGCATTCAGACTAGAAGAGGTTGGCCCCTCCCTGCCCAAGCTCAGCAGCAGGATGCTTCTGCTGCAGATTCAAGTCTAACCCCCAACCCCAACCTCAGCTTGTGAGTCATGAGTTCTACCTTTGAGAGATGCAGACTCACAGGCTCAAGGAACTCCATGTAACATGGGGTTAACCCTTCTCCAGAGCCTGAGCAATGCTGCCTGCCACATGGGATACTACCACTTATTCTGTTTTCAGCCTGGAAACTCTCTCCTGAGCAGCACTTTTGTTGTACTATACAAAGCTACATACTTTAGTTCCAAGATCTCCTACCTGTCAGTGGTCTGTTCTTCATCTTGATCTGCACTCTGGCTTGGACAACCACGTCAGCTTAATTTTCCTAACAAAGTCACAGTACCTTATCCTTCATCTCCATTTATGCACAATATGAGTGTTCTGCTTAAAGTTTAGTAATTTGTAAACTAAAAGCAGTGACTTCTCAGTGACTATCTTCTTCCTAAGAAAAATTATCCTTGAAAAACTTGCAAAATTATCTGATGTACTGTGCCTGCTGCTAGTAATATCCTATTTTTTTCTCATTTTCTAATTTTAATTTTGCACCACTCATATCCATTTATAGCTCCCAGTGAGTTACTGTGTTATCCTGAAGTTGTAGGGGGGCCAGGCCATTGCCACCAGTTTATACAGCATGAGTCCAGTGGGGCTGGGGCCCTATATGCTGGGGAAGGTCAGTCATAGCAATTATTATCTATGGAGGGCATTAGACACTCAAATAGGAGGCATTCATTACTGTTGAGTTTGGATTTATGCTTGTGTTCCCTGCAACAGTGATGGAAACATTTTTTATTATTATTATTTGTGTGTATGTGTGTGTGTGTGTGTGATGAATTTAGCTCAGTATTACTTCTAAGTCCTTTTTTTCCCCTCCTTTTTTGGTGGTGGAGATCTCCATCTGCCATGGGATTCCTCGTTCTCGGCTTCATGTAATGTAAAATGCATTGCCATTTTAACAGAGGGCACGTCAGGGGTTCCTGCTGCTGTGATTAAGCTGTGGTAGCGGAGGCGGGGGACACTGGAGGGGGCCCTGGGAGGCAGCTGTGGGGTCTCCAGCTGCCCTGCCATGACCCCCAGCCTCGGGACAGGGCAGCTTAACTAAACCACATCACCTGAAACCCAGCAGTTTCTGGGTAAGGAAAGGAGGGAAAGCTGCAATAAAACAACCTGTGTGTTGCAACAGCCTTTCTGTTTACAGCTGTCTTACTGCTGCTGGATTTAGCAGCAGGTCTGGCTCATCAGTTCTGCAATACCAAACCGAGCCTGCAGGAGGATTGCTTTCTGCCTCTCCAAGAGCATGCAACCAGCCCTGAGGATTTCTGGTTTTCTGTCGACAAGTAATGAGCCGCTGCAGGATGTAGCCTTGAGAAGTTGTGCTTTTGCGCTTCTGACGGGGAGTAAGATGGATGTTAGCCATCCATCCAAACAACACTCCAGTTCGACACACTGGTTTTTGGTGTAGAGAGATGGAGTTTCTCCAGCCACTTGCTGAGCGCAGGTTGCCGATGGGATGCTGCTGCTCCTGCCCTCGGTGGCAGCTGCCTCTCCAGCGGCTCCCCCGGCATGGGTAGCTGCCACCTTGGGGGACATGGCTCCCCAGCACCCTCCTCCCTTTTCCTTGTCAATATGAGAGCTCTTGTCCCTCCAGGGGAGGTGAACAGCTTGGCAGCGACACAAAAATCCGCAGAAACAAATTCTGGGGGAAGTGTTTTATAAACATCGCAGTAATTCTTTACAAAATGTAATCAGGAGTAATGAGAGGAGGTGCAGTTCCAACATGCTGCTAATTAGGCACTAAAAACCCAAGCACAGTTGTCAGCACCTCTGTCTCCAGTGATAATTTGAAATGTGGTATTCCTCCCGTTCCAAATCCCCCTTGATGAATAAATAAAGTGACATTCGGTTATAATCACATAAAGTTATGGCAAAACCCGTTCACTTTAAGCTGTTGCACATCTAAGAACAGTGTCTGGCAAAGTCAAGAGGACTCATTCCTATTACACTGAAACAAGAAAATATATTGCTATCTTTTTTATAAACAGTTACTGAAAATTGCACTTGTTATTTCCCCACAGCCGATGGCAGTAGTGCCACTTCCTCACTTGGCTAGAATCCAGCCCCAGCCTGTGCTGTATGCCTGCCATGGCTTGTTTGGGAAATCAGCTCCCAAACTGTAATTTATCCCTCCAGCTGGTGCCTGTGCAGCGTTACTGTAGGGATGTGCTAATTACCTGCTATTAATTCAAGCACAGACAAGCAAACTGCACTTTGTAATTTGTGGGTGGAATGAAGATACTGGACAGTGGTTCTGCCTTTAACAGCCTTTTGGTTTGCTTTCTGATGAAGACATTAAACAGGGCTCTCCGGTTTCATGTTTGATTCTCATAGGATCAAAAATCCCTAAATGATGATTGCCATTCCTGTTCTTAGTAACAGGTTGGATTAACTAGGACATCTAAGGGGGTTGTGGCTGTTCAGCATCCTTGCTCGTGGTTTCCTTGTGCACTGCCAGAGGCTTGGGACCCCCTCTCCTCGTCTCTGCTGCTGGCAGCAGCACCCTGGCACAGAAGTACATTTCCCAGAGATTTGAAGGCTGGGAAACTAGAGGTGAAAGTGTTTATCTCTTTGACATTCACCATAGAAGCAATAACAAAATCCAGATCAGCAATGGCATACAGGTTGGTAGAAGGTGCTGAATCTGTGAGTCTGGCAAGACAAGCTGATGGTTTGCTTTTACTTCACAGAGGAGTGTGTTTGTGCTCTCAGCCCCTGGTGATGTGCTGGCATGCCAGTTGCTCCACAGGATCCTCTCCTCATCCTCTGCACCTGGTGACTCCTCCTCACTTAGGGATGCCTTTCTTCATATGAGAGACTATACTGTGAAAAAGCTTTCCCCAAATTTTGTGCCTCACCCACAGCCTTCCCTCTTTCTCCAACAACTTCTGAACAATACCAAGGCAAGACCCAGGAGTCTCAAAGGTCATCAAGTTTCTCCACGCTTCACATGTGGTGGTGGATGGGTAAAGGAGAATACCCAAACTAATGTTTCCAGTAGCTGTTTATTTTAAATTTTTCATAACCGGTTTTCTTGAGGTATTTTCACTTCTGAGGAGTGAAAACCATCTTTGAGAGCTGAAGATGGAAAGAAAAAAGCTCCCTGCCAAGTGTCAATGACTTTGCCTCAAATCCCACAGATGGTTCCTTTACACCACTACCCTCCCAAGCTTTTCAGGTTGTTCAGGTTTTTATGACAGCACTGCCCCTCTGCCAAGGAGACTATGCATTTTTTTAAACCTGAATCTCATTTTATTTCCATTGTAGTTTGTGTTTTCCATTTAAAAAAAAATTATTCTTCCTCCAATAGCTCTCTCAAAACACACGTTGGGGCCTGGTTTTGCTGGTTATTTACAGTACCTCATTGCATTTGCACTGGGGCTTTTCTGTGCAGTTTGCCTTAGGGGCCTTCAAAGCTCAGCACAGGGAGGCTGGTCAGAGGTGGGGCAGGATTAAATGATGGCAGGATGTTTTGATCCCGTGGATGATAAGAAATTATTAACTCCAGTACCAGTGCTAGGGCCTTAGTTCTAGTCAGTCTGCCTTTCAGTGCTTAGTTGGTGTGTAGCTCTCTTAGAAACATCCTACTCTAGGGCATACCCCTGGTATAAGCAAATACCCCAGGAGTTTGCCACTGGCTTGGCAACCCAGCCCTCTGCTGTGGACAATGTCCTTGAAATCTAAGTTGGCACCAAAAGCCAAATACGATACCTTGGCTGGGAGTCACCCACCTGCCTCAGGGCAGCCCGAAAGCTGCACTGTCCTGCTCTGCACAAAGCAGAGAGCCAGCTCTGCTCCCCACAGGGCTGCACAAAACAGCAAGCCAAAGCCAGCCAGCATTTGCATTTCTGGTGCTCCTCTAACCCCTTAAATTGCACTTGCTGCTTTGAGAGTAGACATATGTGTTGAAGTCCCACAAATATTTCAGCAGTCATCAAAGGCAGAAAGAATTTGAGTAGGCAGAAACTTATTTTTAGACCTGATGATAAATCCATGGAAAAGGTTTTCTGTTTGCCTTGTGAATATCTTTCCATTTAATAAGAATTATTCACCCACTCTGCCACAGTTTGCTTGTCTGGAGTAGGCAATGACTTGGAGTTCCAGTCATAAATCCTCACTCTCCATGTCTGAGGTTCCCTCCCAGCACGGTTTACACCAGCCATCTTGGTGACGTGCTTGTGTCAGCCCCTCAAGTGTGTCTGACAAAGGCAAGGCGCAGGCAAGTGGTCTGTCAGCTTGCTGTGGTTGGTGGGGAGGAGGGGGACTTGGTGCAGCAGAGAATGGGACTTGGGGCCCTTCCCCTTTCCTCAAGCAGCTGAGGATTGCACACGACTTGCTGTTAGCAAAACAGACTGTCACCCTCTTCTTTAACTCTGAAAAATAACCTGTCCTTCTGGCTTCTAGAAAATCAGTGACTGCAGGGAAATACTGCAGAGAAGAGGAGAAGTTCTCCAGGTGGCAATGGAACAGTCTGCCTAGTAGACAGGCACACTGGCATGTGGTTAACCAGTCTCTTAGGTAATTGATGGATGTTTATCGAATTGGTAGAATATAAAGATGACTCTGTTATTCAGGGTAGGAATACTGGAAAAAAAAAAAAGTGGGAAAAGGCCTCTGGGCTGTGATGAGTGGTGGGTGTACATGTGGCTGTGAGGAGCAGTGGATACAAGGGCAGCATGGGTGGTGTGGAACACAAAAGCAACTGCCCCCTGTGTTTTCTCATGGTAGCTTGGGCCTCTGTGAGAATCAGCTTGTACTGAAAATGCTAAAAACTGCATATTAGCAGTCCTAACAGAGATACTGAAACTTGAGCAGAGATATGCTTGATCTGGAATGAAATGAAAAGTCCCTGGGGGTGGACGAGAAGAGGGCCTCCATCTTGAGGGGCTCCCACCCCATGGCCCAGAGCCTTGCCAGGGCTTTTTTTTTTTTCAGGGAGCACTGTTAAAGAAAACCATTGTCTCCCTTCCAGTTTTGTTTTCTCCAGGTCTATTATGTATAAACTATGTAAGACCAGGAACAGGACTACAGTCCCTCTGTCTAAGAGGAAACATCAGTTAGGTGTGAGAAGATTTCCACAGCAGACTGGGTTTGAGAGTCTTTTCCTTGCTCTGTCTATGCTGCCATGTAGTCTATTTTATTCCAGTGGGGAATGAGAGATAAAAAGGGATAGATGATGGCAGTCTGCATTGCAAGGGCCTCAGTCACTTACCAGACCTTTCAGTGAAATATTCTCACCTCACATGAAGCGTTTGTTTCAGATATATTATGTGAGAAATCAATTAAATAATGAGAGACCTGGCAGGGCAGGAATGAATGCCTGTGAGGAGAGAAGAAGGTGTTGCCTGCAGCTGCAGAACCCCTGAGGAGCTCAGTGCTGGGCAGCTGGGGCCAGCCATGGGTGGATCTATTTGGCATCTCCCCTCTGTCTCTGCAGAGCCCCAGCTGCCCACCGTTCAGTAGCCAAGCTCTAATCTGGACAAGAATGTCCATATCCCCAGCACACAGGGCAGCAGTAACATGCCCCCCCAGAGGGTCAGCCAGAATTCCCCCAGACACAGCTGGACCCAGCATGGGTTAGCTAAAGCAGCACATTTCTTTTCAGGCACAGACAAGTAAAAGATTCAGCAAGACCTACAGAAAGGTTTTCAAAATGCCTTTTTTTTTTTTAAATCCAAGTCTGTAGGAAGCAAAGATGTTATACTGCAACACTCACATTGAGCTGTTTGATTTAGTAGGTCAGGTTGAGCTCAAATGTAATTTTGTTTGTCCCTCTTCTGCCTGCTGTCCTCAGACACAGGCCAGCTTCCTTTTAGATACAGTTGAATGGTGAAAGATCTGATTTCCAAAAGCCCAACTTCCCTGTATCACCTGCTGCCTCCAGCAAAGTTCAGGAGCTCCTGGAGTGCATGAAAAATCAGAGCCCTGGAACATCGTGCACACAGGTCTACAAGAGCCTGAAATCACTTGTGATATGAGATCCCTGTGGAGCAAAAGGTTCATCCAGTGCAATGTTGCCCTTTGTTTTCCTTCTCTTTTTGCTGTGCCGCACTAAAGTGCGTGAAGGGTGGAGGAGTCTTCACCCGCGTGCAGCTGCTTGGAAAGGGAATGAGAAGGGAAGGAGCAGCTGGCTCTGCTGGCGTAGGTGCCATGAGAGGCAGTCATGGGCCCCTGTAGTTGCTTCTGGTGGAGATTGCAGAATAACTTGGAGAAACAGCATGCAAACAGTAGAGCCTTCCTGCTCAGTCCAGGTATTCTCTGGGGGTTCCCTTAGTCACCCTGCTTGTGTCTTCTCCAAGAACGGCTCTTGCTGTTGGGAGTTTGGAGAGGCCTTGGCAGCTCTTCCTCTTGGAAAAAGAGCAACTGGGAAGAGGAAAGAGAGAAGGGGTGCCTTAAAATGAGACAACATGGGTGGAATATCCTGCTACATTTCAGTCAGAGCAGCAGCACAGCAGTGGGGAGACAGGAAGTTTTGATGCTACCTCTCCACAGCACCCTTCAGCATTCCCTGTCTCTCTCTAGGAATGACTTCAGTGGGACTGCCTCAGAGAACTGAGTGTTTGCTTCTCTAGACTCTGGAGGTAAGCGTGAATGTTTTTGTGAAACCCTCTGGTGTTGCCATCTCCACACAGGGGAGTACAGGACAGCACAGCACAACTGGGATGATAATTCTTGCTAAACAAATTTGCTGAAGGATCTGGGTTGGAGATTTTGCACACTGCCAGATGGGTGTGAAAACATCTATGCCCTGATCTTCTAGGAGGGTGGGTGCTCTGGCAAGGCAGCCAGAGCTCCCTAACAGGATGAAAGCTCTTGCCAAGAAGCAGTGCCTACTTCTCTCCAGCTGAAGAGCAACATGCTCCTGTCTGCCCCCCTTTTCTCCCATCAGCTCATGTGAGATCCTAACCTGCCTGCTGGGATGGCATTGGTGCAGCTATAAATACAATAGCAATATTATTTACTTCAAATAGCCTATTTTCTGATTAGAGCAATCAAGACAGCAGTCACATATCTCATAGAAATCAGCTTCAACATATTTTTTCAATCGATAATGCTGCCAGCTGAGTCACAGGAACCCGGGATCCGGCTCAAGTGCCCTGGGGTTGCTGTTTTCCTAGTCCTGTGTCCACCACAGAAGCTTTCTGCTACCCAGCTGAGTGAGCATGATAGTGCCATCAGCACTGGGACAGCTGTGGATAAAAACCTTTTTCAGTAAGTAGTATCACCATTTTCTTGTGCAAACTGTAATGCCCAGGATAGCACCTGCTCAGCTCCTGGGCTGAAAATGCAAATGAAAGTACATAGGACCATAGAATGGGTTGGTTGGAAGCTCACTTAGTTCATGACACGCCATGGACATACCTTCTACTAGGCTATATTGCTCAAACTCACATCCAACCTGGCCTTGAACATTTCCAGGGATGGGGCATCCACAGCTTCTCTGGGAAACTCAAACCAGTGCTTCACCAACCTCACAGTAAAGAATTTCTTCCTAATACCTAAGCTAAATCACTCCTCTTTCAGTTTAAAGCCAATCCCCCTTGTCCTGTCACTATAGGCACTGGTAAAACTTTATGTCCCCTTGTCATCTGCCATATGTGGTATGTGGGTATGGGACTGTGGTCCCCCTTGTGCACATACCATAACCAGTCCCTGTCTGCAGGTCAGGGGGGAAAGGACCAGGAGGTGGCAGCTGGGGGCTGTGGCAGCTCCTGCCAGTACTCCCCTGTGGGTGCAGGACTGCTGCTGGGGTGTCAGGAATATCTCTTGTGCCTACAGACGTGGTGAGAACCTGCAATCTTGTTGCTTTTCTCCTCAACAAATTCTATGTAGGTGGAACCAATTATATGCAATGTACTTCAGCTTCCTAAATGCAAAGCATAGGAGGCTAAAATGCGCCCCAGATTGACGTCAGCAGTATTTCAAGTGTGTAGCTGAAGGCAGTATCCCTTTGATATCTGTCTATTAGTATCTGTTTTGCTGACGTCATGGGTAGTTTTTTCTTCCATTTGTCTGTTTAGAGAGTTTTTTGAACTGTATTTTGAGTAATGATTTTCACCAGCAGAATGAAAGAGAATTAGCAAAGACCAAAATGGAGGGGCATGTAGCTGTTTCAAGAACATGATGCTGTAGGAAATATTGCTTTGAGCTTCCTGGGCTCAGAAATAAGCTTAGAGTCACATTCTTTGGGGCTGTGAAGTACATTACACATCAGTCAGTGGAGTTTAAACTGTGCATGTGTCTCTCAGCTCTCAGGGGTCCAGGTAACAATTTTGCTTTCATAAGGACATCTATTCAGTAAGAAATGGTTTCTCAGTAGCTTTGGAAATGCAAGAACTGATTCAAAGCTGCACAGGCAAATCCATTTCTGTTGCAGAAAACAGGCAGGCAGTAGGGAAGGAGGAGCGTGGGGACATGCTGGGGCACATATTTGAGGGAGTTGAGGATGGGGAATAGCCTTCAGTGGGCAAGGGCTGAGATTTCCAGGTGCTGTTGGTAAGGCACATCTGTCTTCCCCTTGGGGAAGGCAAAGACTCCCATGAGGCTCTCCCAGGTCCTGCGAACCAGAGTCACCTTTATGGCCATCCTGCTGCCTCCCATCGCCCCACTAGATCAGCCCATGGGGAGAAGGTAAGGGATGCACAAGCAGTCAGGGAATGTAGCTCCCACACAGGAGGCTTCCCACAGGTAAACAGACACAGCTTCTGTGAAGGGTGCAAGATGCAGCCTTTCCATATCTCCATGACCTTGAGCCATCCAATGGGAGTGCCTGGGATTGCACAACAGGCTATTGGAAGATGCACACTTCTCTCTTGTATGGAAAATACTATTAATTCATACAAGGACAGGCACACTCAATAAGCAGCTGTCTCTTTTGCACCAAACAAGGTTTTCCAACACTTTAGGCAGCTCTCAGTGCCTGTATCCTTAACTGCTGCTGATGTTTCCACTACATGGGGGAAAAGATGGTGAAAAAGAACAAGAAGGTTTATTCGTCTTCAGAAAAAGCCAAACTTTCAGCAACCACTCACAACCTTCAGTCATACATTTCATGTGATAACACAATATTCATAGAAATGCCTCATGCTGTGGATTTGGTTTAAGCAGTAGCTTTACATATGCTACTTCTTTAGAAGACTCATATCTACCAATGAATAAAGTGTAATTAGTAATATGGACCTTTAGTGATGTTATTATAAACAGACTGTTCTCTTTGATGGTAACTGTCAGTCTGTTCTCTGTATCATTTCCCTGAAAGGTCTAGCAAGTACTTCTGCCCTCTCGCTAAGGCCACTGCTCAGGGAGTTGAGAAATGAGGAGACAACCTGAGCACAGAGGCAATTAGTTGAAAGTACATCTTATCCCTTAAAAAGCTGGTCCTATTAAAGAACACTCAGCCCACTACACTCAGGCCTGACAGAAAATACCCTGAGAGGTCATTTGGGAAAATTTGTTATGCAAAAACACCACATACTAAACCCACTCAAGGTAAAGGACATTTAGGTTCCTGAGAAATCAGCAGCCATCACCCAGAGGACCATCTATACTCACACCTCCTGGCAGCTCCTGCTCCTGCCTCTGCATTTCAGTCCTTTTCAGTATTCCACAGCCATCACACACCACTATACCCCGTGGCACTGCCCATCTCAGGTACTGAGAAACAAGGAAAAAGTGCTCACTGACCTTCATATAATCACAGGGTTACAGAATGGTTTGGGTCAGAAGGGACCTTTAAAGAATGTCTAATTCCAACCCCCACTCCCCCTGCCCTGCCTTGAGCAGGGACATCTTCCACTAGATCAGGTGGTTCAAAGCCCCACCCAACCTGCCTGGAACACTTCCAGTCATTTGTCAAGAGCCCTGGCTCAGTGAGGAGGTCCCAGAGCACTGAAGGTTAGCAAATGTGAGGGAGGATCCGGGGAGCTACAGGCCTGTCAGCCTGACCTTGGTGCTGTGGAAAGTCATGGAGCAGATCATCTTGAGTGCCATCATGCACCATATGCAGGAAAACAAGGGGATCAGGCCCAACCACCATGGGCTTGTGAAAGGCAGGTCCTGCTCCACCAACCTGAACTCCTTCTATGAAAAGGTGACTCAGGGGATGAGGGAAAGGCTCTGGATGTTGTCTGCCTGGACTTCAGTAAAGCCTTTGACACAATTTTCCACAGCACAAGTGTGTCTGGGGCACAATCTTATGAGGAGCAGCTGAGGGAGCTGGGTGTGTTTAACCTGGAGAAAAGAAGGCTCAAGGGAGAATTTTATTGCTCTCTACAACTACGTGAAAGGAGATGGTAGTGAGGTAGGGGTCAGTCATTCCTCCCAGGAAAGAGGTGATAGGACAAGAAGAAATTAGCTCAGGTTGCATGCTAGGGGTGGTTTACATTGGGTATTAGGAAAAATTTCTTCCCTGAAACAGTCATCAAGCATTGGAACAGGCTGCCCAAGGAAGTGGTTGAGTCACCATCCCTGGAAGTATTTAAAAGGTGTGCAGATGTGGCACCTGGTGACATGGTTTAGTGGTGGACTTGGCAGAGCTGGGTTAGCAGTTGGATTTGATGATCTTAGAGGTCTTTTCCATCCTAAATTATTCTATGATTTTCTTTCTCCCCATCCAGCACTGTTTTCCCCAGCACTCCAGCACTGCCTGCCTCTGAATTCAGCCACCTCCCATATCCTCCTGCCTAGTCCCCAGGGCTGTCTTCCAATCCCTGCCTGCAGACCTTCTTAGTGCTGGTACAGGTCACTCCTGTGGCAGCAGCACTTAGGGAGTCCTGAATGGCTGAGCAGAAGCTTCTGCCTCAGAGACCAAGCCTAGCATGTGGAATGGAGACTGGAGCTGTGAGTGAATGTGGGGGGATGCTTTGCACAGGGAAGTGTCTGAACATAGCGGGCTCAGAAAAGAAGATGGGGGCAAGTGCAAACTGAGGTCCAGAATGTGTCCAAAGCATCATGGGACCTCCAAACATGCCAGTCACATCAGCCAGCAGCCCTAGGGATGCAAAGATTCCTCCAGAAGCAGGTCCTTTGAAGCCACTAATGCTCAAAACTGTGGTAGTTCCCCTTACTTCATGCTTGCAAGTGGGGTGGAGGAATTTTGGCTCATTGTGTTCCAAGTCCACCTGAATCTCATACCTACCATCCAAAAGTCAACACAGAGTTAAAACTGATAAATTTAGTCACAAAAAAACTTCCTTAACTGCAACAAATGTCTACACAGTGAGGAAAGGCTCTTAGCCTTGCCTAAAAGTACTGTCCTGGGCTGGGGAGCATCTCTCCATAAATGAGCAGAAGATAAGTAACCTGCATTGATGCAGATGGAGCAATGCCACTCTGCCCTGTCTGCTTGGTGAAGCCATTAGCTGTGCTGCGTTTCATCTTGGGGAAGTATCCAGACATAGGCTTGCACTAGGTTTATTTTCTTTTCGTTGATTCTTTCTCAGTCACACCCAGAAAATGCAGCTCATCTGACTGATAAGAACCTCCTCAAAGCACACCGTATTTAGTGTTAAATGCAGGCAGATCAGTGCCTTGCTTCAGTCATCCTTACACATGAAAGCCGGCAAAGGATAAAGCAGTAATGAGCAAGGAAGCAGAAAGATCAGTGGAGCAAGGAAGCTGTGGCAGGGACTGTGTCGTGACAATCTTGTTAGTCAGAGGGACAGTCATGCTGGGGTGACTCAGCTTGGGAAAATGTACTTTTTTGATGACTTAATAAAATATTGTTTAATTTTTGGATTTTTTAATTTAAATAATTGCTGTTACTGATTTCTTACTAGTGGGTATCAAGGAAAGGGAGCATGATGGCACTAGCTATCTAGTAGACTTGTAACTATCACTTCAAAACAGGCTCCATGCGGTGCCACTGTAGCTTAGGCTTTCATTTATGCCTAAATCATCATTATGCCAAAATCATCCCTGTGATTTTGGTGGTTTTACAATTTTTTCAAGTAGGCACCATTTTCTCATGTGGGTAGTTTACCTTGAGCTCATTATTAGTAACAGCATTGTGGTGTTTCAGCTGTTTCCAAGAACTAAATTAGGCAGAAATGTTCTGCAGATCACTGTTTTCTATATCGCAGGAGGTGATAGTGGGTGTTCTGGTCTCAAAACACCACCACAAGTCATCAGCGCTTTTGAAAATTATCAGCTTCTGCTTTCTCATATGTTCCCCAGAGACTTCTCCAAATTCAGCATCTCTGTGGGTGCTTTATGCCAGCACTGAGCCTGCTCTGCCTTGGCACATTGCTGGTGTGCTGTCCATCCTGCACACTGGCCATCTCTAGGGGACAATGACCCATGCTTCCTCCACAGATCAGCCAGAGCAGAACTTTCTCAGTAATAGTTTATTTCAGCTCCTGGGTGCCATAGACCAGAGGCCAGAAAGACTCTCAGCCCTCTGCTTTTGATACTTCTCCCACTGGCACAGAGAAGCAAGGAGGGAAAGGAAGTGTGTTTGTTTGAATGCCAAATAGAAGTAAGTTCATTCAAGGATAAAAGGTATGGGGGGAGGAGGAGGGCCCTAGGAGACAGACAGACTGGAGACAGCAGGGGCAGAAGGGGTCAAACTAGCTCAGAGGGGATAAGCAGATGAGGAACAGCCTGTAACCAGTACAGCACACTCCTTTCTTGAAACCTGGAACAGGACCCGGTACTGGCAAGTCTCCACATTCCTCTGCAACCAGCAACATCTCTGCCATCAGCTGGTGGAGAAGGCATGGGGTTAGCAGTCAGGATGCACGAGCACTGGCACATTGGCATCCCTGCGGGTTCTGCAGCAGCTTGTTGGCTACAAAGCCTTGCAATCAGCTGCCACATACCCAAAGAAAGCCTGTGTGAGGTCCCTGATCTTCAGTGGAGGGGAATCACTGCTTGTCTGTGCTCTGGCAAGGGAAGAGAGGGAGAGAGGAGGGAGTGGGCTGTACACTGACGTCCTACAAACTCTCTGCAATGACAGAGTAGACATAGCTGAAAACACTGAGAGCACCTGGGAAATGTCGCCATCCATGCAGCCTCCTCTCCATTCCTCAGAGAGTAGGAACAATCCTTTCTCATTTCATGCTTCATTTGAGTAACCCTGTGCTTTAATTGGCAAACCCGAGTGGCTCCAGGAGCAGGGTTCTACAGCAAGTCCCCTCCTGTCACAGCTGGCAAGCTCCTCATCCTTTCTGTAAGTCATTTAAGTCACCACCTTGAGTCTGCTTGTCCAGAAAGAACCTGTCCCATGCTCTCACATCTCACATCACTCTTCAGATTCTGATTGCTAGCCTCAATTTATTATTTTTAAATCCACTTATTCTTAGGCTTTTCAAAACCTGGGGTACATCATGTACTGTGTAAAGGGCAGTCTCTATGCTAATAGGTGATTTCCCAAAGAAACACAAAACTGATAGTCAGAGTATGATTGATTTCTTTTATTGCTCATTCTCCTATTGGTTTTATTTGTAACACTGAATGTTTTTAGAGATATTACTGTATGTCAGCTAGAGCTAGAGTTATTGCACCAGACTGAACTTAAACAGCAGCAGTCTATTGCTAATATTGAAAGTCCAAACTGACTGAGACCTATGAGCCTACTATTTTTTGTTCTTGTTTTGCTTAAACTGTAGCCCAAATCATCTCAAAGAAGACAAGTAATGTTTGTAAGAGCTTAAGCTGTATATCCGCAGAGCTTTCTGGAAGATGTATTAGATAGTGAATTTGTTTTATTTGCCATATAAAATGTAACTAAATAAAGCTGTAAGAATGTTCACGAAGAATAATTCAGCACTGGCAGAAAGACAGATTATAGCATCTATGGTCCTTATCTCCAAAAAGATTTTACAATTTTAAAGAAAAGTCTCCCATTTCCTGAGAATGAAAAATGGGTGCTCTCAAGAACTCTCACTTGCAGTCGCGTTGGTCTATTTTGTGCCAGTGCAGCCTGGGCTGGTGCACGGGGACCTCTGTCCAGGGTAACAGAAGAGTGTCTCAGCCCTTACAGACTACCACCTCCCGGCACTCCGTTTTGCTAAAGAAGCATCTCAGAGCATACAGTTTTGGCTGAGGGCAGATCTACCAACAGCAGCCACCGCTTCCCCCCGCCCCATGCTCCAGGAAATCCCTCTTCAAAAATTCCAGCTCTTGCCCTTCCTGCAGCTTTCCTGTGCCCACCTAACCCTGGCACCAGCCCGTGCTTTTGGGAAGCATTTTCTGCCTTTCCCTTTTGGTCAAATTTTCCTAATTCCCTTTTGGTTTTCTTTTTTCCCTGTCTTCCTCACCTTTCTCCCTTTCGGCAAAAGCTGAGAGGGTTCGTATCAGCTGTGGATACAGGCGGTGCAGGGGCTGCAGTCCTGGGGAGAAAGAAAGGCGGTGTCCGCCTCTCCCCGTCCCGTCCCGTCCCGTCCCGTCCCGTCCCGTCCCGTCCCGTCCCGTCCCGTCCCGTCCCGTCCCGTCCCGTCCCGTGGAGCGGCTCCCGGCGGTGTCGCAGCGCCATCTGATGGAGCCGAGCGGCTCCTGGAGCTGCCGCCGCCCTTCCCGGTCCTCCAAACACGGGTGGACACCCACCCCGGCACGCTTTGTGGGGTGTCGTGGTTTCACCCCCCGTGGGCAACTAAACCCTGCCAAACTGCTTGCTCAGCCCTCCCCGGACCTGCGGTGCCCCCTGCCACTCAGGCAGTTGCCAGCCTCTCCCACCCCTCAAGCCTGAAAAGGGCTGGAAGCCTAGGGGAACCTTGGAGAACCTTGGAAAACGGTGTCTTTGCTTACAGAACGTGCACAGTGTTTCCTTCCACCCAGGTGGCTCGGCGGAGGTTTAGCACGAAATTAGCAATGACGCAGCCAAAAGGCTCCTCTGGTGTCAGTGAAGTTCCCCCAAGAAAAATTGGCTGTCGTCACATCCTGCGCACTCCTGGGGAAGGCTTCTTGGAGAGCAGTGGGATTCCCACCTCCTCTGCTTTCAGTCTTGCTCTCTGTACGCACTACATTTGCACCCAGGGGGAAATTAAAATCACCACTGGCAGAGCTGTTGCAGATCTGCTCCCTTGTTTATATCAGGGATGCAGCCTAGTGCACCTCACCACCTCCCTTTTCCATTAGAAACAGACATGCGTTTTCCTTAAGGTTTTATAAAACTTCTGCTGTGTGTCCCATCAGAAGTCAGGCTGGTCAGATGGAATAATAAGATCGGTATATTCAGAAGACCTCACAAATTGTGGATTCTAACCTTGTCCTGCCACATCTGTACATCACCTCCATTTTTTCCATCTGCAAAATGTTAAGACAAAGGGAGCTCTTTTTGTCTGCAGCCTAATGAGCTCCCAGGAAAAATAACCTTAGGCTATATAGAGGATGGTCTGAAGCTCTACAGGTGAGACCGGAACATTGTGTGGAGAACTGTGCTGGTGGTTCCTTCTTTGAGCAGCAAATGTGTGACCCGTGGGTGGGCAGAGCATGCCACCTCTCTGGCGTCAGCAGACCCTGCCACTCTGCCTCCCCTCCCTGTTGTACATACAAATGTGCCATTGGAAAAGTTATGAGCTTTTTATTGTCACTTGTGGAGCGAGATATTGAACCATCGAAGTGCTTATTCATTTCTGGTTATCTGATTGTCATAATGTTCCTAAACTGCCAGTTGAAGGTAAGAGATAAACTATAGCCAACCTCAGACTGAAAGGCGCCTTTGACGTAGCCAGGTTTTTTTCATCAGGGGGTGATATTTATTGACTCACACGGGGTCACCTGGAAATACTCCATGCAGGGAATCGAAAGAGAAGAGTAAATAGTGAAATAAAAGGACCTCGTCAGGACCTTGTTTTTCTAGTGGGACAGTTTTTCTCTGCTTGTGTGGCCATGGTAGACCCAGAATCTGGGCTGGTGGCTCTGGTTCTTAGAAGGAAGAGAAATTCCTGTGCCCTCTGTCACTCCAAGAGGAACAAATGCAGCACAAAGGGAAACAGGCAGCTATGTTATTTATTTCTAAAAAAATTTTCTTTCCCTGTTTGCATAACCTTACTCTTTACCACCAGCTTAGAGGGTCCAAGCTACTTGAAGGAGTGAATGGCAGGGATCTCCTCAGGGATGGCAAGGAGACCTGGCATCGCTGCCAAAGGAGATCCAGTGGGAGGGAACCTTGCTGTTCTGTAGATTTCCCAAGCTTGCACTCTAAAAACTAATCTAAATGAGTCACGTGAAACAGCATTTGCTTTGTAAAATTAAAAAAAAAAAAAAAAAAAAAAAGGCTTTTCCGAGTCTCAGGAGAGTTGTGTGTGTGCAGAGCATTTGGAGATAACAATTTTCTGAACAAATCTCTGATGTTAGCCTTTCAGCACATAATTTCAAATGGAAGACAGAAGAGACATCCATCTGCTAAAGGGGATATTTACCTCTTCCAGCTTCACTGTTGCTATGGTCACATATTGTTATAATTGTCTTTTATTAAAGAGAATCTTTTTTTAAAGACTTTTCTACCCAATGTATCCTGCCAGCTCAGCTCTCCGGTTCATGAATGTCTGTTTACCTATTTAGCCCGCCTGATGATGGCATTTTTAAGGCCTCAGGGTATATGATTTCCAAGCACTGATAGAATTAACAGAAAAGTTCCCAGAATGATCATGATTTCCTGAAGTCACAGTCAAGTTGAAAGAAGTGGGGTTGGATTTTTTTTATGTGTTATGTGTGTGGAGAAATAAAATGTCCCTTTCTAAAGAAAAAAAAAAAGAGTAAAGATTTTTGCTTTTTATCAATAAGAGATCAAATATAATAGGCTAAAGGAGATTAACTAATGTAATTTGTCTGTTTGGACAGAATGGCTTCTCTGCCCTCTGACAGAATCTTGTCTTACCTGGTTTTCAAAGGCCTGCAATTGACCTATTATGACCTACATATGGTTTCTACAATTTCCCTGTAGTCATCAGTACTTTGGGTAAAAGTGTCTTATTTCCAAAAGCAAATTGCCATGCAGAAAAGCCTCACTGTGCACCAGGCTGGGTGTGTCAGTGAGGCCAGGGACTTCTCCACAGGAGCTGTTGGAGTATGTGATATCTTCATCTCTGTCTTCACACCTGGCCATCCTTCCAAAACCAGCATCTCAGGGAACGAAGGGGATGTGCACTCAAATATTTAGGCAACTTTTTCCAGTGCCTCACCACCCTCACAGTAAAGAATTTCTTCTTTGTATCTAGCCTCTCATAATGTACCCTCTTTTCATTTAAAACTATTACCCCTTGTCCTATAAATGACCCTTTGGAATGACATCTAATCAGAGTAGACCCATATTGGGCTTCTTTTCACATGTATGCCAAGATGGGAAGTTAATTGTTGGTAACTACTTACTGCCTTGTTTGGTTTGAGCATGCAGGGAGGTTGAGCTGGCAATGTCCCCTCCACGTTGAGTGTAAAATGTTGTTTGAGTTCAATCTGACCTGGCAGCAGGACAGAGCTTTCAAAGAAAACCGCTTCTGTGTAAATGTAATGAAAGTGGATATAGCCAGATGGAGACAAGGACCCTTTTCAGCAACTTTTCTGAGCAAACAGCTGTAGCTGAGCTTGTGGTTTGTCAAACACCAAGGAACCCACACAAGTGAGAGCTCTTGTGAACCCTCCAGACGAAAGCAGAGCTGGACTCAGGCATTATTTCCATTGATATGGAGTTGGTCACAGGGAGGTCCACAGGCAAACAGACTTCAGGAGGCACAGGGCTGAGCACAGCTCCTGAAGCAGCTCCTACTCTGCCTTACGCCACTTTGCCTCCTGTGCTGGGTTAAACACAGCTCAGCTGGGTGAAAAGCAGCCTGTTGGTCCAGAGGAACAGAAAGCAGCACCACCCTGCAACAAGGCAACGATGCTGATTGCTCTGTTGGCCAGTGCATGTGGGGCTGCTGGGTGGCCAGTATTGCAAATAGGCAAATCCTAAGGGAAGGATAGCTGTGTCTCTCTGCTCCTGAGGTGTCCAATGCCCAAGTGAATGAGTAAGAGCTGTTTTACAGTCCAGGCTGTGTCCCGTACCACCATTGAAGGCTAATGGGCTGTTACACACCTTCAAACAGAAGGTCTGGTCTCTGTCCAGCTCAGCATGTCCTTGCCTACCACAGCCCAGCCAAAGCGTTCAGCATTAGTGCCAGGGGACTGAATGCAGCCAAGGCCTCCCTAAACTGCACTACCATGGTAATCTGTGCTCTAGCCTCTTCCCTCTTGGTCACCCAGCATGCAGCACATCTCACCTCCTTCTCATGTCTCTAATCCTTCTGCCCAGTTCTCCATGTTGTAGTAAGGCTCCATGCTCCCAGCTGCACTGTAGCTGCTCTCACACAAACCTCCTTTTTATTAGGAGCATCCATCCTTGCATAGTGGTTTGCCACAGTTTGCTGTGCAGCTGCAGTGAGAGCTGTGCTGATATTGCTTGGGCTCCACAGCAATTACTTTTGATCACTTGTATTAAACAGTAGGACTGTAGAGCCAGGACCAGAGGCCAGACTCAAGTGGCCTTAAGGATTGAGATCTTTGTGCTCAGGGGTTGCTGTGAGGCTAAAATACTAAAGGGTTCCTGACATTTTGCTGATGCTGTAATGGAATATTAGGTTTCAGGGGAAATTGAAAAGAAAGAAAACAGCACCCAGCTCTGCAGTGATGAGTCAATTGGGAACAGTTAGAGTAGTTTTATCTTTCCCAATACCAGTCACTGATCGTCTGCTCCTAAAACCTGCCTGCCTCTGGGTGCTACCTCTGCCATGTCTGTCGCTGTGTCTAGCTGTTTGAGATACAACATGGATGAGAAAAATAGGTGATGGAGCAGCAAAGGTGAAATGGCATAGTCAGAAACTCACCCTTCCCTTTCCTGGAGTGAGGAGGTAGAAGGGAAGGTTGAGGGGAGGATTTCATTGCTCCTTCTGATCCTCAGCGTCATCAGTAACAACGACCATTGCCAGATCCCTGGCAGGAGAGCAACTCCAAGTCCCATTTTCAACTGTGTGATTATTTGCAATTAGCTGTGGTAAATCCAGCAGTTGGAGTATGATGAGAGTTACCTGATTCAGTTCTTGGGCAGATCTCAAAGTATTTGGAAGAGCACAGCTAGCCACTAAACCAGGATGGCACAAGGAGAAGGTGAGATCACAGGAGCAGCCATACCAAACCAGCCCAGCAGATGGCTGAAGAGAGAAGCAGGCCATTTAGCCTTGGTGAAGTTGTGTTGATGCCCATCTCCAATGGAGAAAATCAGCAGAAGTGCCTCAAGGAAAACCAGAAGGACCAAGCAAGTGTATTGAGAAGTTTCCAAGAAATCTGTTCTATCAGATAGCAATTTACAGCTTGGGGACCTAAAACAATTCAGTGGATTTCTCCTCCCTGAGAATGTCTAAAACATATGCACATTTACCTTACCATAAAGTCCTCTCACAGGGAACATCACAAATTTAAATATTGTGCATAAATTCTGCACTGTATAAAAATAAACCTCTGTTTGTTTTTCTTGAAATCAGAGCCTGCTGGTTTTGCATGAGTCGTCTGGGCTCCTGTATTAGAAAAGGCTGATGGGTGGTTCCTTCTTCATCTTCTTCATGTTATTTGTAATTTATAATCTCTTAGCATGACCTCCTGTCTTTTGGGGGCGCTAAGGAGTTCTCTCTGTCAGTTCTTTTCTACACACAGAAGCCTTTCTTTACCTTTGATCACCTCTGTCAGCTTTCTCCATATCTTTCTAGCCATAAAGTAATATGCCCTGTCACCTATCAATAATGCTGTGCAAACGCTAAGTAAGGCCAATGTGTGCCAATCATGAAGCCCAAGGGAAATCTTTGGAGGTGCATGTACCCTGCAGCACTGAGGTGCGTGCAGCATGGGCCTGTGGATGGGAGAGGGGATTCAGAGATGACAGGACGCAGTGGGCACCAGAGTGTGGAAGGATGGAAAATCTGAGGGACAAGGGAATGAGCAAATTCTCATCCCTACAGAGACATGGCATCCTGCTACAGCTTCAAATAGTTGATAACAAATGCAAAATTCTCTATACTGAGCACAGCCTGCTAAATCCCTGAGGGAGATGTTTTACATGTGGAAGGTGGTTGGACATATCCTTAGAGTGAGAAATCACACTTCTGAGTCTCCCTTGAACCGAGCAATGGAGATTAACTTGAGTCAAAGAGCTAAGCCACTGCAGTATCCAGGTGTGTGCAATGAAATGCAAAGAGCCTGTGCTGGCAAGCATAGGTAAGTGCTTGTCTTAAAATCACAGCAGGGTTTGAGTTATACAAGGAAGAATCTCCGGGTATGTGAAATGGAGTCTGGTCTCACTGTTCGTATGATGTGACAGCCTGGATCCTACCATGGGGTTCTAGATTCTTAGCAGGGTCTTTGGAGGATTGACTTTCTCTTTTAATGTCCATCATTGAAACATAGAAGTGTTAAAACTGACAAAAATCATAGCCCTTTTTATCCCTCCTAGAGCTAGAAGTGGCACCTGCTGTTCAGGGTGGTTTTGCAGACCCCATGTGCTGGTGACACCAGCATTAATGAACTGCAGACCAAGCCACCACAGTGCCTTCCTCTGATATTTTCCCAAATTTTGCCTGCCCAGCACTGTGGCTAGCACATGCCTCGATAATGGTGAAGTGAGACCAGTCTCAGCTTGAATACGTTTCAATCCATGTCTCTATCTTGCCAGAAGAGGTCTGTATTGCCTGCTGTGCAGTTAGTCAGTGTATATAAGAAGGAAAAAGAGTTCTAGGTCATCTGAGCATTTGAAGAGGAAAAGGGCTTTCTTTGGGAGTGATTTGTCTGACCTCTTGCAGATGTCTGCTCTGAGCAGAGCCCAGCTGTACTCCAGGTGGGACTGCTTCTCTTCATGTACTGCAGGAGGAGCCCCAAGGCCTCTGGCTTGGATATGGATCCTTATCTCACAGGGCAAGCCCTTCCTTAGAGCCCCAGCTGACTGACTTTAAGGAAGGCAAAGGAAAAGGTCACCATTGTGGATGCCTGGGAGGAATCAGACAGGCCAGGGACACTCTTTCTCGTCCTTGGCCACACAGCTCTCTCCCTTCTGGCACCTCGGTGTGCTGTTACTTCCTCTTTGGCTGCTTCCTCTACCACAACAGCGAGATCAGCTGAACCAAAAACTGGGGTTGTGTCTTTACGCAATGAATATTGAGGCTTTGTGACAAAAGTGTAAGCACTGTTGTCTTGAAAATGTGTTGCTAAGAAGCAAATGAAGAGGCTGAAATACAGACAGCAAAGGAAAACACAAGCACTGCTGTGGAAGAAAGAAAGAAGCTGTTACTCGTAGCTACTTAGCTTCAGATATTGCAAGGTTAAAACCTGACCTTCAGGAAGGTCCCAGAGCCATTTCTATTTGAAAGTATAGCAGCCAGTCATCATCAAGAAATATTTTAATAGTAAAGTAGAAATTAGCAAGTAACTGAAAGGAACAATTCAACAGGGCCTGCAGCTTCTTCTCAGATCCTCCTGGAAGGATGGGGAAAAATACATCAGTTGGGTGAACATGAGGCAGAGTCTCCTTAAGGCAATGTTACATTTTTTCCTGTGCTATTCTTGGATAATACAAAGAGGTTAGTAAAGGGTGCTTGAAACATCTGTTTGAGCCTCGGCAAAGGAAAAAAAAGGGAGTTCAGATAGTTTTAACCTTTCATAACAAATACCCCAAAGGTGCTCTGAGCTGCATGCAATGACTGCTACAAAGGTATGAACATTTATAGTGCTCTACATATTTAGTGTCCCGTGTAACCACCAGCTAAGTAACATCATAAAGCAAAATAAACTATTTATCTCCTCAGAGATAAAGCAGTAGGCAGAGTTAAAAAGAAAAATCTGGTAGAAAAATCTCTAGTAGAATGGTTATTTAAAAGGGGAAACTGTTAAAGTGTTTAATTTATTTGTCTAGATTAAAGAACTATCCTGATATTTCTGCAACCGATGAGCACAGAACAAAAGGAAGGGCTGCATTGCATTCATTTGAAAAGCTTGTTTTTCCCTCCAGTGTTACAGCAGCATCATCCCCTGGTTTTGGAAGTTGTTTTTTGTCAGCTGGTGTAACCACCTAGAAAGCTGGAGTCCTAATTCCAGCAAATTCCCCTTCAGCTCTGGTCTTCCTCTTTAATATGAATACAAACGAAGAACTTTAACAATGCACATAAAAATGTTCTGATGGTGAAATTGAGTTCAGCTGCCTTCCTGTTCCCCTCATCCACCTTGTCTAAGCTCAATGAAGGGGTCTTTCACAGGGTTGAATTCTCCCAGCCCACCAATCACTGTCCAAGAGCTGGGTATTTATTTTCATTGCAGCCCTTCAGTCTCTCCAATGAGCACATGAGTGAGAACATGAAGCAGAGCTGGCTGTGTTAACTGGAGGCCACAGCTCCCACTGCCTCTGCAAAGCCACACCTGGGCTCTGGCAGAGCCTTATGTAGCTGAATAAAGGCTTTGAGGATGTAGCTATATAAACTAATGTAAATACTATATAACAACTAATCTTCATTGCAGAGGAGGAAGTAATGCAGCTTTATGAGTGGGAAGGTCAAGGAGTGTTATCTGCTTTTACCAAGGAGTTTTGTGGTCTCCATTTATACTTAATCCATTTGCTTTTCTATTGACACTGGATTGGGATAGGGGAAACTCCTGTAAAAATCAGTTTGCCTGTCAAGATCCTGACAAAGGAAGGAAATGGCCCTTGATTACAAGGGACCTGATTTGGCATTCCTCGCAGAACTCTCAGCCCCGTTGTGGTGCTTGCTGCCACTTTGCTGGCTGCTTTGCGTGCCTCAACAGAGCCCAGGGCTGGCAGCAGGTGTCTGGTGTAGCTTGCAGACTGTCTGCTATGACCACACTTGGGAAATCTCAACTGCAAAGAGCAGTCAAAGTGGTCCTGATCATTCAGAAGAGAGGTCATTGTGAATAACAGCAGTGTCCCTGCTGGGTCCCCTTGCTTCACTCCACCAAAGGGAAACCAGGAAGGGTCAGAAGGGGATTCTGTCTCTACTGTGTTCCCATCACCCAGCCCCAGTGTTTCACCTTCCAGAACTATTTTTTTTTTTTTTAATATAACGAAGAGAGAGCAACAATAGGTACTTCTAATTATTCAGATCTTATTATGAGTATTATTCATTGTAACAACAACTGACCGTCTTTGTAAAACATGGGGGAAAATCCCCATATATAATTTATGATTCTAAAAAATAACCAGTAGAAATTAGGAACAAAGGAAAAATTGCACAGGAACCACATGTAATCAGAAAGTCATTTTACTTTGGAAAGTAACAATTTAACAGACATCACTGTGTTGAAGGGCATTCACTTGCACAGAACACAACACTCAAGATTATATTCTGTCTGTTTAGATCAGTATTGCAGATTCTACTTTCAGGGAATCCAAAAGAAAACCCCAGTTGTCTTCAATTTCAGATTTATGCCCCTGAACCAGAGACTGGAATCTGGTTTTGCATATTTGTTCATTACAGAAGTTAGAGAAATGCTAAACTTGTCCCTCTTGCTTGTTTCTGCTTCTGGTTTAAAATGCACCCGTAAGGAATTCTCTGCCAGTGCAGAGAAAATCAGGAATACTGGGCCACAGTATGGGTTGAGTGATCAGCCCACCAAAAGAGAGGCTTTGCCCCTCCAAAGGATTTTCTGGGCTTAGGACAGATAAACTTTCCCATTGACATATGCACATGTGTGCCTGCACACACACAGACCCAGCCAAAGGCTTGGGGACTTTTGCCACCATCCTGTTAATCATTATCAAAGCAGAGCTGTACTCTTGGAGATCTCTGACCTGTTTTGCAGCCCTGAAGGGTTTATTGCAGCCAGCACAGCCTTGGCCGGTGTTTGGATTGTGTGCTGACAGCGAGCCAGCTGGCCATGGTTCAGAGCTCAGCGATACGGAGCGGTGCAAGACCGCCCATTTGTACTTCTTGGGAAAAGGGAGCGATTCCTGCTTCCATCAGCTAAGGGGGAGTGGGCAGCCCAAGGGACACGGGGTGAGGAGGAAGCAGCCAGGTGAATTTCCCTTGGGTGCTAATGAGGTCATGTGGATATGGTATCTGCAAGAACATGGATTTAGGACTGCAGAGCAGTTGGGTGAAAAGGAATGATGCAAGGAGAGTTCCCGTCTTCAGTGAACTGCACCAAACAAATCAAATCTCAGCCTCAAATCTCACAAGATTCACACATACAGAAACGACTTCTCCTGGATGTCTTTGCTTATGTTCATTTTTGCCCTTTTTTCTCTTTCTGTTTCTTTGGGTTTTTTCAGGTCTCTGGAAGCTTTTCCTGAAGTCTTTGGTGGCTTGCTGAAGCCATGAACTTCAGCAAGAAGTTCATTCAAGCTTGAATTAATTCCTAAGAATTTAAGTGTTGTTTCATTCCTGCTATCCCAAATTGTAAATAATTTCCAACAAAGAGAAACCAGAACCATTTTGTCTATTATTTTGATTAGCCAGTATCTTACTGACTCCTGTGTGTCGTTTTTGGTCAGTGACTCTCAGGGTAGGCATATCCTTCAAATCCCATGGAAGTAACACAGTAAAAAATCCATAAAGAAGTGGAATTAGGAGTTCAGACTCAAAAGCCTTGCTACTGAAAATAATCTTTAAAGATCCTTTCCAAACCAAACAACCCTATGGGTCGGTGAGTCTACAGTAAGTGCATGATCATGCAGTCACTCACGGAAGCTCCTCTTTGTTTCCAAGAGAGCTTAAATAAAAAAAATGGTTCCTTTTCCTCAGTGCTAGAAACTCATTAAAATCCTCTGCATTAATTCTAAGAAAGGGCACCAGCCATGGTACAGAGAAGACACCTCCACAGGATCAAAAGGAGGGAACAGGGATAGCTATCTCTAACACAAGAGGCTGTCTGTCTTTCTGAAGAGCTTGTTTCCTCTACTCTGACTAGCAACAAAAGCTGCTCAGGCTGGGAGATTTATTCTTTACATTTACCTAGGACGCATTTGGAAATGGAAGGATGTTTATTTCCTATCATCACCCCAGTAAAGTTTTAGCTGGATTTGGTACATCTCCATACACCCAGATTTTATGATCCACTGCCTTATGCTCCACGTACATAAGGTACAGAGTTATGGGCAAACATGAGCATGCTGTAACAGAGAGCAATCCCAGCATCAGCACAAGCCAGGGCTGACAGCCAGACCAGGCAGCCTTGCTTTTTGCCTGAGCTAATCAAAGCCCTTGGTTGTTTCCAGAGAGCACAGGAGGTTGCCTAGCCCCTGATCCTGGCTGCTGAGGGTCACACTTTAGCAGAGCTGGTGATGATCACAGGATGACCTGGCTCCAGGAGGCTGAACCCTTGCAGAAAAGTGTGCTGCAATCAGGATGGTATCTCCTTTAATCCTTCTTTCTTCAAAATATGGAAAGGTGTGACTTTTTCATGAAACCAGGAAAGGGCTCTGTTGATTTGTTTTTTTCATGTTTGAAAGACCAGTACCATTTTGAGCTTCCCCTGCTGTCCTACCAGTTCAAATCCCTGCACTTTGCAGAAACGACAATTCTGTGCAGGAAACTTGGAACTAACGGGAGAAAGCACACTATTGACAAAAGCCTTTTCATCAGTAACAGCCAGCAGTCTGGGTGCATATTCCTGAAAACCTTTGAAATTTTGGAGGCTGAATTACTTTAGTTGCATTTATCCGTAATCTTCAGCCTTACTCTGGATTTTGCAGTGGGCAAATTTTACTCATTAGGGATAAAGAACATAATTCACTTGTAGTTCTGCTCCACTTTACCAACTACATCACTGGCAATAATCTTTAAGGTATAAAATTTATATGTTCAGTAAAAGGTGATTTTTGTGCAGTCAATAAGTTATAAATGCACCATGTGCCCAGGAAAGAACAGTTTAGGGGAATTAAGAGTTATTTTATGAATGCAAGAACAAAGCTCACTTCCAGTAGCTCTCTGGTCTCTGGCTTCTCTGGTGCCTAAGAAAAGGCAGCATGTGTCCAGTGGGGATGCAAAGGGTACAAAACAACCCCCTAACTGAACAAGCAGCTTAATGCAGCTCATGATGCAGAAAAATAGGATAGAGGCAAGCAAGAGTAAGAAAGGTGTAGGGGCAGAAAGTAAGAGAAATTATAGAAGAGAGAAAGACTTGCCAAGATAATGAAGGATTGCAAAAAGAAGCAGAAGAGCATGAATGAGAAGTATAGAACTAGAAAAGTCTGGAAGAGTGTAAAAGAAACAGAGGAAAGGCTTAACTTCAGTAGCAGTTTTCTTAGAACAGGGAAGGGAGAGAAGAACTAAAAAGAAGAGAGAATTGAAGAACAGACATCAGAATCTCTGGTCCTCTGATTTATAAGACCCATATAAATCCTTAGTCACACAACACTTTCATTTTCCCGAAGTGCCTGGTCATGGTGCAGAAGGCACTCATACCATGACTGGGCAGGCTCATGCAGGATGCCTCTTGTACCTGGCACAGGGTGCAATGCTCCAGCAGGTGCCTCCATGGACCCTGCACCACCCTTGGTCTCATGGTCAGAAACATGCTGTAGGCATGTCCAGTCTAGGATTTGTACCTATCTAAGTTAAGTTTTCCAAACACCCTGTGCATGTCTCATCACTAAGAAAACACAGATTTTTTCATACAAATATGTTGATATGATATTGTGGTCCCACATCCTAATTAGTTCCCCCGCGGAGGTTCCTGATTGGAGTTGTGCAATTGGGAGCAGGAGGTTCCCGTCTTTCTTGCTACTTTAGTTGATTCAAACCCTTCTTTCAAATCTAAGAGCAAGCCCTGGAACAGCAATTTCAAGACCTTCAGTCACCCTGAGGCTCACTGAAAGGCCACCCACGCAGGGTGTTGGACACTGACTTTGCACCAGCATGCACAAAATGGCACAGTTGCTGCATTTTCTGTAACTGCCATAAAACAAAGTAAGCACATGGCCTGTATTCCTCTGAGTGGGGTTGGATGATATGCAAACATTTAAAACACCTTCTTATTTCTGTAGAATAACATAACCTGATACAAGGGCAGAGCAAGTTCACACAATTAAGACGTACTACAAAGTGACGGTAGTTGATTAATCAACTGACTAATTGCATCTGACTGCAGCAAGTAGAGATTCTTCTGTCCTGTATTTGCTTGCAACGAAGCGAGAAAGAGAACGGGGTTGCCTAAATGTCCTGGGGCACAGACTAGGCAACACAATCAATTGCTTCACTCAGTCATCTTTGCTGATGGCAAAATACAGAGAACTCCCTGGTACCCCTGGAACATTTAACTGAGAGGCTGCATGCAACGAAAGACTCGGGATTAGAAGCATTTTGTATTTTTGAAATATTTCTAAAAAGTAACTGCTACTTTTATCACCTAATCAAGGGATATAGTAGCATTTTATTACTGAATCTGAAATTTATTACAGTTACTTTGTGGTTATACACAAGTGTTGAATTAGTACTTTATTACTATAAGCAACTGATAACGTACATAATTAAAGTATCTTTGTATCTATCTCTATTTAGAATTGTTCTTGTCAGTAATGAACAGTGTTATTATTAGTGACTTCAGTGACATGAAACAGGACTAAATTAACAGGTAGAGAAGATTTGATTGCACCACTAAACTTCTAAGTAGTTTGATTAGTAAATAATACAATAATACCAATTAAACATAACAGCTGCTTATCTCATGGAGTTGATAAAATAAATTTGTAGCTGTAAATATATCTTGTTATGGGATGGTATAATTTTCATGATTTGAAATACTTCTAAGAAATTATTAAGCTTTTTTATGAAGTCAGATATCAGAAAAAAACAGTGGTCTGCACCTCAACTTTGTGAACACATCATCACAGAAAACACAAGCAAATAAAAAAGAAAACATGAGCCAGATGATTTACCAGATATTATTTTGTGATTATTAGTTCCAAGTAATATTTTTGTGTTATTTTGTGTCTTTACTGAAAAAAAACCCAAAACACACTCATAGACAGAAGAATATGCATGAAAATTGTGGCCTCACGGCACCAAAGGAAGAAGGATTTGATCTTGGTGCTAACCAGACACAGAGCTTTGAGTTGCAAATATAGGCTATATTTCATATTTTGACATGGACCTTCCTGTGCTTTTAGAAAATCAAAGGTTGGAATCTTCTGTGTAAATAACAAGACTGTAACCCGTACACACCTGGCAGCAGTTTCCTTCTCTGCCTGCTTCTCTCAGGCCAAAATTGTTCCAAAGAACAAGAAATATCCTAATTAGTGACCAAATGGTCCCATGTGATACACCTGTTTAATTTCTAGCTCAGGGAGATGTGGACATCGTGATGCTGAGAGGTGCTCTGTGCTGCTGAACTGAGCAGAAATCACTGCACAGCACTGACCCTGTTCCTGAGGCTTGGATGTCTAAGGGTAGATATTGGGGGTACCTCATTATCTATTAGGGATCTATTTTTTTTTTGAAAAAATAATGGGAAAAACCCATATGCACAGAGAAGATACAAGGCTGGTCAATTTGATTTTCTTCTTAAAAAAGTAAAAGGCACAGACCGTGACATGAGTCATAGTTGCAGTAACCATGAAAGGTGGGAACAGGAGGGCAGTTTCATTATTTCAGTTAATTTTTTTTTTCTGTTTCTCAGTTATAATTTTATTCAGTTCCTCTCCTCCTCCTCTCTTTTCCCTCTTACCCTAAGACTGGCAAGTGGGAAAGGCAAATGGTGAAGGCCAGTACTCAGCACACAAATTCAGCAGGCGGCAGGGCTGGTGAAAATTCCCTGCTCCCAGCTTTTATGACAGGGTGCAATCAGTGGCTTATGCTTGCTATTGAAACAAAGGAGCTTTGGAGTTAGAGGGAAGGTCTTCCCCCAGAAGCTGCTGACTCCTGAAACCCAATGTCCTGTTCCTTATCAGGCCAGTTTATGACAGGTTTCATAAATGTTTTATGACCCCCCTGATGATTGCATGGCTGAGCAGGGTGGTGGCAGCTGCCTCCAACTTTGTGCGTTATTGACAAAAGATCAAAGACCAGATTTACCACCCTGATAAGATCAGATGGATAAGAATCCTGAACTGACTTTTTTCCCGTTTCCTGCATGAACAAACACGTTGCAGGACGTATTGACAGAGGCTCAATCCTGAAAACCCTGTTTGAACGAAATTCCTATCAATTTCTACACCCCTTCCCCTAGGCTTAGTGGAAATTCCTTGAAATGGGCAATAAAGTTTGAGACCCTTGTTTCACTGTAAGGTGAGCCACCGCTTTGACCAAAAACTCTTCTTCCAAGAGTCCCTGGACAGATGATCATTGGTTTTGTTGGGGTCATGTTGGTGGGAGCCACCATGTATTGCCAGCTTCCCAATTTTTTCAAAGCTCTGATGCACAAGGCCTGTCTCTGTTGCAGAGCTCCATCTTGCTTCCATCTGCAGCCCTCCAGGCTGGGATCTGCTGACCAGTGGTGTCTCGCCAGCTGAGCCCAGTGGAGATAGCTGGGAACATGGGCTTCATGGAGCTTGTCACACACAAAGCATCTGATTTTAGCACATCTGATGTTCTAATAGTCCGGCCCCCAGGAGGGTCCTGGGGTTGGTCTGAGCCAGCATTTGAGGGAGTCCTTGTCCTACAGAAGAAGATGTCTGTGTTAGGCATGTCCAGCAAGATCTCCTGCACTAGGAGCACCGTCTCCCCAGCTGGGCACTGTGGTCCCAGGACCTAAAGGCTGCAAGGTGAGAGGGCCACTCAGCACTGTCAGAAGTACATTATACTTGCCATGACTAAGGGTATTAGATGTATTAGCATGCTAAAGGAAGTAGGTGATGAGGCATGGCTGCAGTGTGTTTCAAACATAATTACAAGTCATAAGAATTGATTTCTGTTACTATTTTTTGCTGTAAACTTTCTGGGTAACTGTCAAAAAAAAAAAAAGTATGTCTCTTTTCTAAGCCTGGGAAGAGAAATATTTTTAGTTTCTTGTCAGGGGATTGTTTCATTATTAGTCAAAAAGCTTTTTGAGACAGCTAAAAATAAGATATTATAGAAACACTGGCTCAGTATTCTGTGTTTATTTTTTTAAAGCATTGTATGAGTAGAACAACTGTCTTTCAATGACACTGGGCATGCCTGTACCATGGACTGTTTCCCAGGAAGCCTGACTCCTCACTCAAAAAATGCCCAATAATACGGCTTAGTGAGACTGAAGTATCCCAGAAATTGCCTTCAGAGACACTTTGACCAGCAGAAAAGATGGGTCAAAGAATAGATTTGCCACAACACTCAAGTACAGCAACAGTACAAAAAGAAAAGAGAGGCAAAGTGGGATCTAAATTCTGATCACTAACTGCTCACAGTCAGAGCCTACACTAAATCAGATTCTTCACTGCCAGATACAGCTGGCCTGAGAGAGACTGGTGTTCCTCTGCTTGGAGAGCAGGGAAAGACAATCTGAACTCACTAGGAAAGATTTAGATTTTCTCATTCTGCTAAGTGTCAAGCAACAGTTGGCAAAACAAGGAACACTCCCAGGCTTGAAATGTGCAGTTTTCTGAGAGCTGCCATCTGGTTTGAGAGGTACATTTTCTTCAGTCTCACTGAAAATGAAAGACTAAAAAAAGTGCAACTTTAAACATTTTTCTTCTGTCCCTGCTGCCAGATGCTTGCTTCGGTAGAGCTCAAAGAAAGACACTTACATAGAAAAGCAGGGCTCGGTGGCCATGAAACAGCCCATCGAGTGGAGATGGTTGGGCTTTTCTCCTCTATTTGTGAAAGTATAAGTAATGCCACAAAGTTAGGGAGGGCCCAAAATCAACCCTAGGGACCTGAAGGGACTTGGCTTTCAAAAACTGGCTTTTAAAAACATGGAAAATTTACATATATAGTCTATCATGGTTTTGCTGGACTTAATAAGAACAAATACAATGTTATATCACAGGTCCAGTAATACAACATCACGAAACAGAATGTGGAGAAACAGTTGCTGGTAGCCAAGAAAGGGGCTGGAAACACTAAAAAGAAGCAAAATACTTTGTTTAAAACATGAAATGTTTTAAGTTATCTCTAGATGATGCTGAAGTAGAGGTAAGAGTCTGCATGGGATTTGGCAGTGCAGTTGCCATCCCCACACTAGTAGGGTCACCAGCTGAGCAGAGCTGATGGGGCCACCACCAGCCCCTGCGTCTCATTCCCTACCCCAGAGATCAGCTGCAAAGCAATACTGGGAAGAACTGCTGCTTCCCAGGGACTGTGGGACTCCAGCATCCTGGACTGCAGAGCCCTGACATTGTTTGGGTCTGCTTCTCCCCTGAGCAGCATAAAAGCTCATTCCCAGGGAGGGGCTGCAGGGGAAGCCCCAGCTGGGGGGCTGGAAGGGCAGGAGGGCAGGCAGCAGAGCCAGCACAGAGGCAACAGCACTGTCTTTTATAGCGAGCGTAGGAAGGTGGACACGGATCTTTATCTTCTTTGGACACGGATCTTTATCTTCTTTGAATTTGTTTTCTAAACATTATCAACTCAGATTACTGTTCACAAATTTCACTCCAAAACTGGGGAGTAATTGGCTTTTACAATGCAGTAAAGAAAGATATTAACTGGTTTGGGGATTGACTAGACAACCATTCACACCACTCTTTTATCAATATTGCCATAATTTGACACTTCTGAATGGAGGAGGATTGTAAAGTGCCTGCAGACCCTGTAAAACATGTTAAATTGAGATTAGTCTTACTGCTTAGTTTAAGCCTAGTAAAAGATAATTAAATTGACTGATGCAGCTGTAAATCTCACTTTTATCAAATGCTGGCTCTCTTTGTCCTTATGATTTTACAGCATCATTAATGTTGTTGTGACAATATCATTAATCTCCTTCTGCTGTTCAGAGAATGAAAGGTAATGAATAGACACTATAAAAATCTGCTGTCCCACTCACTAACATAATCTTTTCTCCCTTTTTGACTCTCATACAACTTAGACACACATTTCATACATGAGCTGACTTCATAAGCTGAAAATGAATTGCAAATACACCATATTGTTTCTTTCACTGCTGTTTGTGTGAAAAGGTTTTATTAGATTTTTTTTTTTTTTGGGTGAGGAGGGAAACCAAAAGGGATTAGGAGTAATTTTTCAGTGTTCTTCAGATTTTTATTTGGTTTGGGTTTTTGTGGGTTTTTTTAATGCAACTCTTTATTACAACACAAAAGACCATCAGGCCTACAAGTGGAGGTACACCACTGATTTGGAAACACTGGGAACTCGAGCTTAAGTCACAGAATCACAGAATATGCTGAGTTGGAAGGATCATCAAGTCCTGCTTCTGGCCCTGCACAGGACCATCCACAAGTCATCAGGTTTTATTTTTCCTGAATTTATTAAACAGGGATGGTTCACTTTTTTCCACTTCTGGTTTTCAAGTGAGGACTGAGCTGGCTTGAGGAGGAGGTGAATGTTCTGTATGGGGAACCTGTAGCCTAACAACACTGTGTAAGCGATTCCAATGTCGTAACTGGAGCTGTTCAGCCTGCAGAAGGCTTTGCCCATCCTTCCCTGGTGCAGCAGCTGCTGGCGCTGTAACTCACCCTGCACTTGCTCTGCATTAATTTCTTCTAACACGTCTTTGCTTCTCACAGTGTCTTGTCTGCCCACACTGGGTGACTGCCCAAACAATGCCCACGCAAGGCTCAGGGGGCAGCACCTTCCTGGGGCAGTTCCCACTGGGCAGCATGGTTGTGACAGCAGCGTTGCCAGGGCAGTGAGTTTATCTGTAGGAGCTCAGACCAGCCATCCTACTCACCCTCTGGGCCTGAGGACTCACCCTGGCTGCATTTGTGTACTACCTTAGATGGAGTCAATGCATGACCCAGGTTCAGACTCACCAAGGGGGAGATGTCCTGCTGGGTACAGCTACAGGTAGCTGGGATGGAGGCATGGAATGCTCCAAATTCCTATGATAGAGTGAAAAAACAACAGCATTTTAAGAGATGACTGATAAAAAGTCATCATAGAAGTCATCAAAATACCTGTCCTGGTGTATCACACCAGTCACCAGAGACTTTGGGAAAGCTCTGAAAGCATGTAATCCTCATAACTGCCTTGGGGATGTCATACTTCCTTGCCACTGTACCTCAGCATCTCCACAAAATTATTCCATCTTTCTTTTATCAGTGTGCATCTCCTCTTTATAACTGCATATGAGCTGTACAGCCTGAATCATATGGTCTCTTAATTTCTAAATTACTTTTCTCTCCAGGGAAAGGAGACTTGCCTTCCCAAGATGTAACTCTGGATGCTGGGTCATCCACCTTAAGCTTATCAGGGCACACAGAATCCCCTCTCTCAGTATGAAGTGGACAACATAATCCCACCTCAAACAACAGGAGACTTTAGATAAGTGAAGTTCAGATAGCAACTCTGTCTGTCTTCCCCAAGGTCAGCTGGCTCAGCAGGGCTTTATCTGTACTGTTTTACCTAAGATATTTACTTGTGTCCCAGGATTAAATCCCTTCAAAGCTGGATTTCCACTTGGGCACTTCAGGTACTGGCTCTCACATGACTGAAATTTTGTGAGGTCCCCCCAGAAAAAAAACACAAACAGCAACCCTGCAACAATCTGAATGCTGATTGAAGCCAAGTGGCTTCTCCTAACAAGGGGTTTCATCCGTCTGCTTTCTCTGACTCACTGTATTTTCCTGGTTAATTCAAGGTTTGAGGCTGTCCCCTATGACTAATATATAAACAGAATTGTGCTGCACTTGGCTGAAGTCAATGGAACAAACTGGCTATTTTAGCACAATGTTTATGGAGGGAGAGTTTATGTAAAAAATATTTCAGAGTTCATAATCTGACATTTAAGTTACAGTTAAGTCCAAATATAGTGCTTTAGTCATCAGCAGCCATAATTTCACTCCAGTATTTCTTTAAACTCTTTGGTTTGAAAGTCCAAAAGATAAGAAGCACTTCTCAGTAATGCAAATAGACACAGAGCATGGAGTTCACCCAGAGGCTGTTTCTGTAGCCTGGGCTGTGCTTACCTTTTCAGCTCACAGGTAACTGAGAGGAAAAAACCACCTCAACTCTTCCAAATCCTTGGGTGGGTGAGACTCGGTCCTCTCCAAAGATCCAGGGCAGCACCATCATCTCTTTTCCATGCTGACCCTGTAAATGAACAGCCAGGGTGGTTCAGAGGTGGTCTGCTCTGCAAAGGGGAGGAAGTGATGAGGAGACTACAATGGGTAGCAACGGTCTGGGATAAAGAAGTGGTGAGAATAAAAGCATAGTTTAGTAGTTTGGGTATGATGTGTGCTAGGCTTAGCTATATGCTTATACAAGACTACGTATAAAGCACTGGTGAGGCCTCACCTTGAGTACTGTGTGCAGTTTTGGGCACTACAATATAAAAAAGACATTACATTATTAGAGACTGGCCAAAAGAGGGTGTTGTGGCTAAAACCAGGACAGAGTGCCATAAGGATGGTGAAGGGTCTGGTGGGGAAGCCTTATTAGGAGCATTTGGCCAAATTTTTCACTTGGTCACTTGCTTTGTTCAGCCTGAAGAAAAGGAGACTGAGGGGAGACCTCACTGTGGTCTTCAACATCCTCACGAGGGGAAGTGGAGGGGCAAGTACTGATCTCTTCTCTTTGGTGACCAGCGACAGGACTTGAGGAAACGGCATGAGGCTGAATCAGGGGAGGTTTAGGTTAGATATCACAAAAAAGATTTTTCACCCTGGTAGTTGTTGGGCACTGGAACAGGCTCCTCAGGGAAGTGGTTACAGTACCAAGCCTGTCTGAGTTCAAGAACAGTTTGGGCAATGCTCTCAGGCACACGGTGTGATTCTTGGGGTGTCCTGTGCAGAGCCAGGAGTTGGACTTGATGATCCTGAAGAGTCCCTTCCAACTCAGGAGATTCTATGATTCTGATTCCATGATTCTATAAAGTGGGCTAAACATACTTTCTTTTCGTAGGACCTGTGTAGTTGATGGCTATCAGGTAGTGTTCTCCTCTCCATGGGGATCCATCTCACTTGAAGGCAAACTTCAGTCTTGCAAAATGTAGATGGTCATCTGAGCATTCTGAGCAAGCAAGGGAGATAGATGAGCATGTCCTGAGGAGAGTTCATCAGAGACCAGGTTAACTCCCTGAAGGTACCTGTCTCTCTCCATTGACTATGTAGGTGGCCATCTGGCTTGGACTACACGTGTGACATAGAGTGGGTCCTGTCCATCAAAGAAACGACCAGGAAAGAGAAACCTGTGTGAGCAAAACATAAGGATGACTGTGCAGGAGTCCCAGGTCTGGTGCGGGGACTCTGCAGGAGTCCCAGGTCTGGTGTGGGTAGCTCCCTGCTTTCTGCTTCCTGCCGTGATCATGCAGACAGGCCCTGGCTGCTGTTCTCTTGGGCAGGGAGAGAAGGGATGTCATGTGTGGCAGGTTAGCAGGACTGGAGAAGGGCTTTTCCAAGCTGGGAATGGGCTCTCACTGCTCAGAGCTGTCCCCCAAGGCCTGGAGAAACTCAACAGCAGAGCACAATGCCTGGCTTGTCTCATGAGCACCATGACCTGGAAAATTCTCTTAGCCAGGTCAGTGGGTGCAGGTGCTTAAAAGTCCAAGGGCAGAGTTTTGCCAAAGTCCACCCCTTTATTGCACACAAAGTTCTGCCACCACGTCTGGGCAGCTCTGCTGCACCCAGCTATGAGACCTGGGCTGCCCTGGCTCCAGGTGGAGCATTCGTGCCAAAGCAAAGCACTGTGTTTGTCAAAACCTGCTATAAACCAAGCTCTGGCTCCTGATGATACCAGTGATGCTCAGTCTTGCAGCAGCTGGAGGGGCTCCAACATCTGATCCCAAACTAATGACACAGATTATCTGGAAATGTAAATAGTAGGAGATACTAAGTGTTGTTACTCCTCAATAAAAGGTGCACATTATTTGATTCTAATTATATTCAGTTCAAGTTGCTTCCTAATGATTAGCATTTGAAAGAGATGTCAACAATTTTCACTTTCTTTAAATGAAGGGTGATAGGCTTTTATAGCAGAGTGTAAAGATATCAGCTGGGAAATCTATGGCCATCAATGGCTTTATTTTTCTCCCTTTATCTATTGGTATAGCCCTAATTTGACACTTGTCTGTTGAGGAAGCTTGTAAAGTGACTGCCGACCCTGTAATGCATGTTAAATTTAGATTAGTCTTACAGCTCACTTAAAGCCAGTAAAGTGATAATTAAATCCACTGCTAAGGCTGTAAACGCTAAAGTACCTGGAATCAGCTCTATTCCTGCCACTAGCAATGCAACTTTATTAGAGTGTATACTGTGCCTTGCTCTGAGGCACCTCCAAACATGGAATGTAGGTGAGCATCTCTCTGACCACGATGGCTGGATCCTGCAGCCTCATCTGGCCCATCCAGCCCTGGGAAACACTGATTCACTGCTGCCACCAGTTGCTTCCGAGCCTTGGCACGAGGCTGATACGACAACACTTATCTCTAAATTCAAACCAGAGGTTACAATGTGGGTCAAAACCATTCAGTTTATCAGAGAGAAAAGATAGCTCTGCACTGCTGTTTGGGCAGACAACAAATAATCTTATTTATCCTTTCTTGGCTTCTGCTTTGAAACAGCATTAGTCATTTGGGAACTGAAGCTCTCAGACTTTGGCTGAGGTTTTGTCATGTCTGTGCTGAGCTCTGTATCTGGAGAGAGCCCAGATGCTCCTTTGCTTGTGTCATCCACAAGCCAAATATATCACTGCCCCGTGGGACAACACAGGGTAAGTTCAGCCATGGAGGACAAGGGAAGTTGGAGGAGAGCATTGTAGCCTGTCCTTCGCTCATAATGACAGTTTCTTGGGTCATTTCATTCTGTCTCTGTATCCCTGGCATTCAGGCATGGATTAGGAAACCCAGAGGAAGAGAGTTGGCTGGGAGACAGATAAAATCTTGTCTTAGCAGAAGCTTACTATGTACCCCTTGATTTGGAAGGATGCTGCTGCTTGTTTCTTTGTTAGGGGAGGGGATCTAAAATACCCCAAAATTTCTTTCACAGATATCAAAAGGAAAGAACTGCACATCAGAAAAGTCATGCAAAGGAGAACAGGTTTCAGTTTTGGTCACTGTGATTCAGCAGGCAGCTTATGACGAAGAAAGTCTGAAACACATTCAGTGCACTTTTCTGTCTCAGTTCAAGTTTTGTCTGGATTTTTTTGAATTTCAATCGTTATAATACCTAATTTTTCAGGCAAGCATTGGATCATAATTTCTAAGAACAATTACTACTTACATTATTTTCTTAAGCATCCATGGCTCCCTGTAATCCATTAAACAGATAACATTTTTCATACTTTGTCACTGAAAGATATCTACTATAAAAATCACAAATGAGCAGCAGCTACAAAGAACCATGCAGGACAAAACAGTCGCTGTTCACCAGCAAAAGCACCTTTCTTGAGTCCACAACTCAGTGAGGGTGGGTTTCATCCTGCCTGCTTTTACACGTGTGCCAAGTGGAGAGCTCTGCATCTGAGCTACCACCTTATTTTCCTCGTGTAGTGGAAGGAGACAGCTTGGATTTTTTTCATATTCAGGCCAGACAAGTCATGCTGGGAAAGCATCCAGTGCCACATCTTTCGTTCCCATCATATGGCCTGACCTGTGTCTTCCTTAATTACAGACACTTGGAAGAGGGACCTGCTAAGAAGGTGCCAAACAGACAAGCCAAAGGAAAGCCTCTGAGCTGAAAATATGATACGCTGCATGAGGAGGTATTACAGTCTGTCCTTAGTCTTCCCCCTGCATCTGCCACTAACAATATCTGCCAGAGACAGGAGGCAGATGGAGTTTGGGGCTGAATCCAAACAACCGTTTATTTTCCAAATTTACTGAGAAAGTGGCTGAGTAGCGCCCACCTTTGGCTTGATGCCGACCCAGTGGGACCATCTTGTGCTACATTCCTACCCTGCCTGGATGTGAGAGGATGAGATAACTCTGTCCCAAAGTAGCTACATGGGAGGAGCAGTTCAATTTTCAGTGAAACTCCCCAAATTTAGCAGCCTGCCTATCTGTTTCTACATGCAAGCCCAGCCTCTAAGCTGTGTGCTGTGGTCGGGGGAGCGGTATGCCAACCCCAAGGCTATCAGGCTAGTCCCCCAGATCTCTAGCTGAGCTCAGTGGGCTGCATTGACAAGATCTCTGCTAATGGTAGGGATATTACACATTCCGTGCAAGTGGGTGCCTGAACAGAGCTGTCTTAATCTTGGAGCCAATGCTTTTATTGTAAAAAGGGGACAATTCATATAAGTGCTAGTCAAGATAAAAACTCGTGGAGCCTGATGCTTGTGCTGAATGCTTTGCAACCCAGGAGAGATATGTGCTCCTTGGACAAGGACCGTGACACGTAGGATGCTATTTTTGGAAAGCGGCTTAAAGCCGCTGCTATTCGGGTTGTCACAGCAGAAGTGCAAGGGTTATCAAGTGAAAAACCCCCGGCAGGGAAGGGGCCAGGCGTGCCGGCAGAGCCAGCGCTGGGTGAGCTCCTGTCGGCCGCGGGGCTGTGCTGCCACCCGCCGGGCACCTCGGGCTTGGGGGGTGACAGCCCCTGTGCCAGCGGGCAGTGTCCCCACATGCCACACGGGTGCCGAGGGAGCTCCGGAACGAGGAGGATTAGAAGGCAGAGTGTGCCATGAGACTAAACCATCTTGTTTTATAACTTTCAGAGAGATGTTTTGCTGGTCTGGTACTTAGCGTACGATAAGAAGGAGAGAGCTTGACAGCTGCTAGCAAAGCAGGGGCGAGGAGCCAGGCTTTGTTTCGGGAGTAAGGATGCTCCTCCATGCAAAGACCTGCCCCTCTGCCATGACTGCTTTCTATTCTCGGCTTCTGGGCATTCACTCCTTTCTCAGATCCACACCTAAGCACATGGAATCAGCCTGATTGTATTGATGAGTTATTTTCCCTTCAGGTTCTCAGTCTCCTTTGTTAAAGAGGAGTTCAAGGGAGAACAAACAGCCCCTGCCCAGGGACTTCATGTCCCTTGCCAGAGCAGTAGAAGCTGCCACCTCCCAGTCACCAGGACAGCGTCCATCATTCCTGTCTGCACAAAGGAAAGTGGCGTTCCTGCTTTGTGTCAGGGACCACGAGGTGAAACCTTGTCCTTTCATTTCCGACTCTTTGAAGGGCTAGAGGGTCTCACTGAGCAGTGTGGGGTGGTGGACCAGCAGTGTTTCAGCAGCCCCCCAACTCCCAGATTCTGCATTCAGCCCTCCTGCACCTGTCTCATCTCCCCAGTGATCACCAGAGAGAAAAGCAGAGAATGTAAAACACCCCAGACGGGCACATTTTAATGAGAGGAGGGAGCACAGCAAGACATGAGTGCTTTCTTAAAGTAACCTAGAGTTCGACACTGTCCCATGCTATTTGAAGACATAATAAAATTTAATATGTTAGGCTTTCAAGAGTTACCAGTGCATCTCCCCTTAGCTACCTTCAAAAACACTTTTTAAATATTGAAAAGCCCTCTGAGCCTTCACCATGAAACTTTAATGGAGACAGATCCTCTGAACATCCTGAAAGGATTTCTCTGCAGCATATATTGGTTAATTTACTGTACTTCTTTCTCCCCAGCATCTTTCTTCTCTCTCTCTTTCGAGTGCCAGTACTGCTCTTTGTTTCATTGTTCATTTCTTCTTCACTTTCTAACCATAATTAATTAAACTTTCTAGCCATTTTTTTTCCCCATTTGATTTTTTTTGTTTGTTTTATTTTATTTTCCACTCTTTTTTTCCCTTTGGCTTCCACTTTGCATTACCTCTTTCCTGTGGCTTTAGATGAACTCTTTTTCTTCTGTCTCTTTCTAGGTTTCCATAATTTTTTCCAACAACGAAGTTTGTAACTGATTGAACAGGTTAAAATGACCAGGACAAGCTTTGCCAGATCACTGAGCTCAGGAGAACACTCAGATGCTCAGTAAAAACATAGAGTGACCAAACACAGAGTGAATATAGATTATGAATAAAGTCTTCCAGATGCTGATAAGCTGCCTGGGCCCCTTAGAGTGACAGTCTTCATATCAGCGGTCAGATCTCTCATTCAAATTTAGGGGATTGCAATATGGCATCTGTCTGTGAGGGACTTGTCTGACACCTTTTAAAACCAAAGGCAAAATACAGGCACTTTGAGAACAGATTTTAGATGTCTGTTTAGATGTCAGACTCTCTTCTTTTGCTTTCTATCTAATTTATTCCACAAGATTTAAGAATTAGCTGCTTCCGTTTTCTTCATGTGATCACTTAATTCTTGTAGCATTTCTTTGAATACACAGATCATTCAGCACTTTTCTTGAGCTATGGACATTAGGCACGAACACAACATCTAAACAGTGCTTGTAACAAATAGGTTCATGCATGGCTGGTACCATGACTGGGAAATTGTGTATTGGGATGTGATGTATGGAAATCTGGTCACCAGACCAAGCTGCAGCATGTGGACCTCAAGTGCTTTCATACCCTTCCATGCTGTAATTTAAAAAGTAATAATTCTGTTCAGCATCCCCACCATTCATAATTGCCCATGCATACAAAATGGTATGTCTTTGATCCCATATATCTACCCAGCAAATAAAGCTAATATCACCTTTCTGGACAAATTCTTAACTTTCATGTATCAACACAGTCAAGTTCAGTTCACTGATGCCAAACACGTCTCTCAGACATATATTTTTCCTGACACTATTTCTATGAGGCTAAGACATTTTTTCTGTGGGGTCACAGTAGGGACATTGTGCTGATGGATAAAGCTGCTGCAGAGATGGGGTTTAGTTGTTATATCAGCTCTGAACAGTCTTGGACTGAAAAGTCAAACTTGCTGGAGCTGCTGTGAAGGCACAAAATAATCCCTCCTCTTCCTCAGCTAACAAGGCTCCTGATCTAAAACAGCTGCTGCTATTTTAGTCCTGAAACAATTTCACAGTTTTGCTGAAGTGGATTGGGGCTGCCAAGCAGCTTCATTTCTCACTGACTCTTTGAAGCCAGCAGAACTGACATAGGTCGTTTAAAGAGTAGGGGTAAAGATTAAAGGAACTGAGAAATGAAAGTGAGTGGAGAGCATTTGGCCCTTTTTCAATGGTTTAGACATTGAAGACAAAACAATGGCATTTCTTCTGATATTTATTTACCTGTTAGAAAGGCAGCTTGGAAGGGAGAGGCCCCATCTCAGAAGGAAAAAATCTGTCATTGTAGGAAAAAATGGAGGCTCAATCTACAGAAACAATTCCTGAAGCATTGGGAATAAATGGATGTAAAATATGTGAAATACCATCCAAAAGCTTTTGATGTTGATTCAAAATGATACCTTGAGAAATAATTAGAAACAAACTGGTATGTCAGATCTTTATTCCATTGACTGGCCCTTTTTATGATCCAAGCACTAACTCTGTAAGACATTTCTTCATGCAGCCAAATTCCTTTTGTTCCCGGACATGCAATCAGGTACATGGAGGAAGAGCTTGGCGGAATTTCATGGATTTCCTCTAGGAGTCACTCCACTGAGTTGCAGTCATCTGAAAGACAGTCAGTGGATCAAGTGGTTCTGGTACATGGGCAAGGAAGTTTGCCAAGACATGGGGTAGGAATCTAGAAGTGCCTATTTCTTCCTCTTTGCTGATGAAGTAACCCAGGTGTCAGACAATGGACTTCAGGTGAGTTGTGATTTCCATGCAGCAATTCAATACCTTCAGACTATTCAAGTTAAACTCGATAGTGATGCAGAGACCTCAAAGGTCTAAATCTCACAGACACAGTGATGGTCAGTGACCAGGAAATGGAAAGACATGCAGGTACATGCAGGGAGGTAATTCAGCCTGATGCCTCCCAAGAGACAATGGCCACCAGCCAAGGCAACATCCCCACCAGCTGGGCAACCTGCAGAGAAGCTGCTCCCCACTATCCCCAGCACCTCCTGCTGCCATGTGGGCAGGATGTGGAGAAGCACTGCAGTGTGGACAGCATGATGTGGGATTTGAGAGGAGAACTGAGGGGACTGTGAAGGAACTTTCTTAGTGCCTCTGCTCTTGAGAAAACCTGTTTAACTGTTAAGGCTTTGCATATGTATAAATGCCTGTGCTATTTCTCCATTGCTTAATCACAGTAATAAACGTTTGAGCAGACCTGGTTTGTGCCAGATCCCTGTGTCTGGATTGTCTATAAGAATGACTTCATGATATGGGAATAGGTCCATAAGAAGCCACGTAAAAATATACCACTATAAAATAGCAATTAAAATACAAAGGAGCAATCCAGAACCTTCCTCAAGGGATATAAGGAAATGCCAGATGCCTTTCCCTGCATCCTAGACTGTCTCAAAGGATTTTGAAATAAAAATGCTAATAATAACAGTCAAGAAAACTACCAACTGGAGAATATAAAATTGCTAATAATAACCTGAGCTCTGAGTTAAGTAACATTGTTAATAAGGCAAAAGCATCAGCAAACATAATTAAAAAAAAATCCCTTCATATTAAAAAAGGCAAATTAATCATATCAGTTATGCAAATTTTTTCCTTAACCTTTTCCCTAAAGACAACAGTTCCTTCTAATTTCCTACCATGATCATGTTCATTCACCGTCTGCCTCAAGATCAGTGCCTCCAGACGACAGCAGTGCCCAGAAGAGGGGTGGACTGAGCCATGTGGCTCCATTGCAAAACCAGTAGGCAAAAATGCCACCTGCCAGGGACATGATGCTCTACCTTGTTGGCATAAATCATAGAATCTGAGTCATTTAAGTTGGAAAAGACCACTAAGATCTCCGAGTCTGACCAATAATCCAGCACTGCCAAGTCTACCACTAAACCATGTCCCCAAGTGCCACATCTACACATCTTTTAAATACCTACAGAGACAGTAACTCCACCCCTTCCCTGGCAACCTGTTCCAGTACTTGACAACCCTTTCAGGAAAGAAATTTTTCCTAATATCCATTCTAAACCTCCCCTGGTGTAACTTCAGGCTATTTTCTCTTGATTTATTGCTAAGAGAACATGAAGAACATATGTAACTGAATGTGTTAAGGGACAGAGAAATGCCTGTCCTTCAGCTTGAACCTGAGCCAAACTCCTCCTAGACTTCTGTGTTCTCTTGTGTACCTATATAGTAGTTATTCTTATACATGTCTTTGGACAATAGCCACATTCCTAAAAAAAAATCTTATTTTATGTGTAAGAACATTTATATTAGAAATACAGCTAAGGTTGAAATGTTCAAATGCTCAGAAGGTAGGAAATGCCAGAATTCAGACTGCCTGAAGAGATGTCAGTCCATCCCTGGGATGGTACAGCTGGATCAGAAGTGATCCTCTGTGTTTGAGAGACTGGATCTGAGGTGGTCCCGTTATATTTCAGAGGCTAAAGGCATCTTAAAGGCCAAAGGAACCTTAAAAATTACTTAGGGGTGTATTTTAATTTTAAAACGTATAATTTTCATATTTTATACTATGTGTTAAAAAATAGATGAACTTGCTTCTATCCAAAAGCAATGAAGAGGGAACTGTCCCTCTTCCACATCTTAAAAAAAGCAGTGTTTGACTGTTTACAGGACTTAATGTAACTCGAAAGTATATAACCTCTGTGTTCTTTTATTTTCTACTTGTAGATTCCTAACCTTTAGAGAGTAACCCTGAATAACTCTACTTTCTTACACCCCACAAATTGCTAAGATTTTAAATTTTCTTCTGCCTATGACTTTCTGATAACATTTTTAATCACATTCAAACAGCCACTGAAGCAAGTGAACAAAGTTTTAAGTAAAAACAAGAGTTTTCATAATCACCCCCTGAATACCTGGTAAATCCCTTGGCTAGCACAGGCAAGTCTCAGTGCCCACCCAGCCAAGAATTTGCAACTTCTGAGTTAAGGAACGAGTGAATGACAGGGTTTATATTTGTAATGAAACGTCTGCTTTCTTCCTGCTCAGCCAGCTGTGTTTTTACCTCCAGGCTGTCCAGACTTGCTTTGAGGTTTGTAGCCCACGGTGGTGAGAAGTGCTGCCTGCTGCTCCACCTGACCAGCAGCGATGCACAGAGAGTGGTAGTTGCCAGGAGGTGGGGAAGCCACCGGTGCTGCTCAGGGAAGAAGCTGGGAAGCCTTCATAAGCTCTGTCTTCAAATTTACATGCTAACCAGGAGAGTTGAGAAACTAGTTATCATTTTTCACCTGTGGCCATCAACCATAGCACGAGGCAGAAAGGTATGAAATAGAGTGATAATTTTTAAATGGTGATTGATATTTGACAAAGTAAAAGTATGTTCCATTTCAAAAGGAGACATGTTTGCTCCTTGTATTTCATCTGTAGAAACAAAGCACAAACTATCATTTTAAAAAAATGCAGCTTGTGCCAATTTTTATGTACCTGAAAGAAGCAGATTCAAAATAAATGGGAAAAAGCCCTCGTGCTTTGCAACTCCTCATTTTGTTTTCGTTTTTTGCTTGTAAGAGCTAGTGAGCTCTTTTATGTTTGCTTCAAAAAAAAATAAAAAATTGCAGTGCTGCTCAGAGTACATTGGCAGCATGTTATCTCTGGCCAATCTCTCTGCACTGGAGTGAACTCCAGGCATCAGAGAGGCTGCCCAGCGTGGGGCTGATCGAACAGCTCCGCGAGCGATGAAGTGATTCCCACCATATATTATGGGAACAAATTAAGCTTGTCATGTACAAATAATTCCTGATACTAGAAACCTTATCTTCTCAAATCATCACCTGCAGGTTAAGAAAGTTACAGATTCATTTCTGCTCCTGTGGTTTCACACCAGTGGTAAATAATAGGTATGGATATTACTTCCATTAAGGATTTTTTTGAACTGAAACAAGTTCAAACATGAACTGTTGAAGTTGAAATTGTTCCTTACTTTCCTCTTATTTCACAAGAGCAAGTAACGACTTGAAATGGAAATGCCTCCTTATCTGTGTCATCCCTCAGCTCATGCTGGGATGCTAATGCACCTTTTGGTGGAAGATGTCTCTGCCCCTGGCAGGGGAGTTGGAATTAGATGATATTTAAGGTCCCTTCCAATCCAAACCATTCTCTGATTCCATGATTCTGTGATAATGCACAACTCATTTTCCTTGAGCATTTTCTACAGTTCTTGTGTACACTCCTGTAGAAATTCTTACTTCTAATACTTCAGTCTAAATTGTCCTCCAAGGCCTTAGATTTTTCCCTCCCTCATTCTGTGTATGGCTTTCAAACTGATATTGAAACATCTGCCACCACCTTCATCACCATGTTTCTAAAACCTACAGTAATTTTGCTTGTGCAGCTTGATGCTGCTGACAGAACAGGAGCTTCCCCTTGCAGCAACACAGAAGGAGCAGGAGTGCTCTCGCTGCTCTCAGCCACTGATGGTGGCTGAGTAGTCACTCAGTTGACACTCCCTTCAGGGGCAGTGAACTATTTTTTGCCCTTCTGCAGGATGCTGTGCTCTGAAAGCACCCGTTTCTTTCCATAACTATGAAGGGAGCCTCTTTCCAGCACAAAACTATCACTGCTCTGCCACACATGGGGAACACCCACCACCACACCCAGACCACGGTGTCTAATGGGGAACCTGTCTGCACACCCCATCTCCATGTTCAGTGCTGCCTTATCCTCATTTTCACAAGTATTGCTCCCTCCTAAACTTCCTCCAGGGCTCTCTGTCTCCCCTGGCTATTTCCCTGATGAGGGTGAGGTCCTCGAAAAGACAAAGAATGATGCTGCAAGGGAACCTTAATCAGGCTATCCAAATTAAGTCCCAGGCAGGAGAAACAAGCTACATAACAGAGCAAATGCAGCCAGGCTGCCAGGCCACCCTCTCCTGCTGCTTTGTGCTGCAGGAATCAGTAGTAGATATGGCATTTCTCCAGTCCTCTCCCCAGCCAGCCCTAAGGAAGCAGGGAAAAAAAGGAGCTTCTTGTCATGTCTCTGGAGTAAAGCTAGGTAAGCAGGTCTTCCTCACTTTCCTCACATAGTATAAAGCACTACTCTTTGTCTGGATAGAGGGAGTTAATAAGGTTTGACATCACTTTTTTACACAACCACCCCACTTCAAAACACATGTGATTTTTAGCCAGATTTTTAAATCTGAATCAGCCACTTTTCAAACATCAGTGCTGATTTTTTTAGTACGTTTGCAATCACCTCTGGTTTACATAATTTTGATGACATTGTCATCATGATCCCAACCTCTTTGTTCATCTCCTGAGCAAACATCCTTGCTGTAGGCATGCAGCCATGCTTCTGTTCTCCCTTCCCTCCTTGAGGGATACACAAGTGGTGGTCTGTAGGCAGTAGCTCAAGAGCTGGGCAGGGTTGGTGCAAAACCTCCTGAAACTGGGCTGAACTCCCACCACTCTTGGGTGATACAGGCACTGCACTGGGGAGGATGACAGCTGCAGGGGTCTGGGATTGTTTTTTAAACACCACCACCACCACCTCCCCCCAAGCCCCTCACCAATCTATTTTTTCTCTGCATTCAGTAATAATTCAATCTGAATCAAAATCTCAGCTAGTCCAGACCAGTGCTGTCTCAGAGGGCAGCCAGAATCGAGAAAAGCCATACCAGGCAATAATGTTAGAGCTTTGCAATGAGAGACAACAGTAAACAGAAAGCAATATGAAGGAACATTGGGTTTCATTAGAATAAGAGTTTTAAACAGAGACTGGCTCTTTTCTAAGCTACCTTTTTTCAGGCACTTCAAAGACTCTGCCACTAGATGTAGCAAAAGCTCTCTTAGAAATTGTCTCAAATATTCTGCTCTATTTCTTTTTAGAAGTAGAAAATGCACTAAAACTCAACAAGTAATATAAGGATGACCTTAAATCAGGAGCAAAAATGTCCAGAAGAAATAGCACTGATGGCAAGCAGCATAATGTAGGGCTCAAAAGGTCTCTCCATTAAAAAACAGAGTTGTGATTCGGTGCTTGAATGCTCCTTGCTCGGAAAACTCCGCACACCAAAATCTGCTCAGCCTTCTTTGAAGTAATGGCAAGTGTTTTATTAAACCTGCTCATGGGAGTTAGCAAAGGGGAGTTCAACACTCACAGGGGTTGGTTGGTAGCTGAAATACCAGGGCAATCAGGAAAAGCAGAGTGTACTACTCATGTATTTCTGTTCTTCTCTGAACTGCGCTGTACTTCAGGAGCAGGTATTTTTAGACCTCAAAAATGCAAGAATCAAATGTAATAACAAATAAGATAATGTGGTCTGTTTCATTTACTTACAGGACTAAACTCAGAAGAATCTCAACACAACTGGTGGGTGTGGGGAAAAAATGTCCACAATGCCTTTTTTTTTTTTTTTAAAAAAAAAGGTAGTTTAGGCATTTAAAGTGTCAGAAGTAAGATATGTGGAAAAATAAAGCATCATAAGCTAACAGTACCATTAAGAAGGCAGCATGAGAGGCTTTGCAACATCAGAATCCAGTATTTCACAAAACAGATTATGATATTGAAGACAATTTAAAAAACAAACAAACCAAAACAAAACAAAAGCCAACCAACCAAACAAAAACACAACAAACCCTGAAATACCAACCCACCAAAACCAACACCTCTGCATAGTTACCAAAGGAAAATGAGAACTGAACAGAGTACACCAGGAAATTATAAACATATCTAGGAATTCCAGCTGTTGGAATTAAAACCAGAAGTTGTCTTTACAGATCTGGTGCTGGGTGGGAAGGGTTCCTCCAGTGCCATTGGGATGTGAACATCTGAGCTGGTCACCCAAAGGTGCTTTCACAAGCACACACGTGGTGGTTGATTCATCCTGTCCCAGAGCAGATACACACACTGACCTGACAAACCCCACGCCGTTGTGGCCATTCCTCCTCACTGAGCCATGGAAAGATCCTGGGCTGAGCAGTTCAGCTGCAGGTTGCTACATTGCACAGACCTGGAGGGATCTGTGGGGTGAATCTTATCTTCTCTGGTGACTTAGGGGAAAACTGATTCAAACAAAAACAAATAAATCAAAGCGGAAACTTTAGCTAACATAGCTGCATTATCCAGGAATAATAATAAGCTGGAGCCACAGCTGTGAAGTGTGTGATTCACACTGAGTCCTGGAACTGGGACACAAAAACAGGAGAAAATGGTCTTTGCTCACTGCATAGGGACTCACATCATTGCCTGCACATGCTGGCCTGGCTCTTTGCAAAGGCTTGGCCAGTTCACCCTCATCTTCTTATACTAGATTTTCCCAAAAGCAAGCTCTACTTGGAGCTTAAAAGGACTTGCTCTCATTTATGCACTCCAGTTTGGTGAGATTTTATTTGAAAGCAAATCATCTTAATTAAACATATGACTCTGCTCTCCCCGCACACTTTGCTCGAAGGGTGCCACACAGGTCACAGCAAGGGGACAAGCAGTCTCGCTCTCTGCTTGTAAAATGGGTGATTTAAAAGACAGTCTCAGAAGACAACATGAGGATAAAGCACGACTGTTAGCTGTGCTATCTGTCCTGTGGGGAGAGGGAATCACCTAAGCATGGGACTGACAACATACATCCCCAGCCCATCATGATTTATTAACAAGTGGTAAAAAGGATGGTAAAAAAGGGCTTTTAAATACAAGCAAATTGGGCACGTAGATATTTTTCCTAAACTTGGTAATAGGACAGTGTCCTGTTTCAGAGCACTAACAGGCCTGGATCTGCAGACTGAGAAAGAACTGGGGAAAAGGCAATTTTTTTCTCACCTAGCACAGCTCAAGTAGTGCAGGTCCCTGCAGCAGAGGGTGTAAAAGGAACTTCAAATCCAGCTCTCAAGGTCTCCCAGCAGGCAGCTAGCCCCCATTGCATGGGGCTAGCCATCAGCTACAGTAGCCAAGAAACTGCCTTAGGGAAGCATGAGGTCTTTGTGTTGTGACATACCCTGAAAGAGCAGATTAACCCGGGCTAGACATAATCATTAGGAAACAGATGGCCATGGTGCAGGAAAGAAGCTCGTGTACTGATAGAGCAAGGCACATCTGGCTTGTACAAGCACCTTGAAGAGAACAGAGACTACAAGGTCTACAAGGGAGGTCAGAACAACTTGTACCACATTACACAGTCTCTCAAGGGGATCAGATGCACAAACTTGTAACAGGGATGGTTTGCTTTGTGTCATTTTCACAATTACTCTGATTTCTTATCCATTTTAAGCTGATCTCCACATGTGAAGTATGTCATGCCTTCTGAGTGCCACAACATGAGCTGGAAAGAAAGTTAGCAAGATGTTATAAGCTATTTTTTTCATTACTGAAGCTTATTTAACTACATATAGTGGAAGGCTCTTCATGTGCAGGATCTACCATGGATTATACTGCTCATCATCTCATGTAATTCTGGAAATTAACCCAAAATTTCCTTGCAGAAAGGCAGCCTTTCAGAGAAGACCAATGACTATGCACCCATACCTGTAAGGGAGAGGGCAGGCATCCAGGTCTGGATGAGGGAATGGAGGCTCAGTGGCTTGAGAAAGACACCTGGACTGTGATGTCTGGGGTGCAGGCACAGGATGCACCCTGACTCTTGTGAGAGAAATGTAGCCTTGTGATGCCACACCACAACCCTTCCCTGGTGGTGTTTGGGTCACTCTATTGCTTATAGGGTTCCTGGGTCCATGCTCCCCTCATGCAACTGGGTAAGAGCAGCAAAGATGGGTTGAGGTTTACAAAACTACTGAATCACCAAATAGTGACTTGTAGAGAAACAGCTCTAATGACCGCCCACGCTGTTGCTTACTTCTCCTACACCAAATTCCTAACTAGAATTTGGGAATGATTGTGTTTTCCTGCTACAGAGTAAATTAGATCATGTCTTCAATAGGAGACAAAACTAATTACTTTGATAGAAATAAGAACTGGGTAAATACAGAAGAAAAAGATTGCCCCTATATGTGTCTAAAATCATTCAGCAGGTCTCCTAGAAGCACACATGTAATGCAAAGTTTGATTTTGTCAGGGCTTTGTTTCCATCCTAGTGACACTTCCAAATTCTTGTCACAAATGCTACAGGAGAGCATCAAAACACGTTAATCCATGCAAACAAATAGAAATAAAGTAGCTTTGTGCATTATTAGAATGATGCCAACCTCTATGACTGTTCGACTCTCATTAAGCAAGGAGTCCTTTCAGTAATGTGGGGTAGGATATAGATGTTATTAATAATATGTCTCAGAGTTGGTTGTCAATATGAATTGCAAATGGGTGGCATTTTTAGCAAAGGGGTTTAACTAACCACAGGCAATTTCTGTTTATGTAACTGCCAGTGTCTCTGGTTCATCTTTCCTCCTGCAATCAGTCAGTGTGTGTTCTGGTCAGCAAGGCTATACAGGATGCTGTGGTGTACAGATTTACTCCTGACCCAGCTGGCTGGAGATATTTCACGTTGCTTCTGCTCACAAGTTCACCTCTGCCACACGTGAAATATCAGGCAGGTTTCAAGCTCTCAGTTCTGAAAAAGAATGAGCATGGACTTATCACTTAGTTATTGCTCTCATTAAGGTTAATAGCCTATAAATGTTCACCATCTTCTGTTCTCTCCATTAATCAACAGTGATACTTGGTCTATTAAAAATCAGGAGGGAGAAGAGAGAAAGTCAGAAAGCAAAATGTCCTCTGGGACAATAAAATACCGGTATCATCCCCAGAGTCCACCAGTGATGCACAGCACACAGAAGCAGTGAAGGCACTGAAGACTCGGACTTAACAACATTGTGCTTGGTTAATTGCCTTGCACCTAACCCTGATCTGCCTCTGTCTCCTCTTTGTGGCTCCCTCCAAGCTATTTTCTTGCTCTGGCCTTTTCCTTCTGTGATTTCCCCCACATACCCCAGTGTTGTTTGTCTTGCTCCACTTTGCTGTATCTTCCCCTTCCTCTCTTCCCCTACTCCTTTTCCTTGTTGTAGCCTTCTCTGCCACTCCTCAGACTGTGCCCAGAGCAGGTCATTGTCTGTCCCAACAGCTCACAGCTCAGAAAAATCAGGACTGGAACCGTCATTTCATACATCTCATCAGGCTGGCAAACAGAGACTCACTAGCCTTGACTAGTGACCCATATTTTGGCCACAGATGGTGACCAACAGGTCTTGCAAAGTTGGCATGGGTGGAGTGAAGCCAATCTGCAAAGCAGATTTTCAGAACGTTGGCAACCATGCAAGTTTGGTAACAAATATTTTTGCAACTGCACAAGTCATAAACTTTAGTGTTCATGCAAATATTTGCACTTTCTTGGATCAGCAGGGGCTGGCGTGTGACCTCCTCCAGATGAGGGGTGGCCACAGGCGTACCTGGCAGGCGACCATGGCACAGCTTTCTCACCAGGCACTACAACCTCTAGGCAGAAGTTCCCCACTTACTGTCAAGGCTTTGCACTGTTGCACATGTGGCAAAACTGCCAGGTTGTGGGCCAGCTCCCAGACCAGCGATTGTGGAAGAAGAAGAAATATCTAAAACCTCTGATGCTGCTGGGGAGTGAGCATAGGTCTGTGGTTACATGATATGGCAGAATGGAATGAGGTGAGAAGATGCTGGTGTTGATCCTGCACAAATTATTTGAGGTGCCAGGAGAGAAGTGTCGCATTAGTGCCAAGCTCTGTATTTCCTGCCTGAAGGAAAACATGACCAGAAGCAAGATATTTGCTTGATCACTGTTCTCCAAAGCTATTTTCTCAGACCAACAGTCAGAGACCAGAGGAATGTTACTCTTCACGACACACAATCTGTTCTGGTTGCTACCAAAAATTTGTATCCTGAAGGCTTTTAAGCCCTGCCTAGGATATCATTCACTAATATAACCCTGGTCTGGCAGTCCCTCTGCATCCAAGACACTGCAATTAATCTAGAAAACTTCTACTGGAAAATATCAGATCAGTCAAACCAAGAGAAAAATGTCCATTCAGCTGGTACACAGAGGATAATGAAGTTTCTACCCAAGGTTGGCCATCACATTAATGTTAGAAAAGCTAGTTTTTGTTCAGGTAAATGTCACATAACAACTCGATGGAATCCCATAGAACATAAATAACTTCTTGTAAAGGAAGTACAGATGAGCAGTTCTTAATAAAAAAGTAAAGAAGAAGGTGCTTTTTTCCCCTTTTTTTTTTTTTTAATTTAAAGACAGATACTCTCTACCAGACTCTCCAGATACATGGGGTTCTGTTTTTTGAGGATGCAAGGACAGAAAAGCACCCTTGATTCACTGTGTAGGATATACAGCAGCTATGAATCCAATTTTATTACTTCGCATACCCTTTTATTTTTTCATTTATTTACTTCTCCTTTAAACCACAGGACATAAATGCAAATATAGGTCTGAGACCATCCAGTCTTTCCCTTCCTACATGGAGGGTTTCATCCCTTGCAACAATGATCTAACATTATATTTGTCACTATTGATTTTCTATGCCATGTCAATTCAACAGGGACATGTGCTCTTAAGCTTAGGGGGGAAGTTTTATCAGTCAGGAAACTATATGGACATGGACTCTGAGGTGGGTGAGGTGACTCCCCATGTAAATGTTTGATCCTTGTAGGTGAATGTTTGTTTGCAGTTTTGCTACAACCTTGGTGGCCCTCAGAGCAGCTCAGGCTGGACAATTTACCATCCAAGTTCCATAGGAAGTCATACCCTACTGTTCTTGCTCTTGTAGGTGTTAGGCTCCCCACAAAATATTACTGCAGGGGATTCCTCCAGTGGTGTAAATCAGGATTTGGCATTCCACCAAATTAAAACCAGGATGGTCATATACTACCTCAGATTCATCTCACATTTAGCTGTATGCAATGTATGTCTTTACATCTGGGATAGGTGCACCAAGCGCCCTGTGTACAGAGAAATTAAGAGAAAGTGTGAAATCTTGCTTTTATATGACTAATTTTCCCCCAAGCCAGATATCTAAGGGTGATCAAGTAAGTTGTCTACTTCTCACCACCAACTACAAAGGAAACCTAAAGTTAAACTGAGGATATCTGCATTTGGCAGAGTATAAACCATATAACATGCATATGTAAAGTGCATGTTATACGCAAGAATTTCATAACAATTTTCCTTAGTTAATAATTCTTGATGAAATACATGAAAGCTGAAGTTGTGTCAAATCTAACCTTAAATTGTAGGTCTTTGGCTGATTTTACTTTAAAATGCATTTCTTAGTATATTCATGAAAAAATAATGGCAGAGCAAGTGATCAGTAGCATCTGTGACTAATTGCAAACAATCACAACATGAAATTATATTTTCAAGTGTTTAATTAGCTGGAGAATGAGTCCCTTGATTATTGCTGGTATGCTACAGTACTGCCTGACCAAACAGACAAAATCCACTTGTTTTTTTCAAGGTCATTATAACATACTGCTGTACTGATACTATATCCTGCAAGGCAAGTTCTGGGGTTTGCAGCTGATTACAATTTGAGAAGGTCGAAGGTTGCTCTTGATGATCTTGAAAGCTTAAGGAAAAAAAAGAAAAAAAGCTGGCTTAAGAAAGCTTTCTTCCCCGATCAAGGAAACTGGAAAATCTTGAATCCACCTTCTATGAACAAGGCATTAGTCAAAATGACTGAACATTACAGACAGTATAATAATGGCATGCCATACCTGGGAAATATTTAATTGTCTATTTGTCCCATCTGGTAATGTGCCTAAAGCAAAGGGTGCAGCTACAGAAATGTTTAAAAGGAAAAATTAACCTGTAGCATCAGCTTGAGGTAGGGTCTGGGCTGCTGATGACTGACTATGCCTGACTTCTCCGGGTTATAACACTGCAGCAGGATGCAGCCTTGAGGTCGACCTGCAACACAGGAGATCTTTGGACCTGTGCTGAAGCTGGTTGGAAAAAAGGAGGCAAGGTTTGATTATTTCAATGTCTGTCCTGAGAGCAATGGACTTGTCATCATGTCTGACAGGTGGTATTATCATGGCACTGGTCATGTGGGGAATTTTCCCTGAAGGTGGCCAGCAGCAGCAGCAGCAGAGAGCAGATTTGTGCATGGGAAAGTCCCCCAGAAGGTTCATGCCAGTCTCTGAAGAGATGCAAAACAGCCTTTCACCACAGCTTCACTTGGAGCTGCATCATCTCAAAACCAGCTCAGTAGCATCTTTCACTGAGACTTACTTCCTAAAGTAGGTGAAAGAGTGCTGGGCATTGCTGTGCTATTTCTATGCTGGATGATTAGAAATGTTTCCAGTTTCCCAGGTATTTGCAATTCTTCCATTATAATCTGTCCTCTACCTGGGCAAGTCAATCTACCCAGCTACTATGGTTTTCTTGGAAAGGATGGGGGCATAGAGGCAGGCCAAAGCTCTGGAGAACTTCCCTTCCTGAGAAACAGACTGAGGATTTGAGGGGTAGGAGGGCATTCCTGGTCCTGCTTGGCCTTGTTCCACAGATATCTTACCCCACAGATCCCTCGCACCTGACTAAGAATTGTGATACAACTGGGTGACAGCAGCTGAGGAGGAGAATCTATCCATGTTCTGGAGAAGAACAGGTGAAGTCATGTCCTGCAGATGGGAGCCCACCAGTACTGTGCAAAGCCAGAGACCTTTCAGTGCCACACCAGAGAAAGCATCTTTGCCTCCTGCACTGCTAAAGTAATATAAAAAATGATGCTCAAGGAGATGTGTCTTCTGCAGCCGGGTGCATTAGCACAGAGACCCTGACTTCAAAGAGAAAAGCCCAATAAGCCTTTTCAGGAGTACATCCCTCCTCAGCAGACCAAAACATGGTATTTTTGCTTGTTTGGCTGGTGTTTTTCCACCCTTTTTTCATTTGAATTGTTCTATTTTACAGGATACAAAGCTTGGTTCATTATACCACAAGGCTGCTCCTAAATGCATTAGGAGGCTCACTGTGTTTGCTCATGCCTCCAGCAAGGATAAAGAGCTAAAAATTATATATTCCTCTCAGCCTCATGTGTGGATAGTAGCTGTTCCACAGCAACAGGGTATAAGCTATTTTCAGGCTATAAATCAGATGTTCGTAGTTAATGCCTAAAAATCCCAATGTTTTTGATTTATTAGAAGCTATTAGTACACACAGTGAGACATTTTCGTTACTAAGCACCACTAATAGGTAGGGACTTGTATTTATTATCTGCATTATCATTGTAATCTGTGTAGGCTTTTCTGTTGTATTGGATTTTTCAGCTCCTCCCCACACAGCAGAACCCAAAAAGCCCATTGTCCCTCAGATATCTGTTCTGTCACCTACAGCTTACCTGACCACTGATAAAGCCAGCTCTCCCTCAGTGCATCTCTTGCTCATACCATCACAACATCCTTGGTTCTCCCCACTGTGCATTCCCATGGTGTGGTAAGCTTCTCCTCTTGCCCCAAGCTCCAAATCACATTACTGCTGGCACTTTCCCCCATTCCTCCCTTCCTCTACCTCCCTTCTCCTGGGCTGCCCAGACATGCTGGGGGGCTCTGAGTGGTCACTGCCCAGCAGAGGGGGTGTGATGTTGTGCACCCAAGGATAACTTTAGAATCTGTTGTTTAGACATAACACTACAAAGGAAAGGAGTTAGCATGTAGACCCACCACATCTGAACAGTGGTCCTGGGTGCAAAGCAGTGCATAAACACTCTCAAAAGGTCAGGAGCCACTGGAAGTGTTTGCAGGGAGTCAGATTCAAAACCTAAAGATTTCAGGAACTGCTTTTATTTTTTTTAACCAGTCATTTCTTTAGAGATTTTCAGAAGAAGTCAGTAACCTGCCTTAGGCAGAGCACAGGATCTTGTGTCTCAAAAGCAGCCTCAGGCCAGTGACCCATAGCTCTGTGCTTCCTGCTGCTGGTGGCCCTGGGGACATGCAAGTATGTAATCGTGCTGGATGGGAGCTGCTTTTGGTAGCCCAGCTAGGCAGTCCAGAGAGTCTGAGCCACACCCACCCATTTCACAGCCACCTTCTCTTATGATCCAAATCCAGCGCAGCACCTGGTTTAGCCTTGTGTTTATTTTATGGGTGCTCTTTCCTGGCAATTGCTCCCCCTTCCCATGCATTTCTGCAGAAAGCTCTGCTCCTGCTGGGACATCTTCTGGGCGTCCTGGGGGAAAGCAGAATGCTTCTAATGACTTTGATGCATATTTTCCTGTAAGATTTATCCAGGAGTGGATCAGACAATGTTTTGAAACAAGAGAGGAAATGGAGGCTCAGATCTGGAGATAACAGAGGCAAACCTGAAGCACACATCAGCGCTGAAGGTTGGAAGATCTCAGTGGCATCTGGCTCCAGAGAGCACCAATTTTCATCACAAAATCAGCTCATCACCTTTTTTAACCCGTCAATGCTCTTTGACTTCCTAGGTGACCCTGGGCAAGGGGGTGCACTAGAATTACTGTTAGAATGGAAATGATACTGTTCCCTCACTGCTGCCCATTTTACCCCAGGAGCCTTGTGGGTATGGTGAGGTGCTACAGCAGCTGCCACAGGGGCATTCCTCATCTCAAATTACTCCCTTAAGCATTCACGTAGCACACTTATCACAGAATCAGTATTTACCAACTAAATCCACAAGTAGTTCATCTTACATGCATTAACGTCACTGCAAGACAGTGATTTACTATCTCAGGAGGAGGTGTTTTCTCTGGAGAGAAGCTCCTTTTAACCCTCATCCAAGCCCTGCCAGATGCCTCTGGTTGGCACGGGGAGGAGAGTGGTGATCTACAGCATCCTGACACCTGGGTTTTGTACAGTGCCTGGCTGTGATCTCTGACAGCACAGGGAAAGCAAGCCTGTGGCACCCTGAGAGCTCAGTGTCTCACCCGTGAGCTGAATCTAAGCCAAATACAGAGGAGCTTTGAAACCCTGACTGATTTTAAAAGCATCATTTTAACAGGAGGATCTCACCGCACTTTTGCATAGCACGAGGTGGGTCACATTTTTGGTATCTTCAGCACATTGCACACTCAACCTGCCACTGAGGGACAACTGTTTGTGTCACAAGTCTGATGGCCCTTGACCTGAGGAAAATGAAGTAATATATCCTTCATGGTGTTTTTCTGGCTGGGTTCAAGTCTTTTGAGAACACAAAGGCAAAGGCAAGAGCTGGGACAGTGTCCTCATTCTCCCAGTAAAGCCCTGTGGTCTCGCTGATGAGGTAGCAGACATGTTTGATTTTATTATTTTCCATGCAATTTTCATGTATAGTTTGAATTATTGGTCTTTGGTTGCTTTTCCTTTTGAGATGTGTTGGTCCTATGCCTACAAGGTACAGTCTCTTCTGAGAGGGAGTGAGAGGAGAAGGGTGGGTTTGTATATGAGTGAAAGATAGGAATTGAGAGAGTCTCCCAGGTGCTAGATTCCCCTGCCCTAACTCTCATTTTCCTCATTGCACCTACAGGGTCAGAACATTACTTTTGGGGGTACAGGGTGGGAGAGACAGCAGCATCTCATTGATTTTCCTGTCAAAAACAAGAAGGAGCCACATTTTCTAAAGTGAAGAGTTTGAAAATGTTTTTCTTTGAAAGGATTTGGGACATGAGGTGAATCAGAGACCTACTGAGAAAGGATCTCCGTGTGTTGTATCAAATTTAATGACTCGTTCTGATATGCCAGTAGTGAAATAATGCTGTTTTTTTCTTCACCAGGCAGATTCTAAAGATACCGAAAGACGAACCTGAAAATATCAGCAACCTAGAATATGAAATGGGGACAATTGGCAGCCCTACATATAGCTAGCTGGCAACACATCCAAGATGTTTGCCTTCTAATAATAGAAAGCTGAAAGAGGCATATGGAGAAATTGAGCACAAAGATTTTTATTTTCTATGTATAAATACACTGAAGTCACAGATGTCTCTGCAGTCTCAATCTGCCAAGACCAAATGCAAGGAACAGACCTAAAAGACACCAAGAAATGTGGAATAGCAAGCCCTCCATATTGAAGAGTTTGTTCCCTTTCTGACATATGGGTGTTTAAAAAGCTCTACCAACCAATCTGAAATAAAAGTATTGACCTATAAAAAAGCCACATTTTCTTTACATTGTCTTTTTTCCATTAAACCAGTGTGTTGGTGGTTCTGCTACTAAGCAGCACGTGTCTGATCACTTCCCAGAGTCACTGGCAGCTCTACTAGAAACCTCTGTAAAAGGTCTGAAACATTGTGAAAACAACTGTTAAATAAGTCAAATCTGGTTTTCACTTGTGCCTGGTGACACTCAGATCAGATCTTTGCCTTGTTAACAGAAGCTTTGAGCTCTAAAGGATGAAAATGTAACTTCCTTGCATAGCTCATAAACAGAAATAGTTATAATTCATGGCATTTACAGTCTCCAGCACTGCAAGCAACACTTCTACACACCAGACCAGCTGGTAACCTGTAAGTCTTATGAGATAATGCCCATGATTGATACTCATAAAATCTACAAGGGGAGTCTGTAAGTCCCAGGAGAGCAATAGACTGTCTACAGCTTTTACAAGTTCTACTGTAGCAGGAGGCCAAGATTGCAATTGCCAGGAGAGGAATATTTATGGGTCATGAACCTTCAGGCTGTGCCAGGAGAGCCTTCAGCTATTGTCAGGAGCATATATAAACTCTGCTTTTATGTTACTCAGTTGTCCAGCCACGGGCAAATTGGATTCATGCCAGCACCGCCAATATCTGTTGAACCGGTCGTAATTTTTTTTGTCATTTCTTGATGATGTATCAGGCAGAGTATGACAGATTTATTATTAAAGTCATATGGGAAGCAAAAAGCTTCTGCTCACTTCTTCTAGGGAAATCAAAGCCTTGTACGATCTGGAAAGCTCCACGAACAAGTGAGAAAATGAAGGGACCAAGAAAGAGAAAGGTGGTCAGACTAAGCGAGGAGGCAGCTTTTACCAAATAAGTTTCTTTTTTAACTTCTTTGGAATTCGTAGAGTGAAGGGAAGGTGGGCTCTCTCTTTTCTCCTAAGTATTTAGGATTGCATCCTTCCCATTGCTGGGAAGCTAAGAAGACACCCAGTATTAACGAGTTGAGTATCCAATGGTTCCTTGCAATAAACAAACAAACAAAAAAAAGCTTTGATATTCCCCATAATTTCAAAGACACAAATTAAATAATAAAAAAGTACTTTTTAAAGTAGTTAGAAAAACAGGCTTCATACATAAGATTTTTAAAACACCTTGTTCCTTCTGTAAATCTTTCAGTAATTTATGAAGCATTTTGAGATAATTTGTATTATACTGCAATAAAAATGGAAACTATTATGACACGAGGTGTCATTTGGTGCAAAGGAACATGTATAATCAGCCATGAAACACCTTGCTGCTGGAAGAAGTCAGTCCCCAATTAAGGAGCAAGGCTAACATCATCACTGAGTGTATTTATAAGGCAGCAACAACCATCACAAGTAATGGCACAGTTAAAATTGATTTCCAGAGGGCCTTGAACAGATCTCTTTCAAATTTTAAGAATATATTTATTAATAACTGAATGATGGTACAGCAGCAACATAGCTCTGAGAAAAGCTTGGCTATTTTTTCCAGCGATATATATCTCTCTAATAAAAGATATTACATCTTGCTCCAAACTTCTGAATGTTTGAAACCATTCCTAGAACCTATACATACTATTTTTTTGGTATGAAGCAGAAAACATCATGTAAACCTCCACCTGGTTGGTTTTTTATGTTTTTTTTTCTTTATTTCTCAGGCACTGTAATTTGGCATTTACTATCTTCTGTGTCTACTAAAACGCCATGATAAAAATCAGGTCTGCCTTGTCCAGAGCCCCAGCCTGACGTGTATAAAACATTATTTTCCCTCCAGCAGCAACCTCTGCAGATAATTTCTTACCCCAGTGCCTGGGTCTTCTGCAAAGTCATTTGTTAGTCCTGCAAAAAGATGGGGATCCTGACACTGCTGCAGGAGGGATTGGAGCCTGAATGAAATTAAGTGCCAATGCCACAGTGTTCCTGTGCTACAGCTATTGCCACTGACAGAAAACATTTCAGAAAAAAAACCCAAATATGAAAAGCAATACAACCTTGTAGGAAAGGTGCTATCATCAAGCAACTACCAAGGAGACACCAGATGAAGCTACTCCCTTCAGTGGCACCCCTGCTGCCTCTTTGGTCTGCAGGTAGTGTGTCAGTCATATGCCAACATCAGCACAGTGGGATGGAAAGGGGAACAAGGGACTCCAAGCACTTTTCCTTTCCTGGTCTTGCTGCTGATGAGGAGCCCTCCTGCATTTCCATGAGGAGGCAGGTCATGGGAGAGATGACAGAGAAATGGCACTAATGTGCGATCTGGGTCTCCCAAAGGAGTTAAATACACTTCTATCTATGCCTCTGGTGATCCATCTGCAGTACATGTTTTCAATTCTATCCAATTAGCCAATGGAATTAGCATGAGGAAATGTGAAACTCTGATTATTACGCATTTTAAAGAAGGTTTATGCCAAACAGCAAAATCACTCCATCCTTGTCCTAGGAAGTGTTTTAAGAGCCATGAACAATTGAGACAGCATCCAGACAGTCTCACATAGTGCTAAAAAAATGGTAATCCCAGAAAGCACACACATTTGCAACCCACCTCTCTCTCCAGCCAAGGTCCTTTTATAGGTATATGGAGTGTTGTATGTGTATGTAATTTTTTGTGGCAAGAAAATAAAGTGTTTTCGAATTCTACACCCTCTGCTGTGGAAAGGATTTCTTTTTCCTTCTCTTTTTCAGTACTAGCAACAAGAAAATACAGCCCACCTCATGAGCAAGAGCTGAACAAGGCAGGTCTTCTTTGCTTCAGACCTGCCACTCACACATAATTTAAGCTGCACATTTCCAAGCCAGGAACACAAAACTGCTGTTTCCACCCACCACATCAACCTGCTGTGCAGAGTATCACATGCAAAAAAGTCACGTTAGATCTGTTAAGTGCATGGCTAACCCCCAAGCTGCAAAAACAACCCAATTTTCCCTTATTCCAGGATGCCCCAACTGAAAAAAACACAGGAGCCTGCATCAGTAATCACGAATTTTGGCAGAGACAAAAGCCAAAGGTGGAGCAGAAGTGAGAAATCTCTTGCCTGTAGGCAGGGACAGGCAACACAGTGAGCAGGAGCCAAGGAAATCCCCGGTGGGGAGCTGGGAGATGTGATCCTGTAGCAGAACCAACTCGGCATTGAAAACTAATGTGCACTGAGTGAATGCATCAGGAATTACCAAAAGAGATGGAGAAGAGCCCAGGAGTGAAGATGTGCCAAAGACCCCTTTGCAGAGTGTCACTTGTCTGGGACAAAGGTGTCAGGGAGCAGAGGAATGGAGGTGACAGAGGGCTTTGCAGCCCTGAGAGGAGGTGGCTGCAGTGGCATGCCATACTGGGATATCATGAACAACAATTTATCACACAAAATTTTGTGTATAGTGACCCCAAAAGGTTTATTATTAAGGCATATGCTAGATTAATATTAGCAGGAGAAACTGAGAAGATCAGCCTCTGCAGTAATTCCTACAGTAAAAATCCATATTATGTGTGAAACCACCATGCCATTAAAAAGAAACCCAACTGTTTATACAAAGAAACCCCCATAAATAATCCCAAATTGGAATCTTGGTGTGAAGTTGAAGGTCAGGTGCTACTCAGACAGTGCTGGTCAAAACAGCTTAGATGACAGCAGCTAGTGCTAGGATGTTTTGTGCTTCAGCTTGCTGCCAAATGTTGCAGGGTAATGGCCACTGGCTTCTCCTGTGACTGGTAAAAGCAATGAAAAAATAAAATAAAAGAAGACTTTCTAGGGTTACTTCTCAGCATGCAAAGAAAGCCACATGCAGTTGAAAAGACAGTGCCAGAAACTGCATTAATGGAAAATCCTATATTTATCAGTGATTTTAATGACATCATCTGTTTAGGTACCTCTTGGTATTTACCGTAACATATATTGTTTTCAGTACTGTGAGAGATAATATTGGAAAGCACAAGAACTGTCAATCCACTCTGCTCTTTTTCCCCCAGTTTGGCTTTGTTAGAGCCATTGCTCAACAGCATAGTAGTAAATGCAATAAATCTGTTTAACTTGACTGATAACATATAAACAAAAAAGTGCCTTCCCCTCCAAAAACACACGTGACTTTTTTTCCAGACTGTGGAATAATGCAGGTTGATGGGGCTTGTGGAAATCCTCTAGTTCACATCCTGCTCGACCCTGGACTCAAACACTTCATCAGTTTTCTGAGAGGAGTGAGAACTCTCTCAAACCCCAAACCCTACAGGGGTGAGGTTTAAGGTATGTGTCAGTTGTCAGCATTTTCCCTGCTGCCTGACATTGGCAAAACCAATGGTTTCTAGTGCTCAGGCATTCCCTGAAACTTTACAGGGAGGCAAGGGGTGGTTCCTCAAATGGATCATTTCCTAAACTATCCAGAAAAGGATGACAATTTCCAGTGATTTTTGGGGTATCGCACACAAAATCGATTGGTGAAGGATAAGGAAATAGAAGATGCAAATTGACATTGGCAAGCAGAAAGTAATGCAAATGGGAAAAAAATGCTTCTGTTGCAGACAGAGTGATAAAATCTGAACTAGCTGTTCAGGAAATACCTCAGAGTTGGAGAGTTTAGTGAAAATGACAGCTCAGTGCTCAGGAGGGGTGAAATGAGTGGTTAGAAATGAGGCTGGGAAAGGCACAGCAAGGAACATTGCACTACAGCTTTCTTCATTTCAGAAACAAAGGGGAACTGAGAAAGAGACAAAAAGAAGGGAGAAGGATGGCTAAAGGCTTCTGTGCAAGGAGTGACTGAGCAGACCAGGACTCTTCAGTCTGGAGAAGAGTTGTTGAGAAAGTAGATGAGAGCGCTCCTCAAAATCATGAAAACTGTGGAGACTTTGACAGGAAATTATGCTCGCTGCCTCACTGATACAGAAATTACAAAATACCTAGTGAATTCACCAGGTGTCACATTCAAAACAATGGGGAGGGGTTCTTTCATGCAATGCATGATTTAGCTGTAGAGCTCCTTGCTGCAGGACACTGCAGGCAGTGAGATTTTTATAGTTCCAAGGAAGACCAGACAAAGCCAAAGAGACAATTTTTCAAGGAGCAGTACATACGAAGGCATCTCTTCTGGCTCAAGAAGTCAGTGCAGAGGTCTGTCTTACTATTATTCACTTCACCACTCAAAAGACCTGTGTTTGGCCCACAAATGCTACGATTACATAATCGTAGCTGTCTCAGAGCTGTATGTTCCAAAGGAGAGAAGAGACTTTTGGAAAGGGTGACTTGCAGGGTCCAGCATATGGTTCCACACACTATCACCCCTCTGCCAGACAAGCCAAAGATTCAGGCTGGCACAAAGCTGGTGGGTGCAATTTAACTCATTCCAGACTTCTGAAGAATCAGAGTGCCCAGGGGAGCACCAGACATCATGATACTCTATTTTAAAGTCTGAGCTAGAAGCACTAAAGCAAGATTTACGGTATCCTTGAACCACAGACTCAGTAGTCCTGGTTAAACCACACCTGTGAAGTGACCTGAGCTGAACAAAACATTTGTAAAGTCAATATTTGTTTCTGCCAGAAGGTACAAACAGTTTTCTTGAACATGGATCATTTCATGGATCTTTCCAGAACCCACAGAGGCCAAAAAGAAGACAACCAGCCCAGTCTAGAGCGGAACAAGCCTCTGGGAAAGGATGAAACTCCTCCAGGCACAGGAGACCCTTTAACTGCCTTGCTGCCAAGGGTTGTGTGATGGGGAACAGCCCCTCCTTACTCCTTTCTGGTCTGCACTGCTGAGTTTTCTACACTGCTTACTAGATCCCTGATGCCCAAGAACACATCTGCCTGTTTTGTTTCTCAAAACCAGAGTCAGAAAAAAAAGCAAAAAACCTCTTTTATTGAACAGCCTGCTATGGCTTTGATTGAGAAATATAACACCCCAAGATGAGTTATTGGCCCAATTGTCACCTATGAAATGTGTGCTATTGATGACAGCAGGAGGGTGTATTTGAGTGTGCATAGCACATTTGCACAGCTCCCTCAGCACCTGGAGCCTGATGCTTGCAGGTCCTCCACCATGTGTGACACATCCATGTGTGGTAGAGATGGCCCCCGGCTGCCGATCCCTACAGCCTGCAGAACACCAGAAAACTCAGTCTGACACAGTTCTAATTTACATCTCCATGGTTTCGTTCTCTTAATTATGTCATTTATGGGTTTGAGAGCACTGGTGCTGTGAATACGAAGCAGATCTTTGAGACAGCCCGCACAGTTCGTGGCATAGCTGCCATAACACCATGTCAATCACTCCCGCTCTGAGCACAGAAGGCTGCAGTGGCACTATTAGGTTTCAAATAAAGATCACTCAGGGGGGAACTGGGTAATTTCTCTGCATGGAGCTGTATATTTCAGATGCCTGGAAGAGAAAATAGAACTAAATATCATTCATTATGTTTAACTCATCTGGTTTTTAAAAGAAGAAATTTGTTTTAAAATGGCTTTGAAGCTCTCCCCTCTGCAGGTCTGGGTATTTCAGTCACCTGAAGGTGCAAGAGAAGGGTATGCTATTTGCTTTCCTGTCTTCAATTTCAATTTCACTGCTAAACTTAATTGAAATTCAATTAAAAAGGTATCCATGTGAAGACAGGTCCATAGCTGTGAACATCCCTGTGTCCCGCTGCATATTACAGGTATCACTAGAATTTCCCCTCATTTACTGTCCTCCAAAAGACAGGCTGTGCATGGAGAGTGAGGACCATGAGCTGCTTTCCTTCTGTACTCCTTCTGTACTTCTGTACACCTCCTAACTTCTGCTTCATCTTACTTGTGCTGTCTGTTACTGCCTTGTTCTGATTTATCTGCAAGAGTTGGGACTTGTGGAACTTACAAAACCGTTAAAGGGAAAGAAAATCAGCCCCAAACCAGGCTGGCCTGCTCACCAGCTAAAATCCTTTTTCTGCCCCACCACAACTATAGTAGTTAGGGTCAGATGAGCACAGACAGATGATCTTGCCTCACTCTACCAAGCTCTGTAAAAATCCTCTTCTAGGCCAAGACAATGTCTTATCTGCAAAGCCTGGATTTCCCCCTAAGAATTGCTGGCATAACATTAAGTGTTCCAGATTTTTCAGAAAGGTTTCATTTACTACATATGTTGCATATGTAATGACCTCCCCTGAGAATTGTGTCTGATATCAGATATGTATCTCAAACATCTGACTGCGCAATAATTTTGCAAAGATGTAATTAATTGCACCTTCCAAGGAAGGGAATCTAAGCAGCTATTAAAAACTTTAATTTATATTAAATCAAGTAAAGTTAATTGCCTGTCCATAACAAATGAAAAAGAGGTATGTACTTTGGAAGATGGCCACAAGTCTCCAATCGATATAAATTTAATGTGTTTCTATGTATCTCAGAGCAAAATTGCATTTTAGTACTTCACTGAGCGTTCTAGGAATTCCTTGATGACCCACTGCTAGGAAATTAGGTCACTCACAAATTCCTACAGAAGGCACAGGAAGGTCAAGTTCAATTCAATCAAAAGGGTACCGATGACCATCCCATGGCAAAGGGACTAGCTACTTCTCAGGTTTATAAAAAACAGGTAATAAGGGAAAATAAACATTGCATGTGTTACATATTTCTTTAGTAAGTAAGAACTAATACTCTAACTTTCATAGCCCAGCTATGTGCAGAAAAAAGTACATACTGTTTTTTAACTCTCTACCATTCCTCACAGCATTGAGTTTTTTCCAGGAATAAGGAAAAAAACCCACTCAGCTGAGCACGAACTGGAAGGTCAGGCTAAATGTAAGTGGCAGTGAATCCCCTGTCACTTTCACTTTCACTCACAGAAAACTGTTACCTCTGATTTTGGGTGGTTGCAGGAGAACAGCTATACACTCAGGAACTGAACTTGTCAAAACCTTTTTTGGCTTGAAAGTCTCATGAGGTTTTTGCTTCTGACCACATTTTTACTACCCCTTGGGTTTAGCTGAACTGAAAATATTCTTAGAGAAGGAGATCACCTGATAACTCTGCAATCATGGGCTCAAGTGTAGCCAGAATTTGCAGAGGGGGGGTGAACTAAATTGAGAGAGCAGAAGACTTTGATTTGGATCAAAATGCATTTAACTCAATTATTTGTCTTATTTGAGAAAAAACATAATTGTATATAATACAGTTTCATTACTTGGGAAGGTATACATGCCCAGGCAGTATAAGACTGCATCATAAAACTTTTGTGACAGGAGCACAGCACACATGGAAGCCAGGAGGGAGGTGGCCTGGACTTGCATCAGTGTTTTTGGCAGAACTTGGCTTCTCTGTGCCACTTGAATGCTCAAGATATGAAAATCTGGTTGGTGCTAATTACTAAATTCTGCCCTTAAAAGAGCACACACAAAGTAGAGCAGCCAAAGGCCAGAAAATATCCTGGGACTTGAACTCTTCTTTCAGTCCCTGGGGAACTGTTTTGCCTACCCTTTGTTTCAGTACTTCCTTTGTGGAATGTAAATCTTGTTCCTGCAGCCAGCTAGTGAGCAAGCCTTAGATATATGCATTCCATCTAATAGGACATGGCACATCCATGCAAGTGTCCACCTCCTCTCATCACTGGGATGTAGTGTGTAAGAATTAACTCCACTGAAGATCATGATAATATGCAATTGAGTCATGGAGATAGATGAACGTGCTCAACATCACACAAGCTGCCCACACAAAATGATCATTTTTCATCAAGTGATTTCATAAAAGGGAGTTTGATTATAACAGAGGGAAGAAGTTATTCCTGGTTTTGAATTATGCTTCCCCAGTTCAGCCTATTGAAATTGCATGGGTGAAACCAGAAGGGGAAAGACTATCCAGCTGAAACAAAATATCTCCATTATGCAATGAATAATCTCTGATTATAGCACTGGTGTCCATAATTAATTAGAATCCATCAAACTAGTCCATTTCAATATTTCTAATTTTATCATTTGGCAATTAATCTACTTTTGGTAACATAGTGCTTACTGTAAAAAGAAACTGCCTACTCTCAAGCCTCATTAAACAGAGAAGGACCTGAAAAATAGGCAAGAAAAGGTGCATTGTACATGTATTTTTCAGCAGTTGAAAACACAGCAAAGAAGAGCAGATGTGCAGTACAGGTAAATCTTCCCTGTCACCTGAAATACCTGGTGTTACATTTATTTATAATAATGTCATTTATATGACATTATATATATGATGTCACTCATAATCTCAGTAAGGTTTCTGCATGGTTATTTAGGACTGGTTATTTAGGTTCTGTTTAGCACAGTACCTATCACAGGGCTCCATTTAGGGGTTTATGAAGAAGAAATATGATAGCAATAGAAATAACAGTAATTATTATTAGTGGCAGAAGGAAGGGATGACACTGAGAGATTGGAAAGTGGTGTAGCGAAAATTAGTTCATCCACCACAAAAGTCTAGCAGATACAAGACTGTTCCTATAAGGTTGTTTTAACATCCCTTCAGAATAACTGGGTATAAGTCCATTCACCTTATTTAGCACTATCCCCACTGCAGTAGGGTGTATCTGATTGTCTGTCCAGCACAGTCATCCTTGGGATTTTATCTGAACAGAATTTGGGTGGGGAGATGTGTGCCTCCATACATACAAGTGACAGTGCTCTCAATCTTCTCACCTCATTTGTCATTGTTCCCGGATGATCTGTGATGTGTGGCACCCCTGACAACACCTCCTTCACATCTCACTGAGCCACAGGAGTGGCAGCAGGTCTTACTGTAAGTTCAGAGAACTGAGGTACTCAGAAGCTGTCACAGATCTCAAACCTTGCACTTCCTTTGGCTCCCCCTGTGTCTGTGCCAGCAATTTCTACTATCTCAAAGCATGAAAGATTTGATTAAAATCATTTGTTACTCCAGTATGTCTTCTATGGACAGCACACCACTTAATTGATCAAGTATTACTAAAGATCCAGATGCAAGAGCAGTAGAACTTTTGGTTAACATAAACCTCTTCTGTAATGCTCAAGGTTTTCTCCCTTTTTAAAGTGGCTGCAGAACAGATTTGCTTATCAGTTTTATTAACAATCTCTTTTTCTTCTGTTGCTGCTCCCTGCAAAAGCAGTTTTCTTCCAAATTTTTATAATTTTCTCATGGGTTTGCCAAAGATCAGCACTGTGGTTGCTGATAGTACTTGAGAAAGAGGGTTTGTTTATTGCCTGTTCAGTGTAGTATGGAGAAGATAAAAAAGACACAGCCTAGCCAAGAAAGTGGTTTTCTTTCCAAAGAAGTGGAAATACCCACTTCAACCCAACTTGCAATCCCAGCTCAGCTGTGCCTGACCCACACATCCCTGACAGACATGTGAAGTTCAGTCTCAGTACTGGGACTTGTGCACAGGAAGAAAACCTCTTCAGTGACTGGCCTGTCACTGGAATTGAGGCACAGAAAGGTTTTGAGCTCACCATTGTTCAATGGTAAACTCAGGGACTTAACTGAGAGAGCTAAAGGACAGGCTGGAAAGCACTGACTGTCTTCATGCCAGAAACAATCCCCCATAGACAGTTTTCGTGTAACCAGCCTCTCCTTTTCACTATGACAGTTCTTTTATTACAACATATTCTAAATATACCTTTGAACTGGCGGGTTTTCTAAGACTGTCACCTTTTTCTTCTTTTACTTTTAGGTCTCAGATTCCTTTTCTATAGAAGCTATTAGCTTTGCACTGCAAAATGCCTCAATGACAGCAAGATGCAGCACTAGGTGCAATGTTATATTCTGAGTAAATGATACCATTCAAAGGGCAGAACAGAGCATGAATAGTATTGATTTCCAGAAAAGCTATTTCAGCACTTAGCAAAGTTTGATCAGACTGCTCTCATCCACTGCCTGGGTTGTTAAGAGGCTGTGTCCCACCCCAGTAGGCAGCAATATGGCCTGAGCTAAATGTAATTTCATCACCTCCTGCATGGCTGTCAGCATTACATTATGCCTGGACTCACCACCACAGCCTGGTGGAAAATAGAACAGCATCTCACACTACCACTGTGTGCTAAGGTAGAAGTATCCAAACTGCACTTTGCACTCTACAAGGCCTCACAAAGCAGGTTTTTATCATCAGACCACTCTGTGACCTACTCCAAGGGTATCTGAAATCACCTGGGGTCCAAGAATGAAGGCCTGAATGGTGGCTGAAGCACCCCAGGGCGAAGCTGTGCAGGGGGAGACTCTTTGGAACCAGTCCAAGCCAATGGGATGCTCTTTCGAAACTTCAAAACCAAAACCAGCAGCATCTTTTCAGAGAACAGTTTACCTATTGGATTTCATCTAGCTTGAGACACGGAGAACTACAACTTGAGTGTGCCGCATTCTTTGCTTTAAGTGGAGTCTAGAGAACCAGCTCAAGTGTAAAAAATTACATCTACAGGTGGAATACACAAATCCATCTCCAAGTAACTAGTTGAGCTCTGTCCACCCATACAAATAGCCATACTAAAACCGGGTTTGTAGCCAAAATCCATAAATTTATATCACTTTTCAGAGAAAGTGATATGAAATTGAAGTAAAAACATTTTGCAGATGATTTCAAAAGAGAAAATAACCTATTGTTTGCTCAAGTTTGTAACTGTGTAAAATCTACTCTTTTTTTACAAATTTTAAACATCTTCTATGTAGTATCTTACTTTTGCTAAAACACAATGTTTTAAACCCATTTCTGATTTTGAAAGTTTCTTGAAAATACCTTTCTGCTACTTTACAAGCACAAGTGTGTCAATAAACTGTCATCTTATTAGAATGTCCTTCGTCCACTTGAATAGCTCAATACTGGCAGCAGTTCAGACCACAAACCTTGGCAGAGAAATAACCTGGCTATATATCCAAAGCTATCACTGAGCACACTTTCTATGGCATGCTAACCTTGCAAACCTTGAAAGTGTAAGAGTATTTTAAGAAGGTTAAAATGTTGTTGCCAGTTTGTCGGTTATTTAATTTCACCAGTTACCACAGCTTCAACAAATCCTTAGGTGCCACAGGTCTCCTGAAGCTGCTGCCAAATTACAAAAGGGAGAGGGATGGATCAACAGAGCCATTGAGGCAGTGAGAGCCCCCGTGCCACCACAGCTGGAGGTTTGAGACTTGTTTACTTCAGTTTTAGCCTATTTACTGAACACTGAACGGGGAATCTTGATTGCTCCTGAGAAAATACACCAAAATCATAACATTTTTAAAGTTCCAATTTCTTCAGGCAGAGCTGTGAAAAGGTGACATTGTGGGCAGGAGCTGGGCCAGTAGACTGGACTGTGATGGGACTGATCTTTCCAAAGATAAATTGGTTGTAAAATCATGTATTCCTAATACTCTTGTTGCTCCTCTCCTCCTTCACGGCCCACCTTATCCCACTCTATGGGAGCTATCAGGCCCTTAGCAGATGGACAGGCATGTCTTTACAATCACAGCAGTTACCAAAGCAGCTCTGCTCACCAGTTCATCCCTCCTACCATTTCCAACCCATCATCCCTTCTTTCCTGCCCTCCCACTGTTCCTCTCAACTAACTCTCAGATATGCACAATGTCATCAATCCAGTGCAGGTCCCTCCCTAGAGAAAACCTTTCCCATATGCATCACCCCTTCTGCTAATGTTCCACACACAGCTTTACTGTCCTGTTCATCACCCAGTGCAATCCTACATCGGCCTTGGCTGCTCTCCTCCTCCCTGCCTCCCTGGTAACTGAGCAGCCAGTGAAAGCAGCAGCAGGCCAGTAGGGTTAATGTTGTCTTGTCAAATCTCAAATCATCTACTTCCAATCCCAGCAGGTTCCTTCGAGAAGAAACAAAACAAAACCAAAAAAAAGACCCAGAACATAGAAGCATGGAAATGCCTTTGCAAAGTTTGAATGCTGATGTTTAGTTTCTTGACGTGATGAATTTACCCAGAAAAGCCGTACCTGAAGCATACAGGAATCTGTTAAGGATTCTGCAAGTAGCTGGCAGGCAGCAAGATGTTGTGTCAATGACTATTACCTTTCTTGGGTAATATCCTTGTCAAAAACAATATGATCGGTCTGCAAACATGGCATGTAGAAGCAGCCACTGAGCAGGCAAATCCCAACTCATTTCGTCAGCCATAAAATAAATCCTGAGTCCATCAGTGCTTGTGTAGAAATTAAAGATGTTTTATGACCAAAGGTGAAAAAAAAGCCCTTCAAATGCCCACTTTAAAGTCTGAAGCTCTTTCTTACACTTCTGGTTCTTTAAAACCCTTTAGCTTTTTTCTGCAAATGCAGTTTTAGCAACAACAGGAACAAGGAAATAACACCAACATGTTGGTTTAGCACCATGTGTGAATTCTTATTTACAAGCTACCGACAGCAGCATTTTTATCCCTGGCTCAGCTCCAGAAGCAGCAAGTCTGAAACCAGCCACACACCACAAGGCCAACAGCGAGCATGGCACCTCTGCTCCTCTCCCCTGAAGCTCCACACCACTGATGCAATCAGGTATTGCCACTGATAGCAGAGGATCAGGGACTTGCTATGCACAAATATGGCTTACTGCTTTCCATGGGCCTCCCCACACCACCTCTTTTCTGATTTCTGACCTTCCTTTTATCTCACCTCACGCAAAAAGGGTTGCTCTTATTGATCATTTTTTCTGCTCTACAGGGCGGCAAACCATTCCATGGTGTCTGAAAGGAGAGCAGCCACTAATAAAGAATGAGCATGAGCCTGTGCCCAGAAGTCCAGGTACTCACACAGGGAGGAGTCAGAGGTCCTGGGTCCCATTCCTCAGAGCACTTTGGTGTACCAAGAACAGGGACACGAGCCCTGGACTCATCTTTCCCCCCATCTTACTCACATGTCTCCAGGTCTTCTTTGTCAATGGCATTTATACACAGCTGATTGTAAATATCACCACAGGAAAGTCAGTGGATTTTTTTTTTTTATCCAGCTGACACTTTTCATGTTTTCCAACATTTCTTATGGAAGGTGGGAAGGAAGGAGAGCCCACAAAATCCATCATCCTTTTTTATGGATTTTCAGCAAGTTTTCCAGTGGGCCAATAAATAAGACATGAAATCTACATTTTGGCAAGGTTTTCAGTGGGTTAATTTAAAATACATATGGACATGATGATATCCTAATTTTTTTTATCACTTTATTGGATGAGTCACATCAAACTCTCTTGAGAACAATGGAGGGTCCTATTTATTACTCCCTCTTCAGTTTCCACCACTTGGGCTTGCTGTTGCCCCAAAACATTTTGAGCGGTTGTAATATCTCTTCCCAATGTACTAAAACACAGTTTGCCTGTTGCTATTGCAATGACAGAGACCAGATGAAATGATTGATTTTTTTTTGTTTGAATCTAGGAAGGAGAGTCCCAGGAGCATAACAACAAGGTATAAATAACACTCACTCTGCTGCACCTCACCAATACAATCCATTAAAAAAAAAAAAGAGCTATGGCATGCCCCAACAAATTTAAGATCTTTCATATAAAAGACTAAAAGCCTCAAAAATGACATTGTGCAAGCATTTAAAAAACAATAAATAAAAATCCGCAACAGAAAAAAAAAACACCAAGAAACTCACCCAAAATCCAGAAGAAATGAAGAGTATAATTTTTCTCATGTTTCTGCAGGAACAGAGTGTATTATGTAACAGAACTGAGATGACCTTAAAAAAAGACCATAAGCCATAAAAAGAAAAATTTATGGCGCTTGCTAATTTGACCTGAAAATAAACTCCTTCCTGATCTTAAACCTACTGACTGGATCGAGGGGGCAGTGTCTATTTCCATTTCAGCCCTGCCACACAATAGGGTATTTTGGCACAAGCATTTTGTTCGTAATGTAATTCAGTCATGTGGTTCTATCTCACCCTAGGAAAGCTGCTCTATATTTGCTTAAACTGAAGAAACTTGGCAGTGCAACTAAGCTGAGACTCCCAAATACATCTCATTTTAGTGTGAGGGTCATTATTAGCATGTAGAAGACCTAGGGCCAGCCTGTTAAAAATGGCACAACCCCTGCCCTGCAATGCGCATGTGAGGCACAAGAGGCATATACAGCTGGCAGAGAAGGAAACAGCAGAGAGAAACAAACCAGCACTAGGACTGTTCACAGCCCACCCTGACTTTTTTTTCTAATGTCACAGCAGGGAAGATTTTACTGGGGAATCAGTGAAGGAACTTTGCCACTATTTAGCTGGAGCTCCTCCGCACTTAGGAAGGCATCCAGCAAGTAATCTTCCATAGGTAACTTCACAGGTTCTCTTGCATTCTCTCTTAAGACAGGAGGAAAAAAGTGAAATTACTTGCTGGAGTGGTTTATCTAAGCTGTCAGATATTCATGGAACAAAATTAAAAACTGATGGAGAGAACTCCAGTTTGGCAAGACCAAGGGATTTTTCAGAACTGTATTTATTTCAAGAAAACTGGAAGAAGTCTGGGCAGGGGTGGTTGTTGTACTAAAATCCAAAGAGAGGAAGACCTCATCTGACCTGCAAAATCTGAATGCTGCTTGTGCATCATGACTGTTAAAATTGAAATGGCCTGTAGATGCCACGTCAGAGAGAACTTGATGGCAGCCCAGAACAGCCCGTAACCATCGTGGCTGATGTGAAGGGCAGGTTCCAGCCCTGCTTGTGCCTGAATCAGGGAAGCAGCAACACCTATATACGCATTGCACCCCAACAGAGCTCTCTTGTCATTACGCCTCTCATCATTTCTAGTGAATGCATTTTGAAAAGTTAGCAGTTTCATTTTGACACAAAATGAAAAAGGAGTTTGGAACTGCAACATGTCTTCATGGGACAGAGTTCCTGTTTTCCAGCCCAGCTGAGCCTTAAGCTTTAGTTTTCAATGTCTAATGAAGATAATTTGAAATAGGAACACTGAAAGGCCTGCATGCATTCTGAACCTAGTATTACAAATCAATAAGCATAAAATATATTTTTAATTCAACCTTGTTCCATAAATCCACACTTCATAGTAAGTAAAATAAAAATCTTCCTACATGTTTGAAAGCAAACCACTTTTCAATCTCCCCTCATCTGTTTAAATTATGCTGACTGCCATAGAAATTATACCCTGTAGAAATAGCAGATGATTAAACAGCCTGCTTCACCTGTAAATAAGCATGGAATTTGGTGTGTTAGGTATGTTATTTGCTTTGCACCTACTAGTCAGATTCAAGTCCTGTGACTATTTATCTACCAGAGAGACTCCAGGTTTTTTTTCATTTGAAATAAATGCCAAATGACAAATTGCTTTTGACTCCAGTGATTTGGAAACTGAAATGCTGCCCATACACGTAAGCTTTTTGCTGGGGAGCCATCTGCAAGACAAGCACAAAACTCTGACATTATTATTCTAACCCAACATGAAATACTCCAAAATAAAAACTCAACCCCCAGTTGCACTCCTACTAATATGCACACAACAAAAGACTCAATGTTCAGCTGTGAATATTTATGTCTTATTCTTAGCTTCTTTGTGTTTAAAGGTTTAGTACACCTTTGGTTGCTTCTCATTTCCCAAACAGACAACACAGAAAGAGTGGGGTTTTTTTGTGGCAATCACATTCTCTCATCTGCAAGACAGAAAGAACACATTACAAAAATGTAAGAAGAGGTTTGTTGGCATTTGCTGCATTTCAGTGGGATGTTTAAAAAATGGGAAAAGTTTTACTGATTGCAAAATATACTTTCAAGAACCATCAGCTTTCTGTTGTGTGGTATTCTAATCTGCATTCTCATGCCTCCAGCCAAAATTGTAGCAAGGTGCCAGTGGGTTCCAGAAATTTCTCTGATGCTTCACATGTGACTCTCCACCTATGGACATTTGGCAAATCATGCAGTTCTGTCACATGATTTTCTCTAAACACAGAGGAAAAAGCTTCCTGAATCTCCTCATTAGAAAAAAGTACTGCCTGGCAAATCCAACGTATCTCTCAAATATATCCCATGGTATTGTGCAGTGCAAGTACTTATGTTATTGATGAAAATTAAGGAGAAGCCACACCTCTCACTTGCCTTTCAGACACTAAAGTAAGCATTTATTATCATATCTATGAGCATAACTTGACAAATGGCACAAGTCCAGATGGAAAAGGTACACAGTAATGAAATAAACTAGTGTAAATGTGATCTGAACAGTAAAAATTTATTATAAAAGCAATAGGTGATTGCCTTTACTATACAATTAGCATACTGGCAAAACTAATGGTTGCAACAGCTCTGCAGCCACCAATAACTATTTCTTAAGGCACCATCATAAAACACTATGCACTAAAGATGTTGCAAAACAACTCCATTTAGAAAACTCAATATACCCTAAAATACAGAATCTGAATACAGAGATGAATCAAGAGAGGAACGTCTGTGTTTGAGCAGCTGTGTTCTTTCTCTGTGATCTGGATTTAAATACTATCTTATTGGACACAAGTGTCTAGATGCTGACAATTAATGTGCATCTGATATAATTAAAGGAAGAAGTAGTGACACACACAATTTCCCCCATGTGTCTGACTATGAATCTTTTTGACAGTGACTAAGGTACACTATGTTTGCAGGGAGCAGGTGCCAGGACTATCCACCCTTCCACCAGGAGCATTACATCTAAGTTTTATCACTACCAAGCACTTCTATGAAGCTTTATGACTGCTGGATTCATGAAATCTGTAAGAAGATTTTCCAAAAGGAAATGCAAATCTGTCAGTGTGATCCTAGGAGGATTTCGTTCATTGCCACTTGATTGATCTCTCCAAACTAACTCACAGCTGTAGGCACCACACAAATCTCAGGAGTTGTGTGCCCAAGGCACTGGAAAGGTCCCCATCACCAAATGGGATTACCCAAATAGTTCACAAATTAACATATTATAACAATTTGAACATATTTAATCTCATATTACCCCCACTATTTCACAGAGCATTAAACAGATGAGGAATTACAGCCCAAAGTGGATAGTGCCTAGATCCTGGAAAGTGAACACTCACGATGATTTACCATTATGTGCCACTGCAATGCTCAGCTTTTAGCCTCCTTGTCCTCCTGGTGGCACATGGAACTCTGAAGGTCTGATTACTTGGATGCCTCATACTGGGGTGCACCCTAGGCAGCAGGGAGCAAAGGCAGGGAATAGCAACCTAGCTCAGACCCTGCCCTATTTCTATGGCAGAAGGGGGGCACCTCCAAGCATCCCTGAAGCATCCTGAAAGTGATGATAGACACAGACTGAAGAGATATAGCAAGAGGTCTCTGGGGCTTTTTTCCATTATTACCCCTGCAATCAGCTCAAAAAGTCAATTTCATTTTAAGGAAATAATAGGACCTGGACAAACTGTCAGGGACATAAGAACAGCCATGCATGGACAGAACAATGGTCCATCCAGTCCTGCATCCTGTTCCCATTCTCTCTTTGGCCCAATAGAGGGTGCCCAGAGCGAAGCATGACAAAAGGGCAACCATCCATCAGCGCCTGCTCTGATTATGCTCCCAGCCCCCTTTAAGCTGGGACTCTGGGATGTGCTGGACCAGGCAAAACACAAACAAGCAAAGTGGTACAGATCAACATCCAGAGAGCATCCAGGATTAAAGAAGCCCTTTATATTTCTCATTGTAAAACATTATCTTCAGAAAAAGTATGTGACTTTTTGCAACCTCTGCAAATTTTTATAATTCTTTTTGTTTTCTTTTAAAAAATGTGAATGTATAAACTGGGTGCATCCTTCAAGTACCAACCCTACTAATGCTACAGAGTTCATCTCCCTTTGGAATCATCAGTCTTATATATCTTATGGACATTTATGCTATGGCACCAAACTAGAATTTCATACTCAAGCACATGCTCATTAAGATTCTTAAGCTTTTATCAGTATCACTGTTTTCCTACGCATAGCATGTTTGATTATTCTTCAGTACAACTTTGTGCAACAAGGCCAACTTATCTAACACTCCAGACTGCTCCATAGATCTGCCTCCTTATCTCTATGGGTCTTTCTACAGTCTTTGTGTGAGTTGCAAATTTTGTTCTGGCTTCGAGTTAGTAGCAAAAATATTGAGTAGTGGTGGTACTTATATGGAGCCTTGATGACTGTCGTGAGAGACACTTTAATCTGGTGATGATTTTCTATGACAAGCTTCTAGACTTATGCAAATTCAAGTCAATTTAAGGTGTTTCTAGGAATAGTGCTCAAAAAATGTATCTTACATACTACTCATGTTTTGCTTTCAATGAGCAATGCAGAGATGTGTGTTGGAGAGTATGGCCTTAAATATGACTGTCACAAACCAAAAATGGACTAGTGTGATATGTACTGAAATAAAGCGAGCAGGAGTGTGAACAGGGTGGGCGTGAGAGCTTTTACACAGGCAGTGAGTGCCAATCAACAGACATCAGGAGTTTGTGCCAGTGTGAGGCAGACACTGCCAACCCACCGCCCACCATAGGCTCTGCTCTGCAGGGCCTCTCTACAAGAGTGAGTTAGGAGCAGTCAGGGCAGTGGAAACAAGGGACTGCCAACCTGAGACTATCAGGAATAGGAAAGGAGGGCAATGAGGATAGTGGGATTGATTTGGGGTTCTGGTCTGTGGCCTTGGGGTGAGAGAAGAGGATGGAACTTCAGATCCAAGTGTTCAAAGGATGGGTGATGTGGGAAGGACAGCTTTGAGGACATGACACAGGAGGGACAGGACTCCTTATATTCAAAGCCAAAAGCTTTTACGTAAATAGTTTAAAATATTTCTCCCTTACTTGTTTTTGGGTAAATATGATTCCTTTTAACGTGTTTTAAGCGTGCACGTTCTTGATAATGTGTAGGGGTACCTCTGCACTCAAAATGTCAAGTGGCAGATACAAATGTCTTACAAAATCTAAAGAAACTGCATATGCTTCGTTCCTTTAATTTGCAACATTTATAATCTCAGCAAAAATGAAAGCAGATTTGCTTGATGAGGTGTAGCATGAAACTCTGAATCCTCCCTTTGCCCTGGCTTGCCAGCCAAATAAATCACAGGCCACTTCATACAGCCCCTATCTGAATACATAAACATGAGAGGACAGCTTTGGGAACATCTACTAAATCTCATTAAACACTTCCACTGATAACATAATAACATGCTAAACATATTCTAGCTGCCACACTGCACTGAGAATCAGAGTGACTCTCCTGCTTTTTGTAATGCTGCGCTGTGCTTCCATAAAAAGAAAAATACTATCACAGTTTAGTTTTAAAATACTAACTCAAGCTGGAGGTTATATATTTTCAAAACTCAGCTCTTCTCACTCTCATTTTTGGGACACATCATTCTTTAACCTTGGACTGCTCTCCTGACAAGGTGAAAACTCATTAACCACCTCTGTATAATTTAAACACACAGCTTTGTTACTGTGCTGGCGCTGGCCCACAGGGACGACTGTAGCAATAGCTTGTTCTCGTGGTAGGTATGTCCTCAATAGCTCACTCTGGGACAGAAGATAATTACTTTCCCAGTAAAAGACTCAAACTATCAAAAAAACACACAAATGCTATATGAACTTTTATAGGCAAGACCACCTCCACTAGGACTGTCACAGAGAGGGGAGGGGAAAGAGCTGCCCTTGAGGATCCCTTTTCATGTAATCCAAACAGTCCCCATGGGATCAACTCCTCTCCCTCTCTCTCCCAGTACCTGCTGGTACAAGCAAGACCGGCCAGCACAGCTCACATGTCAAACACATTTCTCCCCTCAGCAGCCGTTTCAAAGGTAGACAGCTTTTCTGAAGTGCCTGTTCTTAACAACGAAATTGTAGAACACTGTGAAAGCTTGGCATCTCTAATAATTTATGTCACTGTCCCCTGTTGCAGGCAGAGAAACACTAACATTCCTGCAGGGACATTGTGGAAGTGGCAGGGGAACAGCTCTACCAGCTCTACCCACCTTCCTCAGTACCATGTCTACATCAAACTGATCCTTAGTTACATATGCTTCATTTGGGCTCCCTGTGGTTACCCGTCACCCCTCTGCCAATCTCCCAAATGTTTCCCAACACCTCACGTCACCAGGGAGAAGGGCTCCTTTGCTGAGGATCACTGATTCCCATCCACTTTAAAGGACAGGCTTTTAGACTTGTTCATTGCTCCAGTGATAGGGTGAATCCAGCACTGGAAGACTTCTGAAATCACCAGAGACCCACCAGTCTCCAAAAGCTTGTGGCAGCAATATCTGTCAGCAAAATCAGGGCTGCATCATTTAATTTATGATAGCATTGGAGAAGGATGGGAAGCAGATTAGCATGGTGGGCATTGCATGAATGCATTAGCAAATGAAAGCCATTGGAACCCTTATGTCCCCATGTGGTTTTATTTCTAGGCTGAATGCTAAGTAGGATCTGTTTACTTTCCAATTTCAGTTTGAATGATGCCAACATTTTTTGAGCAAAACCCAAGCAGGTCAAAGTGGAAGATACTCATTTCACTAAAATAAAAATACCCTAGGAAGTTCTCTAGGGTGCAATAAATGCCCCCACACCGAGAGCCCTGAGCTGTGGTTTAGCATCCACATTGCAGAGAGCTTCTGGAATTTGGCAAATCCCCCAATCTGCCACTTCCTACATGCCTCAGTTGCCACGCAAAGCTACTTGCCACCTACTCTGGTGAAGATACAGGGACAGTCCAGGGGCAACACAAAGAAAGTCAAAAAGAGAGAAAAAAAAAGTTGATTCTAGCATTTAAAGAATTAAAGTCACCAAATTTTTCTCAGCATAATTAAAATGGCATGATACATTTTTTAATAGATCAACCTATATTTTTCATATTGCTCACCTTCCCCCTCCTTACACCCTCCTTCACCCCATTCTTACCACTGTCCACCACAGAACAATTGAGGCTTTGCATGTCCCTGCCGTCGCACCAGGACCCTTCCTTCTCTTTCTTTCGCAGCTGAATCCTTCAGATCAGGACCTGAGCCCCTACTTAAGGGCTGGCCAGATATAGGTAGGTTTGCAACAGCTCCTAGGAGCCTCATTTCCCAGCACATTTCCCTGTGTGTAAGGCTCTGGGTTGGGAATAAAGCCGCAGTACTGGCCTACCCCTGGAGCACTGCATCAGCTCCAAGGGCAGCACAGCAGCAAGCCCATGGTGCATGCTGTCACAATTTAGTGACAAAACTCCCACTGACCTGAGTGGAGTTTGGATCTGCACTCTGGTGAGATGATTTTGGAGGTAATTAAGTGGAAGAGTACAAGTAAACGATTGCCAGTGAATGCCATTCTGATGAGCAGAAGGGAGAGATTGTGGCAGGAGGGAAACATTGTAGCAGGAGGAGTGACCATTCAACAGTGGTAAAGTAGAATAAGTGAAATTCCTACAGTATGATATATAGATAACTTCTCATGGTTCCCTTTCTGTAACCCCATCCTTGCAAATTTCTTTTATTCACATGCAGTTTACACTGGCACCTACTTTACCTCCAAATTTGGCATAATACACATCAGGCCCATCTAGCAAGCATGTTTCATAGCACAGACAATACAAATGAAGAAACTGTTTCTCAAGTTCCCTCCCAGTTCATATTTGTGTGGATCTTTCTCCCTCTTTGGGCTAACAAAAACTATCTCTGTAGCCACGGCAGCAACTTTTACCATGAAAACTGATGCTAAAGTAATCATTTATTGCTGTTTATTTGGACAGAATTTAGAAACTGCCTTTTTTTTAGGAAGGTGACCAAATCTCTAGGCAGAAAATGCCAATGAGGCCTTTTACAGCAAATGAGTGCATGGAAACTGCTGCTAGAACTACATGGAGACCGATGCTGGAGAGGTATTCACACGACCCAGCTGCCAGCACTTCAATGTGTAGGCTGTGGACCTAACAGTCCAAGGAGGAGAGAAACCTCCAAAGACACATCCTAGACTGGGTTAAGCCCTCTCTGAAGGTACCTGCCTTCCCTCTCACTGTGGAAGCTGCATTTTCCACCACAAAGACCTGTTCAGAACAGACCTGGAAGCAGAGCTTGGGAAATGGACTGGCTGCTCGGGTAACAAGAGTCAGAGCAGATGAAACTGCTGGGATCATTTTCCCCTTTAATCATCCAGTTCTGTGGCATTGGAAATAGTTGAAGTGGGCACTTGCTCATGCAGGCGAACAGGGCAAATTTAGGGAGGACAGTGGGGATCAACCAAGCCTCCAGGTCATGAGGCAGGTTTGTTGTGACGGGGCAGGCCCAGGGTTGAGATGGGAGACCCATCTGCAGGTCAGGACCAGGCTCTGCAGAGGTACCCAGGGTCAGCCATTCCCTGGGACAGCCACGCAGGGCTGTGAAGAGCTGGAGGCCAGCACTGCTGCTGCACAGCTGGGGCATGGACTGACATCCCTAGGGGGCTTGAATGGGACCCTGGCCCGTGGGTAGGGTAGGGTAGGGGAAGGTCCAGGAGGAGGTCAGGCAGGGCCATTAGGGCATGTTAGTGCCCTCAGAACCCTGGCAGTAGCACGGCTGTTAATGTTCAAGGACTCCAGCTTTATCAGATTTCATTAAAACTAATGGGTTGAAATCATACTTATTCATAATGTCTCTTGCCCTCCTTTTCTGAAAACGTAAAAATCTGTTGTTGTAAGCAGATCCTTCAAAACAGCTGCAAGAACAGCTTATTATGAAGAAACCAACCTGAAGTGCTGTAGGCTACTGCAATTACTTAAATTTTTACAACTGTTGCAAATTACTCTCATTTGTCAATGTCCCAATCCTACCCAACCCGTGATATGTCATTATCATTGTCTTTGACTTTGAATATTCCATGATGCTGCATTTGTTGCAGAAGGAACCTATTTAAAAGGTACATAAAATTTAGAGAATTTTGCTTACAGATAGCCTGAATAATACTACATTAGCATTCATCAGTCTTCACTAATTTATTCTTGCTCCTTTGTAATAAGCATGCAGACACTGTGTAAACAGGAGCTCTATCAGAACAAATGATGCAGAGTTTCATTCCTCATGCACAGTAGACAGATTCTCACTCCATAAATTGTTCCATTTGTAAATGATCCCATAGGTTAATAGATTTTGGAGCCTGAAAGGACTTCCAGCATCATCTAGGCTGTATTACCTCTTGTTTAACCACCATGCCTTTTAGCTGGACAATTTCATCCAGTGATTCCTGGCAAAGAAAAAAATTATTCTCCCAAAGTTACTGCAGTTGGGGATCTTCAAGGGGAAAACCATGAATGAAATAAAGAGACTTTTGACCTTAAAAATTACTTCTAAAAGGAGATTTTCTAAGTATATAATTCACTAGTGGTTACAGACAGATTACATTTATAATATATGATAGATGCTATCAAAGTGATTTCAGGCTTCACTCCACAAAGGCACGTAGGAGTGAATAGCTTTAAACTTGTGAATTGTGCATTAGGTTTTTCCATGGGCCCACTCCTGGGCTTCCAACAGAACCTGCATGTAAGAGCTTTGCTAGAACAACCATAGCAAAAATTAACTGAACATATTTATAAAACAGCCCCAGATGAGCTTCAGTGTGAGCTAAGACTATAGACCAGTAATAGCTGCACTGCAGCAAAATGCCTGCAAGGCATGTCTGGAAACATTATGGTGTCTGTATTTAACACCAACATGATTTTGACTTGTCTGTGAGCATGGTGATCACTAGTTTTAAAAAGATCAGCCTTGATACATGACACTTATGCTTGAAAATCTTCAATTTTGCTATCAGCAATCACAAAGTAATGCTCATTTCTGAATCATGGGACAAGAAATAGTTGGTGTCAGCGATACATGCTGAGCAAAGACTGACTTTTAAGTGGTGACTACAGTAGCTGTAGTTGTTTGCTTAGCTGAAGCCACCTTCATCTACCTTCCCTTGAAGATGGCAGAATTGTCACAACAGCTGTGTCATATCATAAACTCAACCTCCAAATATTAATTGGAATCCATGGGGAGCACCCGATACTTTCAGGAAAACACAAAAGTCTGTCAAACTATATCAAAGAAGAGTAAGTTACACAACAAGAAAAATGTCAAAATAGTATCAATACAGACTAAGATGCTGAAAGATGAAATGCAACAAACATTATTGCCAATTTTGGAAATAACTGCAGAGTTTACAGGTGACTGAAAAATAATTGGGACATGGGAAAAGAACAAATTAGCTCACTGGCAAGCTAGGTATGAGGTAGGAACATAACTAAAATTAACAGGACTGAATAATATGGCTTCAAGGTGAAACTGTAAGCTTTATAGAATCTACACAACAGTAAGCTGATTTCAGTAGACTATTATCCAGTCTGTACTTAAAGACCATACTTTATTTCCTTGATTTGTTCCACAGGTTTGTCCCCATCCCTGATGGTAAAGATTCATTTATCACAAGGTCTGCATCTGTTAATTAAGCCTCTGAAGAACACCAATAAGATTCTGATTAATCTTCCACTCAGAGCAGAGTCAAGCCTGGAAAAACCACAGCACTTTATCAGTACTAATGATAAAGCTCCTTCAAAAAACATTAATGTTATTTTTCTTTCCTCCTCTCCTAAGGTGGCCAAGAATGGGATAGTTGCACTAAATATTGTGGATCAGACTTCTCAGTTAAGACTTTGTCAGCAAAGATACTTCTCTAAACCTTTGGGTTTGCAGTTGTAACTTGACAAGAAATTATATTTCAAACCTCTGAGAAGGTTTGTTACTGGCTGTGCAGACAACAAAGTGATGTCTAGATGTGGCATACTGAGGAGCAAAAGGAATGGATTCACAGAGTGAAACAGCCATGTGCCACCTACATACCACTCCACAAGCCACAGCAGTGCATGGGGGTGCTCCTGGAAGGTATCTTTGGTTTGGCTGTGTTTGAAGGGAATTCAATCTGTGTGCTCCAAACCAATTTTTTATGTGAACCAAAGCATGCTAAGAGGACAATTTCTGCTAAAGCACACTCCTACTTTGCACTAAAATATCACTGGTACATTGCCTGCAGGCACCAGCTTGCTCTGCTGGGTTCGGAAACTGAGCAGCAAGCGAATGTTTCTGGCAGGACTTGAAAACAGGTTTACTAAGGCTCTTTGGGATCTCTAATACAAGTTCAATACTCAGAGGGAAAGATCAGACCTTCAGATGTTCTACTATGGTGTGCTGCTGTTGTGTTCTGAGTGCCAAGGTAGTCACAGAAGACTTCAGCACCACATATGAAACTAGAAAAAGAAATCAATCCCCTTCAAGCTTCATACAGAGCTTTGAATGTTTCAAAAATGATCTGAAGTGACAAATTTCCAAAAACTTGGATGGAGACAAGAGTTTGAGATTGAAGGACATGGACACACACATAAAATTAGGAAAACAGAAAACCATTGCAAGGGCTCACTTGCTCACTGTCCAATTTGGGTTTAGACTTCAGCAGAACTTGGAGGACTGAAATCTTTGGCTGAAGGATAGAAACTTGATGAGGACTGAAAGTGGAAAAAAACATGAGTAACCATCTTTGAATCCCAAAAGGCAAGTCAGCAATACAGAACAGGAACAATAGGTGCTACAATCTTCCTGGCCCACATCTGTTTCCTGCTGTAATTTTCTATCTTGGCACTGACCCATGCCAACTTTCCAAGCAATTTTTTGGTGCATCCATACTCTAGACACCAAAAAGGCTATACACTTTTCAGGTTTTGGGATTTGGTTGCTTCAAAGAAAGATTTTGCCTGGCTTTGGAAAGACTACTCTGTGGCCAAACGGGCGGTTCATAGAGTTAAAAAGATCAAGTGACACACAGACAAACCAGTATCACTTCAGTCACATATCACTTGACTCACTCAAAATTTATCACTAGAAATTCTCCCTTAGTCTTTCAGTTAGTGAAAGTGCTGCTTCCATGGTCGTCTTGCACCTAACTGCAAGAATTATATGAAGGGAAGTAATACAAAGGGAGTTGAAGAGCAGGAATGCCCCCAGAGCCTGCGGTGGTGCTTTATCACTCCCTCATCCCCAGTCCCACTTGCAGGTTGGGCATATCCCCTTCCCTCCACAGCTGCTCCTGTGCATAGTCTGCTTTGAAATGGCCTGGGTTCCACTTGTCTGCCTTATCCTGTACAGTTTCCTGTACCAGGACAGGTACCCCACATATGCTCCCCAAGCAGCTCATTAATGGGGAATCAGCCCAGTAAATTTATGCCGTGGGTTTCTAGCTACAATTCTCTGAGACACCATGTTTTCAGACACAAACATCACTCTCCTACCATGGCCACGAGCACCCTTGAATGTACCTTAGCAATGTGACCAAAAGTGAGAAGCCTCAGGCGCACATACAAGTTACCATGCAGTGACAAGTTGCTGTGTGTCAGCTACCCTGCAATGTCTACCTGCACTGATGGTGTTAAATCTCGGCAAGGAAAGCCTTGTGACTGTGATTTGCTCCTGCCACAGACAGAGTATGTGCACAGTTACTGCACATCAGCTGATAGGAGGTAATTTCTTTCCCACTTTCCTCCTGCCTGTGCCCATAGTATTTTGCTGGCTGATTTGACAGGCTCTGTGCAGACACAGGCTGTGGATGGCTGGAAGCATGTTTCTATAATTTCCCACTTCCCTCTTGTTTGAAGGACAGCCTGGCAGTGTGTACACAAACGTGAGTCTGGCAGGCGCTGGTTGGCAGAGGGACCAGGGAAGCGCCCTCAGAGTGGGGAGAAATTATTGGTTGTGTTTAGTGGTTGGGCATAAGTAGGAAAAAAGGGAGTATATATAGAAAAATTATGCAGAATGCTTCTTAGTGGAGTAGGGACAATGAGAGTTCACAGAGGCTGGAAGATAATAGTTGATAGGGTGGTTGTGGTTCTGAGGGCATTGACTCAAAATGAGAAAAAGCTGTCATGTCAAACAGGACCCTCAGCTCACTCCCAACAAAAGCATGAAGATACTGGGGAGAGAGAGGGAAAAAACCCTGCTTGTTCTCTTTTTGCTTTCTTCTTTTCCTCTGAAAGCTGGTACACCAAAATAGAAAATTTAGAAGCATACTGAAAAGAAATTTCAGAGAAGTGACTTCTCTGAGAACAACCTGTGAATTAACTTCAAGGCTGAAGTTCAAAAATATTTTACTGCCACACATCTTTCTATATCTGCTACCCCTATTTCTACACCAAAGGCTTTCTACAACTACTCAGTGTTTCAAATCAGCTTTTTTCTAAGCCTACAGTAGTACCTGGTTATAGTTCCCATCTGAGCCTGTGGTGGATCAGAGCCTGTGCACCACACATACCTAGTCAATGTTTTCAGCAATAAGAAAATAAATTATTTCAACAAGAAAATAACTACTGCAGATGTTTGCTTGCATTAGGAAAATGTTTAGGTTAAAGAACAACTACCCAGAGGGAAGAACATAGAGACATCCAAATAAAGCCAGAGATATAAACAGAAACATGCATCACATCTTTATCCTGGCAACCAGCATGAGGGTTCAACAAATCTGCAACAAATGACATCCAGCTCAAGGTCCAGCACTTTACCTTTGTTATTTGGCAGTTTGGATAAAAGCTTTGGATTTTTTTTTACTGTAATGTTCTAAGTGATTGGGACATGCCTCTCCCAAACTAAATTGTCCTTCTTTCTTAAAAATGCTGGATCTTGCTGGCTAGCAAGTCACATGGATTTCAGCAGAAACACTGGCACTATCTTACTCAAGTTGACTACATACAACAGCAGAGATCAAAGCAAGCTAAGTCCCATGGGAACAATAGACAGAGAAACACACACACTGCAGAATTTGCTGGATTATTTATGAAATGTGATCACTTTAAGTAGGATGTTTCTGTAGCAGCTCATAGATCTTCTGTATATCTGAGATTTAGGTTATTTTCTTTTTTTATTCTTTCTGTCTCCTGGGTTTCTTGCGATATAAGTTGAAGTTTTCTGTTTGTTTGCCTTACTTCCCCAAACACCAACAAAATTTCTGGAATTGGCACTGGTACTTTGGATGCCTAAAGAAGCAATTTTTCAAAATGAGCTATGCAAAATTTAATTTCGCCTGAAATTAATAATCACAATATCTTTCAAACATAAGGCACAAAGTTCTTTTCAAAAGAAAAAAAAAAAGATTCAATTTTTATGTGTCTGCCTTACTCCCCTACTACAGATGAGATCTCAAATTCTCAAAGCAGAAAAAAAAAGTAGAGGCAGCTACTTAATTATCTGAATTTGTATATCATCATTGTTTACTATTTATATCCCAGTGGCATTGTATTATACACAGTGCAATATAGATGTAGATAGTCCTCTGCATCACACAGTTTACAGCCACAGGTATAGCTAATAAGAAAAAGAAAGAGAAGCATGGTCTTCTTCTGTGAGCCTGAGTTCATCACCTTTAAAATAATGGCATTTGGGCTCTGAATTTTTAGTCATGTCTCTACCATGGAAAAAAGTGACAGTAAAACACTTAAATGGCTAGAGACTTTTAGAGACTTCAACAGAGGCATAATTTCAGCACTTTTAGCTTCACTGTTGTACGTGGAAAACAGAGCAAATAAGTTATAAACATGAGCTGTGTGTTCCTGTGAATCCTAATGGCTCAAAAGCAGAGGGCAAATAAGACAACCACAAATTATTACTAAATAATAATTAAAAAAAAGCACAAAAAAAAAATCACCGTGTATTATGAAGGTTATTCTTATGAGCTTTAGATGTGCAAGTCATGGTTTCAAACATTTGGGGTTGCAGGCTTTGTCCCTGCATTTTTTACTGCTGCTTGAGCAGAGCAGTAGTTTCATCATTGACAGACTTCTTTATGTTATTCTGCAATATGTCAAGAACTGCATCCTTAAAATCTGTACATTTGAAAGTATGAATCAGCAAATTTCTCACCTTTTTGTTTTACTGTTAGATAATGGCTAAACAGACTACCAGTGTAACAGACAATAAGCATTCAATGAACACTGAAGGTTGGTTTCTGTTTAACAGGCTCTTGGGCTCCCACCAGCAGGAGGATCAGATATGCTAAGCATAATCAAAAATGTTATTTGCAAATATAACTCACAGTTTTCCCTTTTTACCTTTGGTATGTAACAGTGTGTCTTGTGAGCTACTGTTCAGTTATCAGGAGATGGATGTACTTTGCTCCAGATCACTGTGAGGAAAATCCATGTAAATACTAACTGCTGGGAAGAGAGGACTGAAAAAAAATAAAAAGGAATTCAAACTTAGAGTCAAAGTCAAAACATTAAAAGAGAAGACTAAAAGCTGCCAGCTCGTTTGTCAAGTAACAAAAGATCCAAGAGGCCAACACACCAACTCAGTGAGTGAGGGTAATCTTCCTGATCAGCGAAGCCAGAGGTTGTTTTCACTGCCTCTGTCCTACTCTAATACATCTCAAAAATTCACAGAGTAAAATCTGCCCAAAGCTTAATTCTCCTTCCTGTCAGAATTTTCTCAGATTCTACCCTTCATGTGTGACCTGAGTCCTCCCTCACCAAGCCACTATGGCTTTAAATGCCTCCAGACTGAGCTCTGTTATGTAGTCTAGCTGAGTATGCCTAGTATACAGCCATGTGAACAGAACTAATGATCAGGTTTATAAAAACCTGCTGCACTGTCATCTCATCCCTTCTCACACACACCACCTGTTCCCTGGCCCATCTGGTTTTGGGTGGTTTTTTCCCCCAACCATCTGTTACACCTTCCACTGTCTTCACTGATAAGCCCTATGCTCCATCATTGTATAGTAACTAGCACAAAATAACTCCTGTCAGCACTGAGGTATTCATGAAGTTAGCAGTGGTGGGATAATACCAGGATTCTGGCCCAGTAAAATTTTCACCTGAACCAGTTGAACACACTTATCTAAAGGAAACAAAGGCTGTTATTCCACCATTTTATGTATTCAGGATTTTTATTCATGGCACAATTAACCATTTCTACCATTAGAGACAGCGCTGGACAGTTTTATTTGCACATCACTATATCTTTCCTGCACTAGTCAGTAAAGCACTTGGTAGGTAACAGCAGACAGGCTTGCTTTTGCTCTGTAGCAGTGACAGCTCCCTGCAATGCTGTAATAAGCATGCTGTGACAACTAGTAATGACACCAGACAGAAGACAATCTGAAAAATGCTACAGTAGTGTTGAAGTGAACAGAATATTTAACCCTGCAATCTCTCTGCACACAACATAGAATTGAACCCACATCCAGCTGCTCGCTGAAGGCAGGTCCCCATGCAGCTGCACAGGGCTGGACTAGGACAGTGCCCACTTTGGGTGTGCAGAGTATGGCACAAATGGAATTGTGCATGAAGAATGAAGGCTTTGGTTCCTTCCCTAGCAAGCAGAGGAGTGTCCCTTGTAAGTCACACACAAAGGTTTTGCACAGTACTACAGGCAGAGATAAAAGTATTACTCTGTGCAGGTATCCAAAATACAACACTAGGGTCAAATACAGACCTGCCTGCAGCTTTGCTAAAGTTACAACACGCATGCCTTTTTCTCCTCTGCTTTCTTTAATTAGTGTCACAACCATTACTGAGCTGCAGCAATACTGACATTCCAGGAAACAATGTCTGGCCCTTGCTAATCAGAAAGAGAGCTCTAAGTCATGCAAGGAGAGATTGGTTTTAATTTATACCTATGGGATCCTGATATTGAAATACTGGCCTTAAATATCTGCTCCATGGGGAGTTACTGCTGCGCATTAATTCTGCACTTACCAGTTGTTGAGCTGCAACAAGACAAAAAAGAGCAAGGAGTGACATAACGTTAAGTGACATAGCACTGGGAATGCTGTGGCATATGCAGGAGTTCACTGACCCGTGAAGCACGCCAATATTCACCCCCTACACAGAGCCTGTACTACTCACTTTGAGGAAGAACCATCTTCAGATGGCCCAGCTTTACCACAGACCCACTCCTACATACACAAAGTTATATGGAACAGCAACACACCCCATTAGAGAGACTTGGGAGGTTACCATCGTTTTTGCCACTTCATGTATTATTTTCCATGGCTATAATGATTCATACAGACACATTTCATTGACTCATCTTCTGTGCAGTGTCTTAGCAAAAGGAAAAAGAGATCAGATAAACTTAGGAAAGTTGTTTTGAAGTATCTCCCTCCAGCTTAACACACTTTTTCATTATGCAGCTTTCTATCTTTGTGAAAGGTGATATGAGGACATGGTCTTTTCAAGCCGCCCATGTTTTACTACATTCACTGTTGGAAATGGCACTCCAGAATGCAAGATGCCCTTCAAATTACACAGTCAAGAGCAAAACTTTCACACCGTATTTAGCAAGTCTCAATTCCCTCTTTTGCCTCCTTTGCTGTGGCCTCTCATATTGGAACTTTTCACAGGGATGGCTGTAAGATGGATTGCTGACTATTTTTTTTAAGGTGCAGTAAGAGAGTTTAAGGGCCTGTCCTTTCCTTAGCAATCCTGGTTAAATATAACAATTAAATTTGGGGTTTTAAATAAGCCTGTATAAAATACATAAAAATTCAGATTTCCCATATTCTATATGCAAAAATATTTCTAATACCAAACAGTAGACAAAATGTATTTGGTAAAATGCAAAATTACAATGAAGTCTCAGCTGGATGGAGATAGAAGGTCTCCTTTTCTCAAGAGATAAATCTTTATATTCATATGTCTTATATTATGATTCATTAATACCTCATAGTTATTGACATCCTTGTGGCAGCTTCCTGAGGAATGGTGATGCTGCTGTGTCTGCTTCACAGAAGAGGACCTGAAACACTGAAAGACTGAGGTTCACCTCACTGGACTTCAAGTTTCTTGATCTAAAGCAGTAACCTGGGCTTCCCCCACCATGAAGAGAAAGAGAAGCATGCACTTTCAAAGAGACTGGTTCTTCCTAAACTAAGAAAATTAAAATTACACTCGGAGATTATCTAACCCTAAACTAGATACACAGAGAAACTGGATGGCTGGAGGATACAAGACAACTTTGTTCCCATGCATGGGGACTTAGACTGTAAAGAAAGTATGCAGCAAAACATGATTTGGAGCTTATATTTCTCAAAAGCCAAGCTCACATCTTAACTACTGAGTAACATAAAATAGTGGACATGACACTAAAAAAAGCATTTGCTAAAAATCAAAAATCTCCTTTGATGGATTTGATGTAATAAGGAAATGACAAAATGAGTTTAATCCATCACTGAATCTATAACACAACTATGTTGGTCTGGATGCAGACCAAAGTACCTTGTTCGAAAATGTTTGATAGGTAAAATGATGTATGAAAAAATTATTACATATAAGGATGATAAAACTAGTGACAAGGTTGAATACTACAAACAAATTTTTAAAACTGCATGCAGCAAGTAATCAAATATATTGATGCATAATGGAGCTGGTTTTTCTTTTGAATCCACTGGAACAGAAAATGAAAGAGTAAGGTCAAAAACCAGCCTGGATTTTTGGACTAAAAACCATCTGGTTCATTTGTTGGACATAATTTTACTTGTTTTCCTTTACTTTGCTTGTATTTCCTTGAAATGCTCCCCTGTCACAAATCTTTCCTGGAGCTTTTGCATGAAATGTGTCAGCTTTCAAGTAACACAAGGGCAGGAGAAGTGAGCTAGCATCCAAAGAGAAAGGGGAAAATGAAGCCACAAGAGTTTTAAGTGCATTACAGTCATCTTATAAGATTACCATCAGTTTGGCTGGTTACACGGTACTTTTTCCCTATTTTTTTTTCCCGTAAGAAATGAAGTGTGATACTGTGGATTGTGTTCAAAATCAACAGCTATCACTGATTCCAGTGGAACTGTTTGGAGTGTAAAGCTAAATGCAGAATTGTGGTCCATCTTGTACAGCTAAATGAAAACAGGTGTTTAGAACAGACAGAAATGGGGTGGTCAAAGCATAGGTCTATTCAAATTAGTATTAAATGTATTCCACATTTTGGAAACCAAGTTGCAGCCAAAGTGGTTTGGGTTTAACATAGTGAGTGATTTTATTAATTTCATTTTTACAACAGTTTGACAATAACCAAGGTAATCAATTACGAATTTCAGATAAAGTTCTGGTTTCTGATGGGCTTGTGTTTGTATGCTGCGGTACAGCTGAGAAACTTATGAGGAAGATTCCTTTCTTTTCTTTACCAAACCTGGCTGCTTTTCAACATTTGTATTTATTCTAAAATCAATTCAGATTGACTGACTTCTAATGAGCCTGCTCATACATCTACTAATTTAAAGAGGAACCGAAATGCCTTAAAATAAATATATTCCAAACTCTGCTTCACTCTGGTGACCCTAGTTTACATACTGCACAGGCAATGAAATGTCAAAACACTGAAATAAAAGACCAGTTACAGAGCAAAAAAAAAATTAAAAAAATCATAGCAGAGTGTTCCTATGGTTTAGACAAGTAGTTCCAGGCATCTTGTCAATACACTGGCTGTATGATCTCTCGTGCTTTTTTTTCACATGATGGAAAGGCATACAAGAATATTTGGGTCAAATAAATAATGTACATCTCATAAATAGTACAAGATGGTGGGTGTGTCCTTGGAGGTTTTGCTGCAGTGGGCAACATTTGTATCTTGAAAATGGATGCAAGTCTGTTTTAACCATTTGCATCAAGATGTGTTGGTTTGGGCTGGGGTGGAGTTAATTTTCTTCGCAGTAGCTTGTATGTTGTGCTGGCAACAGTTGATCACAAGGGATGTTTTAGTTACTACTGAGCAGGGCTTACACAGAGCCAGGGCCTTTTCTGCCCCTCACCTCACCCCACCAGTGAGTGCACAAGGATTTGGGAGTGGACACAGCACGGACAGCTGACCATAGGTGGCCAAAGGGATATTCCAGACCATATGGTGCCACAGCCAGCATACAAACTATGGGGAAAGTTGGCTGGAAGTTGCTGCTTGGGAAGTGGCTGGGCATTGGTTGTTGGTTGTGAGCAGTTGTTTTTCATTTGCATTGCTTGTCTTTCTTGGGTTTTATTTATTTCCTTTTTTATTATATCTTCCTTTTCATTGCAACTTATAAATATTAATATTATTATTTTATTTCAGTTATTAAGCTGTTCTTATCTCAACCCACAAGCTTTCTCACTTTATCCTTCCAGTTCTCTTCCTCACCACCCTGCTGCAGGGGCAGGGAGTGAGTGACCAGCTGGGTGGTGCTTAGTTGCCAGGTGGGGTTAAACAATGATACAAGAGTACCAATTACTTATATAAAGTTCCTCTTTTTTTTTTTTCCTTTTTTTTTTTAACCATATACATATCCAGAAGGTTGCACTTAGCAAAACAATCAAACAAACAAAACCACCTGAAAAATAAAAATCAAGGGAACACATTCCAGGCATAAATGAACATATACTGGGCCAGTTACTGGTTCCTAGATCTCTTTCTCTCAGAAGCAGGGCTCTTACCAACTCTTGTCTAGTTACTGAGTGGTCCAAATGTTTCCTCTTTCACTAGTCACTGATCTGAATTCTGAAATAAAGACTAAAATTAAGACCAGATTAATCACTTCTGGAAGAACACACAAAAGCATGGCAAGTTAGGAATCCAAATGCAGATAGAGAGTTGAAACCCTCCAGCAGTCTGAGACCAACAACTGCACATTCCCTTTTCTATTGTTCATATATTTATTTCCTCTTTACATCATACCATACATTTTCATTTATCACCCTACTATCAGGGATGGCCATGTGCTCCCTAGCTTACTGCTTTGCTTAATAATGCACTTGCTCTATCTTCTTGTCTCACTTGCAACACTTGTCACATTTCCAAGTACACATTTCAAGCAGCTAATTACAGTCATAATTGGGGCACCTTTCAGACCAGCACAAACTCCTCATGTTTGCCAGATGGTGGATCCAGAGCTCCCTGTCTTGTGTACTCAGCAAACATATAAAACCACAGCCTTTTTGAAACCTGTTGTAGGTCAATGTTTCATCAGTTTTGCACTGAGAATTGACTCGGTGACACACTAAACCTATTTTATCACAAATTTCCACAAAAGCTTCTTGGATACCAAAAGACTATAGACAAAACACTACTAAGATTCTAATCCCCAAGAACTGTAGTCTTCTGCAACATGCCTATCTGAATTTTAAGAGGGCTATGACAAGCAGAGGCAGTAACAGCTTCGAGGTCCTGCCACTGGATTCATCGCTCGGGGTGGATACAGATTTAGCACTTGCCTGCTAAATCTCGGAGTTTGCCAGCTCCTGTACTGACAATTTGTCCTGCTTAGCACACAAGGTAATGATGTAAAGACAGGTTGCTCTCAAGCTGACAATGATTATATGTAGAATGAATCAAAAACATCTAAGAGGAATAAATACTTCAGCAAGAATGCTTCCAGTTGCAAGGACATAAGCAAAGGTACATTTGCTTTTTTCATACAATAGCCACCACACAGGAATTCAGACCCTTCTCATGTTACAGTTGGTCAGCATTGTACTCCTTCATCTGGCCACATAGCTATCTTCTGTCCTGTTTCGTGTGCTATAAACCATCACTGTGCCACAGAGCTTTAGGAAGAAAGATGAAAAGAAGAAATGTACCAGTCACTGCATCCATAAAGGAGGACAGAGGACTATTACAGCTTCTGTTCAGGGCATTTCTGGGGTGGTTATTGGCACGTATAGCAGTTCTCCAGGAATTAGCTGAAATCTGAAGGATTACAGCAGTCCTTGTAGCAAGACTGTTAAAAACAGCTAAACAAAGCAGAAGGGTACAAAAAGCAAGGCTAGATTCTTAGTGCTGTGAATGAATTTTCTACAGAGTGTTAAGCTATGAGTATGGGCTAAATTTACACAAAGGCACTGGGACAGCATTACTTTAGATTCAGAAGTGGTGCTTTCCGCAGGGAAGGCTCCCAGGAGAACCACTTCCCATGGTTTTTGTCCCATCCCCCCTTCCCTCTCAAGCCTGGAAAGAAGTGCTATATTTCCACTCCTGCCAGAGAGAGAAAAATGAGAGAAAAATCATTCTACCAGGCTTGAAGTCCCCAAATGCTTTTAGTGGTTGTAATTTCCCCAGTGAGCAATTTTTAACAGAATGAGCAGATAAAATTCCACTGCAAACCAATCAGACTGAAGGATAGAACCTTCATCATAATCAAGCATCATTCTCACAACTGTTTCATCTCAGGAATTCCTTGAATATTCATTCCTCTTAAAGGCAAGGGACAGAGTTCTCTGAAGGACTCTAAATACATGCTCTATTCAAGAGTTCCTCCCACACTTTATTGCAATAGAAACCATGGTTATATGTACTGGGCATGTATTTGCTGTTCCACTAGGGCAAGCCAAGGCAACCCATGCTCTCAGTTATATATGTACAGCAGCTGTACAGTTGTGCTGTTTACACCATCGCTGCCTCAGCCCTGAGTTCCCTACCAGAACTGCGGGATAATTAAATACCAGTCAGGCACCGAACCTGAATACGTAGAGGTGACATCGAGCAGTTACAGATTTACAGTCATGTAAATGAAATCATGATGAACCACCAGCTCTGCTCATCATACTTTTGCTCCTGATCTTCAATCCTTCCTTCTAGTACTGTTTTTTATTCATATGACTGCTGTGAATAATGATTGCTCTTATAAATCCTCACAGTTTCTGATACTTAATCACACACCTCCTGCATCTATGACCAGGGTATCAGCCCTACAGAGCTAGCTTTTTAAGGCCACCTTTCAATTATTAACTCTATAGCCACGTATTTTACCATTCCTCTTTCCTTCACAGTTTCTAAATGTCAGATGTATAAAGCATTTGACATTTGGGGAAACACCAGCATTATAACAATTCCTCCAACAATACCCTAATTTTTAGACAATACATGATAATAAGCATGTAATTTCCAAGACCTAATTTTAACCTTAATATACATAATTTAAAGTCATCAATTTAAAGCATTTTAAAATTTAAATGAGAACAATTGCTAGTCTAAAAAAAAAAATTATAAGCATGATCACTGAACCAAAAATATGAGTGAGTTAAAATTAGCATATCTGCATATAAAAGCAATGGTAGGAACTGACACTGGTTACAAATAATAGATTTGTGAATAGATACATTCTCTGTGAACTTCAAAAATCTCCAACTCAAAATCATTCTCATTACAGAAAATGGTTATCTTAGCTGAAAATATTTCTATGGATGAACGAGCCATGAAAATGAATCACTTTTATGGCCACAGAAAGAGGTTGTCCTGGGTCACTGTCCAGATAGTAAAATATTAGAAGCCTGTGATCTAGTTTATCATTCATGATGGGCTATAGTTAGCCCTACAGATATTAAAAAATTCTTTCTCCTCCTGAAAGAGAAATTGCTCTAGAGACTTCTGCAGCCTTATAGAGTTTAAAAGCCAAGTTCAACAACCTCAAAACTATTTGCCTGTAAATTACAAAATTTTTGAAGAAATTGTTTATTACTATTAGAGTTGGGCATCCCAAAAGAAAATGTGTCGACAACCCTAGCTCTTAAAATTTCAGTATTGCTGCAATGCCATGAAAATTCAGCATAAGTTAATCCTCATCATTATGGCTAACAGTACAATTATTCTGAAATATCTGAAGCCCAGCAATTCATCCCATGGGTATACAGCTCTTCCCAAAACACCAGGGGATGTTTTGATAGTGCAGGAAGGCCAAAGTTAATGACTACAGGAGGAGGGCAGAAATTCAGGTGTAAACTAAAATCAAATCATAGACTGTTAGCAGATGAGCCCATAACTTTTTTGCACTGAGAGACATGAAAAGAAAAATGAATGTCAAGCAATATAGCAAATCATTTCCTCATATAAATTAACATTTCAATCATATTTAATCCATAAAAATATGCAACAAGGCAGATAAAATTTTACTGTCTTTACTTCTAATGTACATGACACACATTAAGTAAACCTTAGTATGAATGCAGCCTTAATCACTGCATTTTCAGGCCTGTGCTAAAGGTATTACTGTGAAGAGTTTTCCGTGACTCTAAACAAAACCCAAATTGTTTCCTTCTCAATCCCCAAAAGTTACTAGCTGTGTTAGTACAGTTTTTTACCACTTAGAACAATAACAAAAAAATATTTTCAAACACTGAAGGAAACCCAGCAATATTTACTTATTTACCATAATAATAATAATAAAAAAAAGTTTAATATTGCCCATTACAATTTCTTATTGATTTTCATTATTTTTTTTCAATGTTTAACTTTAGAGAAATTCCACTTCATGCATTTGTTGCCCAGAGAGACAGTGGAATCTCCATCTCTGGAGACACTGAAATTGGACATGGCCCTGGGTGACCAGTTCTATCAGTGGATCTGCTTGGAGCCAGGTCTAGGAACTTCTAGAAGACCCTTCTAGGCAATCTGATTCTGTGGCTGATCTCAGAGTTTCTAACCTCTTAGATTCCCTGACAAACTATTACCATTATCAAGTCACCAAATATCTTTGGAGTTGCCCATGCAACCAGTTTTGGATCACAAAAAATGGAAGATGATGCCATTAATTCTTTTTGACTATAAGATACAGTAAGTCTCATAACTTCTCAGCTGGATCTGAGAACAGGGGCATGGACAGTTGGAGTAATTTAGCCAACAAACAGTAACTTGATAAACTACTTACACTTGATCATGATTCTCTCCCCTCACAGACTGTTGAGAACAAGGACAACAGCACAGAAGAGACACCAGCTATAAATAGTCAAACAAGACAAAATAAAATTTCCTACATAGTATTTTAAAAGGGAAATTAAGTTAGGGATTCAAATAGTTATGGGCAGAGTACCGACTAAAAGTACAATAGTAAATTTATTCCATTACTCTTTGTTTAAGGGAGGAGCAGAAGCGCATGTTAAGATCTGTCAATAGGAAACAGCTTCTAATTGTTACCACACTTTCACCTTCAAAAGGGAATTCTGCAAGTAATTGAAAAGCTAAAAGCCCATCTGATGATGTTTCATTATTTGCCACTGGGAAAACGCTATGCCGTCTAATGTCCAGCACCATTAACGGTAGTTTTGTCTGTGTAAGAATTTGGTCTGTACTAGCCAAACGAGACAATGCTGCCTAGACAGGCAGTAAAAGCAGTCAGAGAAGCAGTAGGATTCTGAAGAGGATTTTTAATTAGATATCACATAAATTATGTGAAAAAATACAGAAAAGGCTCATTAAATACCTTCGTTTTATAGGAATTAAGAGCACTTTTGGAAGCGTGATATACCAAAGTAAAATATAACAAGCATACCAGCTACGTACAGGGCACATAGCACCCACAGCACAAAGATCAAATGAAACTCAGAAATCATTGAGATTCCTAAAATTTAGGACCAGAATGTAAAAATACATAATACGGGATATGTAATCAACAGGTAGTAGAGGATGGCTCCAGAAGCTCATCAGAGGTGATGAATATGTACTAAATGTAACATTTCCTGAAGGGTTTTGGAAGAGAAAATGAGCCTGTCATATTTGAAGTTTGAGAGGCAAGAGTTGATGGAGGGCTGTTAAGAAAGGATTGAATTGTTCAAAGCACTGCTCTAGGTAATTGACATCTGCAAGCAGCATTATGGATGGATACCTGCTGGCTCCATTTGTTGAGCTTGGATAGAACTGTGCTTCAGTGATGAAGGACTAGGCAAGACCTATAACCATGCAGGTGGTCAAGAAAGACAGTATCATAATCTAAAGGGCACAGATTCAGTCTGAATGCAAAGAGACAAACAGGTCTGAGTTGGGCAATAATCTCTAAAAAATAAGTAGGATGGTGACTACTGACCAAGGCAGGAAATAACTGGGAAAGTCAGGCAAGAAGGTGAGACAAGTCACGCCAGTCTAAGGAAGTTTTATAACATTACTAAATGTGTTCTCTTATGATAAAGTGGGGTGAATAGCTTCTGCTCCTGTTCAGAATTCTTTCTTTCACTTTTACTTTTCCTAATGAATACGTACACACACACACACACACACACACACAGACACACACACAGGTATTTCCTTCTTTTGAAGATGATTGGATGAAAAAAAAGCATAATTTTTAACTTGCCTTTGTTGTGATGTCTTGACAGAAAACTTAAAAACAGTTCTGCTACTCTGCTCTGTAAACATGGTCATATATGGCACCCACTGTTATTATTCAAGATTTGAGAGGTCTCGCTAAGAATTTACATTAATTAGAAGTATATTACCTTCAAGTAAAGGCTAACAGTGATGGTTTCCAACTCCCCACTTCTCCACCTATGATCATAGTTAACCAAACTTCTGTCTGCCCTGTCCTAAACTGGAGTTGTGTTGTTATGCACTTGGATTCCCCAGATCTCCAACACTGATATTAGCCAACAAGCAATTCAGAAAGGTGCTGTCGTTCAGAGTGTAACTGCAAGTTTTTCTTTCAGTGGATTTGTTCCTGGAAAAAAAACAATTAACTTCCATTTGATTACATGTATTGAAGTGGAGCATCACTTTTATCCATGTGATAATTCTGTGAAAGACATGTTGGATCCGCCAAGAATTTCTGAGATTTTCCTCTTCAACCAAAAGAGGAAGTCAAACTCTTTCATTCAGTGGATTTTGCCACCAACCACAGCTGGCATTTCCCATGTCACACATTGTCATACATTTCACTTTAATAATGTTTTTAATAACATTTGTGAGTGTGATAACATGTCTTTAAGCATTGTTACCACAATTTCCACCACAGTGCAAGCATAAACATTTATATGATCATTTATATGTCATACCAATAAGGGCACTTGCCCTTCTGTCAGCAAAGCTGGTCATCTCATCTATTATAACTGAACATGCTTTTCAGAATACTCTCAGAAATATTCCCCATGCTTTTAAGAGCCATGATGCCATTATCTCATTATAAAATAAATAGAATAATCAGTGTGCATCAAATAATTTGCAACTGTGGGATTTTATTTTGCCAGCAAATGGAGAAAACAAATATAGCTGTAAGCCACCTTTCTACTTAAGCATGATCTGTACAATGGTTTGTAGTGCAAACTCTATCCAGGACAACATATACCTTTTAATATCTTTATTATGCTTGACTTGTTTTCTGTTCCCTGAGAAGTGAGCAGACCGCTAATGTCCTCTGTGGTCTCCTGAAGAACTTCAAGTACTTTCTGGGGCTCTAGAGAAGCTCAGTGCCCCTCACATTCATCTCATGCTTTATTACCAGTTAGTAAGTGAGGACTGTCATGAAAGCACTTGTTATAACAGCCTGCAAAAAGGAAAAAATTAAATTGCTAATTACTACCTAAATTACTAATTTTGGGTAAGGTTTTTATTATGGCATGTGCCCATACAGACTTGTTTTTGAGACGAGTGTCTCCCAAAAAGGTAATAAGAAGAAATGGAACCATTACTTGCCCTGAACGTATTGTTCCAGTGCTTAATTATCTTCCTATTAAAGATTTGAGCTTAAGTTTGAATCTGAACTCCCTAATTTCAGCTTCCAGACATTACACCTCTTCTGTTAGATTCAAGAGTCATTCAAAATCCTGGTGAAAGCATGCTGTAATTGATGCATCTCTTGATCTTCTTTTACACTGACGAGATGGAGTAACTTCTATAAATCCTTCATTATGAGACATTTTCTCAGTTTTTCAGAATAATTTCTGTGATTCTTTCCTGCATTCTCTCTCATTTTTCAGTACCTTGTTAAAATACACTGGCCTGAACTGTATCAAGCCTCCTTCTGAATGCTCTGCCTTCTTCTTTGTTTGTCATTACATCCATCAATCTTTATAACATGTCCATTCTTTGCCAGCAGTCCTGAGGGTTATTGAATAACCACAAGTCTGGCACAGGCCCTGTTGGAAGCTGGTGTTTTAAGAGGTTATAGGAAAACAGATTCTAAGCCCCTTCACAAGTATTTTAATGAAAATTGGCACTTCCTTTGTAGCAATACATGATAAGACAAGTGCCTTTCAAAAATGTGTTGCATCTGTGGGGGAACAATATACATTGTAATTGCGTGACAAGACTTATTTTTTATTAAATTGACATATATTGGCAAATAGTCTTTTATGTTCTTCTTTCTTTCTTTCTTTCTTTCTTTCTTTCTTTCTTTCTTTCTTTCTTTCTTTCTTTCTCTTTCTTTCTTTGTTTCTTTCTTTCTTTCTTTCTTTCTTTCTTTCTTTCTTTCTGTCTTTCTTTCTTTCTCTTTCTTTCTTTCTTTCTTTCTTTCTTTCTTTCTTTCTTTCTTTCTTTCTTTCTTTCTTTCTTTCTTTCTTTCTTTTCTTTTTTCTTTCTTTTGGAAATGGACAAAGACTAATTTAGAATAAAACCAAAACTTTCTCGAACTAACCCTGACTTTAGTTTAGTTACTTTACCTCCTAATTGTTTCCAGGGACTTCTTCAGGCTGGTTTTGGTTATATGGATTAAAGCTTAGGAGCTGAAACAAAGGGATTAAAATAGAGGGCGCCTAGAAAGGAGTAAGAGAAGCATGCAACCCTGTTGCATTTCATGAAGGGAGGCCTGCTGGATGGTAGGGCCCCATGTGAAGAGTATGTTAATGTGTTATTTCAGGATATTTTTTTTTTTCTATTTGAATAGGGCTGTTTGGTTTCTGTGGATAGCTCCATATTTACTTGCTGAGTAACTCAGGATGCATTCCAAAGCCTGATGCTCCTGCAGTTCAGGAAGTCAGTGGAGCAGGTGATGTTTTTCATACCTCTGCTTTATAAAGGGGCTTCCTATCCATGCCACAGCAAGTCTGGAAGCAGAATTGCCACTCAGGACATGGCTGGGGCATGGCCCTGAAGGAGTAGTTCCCATGTACCACCAGTCACAGCTATGTGAAGGAAAGTAGTCCATGTGCCTAGACTTATCCAAACCTCCTGGACACAACAGGTCACAGAAGAGTCAGTAACTTCCAAACTATGCCTGAGACAGAGAACAGCACTAGACTTCACACCTGATTCCTCAGGATATGCCAATATCATGCAAACTCACATTGTGTTACCTGAGCTAGGTCACAGTATCTCTGTATATCACCATGGCAGTCACAGCGTCAGACAGGGATCCTAGCTCAGGTCCAAAGCCAGCACAGCCTGACCTCTGCTTCCTGTTCCAGCACTAGGCTGTTCTGTGCTAGTTTGAGGGTCAGCACACATCATCTGTATCAGAGATACAGAAATAAGTAGCAAGGCAGTGATACAAGAGCTCTTTAGCTGCAACCCATCACTGGTTTTTGCAACTGTTAATCTTCACAATGCCTAAACAGAGATTTTCTTCTAAATTACAACTGTTCTGTAGTGCTACAGGGTGAAATCCATGTCAATGCCATTTGCCCTAATGACGACAGCACCATCTCACTAAAAAGTGACAAACTGGCAATACAAACATTAGCTTGCTCATAATGTGTTTTAATTGGAATGGAAATCATTCACAAATTAACTAAGTGAATAAACACAGCTCTCCAAAGTCCTAAATTAAAATATTCAATTGAAACGCTTGTCTTCCCCGTTTGTGAAACAAATGTTAAAACATTTGACAAAAAGCCTTTGCATTTTTATTGCAACTGTTCCAAATGGAAGAGTGACAGAAGATGAAACACACCAAACATACTCAGCCCAGATCACAGGAAAGTGTTTGTCACACTGTCACATAAGAAATCAGTGAATTAAACTGGAAGAGAGTTATCAGCAGCAAGGTGATATCCATTTTTAATCCTTGTTATAAAGCAGGAGGGGAACCAGAAATGTGAATGAATAATCTTGAATCATCCAACAAGGCTTAGCACAATGACTGAGGTCGACCTGAATGCTTTCTGAGAACATTACTCAACAAGGGAGAAGGAAATCTTCCCTCCAGATTCCAATCATCCCCTAGGGCCAGATTTTCCAAAGCACTTCAGGTATATAGTCATGTACATGAGGAAAAAGAATGTTTTCCTAAAATCTCCCAGGCTTTTCTATAGACTCATCCCACTGTTTTGATGTGCCCTGGAGGACACACTTCTCTCCACTGACTCTTGTGATCTTGGGAGACTACCTCCTGCCCACAAACATCTGCATCTGGTGTCTAAAGCTGTTTTGTGTGGCTCCTCTACCCAGCGGCTTACATGCAAGTTTAGTTTGTAACTCACTACAGGTCCCACTGGCCTGCCTGCACTACTCAAGATGTAACAGCTTTGTAAATCTGTCCATGTGACCCTAATGTCACCTTCCAAAGACATCAGGCATCACCATGCCCAGGATGCCCCAGATCTCTGCACACTGTCACTGTGTGCTCTAGACCTGACACTGGGCACTGCTGCTTTGTATCTTTTATACCATATTTTCATTTTCACGTGGTTATAGACCACAGAATCACAGAATAGCCGAGGCTCTAAGGTCCCTCTGGTGGTGGTCTGGTCCAGCTCCTCATCTCAAAGCAGGGTTAGTTAGAAGAGGTCATTCAGGACCTGCCTGGAAGGAGGTGGTATCTGAGGGGGATTGGCCTCTTCTTGCAGGTTACTAGAGACAGGATGAGACAACAAAGTCTTAAGTTGCACCAGAGGAGGTTTAGGTTGGAGATGAGGAGGAATTTCTTCGCAGGAGGGGTGATTATATATTGGAATGGGCTGCCCAGGGAGGTGTTGGAGTCACCGTCCCTGGAGGTGCGGAAGAAAAGACTGGATGTGGCACTTGCTGTCATAGTCTAGTTCACATGGCAGTGTTCGGTCATAGCTTGGTCTCAATGATCTCAGAAGCCTTTTCCAACCTAATTGAGTCTGTCATTCTGTGATTCATTTTCACGTGGTTATGGACCACAGAATCACAGAATGGCTGATGCTCTAAGGTGCCTGGGCTAGTGGTCTGGTCCAGCCCTGCATCTCAAAGCACGGTCAGTCAGAATTCAGGACCACGTTATAGGACCATGGAACCATGGAATGATTTGGCTTGGAAGGGATCTTGAAGATCATCTAGCTCCACACTCCATGCCATGAGGAGGGATACTCCTCACTAGGCTGGGTCACTCAGGACCCCACCCACCCTGACCCGGGACACCCCAGGGGACAGTGATATATATCACCATCTTCTGAGCACCTCCAGGGCCGCAGACACCACAGCCCGCCTGGGCAGACCCACGCCCGCAGCGATTTGCGCACCCTCGCCGCACACGGACAGCTCCCACCCGCCGGAGCAGTGCTGCGAAGGGGGAAGCCATGCGGCCGCACCCAGGCCACTCTGAGTGTCCCCCCCCGCCGCTCTCTGTCCGTGCCTGTGTGTCTGTGTGTCCGTGTGTGTGCTGGGGGAGCGGACAGGGCTCGCCCTCCCTCACCGCCCGCCCCGCCGCGCGCACCTGCGCAGGCGCGCGCGCACGAGGCGCGCCCCCCCACCCTCGCGGCCCTTCTCACACACACACACACACCCACACCCACCCATACACGCGCTCGGGCACGCGCACGCACACGCCCTGCGCGCGCGCGAGCGCGCGGGGTGCGCGCACCTGCGCTGCGCCCTCAGCGACCCCCCGCTCAGTCAGTCACTCACACCCCCCCTCACACACACACACACACACACACACACACACACACATACACCT
>JAWWTY010000001.1:47169746-47270382 GCA_035222235.1 Margarornis squamiger | reverse complement strand
GGGTGCGCGCAGCTGGGGTGCGCCCTGTGCGAGCCCCCGCTCAGTCTGTCACTCACACCCACGCGCACACACACACACACACACACACACACACACACACATACACCTACACACCTGCACACACACACACACACACCCCTACCCTCACACACACACACACACACCCCGCGCAGCGCCGGGAAAGGCACCGCGCCCACCCCTCTGTGCCTCCTCCTCCTCCTCCTCCTCCTGCCATCCTGCCATCCTGCCATCCTTCCAACCATCCATCCTCCGACCCGCCGGGGGATAAGCGCAGGTGAACGGCCGACGAGTGTGTGTATGGGGGTGTGTGTGTATGGTGTGGGTGTGTGCGTATGGTGTGGGTGTGTGTGTATGGGGTGTGTGTGTGTGTGTGTGTATGGGGTGTGTGTGTGTATGATGTGTATGTATGGGGTGTGTGTATGGGGTGTGTGTATATGGTGTGTGTATGGGGTGTGTGTATGGGGTGTGTGCGGTGTCCGCGTCGAGTTTGCAAGTTCTCAGAGAGCACAAAGCCCCCCCTCTCGCCGGGGTCGGGGCAGGATTATCCCCCCTCCACCCTCTTCCCCCGCCCTGCCCGCTCCCTCCGCGCCCGAAAACAAGGACCCCGGGTTAGAAATCGTGGCCGATGGGGAGCGGGGTTTTTAGGTCGCCCTCCGCCCCAAACCGCGGCGCTCGGGGGGTCTCCGTCTGCTTTATGGGCTGCTCTCACCCCTGTGCCTGCATCCCTGTGCCTGCATCCCTGAGCAGGTGGAGGGGATCACAAGGGTCACTCGGCCTCCAAGCGTTGGTCTGTCCCCCGGTGGATCATCTCGGGCCATTTATAATATTCCACCCCCTCCACACCCCCTACACCCCGTTCTTTTGGTTTTGTTTTCTATTGTCACATTTATGTAACAAGTGCCTGCCTACACATTAGGCTGGTGTTGCTGTCTAGGGCGATGCATGTGCTGGGGGGATGGTGTATCCGGTGCTGTGCCTGAACATTAAAAATAATGTCTTTCTGTTGAAGAAGACAGGGGTTAAAATGAATGAAGATCTGAAGGTTAATTTGAGCTGGCTGCCTCAGGATCATGTAGAAGCCAGCTCTACAGAGAATGCCTCAGCTGCAGGCTCCTCCCTGGTTCCTGTCGTAGAACCTGAGCCAGAGCTTTTGGTAAACCCCTGGGACATTGTCTTGTGTACTTCAGGGACCCTTATCTCCTGCGAAAATGCCATTGTGGTTCTGATCATTTTCCATAATCCCAGTCTTCGCGCCCCCATGTTCCTCCTGATAGGCAGCCTGGCGCTGGCAGATCTCTTAGCGGGCATTGGATTGATCATCAATTTTGTTTTTGCCTACCTTCTGCAATCAGAAGCTACCAAACTGGTTACTATTGGACTGATTGTTGCCTCTTTCTCAGCATCTGTTGGCAGCTTGCTGGCTATTACTGTTGATCGTTACCTGTCCCTGTATTATGCTCTGACTTACAATTCAGAGAGGACTGTCACTTTTACCTATGTCATGCTTATATTGCTCTGGGGAGCATCTATCTGTATCGGACTGCTGCCTGTAATGGGCTGGAACTGCCTCAGAGATGAATCCACCTGCAGTGTTATCAGACCGCTCACTAAAAATAATGCAGCTGTGCTTTCGGTCTCTTTCTTGCTTATGTTTGCCCTCATGCTGCAGCTCTACATTCAGATCTGTAAAATTGTGATGCGCCATGCCCATCAGATTGCCTTGCAACACCATTTCCTGGCCACTTCCCACTATGTGACCACCCGAAAAGGAGTGTCTACTTTGGCCATTATTTTGGGGACTTTTGCTGCTTGCTGGATGCCTTTTACACTCTATTCCTTAATAGCAGATTACACCTATCCTTCTATATACACCTATGCCACCCTTCTGCCAGCTACCTACAATTCCATTATCAATCCTGTCATATATGCTTTTAGAAACCAGGAGATACAGAAAGCACTGTGGCTCATCTGTTGTGGCTGTATTCCGTCTAACCTGTCTCAGAGAGCAAGATCACCCAGTGATGTCTGATTGGCAGCCAGGAGGACGTTCCTTAACATGTTACTTTTCCAGGCATTCTGTCTTTGGTTTAGATGCATTCATTAAATGGTGTGTGATGGGTTCAGATAAAAACCACAGGATGGACTGACCTTTCTGTAAACAGAAAACCCCAGTGACCGAAATCAATTGAGTAGTTTAAGGGAGATTTCCAAAGTCAAATTAATCAGTGTTCTTACAGATTTATAACGTTGCTCAGGGTCTTTTTGTCATATTACCCAGACTTTGCCATGTTTGCCATGATTTTACATTAAGCGTTCTAATTAAAATTAGATTGAAATAGCATATCTCCTTTGAAATTGTTTATGTGATTGAATTTAGTCATACTGCATGTTGCAATCTGTTGTCAGGATATTTTTTCATCTTGAGCTTTTTTTTAAACAGAAAAAAAAGAAAACACAGGTCCTTTTACTGCATATGTATATCATCAGAATGCTCTTCAAAATAATGGCCAATTGTATTGATTTGTATGGTATTTATTGTAATAATCTCAGTGCAACAAATTTGCTTTAAGTGAGGAAGTATTTGTACAGCTTTTTATTTTACATCTCAGCATGAATTAGGTTGATAATTGTTTTTAACGGTTACCTGTTTTCTCATGAGTTCCAGCTGGATGTTAAACTGATTGCATTGCTTTCCTTTTCAAAAGTCAGACATACGTTTTCATTTAGATATGGGACATCAGAGCTTACTATGCTATTAATTTTAAAACTGATTGGAGTGGGGGAATCTTTGAAATTAATGAACCAATACGGCCTCTTTTGGCTATGCATTTGTAATATATCAAACACTAAGTTTCTCAGACAAGTTTGTCTTTTCAGAAGAGTATAAGAAAACATTTAATGAAATAACCTACAAATTGCTTGCAGCACATATTTAGCACTATATGAAATGGTTTCCCTAAGTTTCTTATCAAGTCAAAATTATTACCACTTGTTTTTGTTGTTCACCTGTGTAATTTTAAATACTGACATTTATAAATTCTCAGTGCATATCTGGCTCATAATTGTATGCAACCAGAACTGCAAGATGAAACAAAAACAGTGTTTTCTCGTTTTCTGTCAGTTTCATCCACTACAGAACGTGATTCTTTGCATTGTACACATGTCAGTTCACTCCATTATAGTTCTGGTCTAAAAAGCAGAGCTTCCTGTCATGAATGGTTAAATTTCAAACTGCTTCTAGCCTTTCACTGAAGCCACATTAGAATGCACTAGAAATAAAGCATTGTTTCCTAATTTGAAGACTTGACTGTCAGGGAGAAAATCTTCCTGGCACGTCTTTGTGAAACTTATGGTGTACCCTCATGTCAGTGCATGGGAGTTTAGAGTACCACTTCCATTAGTGTTGATGGGAGCTAAGTGTGTTCATGCCTTGGCACTGGCAGGAAGTTATTTTCCCTTGAATGTCGGAGTCAGCATACTGTATTGTTGCTTCAGTACCTTCCATTAAAAAAAAACCTAAAACAAACTCAAGTGTAAAAATAGCAATATTTACAGTTCAAGAAAAAATATACCTGTATAGTAGAGATAGTAGAGACAACTGCGTTGCTGGTCTGGATTTTTCCAAATGGAATCAGTCCTTTTCATGTGGACGTTCAGATGACTGTAGCTTTTTGTGGCAAAGTTTCTGTGATGTTAAGAATCATATGCTATACACAAAGCTGAATCTCAAATATGAGTGAGTTGTCTGTAAACAAGGCTCTGTAGAGATTTTTATGAGCAATAATTAATTTTGATTGCAATGCTGGGTTTAGATTCTGTTATTTACTTGGTTCAACCTTCATGATATTTGGCCCTTACTTTGTAATCTGATTAGTTTAATAATTGCATGGCATGATCCAGTAGAGCTGTGAATTTGAAGCTCCCCTGGCTTCCCTGTGATTTACAGATGCTGAGCAGAGTTAGACTGAGACTTCTGCTTGGTGTAGGATATTGGTATTCTTTATCTACTTCTGAATGCTAATGAAACTTTAGTGATTGCACTTTGTTACTATTTTTTGTATAAGAAATACTCACTTCATAAATATCCATGCTACGTATGTGTGCAGTTTTGCAAGTATGCAAAGTATTGGGAATTAATGGCAGTAAAAGTCAGGAGACGAATTATGTAGGGAGGCTGAATAATGTAGAGTGGCACTTTTAAAAGCAAAAAAAAAAAAAAATAAGTTAGAGTCATACAAAGTTTACCCCCCTCTTTTTCCCACATTTGTTCTTCTTTATCAAATTGCTAAAAGGATGATGATGATGATGATGATGATGATAAAAAGCTACAACTGTGACCAAAATTCAGTCCAGAGGGCAACTGTTGTTTTGCTTATGCAGACCTGTTCTCATCATCTTGGATAACCTCACAGGCATTAGTGTTTTTCTCTGCACAACACCGGTATGTTAGGGAGGCCAGAAAAAAAAACAGCACAGGGGGAGATAATGTCATCCTCCCTTCTCATGCTGGTTCACCTAGTGTCCTTGTCATCTCCCACACTCCACAGGCTGCTCAAATCCACAGAGGATCTCCAGAGTGCTGGGGGAGCCGACCTTTTCCTTGTGCCAAAGCAGAGAGATTTGTAATTCGAAGCTTCTCTCCTGAGGACCAGTGCAAGTCAAAGAGGAAAGAAGGATTAATTATAGCAGTCCCACAAAGCTAGCTCACAGGAATGGGATTTGCCCTTGTTTGAAGAGTAGCGTATGGTTACCTTTCACCACGTACAGATGAGAAACATGACTCTGCCTCCCAAGCTACGGCTGTGACCTCCAGTGAGGATGTTGTCTCTTCCAGAAATATGTTCTTAAATTAAGACTGTCCAGCATCGGTCAGAAAATCCTACTGGAAGTCAGTGGCATAGGTTTGCCTGCAGCTGTCAGGCCAAACTTTAACAGGGTCTGCAGTACTTGACAGGTGCTATATAACACACCTGTGAACGAACTCCTGGGAGTAGGGGCAGAGCTGTGAGTACAGAGCTGCCTACCTCACTCGCACGGAAGAGTTGCTTGACAGCTAGCCCCTGCAGAATTAAGCAGTTCTCGGCTGTCCCCTCAGAATCACCGGGTAGGTTCCCGTTCTCTATGGTGAGGTGCCAGTATCCATGCAGGATCCCTCAGAAACTGACAGAAATCCAGTCAGCTTCTAGGATTCTGATACTTGGTTGTCCCATCAAATAACACCCCTGTATGGGACCATGATGGTTTTAGATTCACCATTCTGTGTACAGTGAAGTAGCTTTCACATCTCCATTGTGATGACAAAAGACTTTTTTTCTTAATATGTAATTTACTTTAAAGAATTGAAGTTCATGTTTATTTATTAACACACTTGACCCAAAGTCAGTAACAGGTTGTATCTCGGTGGGAGAAGTTTACCATGGTCAGTTTTTCATATGTTCATCCTCAAAATTTGGGAGAGGATTCCTTTAGATTATTCTCCTCTTCTTCTTCTTTTTTTTTTTTTTTTTTTTACCCATTTCTCCTAACAGTAAGAGTTCAGCAATAAGGGGAAATACATTTTTAGCACAAAAGCAATAAAATCTTCCATATTGCAGGTACTATAAACTGCTGAGTTGAAGCAATAGAGAGGAAGCAATATTACTTTAAACAAAAACCAATAACTTGCATAAGGACTTTCAATATGCATAAGTCTTCCTTCTTTAAGCAGATACTATCAGACCAATGTGGGACATAATTTCTGGTTGATTTGTGTTACAATTATTGAGTTCCTGAATAAATTACAAAGCAATAACATTTTACCTTAATTCCTGGGTCCCAAATTTGTGCTATTGGCAAGAAAAAATTATGTACCGCAGTGGGGATTTTTATTCTTTTCATATTTTGCCATTTAGTTGTACAGCATTCTGTGGATAAATTCATTGTGTTCAGGATTTCCAATTTTAACTTAATACTGGGAACACCCTAATTTGCCCTGCTTATCAAGGTGGACATGATCAATGGTGCTAGCCCGTTCTGAAGACCACTTGAGTTTGGTATCACAGAAGAAAACCCCTAGCAATACCCAGGCTATTTGGAAGCAAGCTGAAAGCCCTGCTATTGCTGCTCAGTGACATTGGGCACTCAGTGACATAAGCAGCTGTGTCCATCTTTTAGTGTTCAGGGGCCAACACTGAGGCATCTTGGAGTCACTAAAACCCCTTCATGGACAGCAGTCAACTTTAGCTTAAACCAGCAGCCATGCTGTCCCCAAAGAGCTATTATTTTGTTACCTCATTTTCTTAGAGACTTTTTAGCTTTAAAAAATAAGATACATATGAAGATACAAGATACAGGATATACCTTGTTTCCCCAAGGTGATAAGCAACATGTTGTGTGGCTGGAAGCTGGGATAAAATAGCATCACTACAAATCAAGCCCCTGAAATGTAACTACACACTCATTACTTAAAAAAAGTGGTTCTGTAACATTGAGAACAATATTTTCAAAATGTTGACCGTGACTTTTATGAAAAGAAAGTATGTATGGTCTCTTTTTTCTGTATGCAATAAATAGATAAGAGCTGGACAGAATAGTCACTATTTAAAAAAACCACTAGTATTCTGTCACTTTATCTCAGATACTGAATGGTTCTAGGTTGGCTTAGTGATAGTCCAGAGATGTTCAATGGAGTAAAAAATCAGATCTCTCAATCTCTGCATATAGCGAACTAAAAGGAAGGGACTAAAAGGAAGGGACTGAAAGGAAGTGGTGTAATTTACATGTCATGAATAAGCAATTGGTCAGGAAAGATAAATTAAACATGTGTCTCTTCCTCATCTGTCAGTAAAAGAATGATGGGACTCCCAATACACTTGAAAGGTCTTCTGCCTGGAAATACTTCTTTGGTACTAAAGGAAGTTACCCATTCGAACTGGGTGCTGCTGTCTTCTTCAGGCCAAGAATTCACAGTTCCTTTTAATGGATCAGAAATCTGGGTGAACTGCAAGGATATCTGCTTTCATATTAGATGGATGATGAAAGATGAGAGATAGAAGTTTTTATGCCTTGGTGAATCAGCCAGATACTCAACACTTGAGCTTGGATAGGAAGGATGCTTGAATAAATGCATCCCCTGTGAGAACGTTATTTTGAGCTGTCCATTTGGAACCGTACCCAATGTACATGGAGCACCTGAGAAGGGCCCTGGGCCTGCCCTTGTTCTGGGATGTGGTGCAGCAGTCCTGTGTTCTTGAGGCTGGCAGTATGGTTTCTCCTGTTGAATGGTGTCCAGAGAACAGAGAGGAGGGTATATTGTCAGAAGCGAGGTCCACCTTCCTTGAAAAGTTGCCTCATGCTTTAATTCAGATTGTTACTTGTCTTGTTAGCATAGTCTTGCATGGCTCCACTTGAAATCAGAAGAGGGGTTTTGTGGAAAAATATTGAAAATGTACAAGTAGCACTACCAGCCGATTATTTTACAGTAAGTCATTACGTATTTCTGTTTCTTCTGAGGAGCAGCTGAGCCTGTGACTTTGCAGTAAGTGTTTCTTTGAAAACAATATGCCTTTGCACTAAAAAAGTCTATGTTGTGGTTTATTCACAAAAATATTGATCATGTAAGCCACAAGAAAGGAAAGAGTTCTGCATTTCACTGTTATACAAACTTCTAGAAGAGAAGGAAAAAAACCCAAACCTGAATGTAGGTTAGATGAAACTGTATTGCAGTTAACTAGTGTGCCACTGCTGTGATGCAAACTAATTCCGTCACACTGAAAGGATAAGGGGAGTATTTTCCAGTGGAGATTTTTTGCAAATAAGTTGAGAGAGTAAAACCCATTTTAAAACAGCAGTCAGTTAAAGTTGCCAGCACAGACTCCTTTAATTTGCTTTAAAGAAATTATCCTCACCTCCCCAAACCTTTGTTTTGCACTCTACATATGCCAAGGCAATTTTTACAAACTTACTGATATGCGAGATATTTAACTGAATAAGACAGTATTTTGAGTTTCCCTCTCACTGGCAGGGGGAAGAGTCTTACATTCCAGAACTAATGAACTGATTTAGTTATCTGATATATCTAAGTAGCATAGACCTTTCTAAAAAGCATATAAAGTAGTTATGAACATCCAATGCATATTTAGGGACTTCCTTAAATTAATAGTGTAGAGTATTAATATTTCAACTGATGGCCATAGGCTTATGTGTTGGGGGTTTTTTACCCTTTTTTTTAATCCTTCACCTCACCACCACCACACGCTCTCAGCAGTAAGATGTCTGGTACAGTCCTTTTTGTTCCAAGACAAACATCAGCTTATGATTGGCTTCAGTGATCCTGAAGGCCTTTGTCAACCAAAGTGATTCTACTGTTCTAAGTACGTGCCTCCCATAAGTGCAGTGGTGCATTCTTAGGTAAAAGCTTATTTGCAAAGTTTTTAAATAGTCTGTTACAACCCTTTCAAATGTATCAGCAGCGCTTTTTCATTGAACAGCTTTAGTGAGCACTTACCTTATGCTGGAAAAGTCTGATTCACCTGTAGGGAGGCAAAGCTGGAGGGAAAGTGCACTTGCTATAGTTTTCTTTATACTAATATTCTTTTTTCCCAACTATATGATCTACCATGATGTCTGAGCACAGGTCTAGTCCCAGTTTCTGAAGGAAAAAGCAAGCCAATAGTAACTGCACACACTGAAGACTGCATCCTGCAAGGTTTTACCTTAGAAAATGGAGGGATGAAGATATGCCAATAAAATAGATTTATTTTTAAGTATAAACTCATTCTTAAAGGGAAATGTGTCTGTCCAGGTTTAACTTAAAGACTTTAAGTATTAGTTATTATATGGTGAATAGAAAGAGTTTCTTTTTGGTATGCCATTAGCTTAATTAGGTATGATGAGCTATTACTTTTAAATAGCATAATTACATACTTAAGTATAATATATATATATACATAATTATTATGATTATTTAATTTACTTTTTATATGTGTGATAGGGTATATCTCATGCTCTGTACCTTCAGTGTAGACATGGTCAAAGTGTAACCTCTTTGCTGAGGCAGTTTCATTTGTTCAAAGAAAAATATTGCCAAACCTGTATGAGTCTTGCAAACAATGAAAGATTCAGTGGCAGTTGATATTTCAACAAAGAAAGACTGACTAGAGGTTTTGGAAGGGAGGTGAATTTTTATGTCTTTCATTTGGACCAACCCTGCTGCCAGCTTTGAGATTACAGGAATGTGTTCTATGACCACATATGGGACAGAATGCAGGAAGGGTATTTATTGCAAACATGAGCCCATATAGCAGCTGTATCTTCCTGCGCACACTGTTCCTCGCTCTCTCTTGCCCTTTTTCTGTATTTCATCGGTGCTTTGGTAACATGACTGCTCAAATCATGAGTCTGAACAGCAGTCCACACAGTTATGTGACACAGGTGCACATTTTGCACTGACGGATGCTAACCTGGGGAATATTAGAGTATCTAAAAAATTTTATGCATTCATTTTTAAAGGGCACACAAAATGCATATATGTTTCAGTGGTGTTCTAGAAAAAAGCTCTAGGACCTCTAAGATTTCAAGGCCAAGGTGTAGAACTCTTAACACATTGATTACTTATAGTTGCCATAGAATTTTCCTCTTACTTCAGTGTTCACTAGGATTAAAATTTGGCATCCCCTGTTTTCAGGGAAGAGATATTTCTATAGTATGCAAATGAAAGCAGCATGACCCAGCCCTTCAAAAATTGAGGTACCCACATCCTGAAAGGGGCAAACTTGTCCCCGTGGAGTGTGGGGAGTTGTGCCCCATTCATGGGTTTTTGTTTTGCCATTCTATGGTTGCCTTCTGACAATGTACTCCCTCAATATATGAGCAACACTCAGTCCACTTTGTGGTGCTCTGCCTCGGAGGACTCATGGGAAAAGAGCATGGAGGTGGGGCTTTTCTATGGGGTTGATTACAGGTCAGAGCATGTGGGGTTTGGAAGGGAGCTCTGCTCTCAGAACAGAACTTCCTGAAGACATGACAGAAAATAGTAATTCTTTTTCAATCACATTCCAGCCAAGTTAGAGCTCCTTTCTTTTGTATTGCTCTTTCAATGTAAGCAGAGAGTTTCCTACGTCTAGGAGGAGGAGAGTAAGTAGTTGCTGGGAGTCAGCACTCCCCAGCATGCAGCTTTTTACACAGCAGCTATCCCAGAGCTAAGCAGCTGAATGTACAGTAGTCTGCTTCTGAATGCAGGCCGGTCCCTATAGGAAGAGAAAGTGCTTTTCCAGAATGTAGAAACAGTATGTGTGATTTGTGCCAAAAGTGTGGAATGACTTTTGCAGCTGAAGAGGCAGGTAAATTGCCTAGATTACATATGCAGCAAAATACTCAGGCAGTCTCTAGGGTTACTTGCATGTGCTCAAATACATTTTTATGTTGAAGCTGATAGCAGTTCCATGTATGTATGTAGGAGGAAAAGAGTATGGACTTTTCTGTTGGGCTTCAGCCAGAGCCAACCAAAGGAAATGGGCATTCTTGCTTTTGTCATTGTTTCTAGAAAGAGCCGCATTACACCTCTGTCCATTTTTATGTCTACATCTTTTTACTCCATGAGGCTAAAGTCATTCTTTGTTTAGTCTCACCTTTACTGTCACAGCCAAAATCTACAAAAGTTGATTGTAAATGTGTTTACAAATGAAATTTCATAGGATAAGATGTTATAAATGTGCCTCTGAAATAAAGCTGCAAAACTCTGGCTTTAGCTTCAGGCCATGATATTTGGAATACCCTGGGCTAATAGAAGTACTCGTAATTTCTTAGACTTACTAACTAGACCCCCATGTGTTTTGTTGCCAAATGCAATTAAAAAATAACCTGTGGTTTACTATGTTCATCTCACCAAATGTTCAGAGAGAAATTTCCCTAGGACACATCATATGATTCAGGTAAACACCGGATAATACTGACTGCAGTGTAGTTCCATGCTGAATTCTAAAAGCCTTAGCAAAAGCATCTGCATGGGGGATAGTTCTCATGCTACACATCTCACTAGGGGCCAGATGGATTGAAATCCTGCATGTTGTGCTTTTCATATGAAAACCAATTACTGGTTTCATACATAAAGGCCTGTGGTTATTTCTTATACTAATTAAGGGTTGTTTTTTTTTTTAATTTAACTGTGGTTGAAGTTTGAACCATACATTGCTAGTGTATGAAGTGATTATAAAAGGAAGTAAAAACATCTTTGCCTCAGTTTCCTTTAAGCTTAAAGCTTTGAATTGCAATTACAGAGCTTCTTGTTGTATACAAGATAGTAATTTAATGCACTTTATTTAAAAAAGGCACAAATTATTTTCTTTATAAAATGGTACAATTGCACTATGCTGTAAGAATTGGTTACTAAATAGAAACTGTACAGTTTTGTAGTCAACATTGTGTTTAGTCATAAATGATGGAAACAATTACATGTTTCAGTTAAATGTTAATTTTATATGTGGTGTATGTGACCATAAATAAATTTTCCTTTCTAAAAAAAAAACAATGGTTAGTTCTTTCATTTCACTGAATTTCACATTCTATTTCAAATAACAAAACAATATCCTTTATACAGATATAAAATTAAGTAAGTTCCAGTGCAAAGAGATGGCAGATGACACTGACTAAACCTGGAGATTGAATTCAAACGTGCAGACTTCAGCTTAACTTCTGTAGATCCCCTGTATTTACTAACACTGCAGAAGGAAGTAGCAGGCATTACAGTTTTGTACGAAAATTCTGAAAGAAGGGCTAAGAGTAATTCTTGAATGTAGATTTGCTAGTGAAAGCCAGAGAGCCTTTCCAAGTCTACCTTTCTTACTCATTTTATCTCTGCTGCACTCTTTTCTGACACGCTGCCATTTATTATCATTGTATACACTCAGTTTCGGGGGAAAAAACCTAAATGCTAAATGGATGCAAATACTTAATATTTGAGTTAGCAGTTTGAGAGGTAAAATTTTAAAGAAACTGTGTTAACCTAGATTTATTTTTTTTAGAGGCTTGATCCTAATCCTCTAGTGAAGTAACTGCAAAATCAGAGGCATGATCAGAGTTTCGTATTTCCAGTTTGACTGTTACAGGCAGGCTAAAAGAAAATGATGGACTATCTCATTTTTCAAATTATATTTTTTATAAAATGTATGTCTTAATTCTTTTAAATGGTTTTCTTGAATACTCAACTTATTTTCCAGGCATGTAAATTGATGGGATGAGTTACATCTCTAACCATAAAACTGACTGTCATGTGCCATAGCCATTGAAATATGGCTTCTGAAAGAAGTTGGCCAGTGACTGACAGATATCCAGGTAAGTGACCAATAGCAATGTTGCTTCCTTTTTTACTGTGCAAGACTACAGTCCTGCAGCTCAGATGTATCCTGGAAGAGATCTTAGTGATGTTTACTTCAACCAGACACAACTGTCCTCTTCACCTCTCACATCAGACATTTGGGCACCATCTATTTTATCTAGAGAAGAAGTTGGTATCATGGTGCAGGAATAGACATCCAGTTTGTTTCTCTGTGGTTAAACTACAGCCAAAAGCCTACAGCACAACGGTGATCAAGATGTACTTGGTAAGTTCTTTTTGCTTACAATAAACATGAACCACAACTACACAATATAGACCCTTAGGAACAGTCAGTCATGCACTTTATTAAACTGGAAAAGAAATGAAAAATTAACTGGGAGAAAAAAAAAACACAAAATGAGAGGGAGTGGAAACAAATGTTTCACCTAATGGAGAAGCCAATATTGAAATCATGTGGCTATGGCTGTTTGGGGATCAGTTTGGGCTTTATTGATGGAGCCTAAAGTAGGACAATAAACTGAACCTGTTCTGACTGTACAATGCATGTGTAACCTGCTTCTGTGGTTAGAAGGGTCAGGAACAAGCCAGGAACAGCAGGATTGGATGGTTCAAGGATCTTGGTGTTGCTGTGTTGGTGCCCCTTCCACATCTCCCAGAATCAGCATCAGTCTAACAGATGGAATTAGCATTAAGAGGGCTGACCAAATTAATAAATAGAATAGTAGAAACCGGCCAAAACGTAATGGTAATCAGCCAGAATTTTAAAGGAATTTTTATTAAAATGGTGGAAGTATTAATGAGGTTGCAGAACTGGTAGATATTGTGGCTGCATTTTTGTTTGGTGCAGGTAATGTCCTGCTTATGAAGCAATCCAGCAGTATCACAAGCTCAGGAAACAGCACTGTAATTTGTTCAAACAGTGTTTTGGGTTAACTGGGAACCTTAGGTATTGGCAACACTTAGATCAACCAGTAACAGCTACTTTATGCTTCCTGCTGGTTATGTAGTGCTTTATATACTATGGTTGGGTATCAGATATGCCAGCTAAGTCTGGAACTAGGCAGAAGGTAACAGAATTATTAATAATGGATATGCAACAGAAAACTTCAGTGGCCAATAATAAATGGCCAGTGTACTTAAAAGGAGAAAATACTTGAAAGCTGTCAGGACATGAAATAGTTTCAATGCTACAATAAGCAAAAGAAAGTTTATGAGGCACACAAGTGGAAATTAAAAGGTGTGGTTCGGTGTTCTTTAGTTCAAGGATGCTGGAATCAGGTGCACGTACCTGTTCTGAGGTTCGTGTAAGTGTAAGTCATATCAGAGATGAACTGCTGAGCTGGATGGATTTTTGGACATAGTGCAGCATATCTTCTTCTGAATCATTTATAGCAGGATATCAAAGAGTGCCTACAACCTCACCTCTGTTCCTATATCATGAATCTTTGATGTCTCAAAGTGTGAGCCCTGTGCAGTTAATGTACATTTTACGCTCATTGCTGAAAACTTCATAGGAGATATCATCAATCTGGCATCTAGAATTGCTTTTAGAATTAGCAACTCAAGCCTAATATTTTTTAGGATTTTTTGGGTGTTTTTTATGTTGTTTTTTTAATTGAAATGTCATCCTCATAACAAAAGTACTCCATGGGACTGTTACTATTTTTGTTTCTCTAATTTGGGTGTGAGCTGAGGAAACCCCACTGCTGTACATGTTACAACCAACAGTTGGTTACTTACATGCAAATCAGCTCTTACTTGAGCATACTCTGCTTGTGGAGTTTACTGGGATTTTCTTCTTTCAGATCTGCCGAAGTGTTTCATCCCCTTATTTTGTGCTAATTGTAAAGCTGGTGGCTTTTCAATGCAGACACTCTTTATCTGAGAACAAAAGATATTTTAATGTAACCAGGACATGATCTTTCCACCAGTGGCCTAGCAGAGCTGCTTTTGCCTTCATTTTTATCATGATGTATGGCGTTTAAATGGTGCTTGACAGAAAGCCTATATAAACACATTTTCTAAGATATATCGAGTTTGCCATCACCATTACTTTGAGCTGTCAAGCTCAAAAATACACTCTCATAATTTCCAGAACAAGGATCAACACACTCCAAATCATTCAGCTTACAAGGGGAATACAGAGGATATGGCAAACTAAAGTGGGCAAGAGTTCTTACAACTGCAGTTTCAGGCAGGTCTAAGTGGGAGCATAAGATGCCAAAATCTCAGACCTACCTCAGACTCCTCCTACTCTTTCACCTTTGCAAGAGGGGTGACAAAGAGGGGGCTGGTGTTCAGAAAGCCTTCATATTCCCTCCTTCTCTCTCACATGGCATCTGGTACTGCAGCCTCTGGCTCCCCTGTAGCTTTTTCCAAGACCTGGCCTGTCTCAGTGGTGCCATTGGTGGTGCAGTGCAAGGGCATACGTGGAAAGTATTGTTAGGCAAACCACACATCTGCAAGGGTATCAGGCAGGAGAAGGAAGCATTTGCTATTTGCCAGTTTAGCCCAACAAAAAACTACTCCCTGACATCCAAGCAGATCAGACAGCCCCAATGCTCTTCAGAAAGAAGCAAGGACAAGCTCCCACTCTGCTCCCACTGACCTAGAGGTGGGGTAGTGTTGCAGTGAAGGGGCTGGTCCCTCTACAGCCTACAGATGGTCCCCTGGCTCTCTTACTCTGCAGATATGGTTGAGTTCACTGCCTGGCAAAGTAGCATATGCTACACAGAGCCAGGGCCACAGAGCAGCATCTCATCTCTCCCTTGATGTTTTGGCTCCTTCTGCAGTTTTCTTGATGAAACGGGCTCCAGGATTTATTGTCAATGCTGGATTCCCAATCGCTTCACAGTTTTCTGCAAGAACTAATAAAACAGATCTGGGTTTTGTTATTTAATTAAACAGCCTATATTAGTGCCCCTGGAATTCTCTGTGCTGAGGTTGGTTTTGTTTTGGGTTTTTCCCCCTCTTCTAAGAAGATGTCTCAGAAAAATATCATGGCTTCTTAATGTTTGGTCAATTTGATTCATTGCACTCTTTCTGGGCAGTGTTTGTTTGCCTTCTATCCAGCCACAGCTTGCACACAGCCTTTAGAGAAACATAGTCAGCCTTGCCAACAGATGCGTCTGGTCTTATATCTGCAAACCCCTGTGTCTGCCATCACAGGGTAGTTTGGGCTGGCTCAAATTCTGCAGCTCCATGTCAGCTCTGGAACCGCGCTCACAGGCTGCCGCCTGCCCCAGGAGCAGCAGCAAGCCTTGCTGATGGCAACAGTGACCTACCTTTGCACCCCACAGAGCATTTGCTAAAATTAGCTGTTCCTGCTAGAAGGGGAGGCCAAGAGACTGTTCCTTGGGGTGCTGTTTGCTGCTGCTGTGGTCATCCATGGCACCTGGGAAGAGGGGGGTATGAGGGACAGACAGCAACAGGCACTGCTCAGGGAGGCTGATTTTCCTCCCTTGTGATACCACGTTGCAAACAGGTCAGGAATAGTAATTTACCTGTTCAGGATATGTTTGCTCCTCAGACATCCGTGGTGCATCTCCCAGAGAGAAGATCTACCTGGCTAGCTGGGTATGTGTCATAAGCCCCACTTGCCCTGTGGACATGCAGCGAGGCTGTGCTGGTAGGAGTGTGCACACAGCACACCCACAACAGCTTGTTGGTTTCCAGCTCATATCAATTCAATGTTTTTTCTTCACATTTACCCTTAATTTGTCTTACCAGGGAATGTTGCATTCTTCTTCGGAGATGAGATAAAGCATTCAGTCAGAGCCCAGTAGTTTCCACTATTCTCTTCAGTGTTATTCTGCTTCTACTAGATTCTATTAGAGGCTGTTTTAATGAGCACTCATTAAACACACGTGTCTGTCTCCAGAGATCTAAACAGCAGAATCTCCATCATTTCTGCTGCTTCACAAAATGATACAGTGCTTTGTTAAAGTCAAGTTAAAAACAGAACAAAATGCTGCTGTGTCCCTTTCAATCATCTCACCTTCAGCAGTCATTTGCAAAAAAGACTGTTCCTTTTTCCTCTGCTTATAAGTTATTTTTTACACCATTTAAATGACAGCTTAATCATATGATAAAGGACTTCCTCAAGCACAGGTCTTCCCCTTGTGTCAAAATATCAGTGGATTCCATATTTAACATCAGACACGGCTGTGTTGCAGCCATAGGTGAAGTTTCCCCTGTGGATAGCTTGCATGGTATTATATCACTGTAAAGAGCACTTCCTTTTGGAAAGCTGTTCTGAGACAGAAGTCAGCAGGGCTCCAACCCTCACAGTGAAAATCAGCAGCAAAAATCCTGAGCAGCAGCTCAGTACCTGTAAAGATGTCCATGTAAAGTATACATGGAAAGATGGGGCCATATATAGAATAGTTCAGGCCATTTACAGTAAAGTAGCAGTATTGTTTTCAAAGATGGAGAAGCCTGGGCAAACACATGTAAAGTGCTTCACAGCAGATGGCAACATGAGCAGAAAGAGGTCATATCAAGCATGTGGCAAACACAAATATCTGCTGCTCCTCCTTCTTACTTCCTTAAATGTTTGCTGTAATGTGGCAGTTTAGACTAGTGCTCCCTGTCACTGTGCATTTGTGGGATTAATGCCTAAGAGAAATTATTACAGTGTATTTAACATTTATGTCAAAGTTTTGAATAATTTCCATTCCTGAAAAACACCCCTAGGTTCCATCACATTACCTGCATGTCTCCCTGGCAGTAGCTTATATCACCTGCAAGAGTGCATCACCACATAGCAGTTGTAAAGCTCAACATAAAATTGCCTTGTTGTCAGGCTTACAGTGTAAACAGGCTGGTGTCAGCCTTCTGCTGATGCAGAAGCAAACAGCAGTATAAAAAAGAGGCAGTAATTTGAAAGGCTTCCAGTAATAGGGTAGGTGAAAGGTATGGATACTTCACAGATTCTGTGAGCACTGTACACCACCTCCCCTTGCACACTGTAGACATGTCTCCACTCTTAACCAGTGAAAATCCAACAGGAGATGCAACAACTGGGAGTTTCTGGTCAGTGGATCAAGTTAAAAGCTATGAGGCCTAACGTTTATTTGACCCATTAAAGGTACAAAAAGCCTCACCTCCAATAGGGTTTTACCAGATGTGTTTTCTCCTGGTGAAGCTAGAGCCCAAGAGGTATTTTGCAGCCAGCATCCACTGGTTCAACCGCAGCAGAAGTAGTTCCCTATAGAAAGGTCACAGGCTATTTGCAGCTTTCCGAGTCCAAAACAATCCTTAAAACTCCATCTAAAAACCACCTGGCAGCAGTTGTCCAGCACTGTAATTGCCCCTGGGCTGCAGCAGCTGACTGTGAGAACCAGAACCAGAAAAAAAATCCTTCCCAGGAGAGATTACAGGTTTGTTGCTGATGGTAAAACCAGAGCAAATGCAAAGTAGAAGAGCAGGACTGTGCTTTTGTGTGCACAACATCATGGCTATAATATAGTGTTTTAGAAATAAATGGGGTAATGAACTGGTTGTGTTATGTGAGAGCTCATCTTCTCTGCGGTGAACATTATAAAAGAATTCAGGAAGCAATGCGCAAACCTCTCGATAGCTCTGCTTTCTGTCTGGTTCACCATCAGGACAAACAGAGGTCTGGGTTGCTGATGAGGTATGGAGATGGTATTTGAGATCACCGTGAGAGGGACCCAGCTTAGACCAGCCTGGAAGAAAGGGTTTTAATCTTGATGCTTGAGTTTTGATACGAAATCAAATTCAGCAGATGAGATGACCAGAGAGGAACTGATGGGAAGCTTTGACATTTATACAAAACATACAGACATCTGTGCGTTAATGTTCAAAGGCTTTATAATACCCAAGTTGGCATCAAGATAACAGAGATCAGACTGCTCAACAAAGTAACATAAACTTGTGCTGCATTTTGATATAAAGAGATTTGTTTTATAAACACACACCCATACAGGTAAGTCACAGGCTTTGCAACAGCCTGTGAGATGTTGGGTGGGGGGAGCTTGGATCATTCAGCCTGAGGAAGAGGTGGCTTCACAAGGACCCAGCAATGCCTGTGGGGAGGTTATCAAGACAACACTTCCAGGATCTTCACAATGGTACATGATGAGAAACTACAGGCATAAGTGAAACAAGTGAGGTTGAGACTGGGTATAGGAGGAAACTTTCCCCATCAGGACTGCCAGGCAGTGGCACAGGTTGGCCAGAGAGGTGCAGTCTGTCTTGAAGGTTTTCAAGACTCCACTTTATAAAACCCTGAGCAATCTGACCCTGCTTTCAGGTCCTCCTGAGATTTCTTCCAACCTGAATTATCCTGTGGTCCTCATGAAGAATGAGACACCTGTGGCTGTCCATACCATGATGTGGAAAGCTTAGACCTCAGTGGAGCATTAGTTCATAACAAGGAGGTAGAGATCAAGCGCTGGAAGACACTCCCTATGAAATGGGGGATCCCCATCTCCTGACATCTAGATCTGCTGATGAGATGACTTGAGCCAAGCACCAAAAACTGGGCCTAGTAGAGAGATAAACAACTGTCAAAGAGCTATAAAATACTGGTGGTATGGCTCTATAATCTAGTGGACATTTCTAATGTTAAACAATAGGAATCAATGACTGTGGTAACAGCACAGCCATGGGCACAGCCTTCACAGGTTACGTATTGGATCCTCCTCTACTTCTTGGTATCTCCTGCCATAAGTAGTAACAACTTTGGTGCCTACATTTTGGGGAAGGACAGAGAAAGGATGGGCCTCCAGCCTTTTTTTTTTTTTTTTTCTTCACTTTTTACATGATACCCTTCATAATTTTAAGTATTTTCTCCATTATTCACAACATTGGGTGCTCACAAAAAGCAACACAAGCATTTTAAAATTTTAGACATTACAGAAAGATCTGCCTCGGGGCATGAGCTTTGGAAGTAAAATTAATTAAAGTTACACGAAGGTCTTCATTGGCCCACAATGTGTTAATGTCACATCAGAGGCAGAAACAGTATTTAAAAGTTAACACTTGGGTGTCATTCTCCTCAACAGATTAACAAGAAGAGCAGAAAGATCAGAGTTATAGCATGAGGCATCATTAGCATTTGGATTTAGAGTGGAAAATATTTCCCAATACCATTATAAGTATATCCTTTGTCAAACCAAACTGCTTACAGTCACTCGGCTCCAGCCCAAGTTGTAGATATATTTCAAGTCTGCAGGGCCAGATCACCTGAAAGAGTTAAGGCAGGACCTTGTATCTGCAGGGTATCTGGCAAAACATACCCTGGTGCTCACTTGAGAATTGTAGACAACCTGTGCTTAATACAAATTAAATAACAGAATGATAATCACAATTATGAGTTCACCATGATTTTTTTCTCTACTTGAAATAATTTGAGGGTATCCATCCAGTTGGTGGTGATTGACCCAGTATTTCTTCAACATTTGACTCACTTATTCACAGTCTGGAAAAGAACCAAGAGCACGTAAGTAACTTAAAGACATCCTGTCCTCCCTAGGACTGAGACACAAGGAAAAGCTTGCACAATTTCTGGCTAGAGTGAGCCTTCCAGTCGCCAGGACTACCAATGCTGAAGTCACAGGGGGAAGGGGGAGGGAAAAGGGAGGAAAATAATCCTCCCACTGCCAGCATTACTAATCAAATACTAATGTTTGTGACATGAACATTTTCTGTGGCAGCTGGTGCTTTGCTAAACTAATATATATTCTTTAATACTATTTTCCATATTACTATGTCTGTCATTATCTCTCTAAGTGTAATACAATTTTGCTGCTATAATAAGAATAAAATACTACACATCCACAGTTTATAGAAATTCCTGTTCCCTCCTCAATCTTGACAATGGGTCAAGCCACCTGAGTAAGTGAAGTAACAGCTCATTTGTCACTGTCCCAGCCACTTGTATAAACCCCTTGCTAGGAATCCTGTTCAAGCTGCTTTTAGGCTTTTGTCCTGTTGAAAAGTTTCATTGAAAGCCTTGAATCTACAAAAAGAACTTGTTCCTGACTTCCACTGCATACATGTTTAAAAAAATCTTCACACTCAAAAATACCTGATGGAAATCTCAGTGTCAGCCAGCTGGACTGATTAAAATAGGCCCACCGTTATCCTGCCCAGCCGAAACCTACTCACCTGGCAGCTTCCATCTCCCACCAACCGGTGAGGTAAACATTTCCCCAGTTCATTTGCAGTTGGTCACTGGAAACCCCAAGTACTAACTCCTGAGTGACGGGTTAGCCCACCCTGAAACATAACAAGCTGCCCTACAAACCCTCAGCAACTTGGCCTTGGCAGGGGTGTGGAGCTGCCAGTGAGGGTCACCACTCAGCCTGGGGATGAGGGAGGCTTGTCTTTAGGAGAATGTGAGTTATAAACTCTGCCAGGTTTCACCTTAAAACAAAAACATTCTTTCCTAACTTTTCATGTAGAAAAAAACCCACCACACACACAAAATGGGGTAAAAAACTGTCCTTCCCTGCCACTGAAACCTGGGCTCTCTGACCTGCGTTACTTCAGGGGCCACCAAAACCTCTTTGCTTTGGGTATGAGGGAAGTCACTGGGAAGATGTAGACAGTGAGATGGGTTGGGCATATGCTCACATCACTCCCTGAATACTTGTGCAAATAAAGGTGTGTGGAGAATCCCTACTGTGTGAGATGCATTCCACAGTGGAGACTATCAACAGAGAAAACACAAAGATCCAGATATACCAAAAATTACAGTAGCACATACACATTTACACCCGTCCATAAGGTGAAGCCTGTCCATCACCACTCTGCTCCCTGACAGGAAGAAAAGCAGCTGAGGGCAGTTCCCAGGGCAGCCTTTTTGGCATTGCTGTTTTCCCAAGTGGGGTCTGTGCAACAAAATGAAGTATGGCTTGTCTCACCCAGCAGAGCTGCACACACACCAGCTGGGTATAGGGTACCTGCCACATACCTCTGGTATTGCATGAAGTCTTGCATGAGCTAATCCACCCTGCCAAGAAGCAGATCTGAGGGTGCACCAGAGCACATTCTCACTTGAAAGACAAAGAAACTGAAATAAAATGAATTTTTTTTCTTTATATGAGTACAGCTCCCAGGACATCAGGGCTTTTCCTCAGCTCTATATAACCAATAAAAAGGAATTACTGAAACTACATTACTAAAATTATCTTAGGTGCATGCATATTCCTGCAAGGATTAGGGAAAGATTAAAACCAGAGCAGCTACTCATGGTGCTGTCTCATCCAAAAGATTTGCCTACCAATGAGAGACTGCTTGTGTAACTCTGTCTTTAAGAGAAGCAGAGGACCAGGAGGTGCTGAGGACCCTAAAGGTGCTGTGAGGCAGCCCTGGTGTGAGCAGTGAAGCAGAAGTACTCTTTTCAAAGCCATGGGGAGCATGCAGGACAAGCTTCAGTGCCGCCTTGCTTTGTTCCCTGGTTTTCTCTTTCTTCCCCACTGTGCCAGATACCCTCTTCTCCCTTTCTATTTCCTCTCTCTCTCCTGCCAAAGTAGTTCAGGAATTAGCAGGGGATGCTTTCTGGCCTCCTTGTCATTACATTTAATTAGACGACACCTGCATTTGCTTTCCCTTTGCTCTCCTACCTGACAGAATAATTTGTATTTCACAGGCAATTCTTGGGTCCTGTTGATCTTTTTCTACCTGAAGTGAGCAGCATGGAGAGTCACACTGAATGACTTAGCAGCAGCAGCTGTGGCACAGCCAGAGCTGACAGCTGAAACACCACCTGGAAAGTCTACAGGATGGTTAAAAACTAATGAAAAAGGAAAAATGCTGAACATGCAGTATGTCTGGGCTGTCAAAGGTCGGTGCACACACAGAGAGCATCACAACTAGGTGGCACACAGAACAAACCAGGGCCCTGAAGAGCATAGGGTGATTAATTCATAGCAGTTGTACCATCTGTGCCCTTTGTCCATAGTTACAATTGTGCCTGAAGTATCTTGACAGCAAATGTAGTTCTGGAATTCCCACCTCCTCTTTGAGCTGTGCAGCAGTGAGGCAGCAGTTCATCTTCCATGTTCCTTTGTCGCCAGGCTTTGCCACTGCTGCTACCCAGAGTGATAGCTCTTACCAGATCCAGTGCTGAGTCACTTTTTTGGCTTTATTGCATATTTACATCAGCAGTATCATAACAAATCATCTGCTTTCAGAGTCCAAACACCTTTGCAATGTTATGCCCCATACAGCAACTATCACAAGTGCTCAAATGAAGATAATCACAAACACTTCCATGATGTATGAAATAAGTCAGATTTTTCAGAAGCAGTTACCCTCTCAATGGATATTGAATGCTAAGAGCTTTTCAGATCTCTGCTGTAAATAGTACAGATTCCATTGTACCATTTCAGATTGCTCTTGCCTTTTGTTCACGCCTCTTCTTAAGCCATGATTCCATGGCTGAAACTTCCAACCTTCAGTAGTTACAAGTGAAACTTGCACTTTTTGATGTACATAAGCTTTTCTTCAGGTCCACTCTTAAATATACTAGTGGGCCAGGAAAAACAATTATGTTGCTAAGGATATGTCAAATACACCCTTTGTGGCAGGCATGTACATGTGCTCACCCGCTGCCCAGCACAGGGGCAGCCTCTCACCAGAGGGAAGAGATCTTCACTAGGTGCAAATGAAAATGCAGCAAAGCATGTACACATCAAATCCTAAAAGAGATTCATTGCTGAGGAGGCAGTCTAGGAACAGAATGATGCAAAGAAGCCTGTCTGCTGTATTTCTTGCCACCTGTTCACATGAGGCTTTTTTAGTTTAGTTCACTTAAAAAAAACACAGTCATCTGGCAGAGCTGAAATGCAAACACAAATCAAAATGTCAGCCCTGTTTTTTGTTTTGGCTAGAGACCTACAGAGATAGATACGATAATTGTGCAATTCAAAAATTCTACGCATTTCAATAGAATTTACTGTAAATGAAGTTAATTAACTTGAAACAATTCACTAGAAATAACTAAAAGGGCTGCATCTTAAAAAAAAATAAATCAGAATCTGCTCTCTGTTCTATAAAGTATCAATATATTTAAAGGAATTTGCAGTATTTAAGGCTTTCTTCTATTTTATTTGCCTAGATAGGGCACAACCAAAGAAATCAAATTAATTTTCCATGACAGCAGGAGATAAGGAATGTGTAGTTGATACAGGCTTTAAATGCTGCAGTAGAGATGCAGTTTTACAACAAAAATAGCCTGTCTGTATATGGTTTTGCTGTACACACGAAAGCAGCTGCATTACAGAAGGTTATTAACCAAACTCTCTCAATGCTCTGATTTCTATTCCTCAAGAAATTCTGAGAAAAACTTAGTCTAAAGTCACAGTTTTTAGTAATTTATTTGGAAGCCATTACATGTTCTCTGAAAATGCTAATTTTTCAAGCTATTAAAGCAGCCCACCTGAAAAGCCACCTGTTCTCCTCCCACTCCCACAATTTTGTCAACCTCCTCCCCCTACTTCAGTCCTCGTTCACCTGCTGGTTCTTCTTGCATCTTTGTAAGCACAGCAGGTTTAAGACAGACCTAAGTTGGTTGTGCAAAGCTGATTAAAACCAGGGTGATGTAAAGATTGAATAAAGTTAATCTTGGACCAATGCCTGTATTCATCATACAGAAGAAGAGACAACGTGGAGGGGAGAGGGGTTAGAGAAGAAACAGCACCACAACTTGGAGAAGCCACAGAGGAAGAGGGAGTGTGGATACTCTGCACATCATGTTCACTGTACTCTGCTACTGTGCATCACCATAGACCGCACAGCAGAAGATTTTATGTACCAACCATGGGCATTCAGTGATTTGAATTGTATTTCATGTTGTGACACGGCTTTGGAAAGAAACTGTTCTGACTGAAATGTTTTCTTTCATTGTTACCTTTCCCGTCTAGTCAGAATCAAAGCAAATTGTAGAAAAATAGAACCTGAAGAACAAAACAGCTTAAGCAGATTGTTAAATAGCTCCGGTCAGCTCAAAGGAACGAACAAATAAAATCAAGTGGTAGCAATGCCTTTCCAAGACACAGCAGAGATGGATGCTGTGGTTATGCTGTGGGCACACCCAGAGCAAAAACAAGCTGGACTGGGAGTTACACCACACGCTGTATGAACACCTGGGAACAGGGTCTTTGCTGAGATGCCTGGGTTTGACCTGAATCCACTCCCTGCTTGCTATCATTGCAGCACTAAATTGAATGCAGTTTGGTCCACGGCAAATCTCTCTGCTTTGAATCAGGAAAAAGCCCAGGCTTCTCTTCAGATAATGTAGCTGCCCACCACCTACCCCTCAAATTCAGGTTAGATTGCAGGGACTACCCTTTCTTTCTGTGTTTATACATCACTTGCAATCACAATATTCTATAACCTCAAACACTAATAAACTGGCAATGCCTGTAATACATTTCTTGTTCTGAAAGAATGAAAACCCCATCTGGAAACTGCAGTTATAGCAAATTTATTAAGAAAGGATAAAATGATCCTTCTTATGCTACTAGTACTATTGGCTTCTAATCTCTTGATGCAGTTTAGGTATTATGGAATTTCAGACTTAATATTCCACCCAGAGGATGATATAAAAGCCACTATTGATTTCCAGTCCCTACAAGCAGGCTTGATCTCTATGCAAATTAAAGATTCTATAATATATTTCACAATATAGATTAGTTGTCATTCGAGCTTTGATTTATTCTCATTCCAGCAGGCTGACTTATGGGCAAGTTCCAGGCAATAAAACACCTAACGAAATCTGGTTAGGCCTTTGGCCATTAACACCTACATCTACAGACACAAACATAAGGAAAATATGGGATGTATTTCTTGTGAGAGAATGAGTGGCGTACCCAGCAGAGCTGCAAAAAGCACCACTCACTGTCGTTGTCCCTTGGGAATAATTACCCCCTTTCTTTGCACCTGAGGAGGACAGGGGAAGACAGCAATATGTCTATCTACCAACTATTTAAATCCTTCAAATAACTGGAGAAGATCCAGAAGAGAGAAAGTACAGCAGCTGCCAAAAAGTGCTAAGGTCTTACACACAGCACCCCAGCTGGCTTCTCCCCTGACACACATCTGGGGACCAGGAAATGCTGGCACTGCCAACAGCTCCTCCCGTGCCACAGTGAGGGTGTTTCCTATGTGCTCTTCCTTTAGTGACTAGGAAGCATTTGCTTTCTCCTCTTCAGAGCAGTGAAGACAGTGGTGGGATCCACATCTCAGTCACTGCACTTTGGAAGGGGAAAGCTTAACACCATCCTAAAGGTCCTTACCACACACTGGGGAAAAAAACCAACAAAACAAACATCATACTGAAGGCATCAGGGACCACATCAAGCATTGAGCAGCTTGGTCTGACCCCACTGCAAGCAAGACATTGGACCAGAGAATTCCTGAGGTCCCCTCCTGCCTGAATTACCTCATGATCCTATAAAAGAGCAGAAGAAAGGCTTCCTACTAACTAGGACTCATTTCCACCACAAAAAGGGACACTGGAGTCTAGGGAAACAGCATTAACTCTTGCTGCTGAATGTACTTCCCTTCTTAGCTAGAGGATGGGTTTCAAGTCACCTCCCCATCCAAACGTGCTTGTTCACAAAAGAATGTGGGAAAACTTATGTCTGCCAAAACCTCACCCTGATCCTTCAATCCTTTTCTAAAGGGCTGTCACAAACCTCTCTCCTCCTTAAAAATTAGCCTTATCAATGCCAACAAGGCCCTCAGATTATTTATCATGAGGCTGCTTATGGGCATTAGAAAATCTCAGCATGATGAAATTCAAAGTACATCACACAAGTGAAGTCAGAGAGGAACAACCAAGGTTTTCCAGTTTCATATACAGCCATCAGAAGTCCAATGGTGAAACCTGCTATGCAACTAACTTCTTTTTTTATTTAGTGATTTTTATTGCCATGTCACTCAGCAGCTGAACAGCACATCCATTGCCAGCCATACATCATCTTCCCTGTGTAGAGAGGGACTCAGTATCTTTAACTCAAGCACTGCATTTAAAGCAACAGTTGGTAAGCATTGATGCTCAGCATCCCTAGGGCTCAAGCTCGCAACCGAAGGCAACGGGCACAAACTGACATGCAGAGGTTCCCTCTGAACATCAGGAAACACTCTTTCACTGTGAGCCTGACTGGACACTGGCACAGGTTGCCTGGAGAGTCGGTGGAGTCTCTCCTCAGAGACACTCAAAAGCCATCTGGACATGGTCCTGTGCAACCAGCTCTAGGTCATCCTGCTTAAGCAGGGGGGGCCGGATCAAATGACCTCCAGAGGTTCCTTCTCCTCAACCCCTCTGTGATTCTGTGAATGAAAAATTGAAACATCTAATATTAAGCTGCTGCAATCCACCCCTCGCTACCAACTTCCTTGGAGGCCTCCTCTTCATTTGTGCTAAGTCACATCACCTCACAACCAGGGCAGGCTCAGAGGACTTGTGAGGACACTTACAGGTGGGATCTCAGCCAAGGTGCAGTAATTTCCTCAGCTGTCATACCTTGCTGCTCCAGTGATTTTAGCTCCATGGCAGTTTTACTTTTCAGAGCACCTTGTTCCCAATTTGTCAAGGACCCTGAGACTCTGAGCCTCCAGCAGTCAGCACAGTTGCACATGCACTGAGATTTTGCTGTACACCCACTTTTACCAAAGTAGCACTCAATTACTGAAAGAGGAATGTATCTCTTCATAACTTGAACTTTTTCATCTCCTCTCTCTGTCCTCATACAGGGAAATTTTAATTAGAACAAGTTCTTATGATTGCCCCATTTGTCCACTGGAGGTCAGTGTCTTTCTACAGAAAGACTGTCCCTCTTACCTCGTGGGTTTGCAGGTGACAGAAATCTTAGAGCAGTACTTCATTTTCCCATCACAGGATTTTAGGGTTTCCATTTCATGATGAAGACAAAAGCCTAGTGCAGGTCCATCATTGCCAAAGGAATGGCAAGGTCCTTGCAGGTCCTGTCCCAATCAAGGTGACACAAAGAATTGCAGGAACCTCAAACATGGTGTTTTCCCAGATACTAAGCAGGCTCGATCCAGAAGCTGCTGGTGCCCTCCTGCAGCTCTCCTGCCACCACTGCAGCACTGCAGGAGCCAAGAGCCAGGCTCCCCTCTCAGGTAAGAAAGCATCTCATTGTGCAGGGAATTCCTAACGGATGACTGAGCACCTTGAAACATTTTCATGCCATCTGCATTATCTGGCCTTGTATTTAAATCAAATACTGAAGTGTAATTACCAGCCAATAGATTTTTACTCTCTAGTTAATCCTACTTGGCTCGTTCGCAAGGATGAGCTCCAGAGAAGGCGGCTGTTTAGGCTGCTGCACAGGCTGCGTAGGAGAGGTGCTGCACCACGCTGCTTTCAGAAACACCCCCTCATTAGCAAGGCTTCCTCAGATACTGACAACACTTTGCCAGACATTCAGTGCAAAGATTCGGGTGTTTGCGTCTCCCAAGCTGAGCAACATATGATATTGAAGGATGACAACTGCAGCGGCCAGGAGCGAGTGAGTGTGGCAAAGAAGGGCAAACAGCCATGAGAACTGTTTGGCAGTCGTGCACGGAGCACAGACATTGCTCAGGCACTGGAGGCCATATCAGTGGATCAGAAGCACTTTGGAAGCAAACCTGCTCACTCCCTCTCGCCATGCTGTAATTCCCATCATGGAGCAGCACAAGAATTCCTTTCCAGATGCAGGTCAGCACGAGACCTGCTCTGACTGCAGCAGCAGGCGTTCAGTTTGCACGAAGCAGAACTCCTGAAGCCTGGCCAGTGCTGAGCAGCACCCACTGTGCCCTGCTCTCCAGACTTTGATCCCACTTCTGAGTAATACACAGTCTGACCAGCTCGCTGATCTCATGGCTGTTTAGGCTGCAGTTTCACACACTTACAGTAGATACCTCATCATCCATGAATCTCAAGGCAATTCCAGTGAAAGTAATGCTACCAGGGACTCTCCTAGCCTGCATGCCTCTAGTTTGTGCCCCAAATGGAAAATATGAGACCTTAAGACTGATGAGACAATTCTCATGCCATGTATCTCAAGACCTGGAACTTTCAAGTTCTACTTTATTTTCTCTAACTTCTGTGCTAAGAAATTAATGGGGCCTCTTGTATCTTTCTGTCCTGCCAAGACTACTGATGTTCTCAGAGGGAAATTTTGCTCTTTCCATCCCACTACCTCTCCATTTCATTCCACATATGCTTCCTTTCTACGTCCTTTCTACAGCACTGATATCCCTGTTAGCATTCAATCAGTTAGGTTAGAATAAATGGTTGCTGTCCAAAACCCAGAAAGAAGCAACACCTGCAGCAGGCTGGTAATTACAGCAATTGTGCAAAGCTCACATCTGGAAACCTTAAAATAGAGCTGCACTCTAGAAGTGTGCCATACCCACAAATTCCTTACATCTCCTACCACCCTGAGTATATTATGTTTTGCTTTCTGAGCAGAAAACATTCCCAGTTCACCAGAGTCCTTTAGTAATTCTTATATTCATGAATTTTAAAAAAAGACCTATTTACTATTTAAAATGTCAGCTTAAGTCTGTTTATCCTAATGAGGTATCCAGGCCAACAGCACCAGCAGAGTCATTTGCACCCTCATGTCTTGTCTGATCAGTGAAGGAAATAAAAGCTGAAGCAGAGAGATGGCTGAATTGAAGAGAAAGGTCATTGCATACTGTAGCTGATAAGGTAAGGAGAATAAAATAGGGAAGGTGATCTTCAGGGAGAAGGCTAAAACAGCCTCGCCATTTGGAAGCTTCCATACGGAGATAAAACAAAGGGAAATATCAATTATTCACCAAAACATTTTCTCCTATTGTTTAGAACAGAAAAAGTCCTGACCTTTCTCTTCTTCCCCATCTCTGTCCTAAAAATCTTTATTTTCCTACCTCCTATTTAAGAGACAGAAGAATGACACAGATCTGTGGTGCTCTTTTCCCCATTTAAGTGAGGCATCCATACTTAAATGCTTTTACTCTGCTAATGCAGTAAGTAAGAAGCAATGTTATAGCAAGACAACTCCCACATCTCCTATCTCAAATAATTCTAGCTGTTGGCAGCTGCCTCACCATTTGGTATATTTTAACTAGGTTTGAAAATCCCTGAAGTGAGGATTTATTATCCTTTTCAGCAAAGTATGAAGTAAATCTATCAAGCCATATAAATAATTCATATAAATTCTAGAAACATAGCAAGGAATATAGGTCAGGAGGGGCAGCTCAGGAGAAGGATGGAGCATCCTTTACTTAAAGCATGTAGTAGAACTGAATTCAGTTTCCTAGGCAGGCCATGTCAACTTAAAAAATGAAGATGGCTCTTAAAAAATTTAAAAAGCGAGGGTTGACTTGATAGCCCCTGAGGGTTTTGAAGAGACTACAGAGGATGATCAAAAACAGGATACTTTTTTCAGATTGTCTGGTGGCAATCGGTTGGGCACCAGGCAGCGATCTTGCTTATCTTTCTTAAAACATTTGTGAAATGTCACAATGGTGGTTTGCATCAGTTATGGCCAATCAGTCACTGGTTACTAGTAGAAGCAATGAGCCAGCAGCATCCATGTATTTCAAACTAAACCCCTAATGCCCCAAGGAACTGTTGACAAACATCACTGTTTTGATATACACACTGCAACATGGCACTGCACACATTACATGCCTTAACATTCTCTTGTCACAGTAAGATTAAATATTTTGATGAACCTATACAAGAGTTATTCACAGCAATCCAAAAACTTCACCAACTACTGTAAGCAAGACATCTAAATCTTTGTTAGAGCAAAATGCACCATGAGTAGAAATCACATAGAAATAAATTTACAGGGAAATTTTTACAGCCAGCCTAGAAGGTGTTACTTTGGTTGTCATTCTAAGAATATGAAACAAACAAAAGTCCTTCTTCCTCAAAGACAGAAATAATGTTTACAACATAATGGCAATCAGAAGCAGTTTAGCGAGCTGTGTGAAGGTACCCTGAAAGAGTTTAAGAGGAAACATGCTAAATTTGGAAGGAAACCCAAACAGAACAGAAACACAAACCAACCTAGATATAGCAGAAAACACCAAAAAAAACCCCAAAAAACCAAAAAACTACCAGAAAAAACAAATACAAATAAATCTGAAAGAGTGTCCCAAGCAAAGTTATGGTGAGGCCTCACATGGCTGGAATGAGCAGTAACTTCAGGAAGATTCACACTTCATCACTAAGCTAAGCCTATGATGAACAATCCTGGTACAACCCAGTGGTGGAGAAAGGCACTGTGTCCTGAAGCAGCACTCCCTTCAACACCCCCTGTTACCGGCAGAGTCACAGAACAAGAATCCATCCAGGGGAAAGAAACCACGGCTGGCTGACCAACCAAACTGTGACTCCTGCTGCAGGAGGGAATAGGAAGATCCTTGGCTGGCAACATACAATCTATTGAAAACCAGGAGCATGAGAATCAAGAGAGAAGGATGCAAGCCTGTCCCTCCAGAGAGGAACAGTCTGCAGGTGAAAGCCAGCACTGGGCTAAGTTCAGGAGAACAAGGGCACTTCTACAATGGCTGGTGACTGCATCTGGTTTGGGAAGGGTGACAAGCAGTGGGCGTAGGCCTCTCAGCAGGTCAGAGAAAGGTAACTGGGGACTAGGAAGTTAAATGCTTTAGAGAAATAAAATATTAACTGCAATATGGCTCAGAAAACTAAGGAATTCATCAGCACTAGTAGGTATCAAGAGAGCCTGATTTTCAGGAACAGAGGAAACAGATAAGTTCTGCCATCCCCTTCAGTGTAATTGGTAGGACTCCTGTTTAGAGCTGCTGCCAAAGACAAAGGAGACAGACTGCTCAGTATTAACTGGCACCAGGGTAACTTTGTCAGATTCTCAGGCCTCCCTTCCTCTGAGCTACACTTCACTGGCAACAGAAGTGACTGCTGAACAGGGCAGAGCTCTCACATGGTACAACAGCATGCAATTGAAAATGCCAAATGACTTGGAAAGGCAGCACATTTGAGATATCTCAAAACAGTCGCCGTCAGCCCTAATCTCCAAATCACTCTGCACATGACCCCTTGCCAAGAGAAAAGCACAGTACTCCTCCCTGCTCTGGCTAATCAGATAAGAAGTTCTCTATCTGCAGCAGTAAGAATTAATCTCAAAGAGACTACTATATTTAGCTAAGAGTCTTAGGGGCTAGTTGTTTTCTAGTGTAGCTGAAACGCCCAGCCCAAACCTGAGACTGCATTCCACTCAGGAATGCAGATCTATGTCACCCAGAGATGAGAACACATTTCTCCAGAGAAACCTACAGATACTTGACAGCACATGAAAAAACATTCTTTGCCTCTACTGTTAGTAGAGAAAACAAAATATGAAATTCCTTCTCCCAGTTTTGTACCTAAAGGACCTTTTTTCTCAGTGTACTTGTTTTTTCTCTTCATCTCTTTAAGGAAAGACAACGGTCAATTGGGAATCCAGTCTTTCTGGAGCACCCACACTTCCTTTTAAGTCCAAGGGAACTGGGAAGGGTGTTCAGTGGCAAGTTCAGGTCCCTCCTGACTATTTTGTGGCAGATCCAGGGCCTGAGGGATTCTAGTAGGGATCACAATTTATTTTAATTCCCTGTATATCACTGACAGTGCTTAGAGGAGCTGAAGGCAGATCCACCTCAACACACTGAAAACGCTTGGACTTCTGTGTATCTGTGTATATATGTACTCATTCCTACCAGTAATGCCTCAGACTCAGAATTAAAAATTCAGGGGGCAAAAACCTTTCCCCAAAGCAGACTACACCACGCTGAATTTCTGTTTATTTGGTTTCTCAGAAGGAAAAAAAAAAAAAAGTGTAATGTCACCCTAAAAAAAAATATTCTCTGTCAAAACCATTTCTGGATAAGCTGTTCTAATATTTATTTTACTCCTCTGCTAGGAACTAATACCTCAGCTCAGGATTTAATTTGTGCAAGTTCAGGTTCCAGATATAAGGTTCTAATGAAGTCTTCCATTATTAAGAGGTTTACACTCAGTTCAGTTTATAGTGAGATTTTAAACATTTTTAGAAATTACATAGGTGCTGTATCCTTAGTTATGTTGTTTCAAGGGGAAGAGATCACCTCTTCATTATTAAAACAGTGCCCTGGATGAGAGAGAACATACCTGAAAAACACATCAAGACCCAATTTCCCTAGGAGTCATTTCCCTTCCTCTCAACTCCATCTGCTTATTGCAAACAAGCTCAATTTGGAGCTTGTTCTCAACAGCATAAACCCCTCTTACAATAAAAGGTTTTTTTCTCCTCTATTCAATTCCTCTTGGTAAAGAGAAATCTCTATCTAAAAATCCAGTTCAGTTTAGTTCCATGTAAATTGTTTAAGGTTCAAACACAATCAGAGAAGTTGCAGAAGCAGCACGATGAGTGACCATCAGTCCTGACTCCAACCCATCAACGAGCAGTTATAAATGCTTTACCAAGAAAACCTTCAAACCAAGAGAACTGCAAGGTCATATATTGTTTCTACACAGAATTGGTGTCCTTGCTCTAAAGTACTTGAATCAAGTTCAAATCATAAAATGGAAAATTTGAGAGAAATAAGAACCAAGTGCCAAAGAGGGACTGGAGTTTTCAGTTGAACAGAGTAAAGATTAATTTATTTTTCCCAGGAAACAGCCAAGTCTAAGATGCATAAACAAATCTGTTTAATTTACAATTAGGCTACTGTGTTACACAATTGGTTTATATAAGTTCTTTCCAGTAGGATGAAAAGCCTATCCTGGCTTTAATCTGATTACAATTAAAAGATTAAATTAAAAATATTTTCTAGTAGGCAGACATGGGTTTGCATTTCACAGTATTGTGCTTGGTGTCACTAACCTACAAAGACTCCTTTTTAGTAAAAAATGTCAAAAGAGACCTGCTAATATAAGTCATATTTTCTGCCTTGTTCTTTCCGGAAGCAAAGCTGATGTTTAATGCATTTCACTGAAAAAAACCTCTAAAGCTACCTGTAGGGAAATTAATACCCATTTAGACCAGCCAAGAACTTGAACTTGGAGCTTGAATCAAAGTTGCAAAAGAACAAAGTATGCATGTTAGAAGGAGCAGCAGAACCTCAAGGGTTTTGTAGACTCCAGCCTTCATTCCAGGAACATCATGGTTCCTTGGGTTCACAGATAGCATTTGGAAGCCTTACATTTTCATTTCCATTAGTTATCAAAATCTTACTAATCTTAGGAAAGAAAGACAGGCTCAAAAGTGAGATTTTATTCATATTTGTTACTTATTCACAACCCGAAGTATGATAAAACTGATAAAAACAGCCTAGAATCATGTTTACATCACTAAATTCAATTCACATTTTGTTCATAAAATACCAAAAGGAAAATGACAACATTGCAGGTTCAGAAAAACAGGTTGGCTACTAAGACTGAAAAATCTATGCTATCTTAACTGGTCACAACTGATTGCTTATTTAATGCTTATTTAAAATAAGCACAAATTACAAAATTTCATCACACCCAACTTCTGTGCTCATAAAATATATCTTCTGTTGTATCAAATGTCAGTAGCTTGGAAAGAATTTTCTGCTGAGACATTTCATTTCATCATGTATCAAAAGCATATCAAGAGTACTCTCCCCACCTATACAGTGATGGAAAACTGAGGTCCCAGTTGCAATACCCACCCAAAGAATTATTGTGCAAGTACACCATGATGGTAAGGAACAGCCATCTCTCATGCAGTGACGAAAACCACCATCAGGTTATTACCTAAATTCTGTCCTCTCTGGTGGACACACAGGTCTCAGACTCCAGGACACAAAATAAATCAGACTTCAGCTCTGCATTTTAAGGCAAAGACAAAACCAGCTCCAACTGGGATGGAGATGAGCGAGTACCTTCAGCTGCCCCCAGTTACCAAGAGCTCTGGTTGCTCACCACTATGCAGAGATCAGTCCTATTTTATGATAAATTTGACCACCAACATCTTATCCCCCTACCATAAAGGCAGCCACCATAGATTGAAAAATCATATGCAGATTAAACAGCAATGCAGTAGCCAACAGTTTGCATGCAAACATCGTGTTAGACTGTTACATTCTCAGGACTAAAACTGTTTATGGTGTAAACACAGGTTAGATAATCATCTTCCATTTCTCTTTTTATTTTACATACTTTTTTTTTTTTTTTTTTTGGTAAGAACAGACAGGGCCTCACAGAACAAAGGAGCTTTACCAAATTTTAAACCTGGAATTACACAGACTTCCGTTACAAAGATTAAAACTAATCTGGTAAGGAAAGAGCTCTTCCCCTGTTAGGAATAAATTTTTTAAAGCCTTATTAGGCAAGGCAGCAGCCTGACTCTCAGTCCAGAAGAGAGCAAAAACCAAAAAACTGCACCATTTTAATAATGTACCGCTGGGGGGGGGGGTGGGAAGGGAAGGAAAAAAAAAAAAGGGAATTATTTTTAAAGAAAACAGAGACAGCCAAAGCAGACTTTCTGGCAGAAGTATTCCTAGGGAAGAAGCAAAAAAGTGTGTGTGTATATATATATATACGGCATCGTACCCCAAAAGCCATTAAAACTGCTTTAACTGCCAATGTTTTATCCATGGGATGTACTGGAAAAGAAATACATTCAAAGTAAGAGTTCTAAGTGAATAAGCTACATGACTACACATGTACAAATGAACAACAACAGAACTTATTTACACACATTTATACCTACAGGCAAAAAGACCAAGTGTAATACTTGTGAAATGTATCTGATTGCTAGATCCAGACTGTTCCCATCTTTAGCAGTAACAGTAGCATTTCTACACTGCAATAACCGTGTGGTTTCAATCCGATCTACCCTGCATCCAGTTCATCTCTATCACAAAACTGAAAAACTCTACAGGTATTTTAACTTTCATGTGTAACACAGACATGCATCTGCTACCAAGCAGAGACACCCCTCCCCAACACTCTTCCCAACAAGCAGCCAGCAACCTAGAGCTGGTACTGTTACAGACATCGCCCGTCTGCTCACCAAATGTTCTTTTTGGATCATGTGGATTCATTCGTCAAAGTACACATTTCATCATCTGCTACATTTTTAAGATAAAAGGGAAGATAATATAAAATCAGTTCCGTATGCATAAAAACTTAAGCCCAGAAGTGGTTAAAAATAGACTAAAGGTGGGCATAATTAGTAGCTAATAAAAAAGCTAAAAGTCACATGGAACTCAACACTTCACTCAGTCGTACAGTTAACTCCCTCAAAGACTAACAACCAGACCAATTCACAAGTACCTAAGTTTCTTACATAATTAAAAGAATAAGATGTAAAGTCAAAAAAATATATTTTATCCCTTCAAGATCAGGAAAGTAAAATAAAATGCTGGTTCTGTAACAGTGCAACAACTGCAGCATATTTTGCACGCAGCACATGAGTTGCTACATTTAGTGGCACTTGAGTATTATGCAGTAAATACTGAAAGTAAGACAAGTTTCTGATCTGCATAAGCATAATCACATCATTATTACCAGAGTTGCTAAGCTACAGCATTCTGAATAATACCAATTCAATTTTAGCACTTCCATCACTAGCCTTAGTACATGTCAACGTCCTGCTTTACATCTTGCTAAGAGAGCAATCACTGAAGCCAAGTATTTAATGAGGTTGCCACTGGGCTCGGGGCACGTTCAGTCTGACCAGTCATTCTCATCAAACTCTGAGTCATCATCGGAATCGCTGTATTCCACCGCAATGCGCCTCGAAAGGATGGTTGCCACGTCGTTGCCCACCGGCTCGCGCTTGGCTTCTTGCTCACGCTGCTCCTGCACCTTCTTCAGCTGAATTCCTGTAGAGACAATGACTCTCAGACAAAGTTCTCAATGCAAGAGACTTCAGATTTCGTGGTGGTGGTGGTGAGTTTGTTGTATTCTAACAATATACTCAGGAAGGAGGAGGGAAAAAACAGCGATACTGTTGATTAAAGAGACCCTCCCTGAGCAGGAAGGGAGAAGGACAGAAAAGGCAGACTGGAATTCATTCTCAGAGACTGAATGCTTCTGGACTTCTAAAACTGACAACCATATGTTAAGTGTAAATACACAAGACTGTATGAGTCTTTTTGATCTGAAGATGAAAGTTTTCATAACTGTATTTGGAAATACCATTAGACCTACAGCTCCATGTTGCAAACAAAGTCAGGAGGAGTCACTGGTTAAAAATCAGTGGGCTGAAGCCTGGTGTTGGGTAACTCAGTCCTTCTGAACAGAAGCAAAAATCCACGTACATCTACTGGCACTTTACATAAGGAAATGATGTTTTCATTTGACTGCATTTCCACAAGTGCTAAAACATGCTTGACAAAGCTGTACATCTGTAGGCATTACAAAAAGATTCAAAGTCATGGCGGACAGTGTCAGAAGAGGTGTGTGGTACCTGTGGCTAATGACACTGCCCAGCTGGGAACAGGAGCCATGAACTCCTCTCAGTGGCAAACACAGTGCTTTCATTGAAAAAAACCCACCAGAAATACCTGGAGCTCAGTGTCCACTTACCCATTCTAATGGCAGCAAGAAGGTCGCTCCGTGCATCGCTTATGGGCGCCTGGGCAGGTTCGTGACGCTTTGCGTCCGATGCCGGAGGGGCATGCATTGGGGAGGAAGAGAGGGAGGCACCTGCAGCAGGAGGGCCTGGAGGGGGAGGAGGTGGGCCGGGAGGAGGAGGAGCAGTGACAACAAGCCCGCTAGAAGGAGGAGGATGAGTAGCTGCATATGTAGAGCCAGTCACCAGTCCAGAGTGGGAAGGTGGCACAGGAAGTTGAAGGGGGCTAACAAATGCAGTTTGTGCTGAAGGAATCATAGGGGGAGGAGGAGGAGGGGGAGGACCTGTAGGATTGTAATAATCCACCATCTGAGCTGGAAGCATCCTATATAAAACAGAACAAAAACATTTAATGCATTGAAAGTTAGGACTTAGAGAATCATCACCCCTTAAGCTGCTCTCATCCAACCTCAGATAAAACCAAAATCAAAAGGAATTTAAACTTGTTAATTAAATATGCAAGTGATTATAAACAAATGAACTGTCAAGTATAGGTAATATATTGAGATTTAAGACAGATGTCAAAGTTAAAGACAGTGTCCTTTCAGGACTCTACAAAGTGAGTTTTTATCTTCATTCTCCTACCTAATGCAGTATAAAGTGTTTGTTGCTAAACTCCTACTCTGTGGGACTATTAAGTACAAGGTCTATGATGAAGAAGGGACCAGGAAAACTGCAGCCCACATGTATCAATTCCATAGAAGATCAAATGTTAGACAAATATTAAGAGATAACAGAGGACACAGGCATAGAGAGCAATGCAAAGTATGAACGGAAAGATTTATCCAAAGGTATATCATGCTCCTCATGTGTTCCTTCCATCATCAATTTGAATGCCATTTAATTAAATTGATACATTTGATTGATACTTGAAATAGGAGGGACAGGGAAGGCTAATTTCTTTGTTAAAATGTCATTAAAAGAAATTGTAAGCAAAAACAAAAAAGAGGATATAAGAGTTATGAAGTAGGCAAAGAACTAGATACAGGAGACAGGAGTGGAAAGTGACTGATGACACTGAACTACAGGTCAATGTTTATGACAACTGCAATACCCTGGCAACGGTCACTGACGCGAAGACTAAGCACAATAATGTGTTATAACACTGGAAATAACAGAGAAAGGGCAGGTTGGAGCAGTCACTCCTGTCATCCGCAGCACAATACAGTCACAAATCAGGCAAATGCTACCCCAGGATGCATCAAGCAAGGCTGACCATCCTTGGCTTGTCTTGTTTAAAATGACACAGGCAAGAATGACTACAACTTTCCTGGGGTTACAACTTGAAAGTTTAAGCTTTTTACACAAAAGAACAGACAGAGACTGGTTAAAAACCATGTTTTCTTGCTATTGGAGAGACAGTACTCTAGAGCAAACCTTCTTTCAGAATGCATTCAGGCAAGATATCTACAGAGCAGTTCGATAAATTCCTATCTTGAATGATGGACTGGCATCAGTCCTGTAGCAGTAGAGATTTTGACTGTCTGAGAGCCCTTCCAATTCTAACATAAGCTCCTTTGAACTTATTTCAGGGATGCAACAAACTGACACATTAATCACCATCAGCAATACTTTTTCTATGCATTTCCTGAAGTTTAAAATATTACTCAAATTATGCTGTAACTATTTTTCCACTTTAAAGAAAAATTATTCCTTTTTTAACACTGTATTAGGAACCCTTAATATTTTACAAGCATATTGATTTCACCACATTCAATAGACAGTTCATTATTTTTGCTTTCACTATTTCGTTTAAATTCAGTTCATACACAGAAATTATACCAATTCTTTCTGTCCTCCCAAGGAGGTAACTGCTGCACTTGGGGTCTTTTTGTGTGATGCATTACATGTTCTGATGAAAAACCCTCTAGTTCTGTCAACAATCCACTAAAATAAATCAGGAGATTTACCCATATTCTGCTGGTACCACAGGTACTGAGCTATGCTGGCCATCTGAAGGCTGGGGTGGAGGTGGAGGTGGTTGCTGAGGTCTGTTTAAAGTAGCATGTCGTACGGTGGTGGAAGGTGGTCTGTATTCATGCTCATGGCTTTGGGATGCTGCCATGTACTGTGGACCATCTCCTGCTCCATATGAAGGCATTGCTATCTGCTGATGGAGGGAATGATTCGGAGTAGCAGGATAAGAATAATCTGTAACATCAGATGCATGTGACCTAAAATTGAAGTAAATGCATGCAGAAGAACAGATTATGTGAGTATAACAGAGCATTATGTAAATACCTGAGAAGAAAACTAAAAAGAATGCAATCGGCATTATTTTTCTTGCAACAGAACTCCCTGATTATCAAGCACCACTCCATTTTAAGTCCACAGAAAGCACAAGAACTTTAGTAGCCAAAGCGTATTGTCTTTGTTTCCAATTTTGACAGTCTATTGTTTAAAATGATAATACTTACCAGGCCTGTCTTAAGTTAACAATGCAAGAGAAAAAGGAAAGCAATACTACAAACACTTGCAATTATGCAGAAGAGTATGTTTTACCAATGCAGAGAAAACCAATTTCAAAAGTTAGAAAACGCTTTTTATTTTGTTTGCGCAATTAATATTGTTGGAAAGGCTTAGAGAAACTGGGAAATGTAAATATTAGTTGAGCAGAGAGTTCATAAAGATACAAAGACTAAGACGCTCTGTCAAATAAGCCCAAGAGAGGGAGCAAAAGGATCTCTTCATCCCATTACGGCAAATAGTTGTTTTAGTAATGAATTATGGTGCAGCCTGGCTTTTAGTGAACACAGTAAACTGATGCACTTATCTGTAAGACTGGAAGCAAGGTAAGCAACAAAAAGCCAGGGCTTTGAGTAAAACAAAATAACAAACCCTTTGGGCATTTTGTCCTCTTTCATGCTTCCTGCCTGTTCCATTTTCTTTGCGTCACTCATGAACTCAATGCCCATTTTCCTTCTCTCCCACTCTTCTTTTCTTGTTCTTACTTTTCTCACATTAATTTGCTGGTTTCTGTTTGGATTCAGCTTGTGTTTCTCTCTCTAAAGTACAATAAGTATAACAAATACATTGTAAATTGCCACAGCCCAAACATTTGGATGTCAACATTCAACGTGTAAGTCTTTAAATTAGCAAACGAGAAGACATAAAAGCTTTTTTTTTTTCACTTTAACATTAGGAAAAGAACCACAATATAACCAAATACACTTCTTTGGGACCTTACTTATATAACAGTGCTCATGCAGGAGCTGTCAGCATAAGGTTGTCCCTGAAACCAGTACTTGGTTCTATATGTATGGGGTTTTTTTACAGCTTAAGACTACCCCAAGATGAACAGAAAGCCTTCTCTTCACCTCACTAGTATTCAAAGAATTCATGCATGTAAAACAGATTTCAGGATTCAGTCTCTGATATTTGATTCACTGAAATGTAAAGCACTCCATAAATTATAAAATCTGAAAGGCTTATGTAAGTACAAGTTATGTCATACCACAGCATCTAGATGCAACACAGAGGTGCATCCTACAATTTCTGCTTTAAAAAAGTCCTCCATATTGCAAGTACTGTAGATATTTGCAAACAGCCAAATACATGTTGACGTTGCTGGGAAATAAAAACAAATCACTTCAATATGATCCTGATTTAAACCCAGGAATCCTGAAAGCAAGGTGTTAAAGCTAAAAAAAAGCTTCAAAATGTGTGAAACAGAACTCCTGATGAAAAAAATTCACATCTTTTACTAGATCAACCTGTGGAAAGTACTGTCAGTCTGCAATGCATCATTAAGACTAACAAGAGACAAGGTTTTTGCATTAGAAACTGGGGGGGGGTGGGAAATAGACAAAGGCTTTTAGACAGAAGCTCTGAATATATTATTGAAAAGCAAGAGCAATGTTATTTTAAATTTTATGTTTCAATTACAAGTTGATTACTCTTCACAAAGACCACATCATTATATCCACAAAGTCCTAAGCAGATTTTTTTTTTTTTTTAAATTAATCTTCACTGGACAGGGAACTAAAGGTATCAGCCCACACTTTTGCAGTGGTAGCTACTTCCTCAACCTAGCCATTCAACAATTTAAACATTAAATTGCTACACGCTTTTTCCAGTGGATTCTATTCCTAACTTTACTGCTAGCACTTAATCACAACAAACAGGAGAAATAAAATAAGTGGCAAAATCCTGTAGTGAGACCAGCTTAGTGAAAAAACTCAAGACTTCCACACACACCAGGAAAAGGTCCCACTGAGCCCAAAGGAAATCTCAGTCAATGAAGATTAATTCTTCTGGGTCTCTAAGCAGAGATTTCTGTTATTTCAAGCAGTAACATTGCATCTGGTTTTGTAGCTTGCTCTTTAGACTAATGTAACATTGATAAAGCTGAACTCTTCTCCCATTAAAGCATTCTGTTCAAGGCCAAAGTATGCTTGACTAAGTAGACCACAGGAAAATATTTATTAAGCTATCAGCAGCACAGCAAACTACAAACTAGACACTAAGGAAAAGGTACTGACATTATCTACTAGAGGCAGACTTGAGTGCTTTTGTAACTACAGCTACTTAAGACCAAATATAAAGCATGCAGCAAACACTTCTTTCACTGCAGTGTGTAACATTATGAGGACACTATGCCCATGTGAAGCTGAGGAAGAAAAAAAGAATCATTACAGAATTTATGTTATATATGCTTTGAGATAATTTTGAAAAGAACTTTAAAACATGCATTGTATGTTTTGTCTAACATTGCCCAACCTGTAAAAACACCTAATTCTACTCAGTATTTCTGAACATACAACTGTGGTATAACAAACAGCTTTGCTGTAAACAGACCTAGTATCTGGGGACAGGGATCCCTCGGAAGATGCTCCATGGTACACACTTTGAGACAACCTGTTGTCAGGTCTAAGCTCTTTGTCATATGCCATCATATTCCACTCCTGGCGTCTGTTCCTGGCTTTTCTAACCTTTTTCACCTCACGGGTGGTGCCATCTATACGCTTTTGCTCCTAATATTCAAACAAAAGAAATAAAGCATGCAAAGAGAGAAAAAAAAGGAAAGGAAAAAGCTTGTTAAAATGCAGTTAGAATGCATGAAAACAAGACCAGATTTACAGATGAAGCCAAGTCTTCATAAAATTTCTCTGCACTGAAAATGAGAATATCTCTTTATGCCACGTACCTCATTAGTAGCAGGACTGTTGATTTGCCCTTTTTCTGGAGGACGCACATGCTACTGCAATACCAACCTACTTGTTTTTCCAATACAGACATGTGACTGATTTTAAAAGCCAGAAAGTTTAACTTCTTCTGACATCATGTCTTTTCTTTAGATAAATCCTAAAGCACTTCTAATTTTCATCTCCTGCAAATCAGACTTCTGAGAAGACATTAAATATGCTCAGGGCTATTCTGGCTCTTCCTTAGGGTCACAATCAGCAGGGCCTGGGGAAGGACACACTTTCCTATTCCATAGTCCATGTGAAATTATTTTTCTTTACGTTATGTAAGAATGAATTACACTAATTCTCTCTGCAACATGTCACTAATAGTCAGGCCAGCAATATATTGCAGCTTGATAGCTTCATGACAAATCAGTCTGCTTAGTTATTTAAATCTTTCAGAATAATACCAGTCTTAGTGCTTATCTTCTTTATTTATCTTTACCTTATTGATAGTAAGATCTCCTAATATTGGGACTCAATGCTTTCACACCTCCAAAATGTTGTCCTCACCTACTTCTGACTGCTCAATATGAATATAAAAACCATATTGGTGCTTCCATACAGAAAATGAACAAGTTTGTTCAATCCAAACTGAGAAGGGTATTTATGTGCTACTCCTTTACTCAGTATTTATGAGAGCACTGGATGTTTTTTTAATCAGCTCTAGATCCCATATCTTAGAATACTAATTCATAAAAAGGTTAAACATGTTTTATCTATTAATAAGTTGGTAGTAGGATTTTGGCTGCTGGAAAAATAGTTTCTCAGGAAAGAATTATATTGTATTCTGAGAATGAAGCCATAATTCATTGAGAGAAGAAGTTGGTCAAACACAGGTATGCAAGCCCTTTTATTGTGGAATCAAAGTAAGGGATAATAGTTGGAAAGCTAGCTCAACAAAAAGTACATCACATGAACACAGGTTTTTTACTCCAACTGTCAAACAGCACTGACTAAATAATTCTGAAATATTGTATTTAGCATTACATAACTATAAAAACCCTATAAAATGGCTTAACTGCCCTTGTTTGGGGTCTCTTTTTCATTCATGCATGTCTGCATGAGGGACCTGCTGATCCTGCCAACATTAATAATGATAGAGAAAACTCTTTTTGAAGTTCAACATCCAAATGTTACGACAACGTTTGCTCATCCCAGTAGTAGGCAGATTTTTGGTCTGATTCATGTTAAGATCATCATCTTGTTTTTTTAATTAATTATCCTAAAATCTATTTCCTCCACAAATTTTTTAGAATCACACACCTATTTTATCCAGGTTATGTTGAGTACCGCTTTTTCACATCAAATTCTCTTAGTACAGGATTTAGAGCAGAAAGGAGAGAGATTCATTCATGTTTTATTTTAAATATATAAAGTTTTGCTAATTGCTGTGGTTGAATATATGCTTGTTAAAGACTTTACACCTGTATTTTTCAATTATTTGCTGAAAAAAATGTATTTTTAAAAATTTTTTACTTTTATCCTGAATAATTTATTAAGAATTTTTTACTAAATCACGACAGATTTGTGAGGAAAGTAAAAGTAAGCCTTTTGGTTCACTGAAAACACTTACAGAACAATAACTTCATCACCTAAGTGTGACAACTACATATTTCTTGCAAGGTCCTAGATAAAGTAAACATCCACCTTTTGACCAATCTATGATGCTACTCAGAAGACAATAATTTTGATAGAATTTCTGTACCATCAGGAGTGCTTGCATGACTACTTACATGTAATCACCTATTTAAAAGTGTGTTTTTAAAGAGATCACTGTGGGGTTTTATGAAATGGTAAATACATATGCATGTATAAACAACATAAAATAACCACAAAGCTTAGTTTGTTTTTGTTGGATCAGATTTCAGTCTGACAGGTTGTTCCAGACCCGCATCTATAAGCATGCTAATGAATAAATATGCTGGAATCCTTTTCATGCAAGCACTACTAAACCCTACTGGTATAGATTTTTTTTGATTAAATATTCTATAAATACATCTCAAACATTTAATTTCTCACAAAACAGTGGGGCAGGCCTATTCCCAGCAGCTGACAAAGCTACAAATACCTCTAAGAGTAGTTTTAAGTTGTTCCAGTGGCAGTTTCATTACCCTGACAAACAGTGGTGACAGCTCTAGTTTTAGTACCCAGGGCAATGACAACAGAGCTCTAGGGGAGCTCAAGCCTTTCAAGGTAACTACAGTTAGAAATATTTCTTAGGAAAGTTAGGTAATATTAAGAAGAGTTACTTCCTTTAACCAACAGAAGCAAGTGGGTGCTGCAGGTTAAGCCAGAGAAGAGGTATGTCATTCAGCTGGTGGCAGGAAATTATTTCAGCAAACACAAACACATCAGAGCCTTCAAACACGGTTGAGTTAATTATGAGTTCGATATTTGCAGCAAGAGTTAGAAAATTATATTTCAAGTGTCTTAATAAAGAATTAGAGCTAGTAACAGAAAGTACCTCCAGCAAGTATTTGTAACACTTTCAAAAAACTGGAAACATGACTGTATTTTCCTGACCACAAATTTATAAAATCCTATCAAAACATAAGTCATCAAGAAGGATTTCTGAAATACAAGCCTTCCAAATGTAAAGATTTTTATTGTTTAAATAGCTAACTAGTCTCAGAAAAAAAATGGGGAACAATAAAAAGCATATTAGAAAATACTTTCCTTTGGTTAATCAAGAGCTAACATCTGGCCTACTACAGTCATTCAACTCAGAACACTACTGATACACACCAAAGTCAAATCTACATTGAACCTTTAGACACTGATATACTAAGAGTAAAAAAAAAAAAAAACCAGACTACGCAGGTTTTAAATTTAAAGAATTTAAATTACAGTTTTCTGCAGAGAAAAAGTTCACATGAAGGAGCCAAATCAGAGGAAGCCTCTTAGATTTTTTTCAATTAAACTGAATACAGAAACAATAACATGATATTTGAAGGCAGGAAAATGAAACTCCTCACAAACCTCTGTCTGCAACAGCTCAGGCACTTAAAGCAAATTACCAAAAGAATATTGGAAAATGGATTCTCTGGTGCAAGGACTACTCTCAGACTTAACTGAGCACCTGAAAAATTGAGGCTAAAAAACAACTATATTCAGTCAGCTGAGTAAGAGGGCATTTGGATGTCCAGCTTGTGATTTGCTAAACAATATACTTTTATTTTATCTGCACAGATTCTCAACAACTTTCAAGTTCTGTGCTTCAGTAGAGCATGACTTGAGTAGGGAATTCTCACTTAATAAGATTCAACATACAAGTTGAGCCACCAAATTGTTAAGAAACGCTCTGGATTCATTCATGGTCACTGTTATCATGAGGACAAGAACACAAGAAAAAGGACAGTTGGTTCAGCAACCTGTGGAACAAAGTGTGCCTGTGAGACATCCCACCTGAATCCTCCAGCTCTCTGAAGAGTCCAGAAGATAAAATGCTCATTTACACACCAGCTTCTGGAAAGCTAAAACTGAGATTTCTTCCTATCACAAAGTAAATACTATCCATGCAAACTCCAATCTGTGCTGCTTTCTTCTTAGTCAGACTTGTTATATATTTAATCAAATTAAAGAGCACTTCAGCTAGAATTTATCAAGGAGTATTTCTGGTGAGGTATGGCTATAATCCTACACAACTGAAATTGAGCACATTTACATTCAGTTTATAGACTGCAATAAGACAGTTAAAATCTATATAAAAATATACCATGGATGGAAATAAGCAGGATGTGTTGCCAAAGATAAAGTCTAAGAGTAAATTCAAAAAGTGGTTTTGTAGAAATCTCTCTAAAGGAATAAAAAAATGTTCAAGCGATATTGTAAATTTTTATAAAAGCATTTGTATTTTTTCCTTTTTAATATTAAATCAGACTGAAAAAAATAGCAGTTGATAGTTTCTTTTTTCTTCGTCTCCCCTGTGAAAATAATCTAAACTTGAAGGGAAAAAGGTAGGAGGAAAAAACCTGAAAGGCTGTATTATCTCTCTATATTTTTCATAAATACTGAATGAAACCTAAAAAACCCAACTAAACTAGAATAAAATCTGCTTTGATTATCTCCAGTCTTATAATCAGCTCTATGACTTATCATACTGAGCATATAATGGGATTATAATCTTGCATTGTATAGAAAGTGCATTTCTATACTGAATATTTTCCAATACTTTTCTGTAGAGAGTAACTATTGAAGATGCCTACCCAGCTTTTTCAATTCTATTCAGTATTTCAATACTGAGACACCTGTCAAAACAAAACACTTCTGACTTGCAATCCTAGCAGGAAGACCTGATTTATTTCTTCCAGAACTTTTAAAACCACGAATTCACTAAATGTTTTAGTTAAACTGAGTTTTCATGCTTTGTTTAAAAATTCTGTAGTCAGAAAGTTTTGTCCAGCAACAGGAAGAAGGAATTAATAGAATTTACTCAAACAGAATACTAAAGCATCCTGGTCATGCCATTTCTAAACAGGTACTATATATACTGGCATATATATATACACGCAGTTGTATTATACAAGTGATGTATATCCACAAATACACATTAGCATGCATATTCATGTATCAGGCATTCTGTACATACATGTGTATTATACACGTATATCTGCTAACACAGGATAACTGCTTACATACACATATGTACAAGTATGCTACTATATATGACACATATGTGCATGCATACATACACATGTGTATGTGGATATGTGTACTGAAAATTAAGTAGCTTCCTTCTATTTCCTCTGAGCACTCTGTGCATCTTGTCCAGATTCCTTTTACTTGAAATCCCTCATTTCTCACTGGACCTATCTATAAGGGCACCTTCCACCAGGTAACATTGGCAGTCATTGCTTAAACTTTCCTTTTTTGCTTTTTTTTTCTCCCCCCCCGAATTACCGTCAAAAATCTTACAGCCCTCAGACTTGATAAATATATTGACCATAAAGAAGCTGAAGGAATAGCAACTTATTTCTTCATTCATAACTAAAATCTATTAAAAATATCTTGACTGCATCAGATTCTTTTCTATGAAAAAGCTTTTTTCCCCCCACTGGTTTCCAAACTTGAATGAAACAAAGAATATTACTCCTAAAATGAATCTTCTCTAGCTGCTGAATTGACAATAATTTTGCTGCATATTATCATCTTACTAAGAACAAAAGTATTTATTTCTGGATAAGCTCTTGTTTTGCTTCAGGAGTTGATGCTGCTAGATAAGGAACTATGAAAACAAAGGAAACTAGATTTCAAATTCCTTCCCCCTCCCATCACAGTGTCTTTTTTCAAAGCACAACAGGGCCATTTTGCTTAGGACCAATAAGCAGATACTGGTAAAGGACTCGAGAAAGTACCTTGGAAGATAATCACAGTACTCCTAAAATTTAATTTGCTCCCTTCTTAAAATAAACAGTGTATGCTATAAAAATGGAACCAACTGAATCTACAGTCACACATAAAGAAGAGTAAATAGTCTTTCCATGCACAAAAACTTGAGATTTTTATGCCTGGACAATCACAGACAAAACTGTACTACATACATGTGTTATTATGTTTCTGCTTTTACCTTTTGCCTCCTCTTTTCTTTTCGCTTATCTTCAGTATCTTGTAACATTTTTTCTTTCCAAAGATCAAAAAAATAGGAAGGATCAGTATAAAACTTCAATCCATCTTTCTTATCATCCCTGGAAACACAGAAGAAGAAAAGCTAAGAATACATGAATTAGCATGTTTTAAACCCACAAAACTTATCTTTGACCACCATCCAGGTTTCAAGGTAACAACTCTTACTAACTGGATACCTATAAACAAACACCACCATCATCTGTAGAGAAGCAAAAACCACATCCTTCAATTATAAATCCAACAAATTTACCTTCCAATTAAAAGCTCTTAAAAATGAAGTACACTGCAGTTGCTCTGATATATCAGTCTTAAAAAAAAATTCAAATAATTAACTGCAGATTGAGTGACTGTTTTATACAGACACCTCACAATCTAGTATCTCTCAAAAGCTGAAGAACACAGTAAAACCCCATTGTCCACAACCCTTCAGGCAGACAAATTGCACTCATTTCATGAACAATAAACTTAAAGGAAACAGGAAAAGAAAACAGAAAACATAGTCCTGCTTTCTGCTCTTCTATTCACCAGTAAGTAACCAGGAAAAGAAAAGGTACAGATTGTGTGTGTATAATGTGTATAAATGTTGGGAACAAGAGGAAAAATAGTGGAAAGGAAAAAGCAACAAATCCAGCTTTCTGGATAAAGATGCCAAAGTAATTATTTTAGTGTATTACTTATTTTCTTTTCACTTTTTATATAACCCATGGCCCTTGCTCTCTGATCCTGTGCTGCCATCTAAGATCTATGTTGAAATATGATGATTTTTGTTAGGTACAACTTATGGTTTTAAGTGTGGCAATAGCAATTTTTGTTTCCATAAAGAGGGAATGAAATCTCAATAATCCATATAGCTTCTCCCTTCTGCTGTAACTATTCTCTGCAAACAAGTAGGAGATGAAGGGCAAAGTACAAGAACGTAATCTATCAGTAGTTCCTTACCTATAAGGTGAAAGAATATTCAGAGGTGGTGGTTTGTCACTCTGATTATAAATATCAGCCACTGGGTTTGGAATGCTGTTCTTTGAAACTACCTGCTGATCTTGAATTGTTGAGCTCTTGAATGCTTTTTTCATGTTGATATCCTGTAGGGACACTGTTAGAAACAAAAATACATTTACCACACGTCTGAAATTAACAAAAGTGGATAAAAACCATCCATTTTTCCCCAGCTATTTAAAATATTTTCAGCAAGATATAGAAGCATAATGGAAAGACTTTTCTTTAGTGGATAATCATAATATTTAAGCTTAAAAGCATGTAAGAATTACCACAATAAAACAGATTTAAGTCCCACTTGGTCCCGAATCTCACTTAAAACAATGGAACTATGGACTGTGTCTTGGAATATGATGCAAGAATCCTGTCACATGCCAATGTCCAATGATTTTCCCTTTTATAAGGTTTACTCTGTAGTTCTAATAGCAAAAAGACTGGCTTCAAGTCTGAAATGCAAGATGTCTGGTATTCCTCTGACACAGCATGGTATCCATACACATTCAACCCCATTCCAATATAATTAAATTACGGCTGGAAGAACGTCCCGTGAGAAAGAGTTCCACATCTTTAACTATCTTTCAGCTCCAAAGGGTTTCCATATAATTGAACACTCCTTGATCGTAAGTTTTTCTCATGTCTCTATAGAAAGAAATACTTATGTTCTTTGTGCAGTCCAGTTAAATACTCTCATTTGATCTTTTCACATACGCAGTCTGGGGGAAACGATATCAGCCTTCTCATTCTTTCTTTTCAAATGAAAGCTTTACATCGCTTTAAATTGTTCCTGTCATTTTTAGTAAGACTTTCACTCTTAATACAAGTTTCCATGAGATGAAGTGACCATTGCTAAAAAGATCCAGTTAAATGCTCATCACAATTTAAGAGTGGTAGTAAGCTCTCCACATCATCCTCCACTTTTAAGCAACTTGAAAAACAGGTTTTTGACTGCAGTTCAACAGAACACTGAAGTCTTCACTTTCACTGGGTTGTCTGCAATGACAGTGACCACTTTTTGAATTGATGCAACTGTTTTCTGAGAGTGTAAGCTGTAGGAATAGTGGAAACAAAATACACTGGCTTCTTTTCTTTTTATTATCATTGATATTTCATCTAGTATTTCTTGCCCATTCATTTAATTTATTGAGTCTCAAGAACAAACTGTGAGAAGTTTCTCATGGTACATGAACAGTAATGGCCAAAACTTTAGTGTACTGACGACCTGAAAAACCAGAAAGGCATGAAGTCTGACACTGTTATCCTTTTCCATCATGGAAATCAAAACCCACTCGAACTGTTCCTTTACTTTTAAAATAGTAAAAAATTAAGAATAGAATATTTCATTTAAAATGGTCATTTCCCCATCCCCATTATCTGAAGTATCAAAACACCATTTTTGAAAGTACTTTCTACTTAAACCTGCCTGTAAGTATAAGGTAAGGTACTTAAGGCAGTTTTGTCATATGTGTATATTTGAATTGTTATATTCTTGTTTGGAAGAAGACATTCAAAAGAGTAAAAATCCCATTTTTCTGGAGCTTTTTAGTGTAAGTTATTTATATGCTTTTGAAAATGTCACGTCGTCTTTTTTTTCAACTGTAGCATTAATATGTAATATTTTTATAGAAACAGTATTAGTTACAGCTAAGAATGTAAAAAATCACTAATGCACCCAAATCTAAAGGAATTTTAAAACCAACCTAGTAAATGACATTTTACTTAAATGCCTAAGCTATCCAGAAACATATCGAGTACTAGTGACAGTACACTGAATTATTATTAAGATTTCAACTTCTACAAAATAGCTAATAAAATTTACTACTGACATTGAAGTGACAGCAGTTTGCATATATAGCTTATTAATATGAAACATGACTAGCAAATGCAAGAGTAATAAGTGCTGTCAATTTAAAATACACACTGATTAAATTCTCAGTCCACACACTAGTTTCCCCTTCCAATAGATTGCTTTTAATTACTCTCCAAACTCTGGAAACTAGCCAGGAGGTATGGCATAACACAAATGTTACATTAAAAGAAAAGAAATAACAGCAAGAAAAACCTCTAGTGAGGACTGAGTTTCCAAAAAATGTTGGACTTAAAAGTCATGAAGACTGACACCATCCACCTATGAGTATCATCCAGTTTGTTCGTATTACCATCACAACATGCCGTTAAAACTAAGCTGAATAGTGATCCCATAATAGTTTAATGTTCCCATCTAGCTCTTGACCCCTAAGACACCAAAATAAAGGTGCTTGTATCATGGAATCACAGAGTGGTTTGGGTGAGAAGGGACATTAAAGATCATTCAGTTCCAACCTCTGTGTCATGGGCAGGGACACCTTTCAGCAGACCAGGTTTCTCAAAGTCCCATCCAACCTGGTCTTGAGCCTTTCCAGGGATGGGGCATCCACAGCGTCTGTGGGCAACTGTGATCAACTGTGATACTCTAACAGTTAATATGTTCCAAAATCAGAAAAAAACCCGCTTGGACATGTAATACTTTCCAGACAGTAACCAGCTAAAACAGAAGGCTAAGTATTACATTATTAAATATCAGCTGTAACATTTATTATTGGCACTAACAGTAGTATTAATTATATAAACTACATAAATATAAATGGCAAATACCATATATAAGCCATATAAATAGTACTATTAAATATATCATGAGTAGCATTAACTACTCCTGAGTAAATGAAATACTATTGTCCTGATGTAACAAGCTTGTACATTTTACTAAACATCAGGAATCACTTAACAAGGAATATATGCAGTGGCTGGCTCAGACACACAGCATGAAAGCAAAGATGCATGTCACAGCTTTTAGAGCTAGACAGAGAAAAATGTTTTACCTGCCCAAATAAGTGCTTTCAAACAATATAATAGTGTTACTTAAATCCTTTGTTTTTACTGTATATTTATGAAGTGAATGACAAAGCATGTAAGTGAGGCTTTTACAATTTTGTAAAGGCAATACTGCTTCTAGTGTCTAGGCCTCCCTAGAGAATTTCAGCTAGTTGTTGCAAACACAGTGCCTCGTTTAGATAGAGTATTATGAGATCTTAGAAGACCACAGAACAGACACTACTAATATAGTTTGTGACTACCCTACTCTGAAATAAGTAGACCTACTGTCTCAAACTTTTTCCAGTATTCTGACTTATTTCCAGTAAGGTCTAGGATTTACTCATTTCTGATTTACTAGACTCACAAACTAAAAGTTTTCCCTGTGAAAAAGGCAGCTTAGTGGCTCCATTACTACAGGGGCTTCTTGAAGTAACTCTAATGACAGCAGTTAAAAGACTCAGGAATACTTTTTCTCACCCTGCTAACACGATTTTTTCCCAGCTTACCTTACTGAGACAACAAGATGAAATATCCGTATGGGATTACTCTTTGAAAATACAGAGACTGTTGTGTAATCAAATACTGTGGTCTTGTCAACATCACTTCTGGCTCAATGCTTTCATGTAATTACCTACCCTCTTCTACTGTTGAATCCAGCTGGGTAACTTTGACAGCAAGGCGATCAATTCTGTCTTGAAGGGAATTTGCTCTGATGTAGAAGCTGTTGGCCTCATTAAACAATTCACCAAATATGTCTTCAGCATGTTTGCCTGCATAAGAAAACAGACAGGGAAATCCCTTTGCTAGTGGCTTCAAAACACAAGACAAATGACTTCAATGTCACAAAGTTATAATAAAACAGCAGCTGTAGGATTATAACAGTGTGGTTTGTCATACAGCAAAATTTTGGGCAACGGATTTGTACAAGAATCTCAAAATACATCAAAAATGCTGCCTGAAGTCTATTTCCCTGGACATCCTGGTTAGTCTTATACTCAAAAAAAACCAGGGAGCCTTACAAATATTAATCCTTATGCAGCTGAACTGCTGCCAGCTGACAGATAACTGATCATTAAAACCTGCCTCTGTGAAGAAAAGGCCCAAACTTATTGCTGTCCATAAAAGCTTCTGAAAGAAATTTTGAAATTAAAATCTTGTGACCCACAGTCATTAAGATTTAATTATAAGCATAAGCACAAGCCAATATCAAAATGAAGGCAGAGTGAAGCAGATAAAACCCAGGATCCTCCTGCAGGGCAGCCCACTTACCTCTACAAATGCTCGCTGCATATGTGTTGCTGTCCCTGGAGTTATTTGAGAGAGAGAAAGATGGCTCTGACACTTAGCCACGGCCACACTGGACATGATGAAAAGGTGTTTATGTGGTGCATCCTCTCTTTCAGCTGCTGTATGCTCTCAATCACTGTGAGAGGGGACAGTCCAAGTCTGCAGCTTCAGGCCCTACCCTAAAAGTGCTGCAGTGGACAGGAGATGCCTCACAATAAACCCTTGGTCCACAGATCCTTGTGCATGCTCATTCCTTTCCTAGACTTCCCACCTCCCAAAGTACTAGGCATCCTCATCCATAGTTTGACTCTCTTCATGCCCCAACCCAAAACTCTCAACCAGTAGTTCCAGATCCCCAATTTAGGGCCTCTTCTGTCCCAGAACCTCCCCTACAAATTTCAGTTTCCACCTAAATATATTGTTCCCATTGAACTGAGAGTCCCTCCTACCCAGATACTGCTGCTTCCATTTACAATCTCCCCCTCTACAATTTCTGCAGCCAAAACCCCACTCCATCAATTCTCCTTGCAGAAAGGAAAGTCCTGCCTCCTGCATTTAACCATGCTTTAAAAAACAAATAAAATTTAAAACCCTACATCTAAATTAAACTCACCTTGTTATGACCTGTATCAAGAAGAGTCCAAAGAGCAGAAATGAACAGGAGGGGTAAAGTGAAACCTTGTCTAATATTTGGAACAACATAGAAAACATATTACCCACCTAAATGACAGTGGCTTCCAAAAGAACAGCAATTACTGACATTTTAAGTTGGTTCCTATAACAGACCCTAATATTTCACAAAGAAAAATACAGACCGAATGAAAATTTCAATTAAGATCCCATCCTATGAACATCAATGTGAAAAAATAGCCACGCTTAGGAAAACAAGAGGATCTGCCCCTTTCTTGGATCAGTTGGGGGGCAGTGAACAACAACTACATTAAAACAATATTAAAAAAATATTTTGTGAATTACAGAAAATAATTAATGTGATTGCCTTCAAGTGGAGGACTTCACCAGTTATAGATTTTTTCACTAAATAAAGTAACTAACCCAAAACATTAGACATTCTGGTGTATCCAAACTCTGCTTCACGTGTATGTGAAAAGTGGATAAGCACGGTGTGCTGTCTACCTGTTCCTAATCTCCTCCCCCTCCAAAACAAAAGTCATACAACCACAGCATAGTTGAAGTTGCAAATCTTCCAGCCCAATTCCCTGCTCAAAGTACAATCAGCCAGAACAGGCTGCCCAGGACTCTGACATGGAGGGTTTGGAACACTTCTAAGAATGGAGGCTCCACAGCTCCTCTGGGCTACTTGTGCCCATGTTCAACCACCTTCACACTAAAAGTGCTCTCTAAGTGCTTCTCAGCAGCTAGTTGAGATTCAGTTATAATTCCCATTTGATTCAGTTGCTCCAAATGAAGATGTTGTTCCAAGCTATGGAACAAATAAGCTTCTCAGTTCCTCAGCTAAATAAAGCAGTTACTACATTCTTCAGCCACCAGTATTCAGAGTTCAATCAATTTTAATGGATGTTAGTTTATGCTAATATATTGAAATTAGCCTGCTGAGGGAGGATTGCCACATTCTAGGATTAAACACATCACCTCGAGAGAAGTCAAGGAGATGGGTGCTTATCAGTTATCTTTCAGAAAGCAAAGTGGGAACGTACTTCTGTTAATATTTAAATTTTTTTTTCAACACTTGCTACCCTAAGACACATGAAAGACAGGTTGCCAATCACCTGTCCGTGAAAACAGTGACATGGTAAAGCAATATTGGACATGCTGTTCTGATTAATATGATACAGTAAATTTTAGAAATAAAAACCACTAGAGAAGTATTGCTTTATGTTACCATCTTTTAAATTACATTTTTAACAAAACAAAAACAAGCAGAAAAAAACCTATCTGAAATTACAGTCATGTATCTTTCAGCGTAAGAGCTGATTTTGGTACTGTAAGACAGAAGTTTAAATACATTAGGTGTTGCTCAACATATGGGCAACCTACATATCACTTTAAAAATCCACCAAAGAAATTATGCAGTCTTTCTCTCTAAAGCTCCCTTCAACCACTGAAATAGCTGTGGGTAAATTTAGTCATGATGCTGCCTCAGCAAATCCCTGCTTTCAATAGTTTTTAGTGTCAAGTAACCAAAGTACCTCCTTCTAGCACTTCCACAGGTCATGTTTACATAGTTTTGTATTTCACTGCTCATAAAATAAATTTCCAAGCATTATGAGACATTTCTGGATATCAGTATTTCACAAATAATCTAAATAGCACCCTCTGCTCAAGTTCTACAGTAATTTCATGAAACACCATCTTGCCACACCAGTTTATAAGATCTGTAGCTGAGACTAGACATCAGTTGAATTAATTACAATTGATTTTTACATTCTGCATTAAAAAAGTGTGTAGTGACACATTGAACATGTTGCCCCAAAGGCATCTTTTGTCAACAGTCAGAATGCTTAGTGCTATAACATAAGGGGAATTCAACAGCGGTGCTAAAGACTGGAAACCCAACCTGTTTATTATTCTCTCTAGTTTCCATTCACATAATTAGTGTCTAAAAAGTACAGCTTTTCTTTGCATTCCTTGCTCCACAGCATAAGTACTGGGGAGAACACACTCAAGTTAATACAAAGACTTCGAGTGCATTAGGAAGGTAACCATTTTTCCCACCATGAACAAGCATTATGAAAGCAAAGAGGTAATGTCATCACCTGGCATTCAGGTGGCTGGAGGTGTTTAAGGAAAGACTGGACATGGCACTTAGTGCCGTGGTCTAGCTGATGTGGTGGTGTTCAGGCATAGGCCAGACTCGATCTCAAAAGGTTTTTTCCAACTTAATGGATTCTGTCAGACACTGGAATAAAGATGACACTAAGGCTGCCCCAAAAGGGAGCCAGTGCTGCCCTACTGATCTCCTCAGGGTCCTAGGCAAGGACTGAAAAACCTCACAGAACTATCTGGTATTCTGCAAATTAGAATTCATTCAGGACAGGCTCATTTTATCACAACATGGAGCAGAAGACCCAGCTGGTGATTCCACCCAACTATTTGTAATTGGATTAATTAGAAACATCAGACTCATGCTTTCCCCCTCCCCTTTTTCTAAAGAAGCAAAAGTGGTAGGCTGTTACTGACCAGGTCTTGATTCTCAGCTGCTTTCTCACAGTACCTCTGGCATGACACTTACTGGCAAAAATGCTAACTTTCCAACCCAGCCTGATTCAGCAGCAGATTAGAGTGACACAAAGCTGGATGCAGTGTGCTTGAGCAAAAACTCTGAGCCAATGACCAATCCACCTAAGAAAATCCTAGAAGGCAAGTTGGTGGATATTGTTCTCTAGATGAAAGAAAAAGTCTTCCAGGTCTCCACAGATGACACTCCTTCTATGTTATACAGCAAAAAGTGTTTGGTATCACTTGCGCATGGGTCAAAGAAAGTAGCTCTGTACCTGTGAACAGATGGTTTATATCCATGTAGGTGAGATTTCAGACTGACAGGTAGAGTCTGAATGAATGCAAAAGCCAGAAATACGAAAAATACTAAATATTTAAAGATGCAAGGAAAGGAAAGAGATTATTGCAAGTGGTAATGCAACTTGAAACACAGCAAGTATTGTTAATGTACAGACTGCAGTCTAATTAAGAAAAGTTCAATGAAGGAGTGCATACAGTTTTTAATATTTAGTCTTCAACAACAATCAGATGTTATTTATTATTTCTTCCCCATATATACACACGTAAAACTCATGAACAAAACCATCCTGCAAGAGATCCTGTTGCAGAGCGCAGCTTTTTCACTGGCTGAAGTCCTGCAGTCATCAGACCAAACTCCACTGCCAAGAGCATGGGAGTATTTTGTGGAAGCGTTCAAGTCTTTGCTCCATGATTGTGTTTACTAGAGAAAGCATCACAGCACTTAGAGGTACGGGCTGAAAATGCTTCCAGTCTTACCCCTACTAGTAGATTCTCCCTTCCAAATTGGAGGTGAGTCCCCTAGACAAGATTTTGCCTTAAATAAAAAAGTGCACAGTTTCATACAGAATGCTGCTCACTCTGCCTGTGCTCCAAGCCAGCTGGCTGGAAATGAACCCAAAACTGAAAACATAATAGAAAAAAAAAGCTCCCCTGAGAGCACATTCCTATTGGATAGGAGCTTGTTCGTGTCTCCTGAAAAGAGCAGAGGCAGAAGCAAGCCAAATTGGTATGCAACAGCACAGTTTTTAAAATCCACACTGAACTCACAGTGCAACATTAAAAAAACAGTGTGATTGCAAGATAGACCTGTTCTTGCTCTCTCTATGCCTCAAGCTGTGGGAACACCAACAAGCCCTGATGCTGTAAAAGCAGGACATACTGCTTCAGCTCCTGCACAGCATTTTTCTATGATCATTTCCTTGCTCCCAGTTGACTTGAAACATAGGCAAAACAAACACTGTCTGCAGAAAAAAACTCTCTGCAAACATGACAGATTTTAGGCTGTAGATGAGCCTGGTGATATGCTTTACTCATTAAATAACATGTATTCATCTGTTAAAACAAAGAATGTATCATTTACTTGCATAGGTCTTTAACTTGACACTAACAGAACTTTAGGGGCTGTCTAGAAAGACTTGTGATGACCTGAGAAATCGGCTAAGGGAAATTTTAGAATATGGATTTAAGTAGCCAGTTCCTCAGCAACAATCATAAGAGGATCTGAACACGCAATGTAACAGACAGATTAGACCCAAAACCAAATCTGGATAAATGAAAGCTAGAAATTCCTAGCAAGTCATGCAAGTGTATTATCCACACTGGGGCAATCATTGTGCAGTACCAAAATGAGGTCTTATTAGGTATCCTTTAATGTAATTAGAGCAGTAGCCATTCTTCTTACTTTTCTGAAACTTACAGATGTCAACACTAAGCAACTGCCCGAGAAAACAGTAAATGAAACAATGGCAACACAAACACAAATTAACTGTAAGTAACATTAGGCACTAAATCGCCAGCTATTGCTCAAGCAAGATCAGAGAATTGCTTAGAAACTTCTCTGAAAATAACAGTATTTACCAACAATCAAAATTGTATAAGTGATCAGAAATACAACATGGTTTCCATTCAAAAGGAGTACTAACAGATCAGGACACTCCAACTCGGAAAGGATATCACTAGGAGAACATAATAAAGATTTAACAAGATCACAAATTATTTTGGAAATACACAAGATGAAATCACCTTTCATTACTTTTCATTACACCAGAATGAGAAGATATCAAAAGGAAGAAAGAGATCAACTTCTACTGTGAGACATTCTGCTACAGGTCATTGGACAAAAAAAATGTGCAATCCCTGTTTTAACAAATCTAAGCAATGTCACAGGTAATAGTTTTACAAATGCTCATTACATAGGATAATTCAGATGGACCTCCAGCTCAGAAAAAACCCTAAATCGCTGACTACTGGAAAGAGGAAATGCTGTGTTGCTTGTGCTCTTTCCCTAAGTGTGGGCTTTTTCCTATCATCGTAAACTAAACAACAGACTTAGTGGGACCCATAGTCTAAGCTCCATACAGAATCTCTCTTATTCTTAAACCAGTTCCATTTACGAAGTGAAGCGACTGATGAAACAGTACTTTCTTTACTAGGACCAGAGTTATTAGCACAAACAACAGCTGCTGATTGTTAAACACACTCTGAAAAAAATCTCTTATCTCTTTCATTAAAAATATTGTTCATCTTGCAAGCACTCCAGTCACGCTTCTAGAATTGCTAGAGGTGGTGCCACCTGACAGGTGTAGTGTGTAGGCTACTCTGTATGGAGCGGATGCCTCAACAGGAGACTATAGGCTTGTTCAGCAAATGCCATTTGTTCAATGTGCTTAATTTCATTCACATGAATTAAGCAGACACATATATAAATGAGAAGAATGTGCTTAAGAAATATTAGCACATTAAGAAACTAAAATTTCAGTCAAATGTCTCATTTAATGCCAAGAGGCAGAAGAGTTTGCTGGCTTCATCTCGAAGAACTGAAAGGCAAGAATAACTTAAGTGCTAATTTCTCTCACTTTATAAAAATTTCTGGTGTTCTATGCTGTAGGTTTTGGGTGAGGGGTTTTTGGGGTTTTTTTGGGTTCTTTTTTTTTGCTTGTTTGGTTTTTGGAATGTGTTCTTTGGAGAGGATCACTGGGGTTTTTCTCTTCTTTAATAAACTTCAAAATACCAAACAGCATAAAAGCAATGATATAGCACATTATTACAATACATAAGTGGTAATGTCCTGTATTGCAATTTTTGTATTTAAAACAAGCCATCTTAAAGCCTTTCATCTCTTCAGTTTTTCACCAGAAATCAAATACTTGCAGGAAGTTGCAGATACTTACTTAAGCTGCTTAGCTGGCGTATGATAGCAGCAAGGGTACTATTCGTTACGCATTCCAGTTCACTTGTGATTCCCTCTGGCAGAGCTCCTCGGCAGAGATGCCGCGGTTCAATGTTCCTTTTCACCAAAGGCATGGCTCACAACCTGGAATTTACAAACACATACACATATGAATATGCACGATATTTACAAAAATTAAATTAAGAGCTATGAATCAGCGTAGCACACATTCAGGCTTTTATTCCTGCAAAAAATAATTCACCTTTCTTCTTTTAAAGCACTGGGCTCAGCCTTCCCCTGCAATTCCTACAAAGGCACTGGGGTCGTGCACTGAAGCCAGAACATGACAAGAGCACTGCACATGTGGATAATGTATGCTTTTTGCCTTAGATTTGGTCTAAGATTTACTATGCACACAGACTTGTGCTGCAGTACCAGAATCACTGGACTGCAGTGCACATTTGCATTTATAAAAAACTGGCAGTCCTCACAGGAGTGGCAGGAAAGATCAGTCTGGAGCAAGCTGGCTGGCTGCCTTGGCAAGCTGGCCACCAACAGCCTGACCATGCACTACAGCCCCCTGGCTACGTCAGACACTGACCCTCTCCCACTCTGACAGTTCTCTGTAAGAATGATAAATTCATCTGACATATAAGGGCAAGCGCCTCTCAGAATTAGGCTGGGCGAGAACAAGGAAGAAGCTGCAACAGGAGGAAGAAGGTGGTTTTCCACAGGTGATGCTGAATGACACTCTCAACAGGGTAAGGGCATGCACTGAACAGCTTTTGGGAACATGCCAGATGCAGAAAGACATTTGTGCAAGATAACCAAGGTTGTCAGAACTGGTTTTCTTGGAAAAATAAAAGAAACCAGGATGGGGAAAACAAATACAAAAAGAGATCTGAAAGCATCACAAAAGGGCACAACGGCATAGAAAACACTACCTTGCAGAGAGCAGCTTTGAGAGCATGCCCAAGCAAGACAGAATTCCCCCCAAAGGGAATCATATAGTACAAAAACATCTAAATCAGTTTTCTTTAAAATTACATTAACACAATTATAAGTCAATTTGACTACTTTATCTTAACACCACCAACTCAATGTCCATGTATTACTTATGTGTAATATTCTGTTTAAAGACCATGTGGCACCAAAATTTTCTGTAATGAGAAGTGAAGTGTTACCAAGGACATTAAGTTCATTTGGAAAAGACTTGAGTGAATATTTCCTTTTTTTCCTTCTTCATTAAAGCAATTAAAGTAGCCTTTCAATTTCTCTAATTAAAATCACATCAGTACATTAAAAAGATCTTTTTGCTTTTCAAATGTTGCATAGTAATTTTTGGAATGACCTCCCCGTCCCCAAAGGTTTAAAGTATTTTATTCTCAAGAATATTTCTAAAAGCTTAACAACTTCAATGAACAAAACCCAAATTATTTATCTGTAAGACTATTTCATAACATGTCAGGAAGGAAAAGGCTCATGACTTCTAAGCAGCAGTCTTGAATTATATTTTACATCTTTCTTAATATGAAACAGTTTATTTGAGTACGTCAGAATTTAAGGCCAGCTGAGTTTGGTAAATTTTAAGCAATACATCATAGGTAAGAGAGGAAAAATTTTATATTAGACAAAAAAAAATAAAATCTTTGTGTTCTATGTTTTTTGAATTCCTCTACAAACAAATTCATTTTAAAATACTACTTAATATCCAATGTAGACGCTTTTCTGGACTTGAACAAAACCAGGACAAAATTGGAAAGTCACTGTTATTGAGAAGAGCAACATCCAGCAGCATCACACTGCAAACAGGCTAGTGCACTGTAACAACGAAATGAAAATCGCCATGAGGAATTCTTTCACTCTAACATTTACATTTCACATAAAACATAATTGCTAAGAAATAAATTAATAGGAGCATAAATAAGTGCTAAAGCAGCCAATTGCAAATCTTAGTATTACTTCAACACACAAGCTACAAATTTTTCTTTTCTCTGCAACATTAACAACACTGTCATACAAATTAAAGGCACAAAGACTCCCCACAAGTACGACAACAGAATTCCTGAAATACTTGTGGGTAATTTGACATCTCAAAAATTATCTTTCCTTTGAACTAATATTAATGTGTAATTCATCAGTAAAACTCTCTGGAGGAGCAGGCAACCATTCTATCAGGTATCGGGTTTGTGGGGGTTTGGTTTTTTAAGGGAATTACTGGGAATATGTTTTACCACATTTTTTCATACTCTCAGTTTCATTTTTTAACCCATCTTACTTGAATTTTTATAAGAAAAGGCCAGCAGAATAAAGCCTGGTTTCCCCACAGCTTTCTATCTAGCACTGTCAGGGCTGGCCCCACTCCTGCCTTCTGCAGTTCACCCAAATTTCCACCAGCAACCCACGCAACACACTGGGCCCAGTCGGAAGCTGGCTGCACAGTGCCCAGCTAATTGCCTGCTACCTCTTGAAACACCTACCACACTGAGTACAATCAGAATGCCTTTCACCAGGAGATCTAATTTAAGTCCCTTCTCCACATAATGTTCTTCCTTACCTATAAAAGCGAATTTGAAGAAAACATACAGCCGCAGTTTGAGCTTTTCATTTTCCCATCAATTCTTTATGAAATGGTCCGGTGTGCTCAAGAGCTACCAGGGGAAGAGACAGACCAACCCAAGACATCTCATTTCTTTACAGAGCAGGCTAAAGCACACAGCAGGGCTGAGGGTAGCGGGAAATAAACAACTTTCATATTTGAATGCATGATTTAAATTACTATGTAGCCACCTCATTTCAGTATGAAGTTTAATTCCAAAAGGTAAACTGAACACTGATGAGTAAATTTATGCAACAAATTAAGCAATCCATTACTTGTTCCTGATCAGAGGGGGAAAAAAAAGAAAAACAAAAAAACAAAAAAAGAACTCTGCAATTGCAGTAAGTTCTTTTCTAATTAAAAACCTTTACCTGTCTGAATCAAGCACTTACAGACCTATTCAAATACTAACCCATTAGTAAGTCAAAAGCTTGTGCCCTTACTACTAAAGCACTACCATCCTTTTCTTCACCACACACAACTCCATGAACCTGACCTTTCTTAAATAAAAATTCATGAGAAATGAGGTTAAATTTATTTCAAAATCTGTGTAACAAGAGTTTAAACAAGAAATCATGACAAAAGAACCCACTGAATTACAGGATCTTCACGAGGCTCAACCAGGCTGAAGAGAGTATGTTACGAGGTACAGAAAATAAGAATTTGCAATGGTAGTTCCACTGCCTACCACATTCATCCTCCACCTCTTTCGAGTTGCACTCACTCCCAGTTTATGACTAGACAAGATATTCATTGTGATGTCACTGTATTAAACAGGCTGGGATTTAGCAAATGATATTCAATTTTACAACACAAATGTTTAATAACTTCTCTTCCCTTCTGCTGTGGCTTAACCCCACAGTCAGCAGCCAGCACCATGCAGCCACTTACTCACTCCCCCACCAGCTGATCAGGGAGAGAATCAGAAGCACAAAAGACAGAAAACACCTTGGTTGGAAGAAAGGGAAAGCAAAAGCCACACGCGGAAGCAAAACAAAACAAGGAATTAATTCACTGGTCCCGAAACAATGACTTGGGAAGACAAGCACCATTACTCCAAACGTCCACACCTTCCTCCTTCTTCCCCCAGCTTTATAAACTGAATGTGATACCATCTGGTCTGGAATACCCCTTTGGTCAGTTGGGATCACCTGCCCCAGCTGTGTCTCCTCCTGACCTCCCATACACCTCCAACTCCCTCACCAGCATGGCAACAGGGAAAGCAGAAAAGGCCTTGGCTCTGTGTAAGCCCTACTCAGCCATAAAAAAACTCTCCATATTATCAGTCCTGTGTTCAGCACAAATCCAAAACAGAGCCCCGTTCTAGCCACTGTGAAGAAAATTAACTCTACCCCAACCAAAACCAGCACGCCTTCCATCCACAAATAAAAGAAAAATCTAAGGCAAATAATTTGCTATTATTTTCAATAATTGTGTCAGTTCAGAAGATTGGTCCCAGTCACAAGCTTATTTTTCTTTTATCTATTTTTCCCCAGCTAAGAACACAATAAAGCCAGAGACTTACAACTGGGATAAACAGGTCCAACTTCACTCCCTATGAGGAGCCACCTATTCCTGACAACTGGCTTGAAACCATCAGCTGCATGTGGCACAAGAGATGAAGGATCTAGAAAGATGCTATACTGCATATGTACAACTGGCTGCAGTATAAATGTATGAGGCATTAGTAACAGCCCAGAAAAAGGGGAGGAGTCAAAAGGGGAAAGAAGAAAACTAAGGCAGCGAGATGTTGTTTAACATCTCACTAAATCCATGAGTGCCTCTTTGGACATGGATCGGATGCGACATCTGGCTGGACTGAACTCTGACTCGAGTACAAACAGACACCACTCTCCAAACCCTACAGGCATCAGCAACTCTATTTCCACACACATTCTGAAAGGACGGACATCAGAAGCTTGGATTAGCTTAGATCAACCCATTAAAAATCAGATTTTGCACGGTCACTCAGTATTCTCATATCCCTTTTTCTTCTTCCCCCCCGCCCCCTTACACCCTCCATAACAACTTGCATAACTGCATTTGTTCTTAAAATTAGAAGGCACTTATCCCAGTAGTTATTGTTGTGGAGGCAAGTGTGGTACAGAAAGACTTAAAGCATTTTTGCTTTTCTTCCCCTGCAGTTGTGGGAGTACCACTTCAGGTCACCTCAGACCACCTTCCTCTGGACAACAGCTGTTAAATGGAATGCAAGAAGTCTGACATTGCCTTGACAAATCAGATTTTTAAAAAATCATGTAGAAAGCAGCTGGACAGTAACAAACATGAAAGATGACAAACACAATGTGCAATCTTTCCAAACAACAGAAGAGCATGGCTATTATAAGAGACGAGCTGGCTTTTTCAAGTATCTGAGCAACTGGCAAAAACTCAAAGCACCAGCTGTTCCCCAAACCTGCCTTTTGTCTTTTCACATCCCCCAAAAGGCACTGCAATTTACACTAGTGCTAAAAATATGCAGCTGAATTTCATGATTCTTTATTTTAAGTTCTTTATATATTCAGTAATACCACAAAACAAATGCCAATTCATTAAACAGGCCCTCTACTTGTGAATGTTTACTTATTACATTTTCTCAAAGACATCGTTCAATCCCTTACTTAAGCTCTTCAGAGGTTTCTTCTTATATCCTCTAGTAAAATACCACAAAGCTGAACATTTTACCATGAAAAAGAGCTTTCTATACATGAATCCTAATTTCTCCCTGAATACATTCTATTATTCTCAGAGAGCTTTAGAGCTTTTCATTTTTGAATCTCACAGACGTCTATACAAAGAAAACACACCATAATTCTCCTTCTATGGAGAAGAAAAACAAGAGATAGATTGAATGTGCAGCTTGTCATAAGTAACGTACCAGACGGGATTCCATTCAAAATTAAGCACCTGAATTTGTATGACTACAGATATTTCAGCTCAGCAGAAACTCAAGGAGCAACTAAATCACTGATCTCTTCGTAGACACAAGAATGACACGGTGAGCTCAAATACCTCATGTGTAAGCTCTGCTATGCACCCACCGAAATTTCAGTGTCTGAATCCAGAACTCCATTTCACCTCGTAAAACCAGAGAAATGAAGCCACAGAATCAAGTTACACTACCTCCTAATCACAGTCTCCATGTCTAGGGCATTTCAACATTTTAAATGTTTGTAGTTTTCCCATACCTAATGTCCTAACACTCAACACAAAATTTCCATCTCTGAATAGTACCCAATTTGGTATTATTGCCCATTTTCCTATTCAAGTTCATAATTCTAGAGAGCCTGCCATCACCCACCCTTAAAAGTCATGCGCGTGCTAAATGGGAATAGAAGGCGGAAAGATGAAAGACCCCAAGCACTGGTTTTGGAGATCCTCTCCATCCCCATTTCTCCCCCCCTGCAGAGTCACCATTATCACACATCTCCCTGCCCTCCAAGGGCTCTTCATTCCTCTCAAGACACAAAGAACGGGCCACATGGATAGCACACACTACTATCCTATTAGCACGAGGGAAGGAGAGGAATAAATATATCTTTAATGCATTTCCCCTCTGTTTTATCCTCGTCCTAAATGACAGGGAACTTGATATTTATGAATCTTTCCTACTTGTCATCTCTGAATGTCTCTTACTACCTTATCAGTAATGACAAGTTAAAAACAAATAAACTCAAACTAGCATATAATCTGTAAAGTATTAAATTCAAGATTCGTATAAAGTCATTTCATCTGCACTTTTAAAAGTTTTGTGTTTTGTTTTTAAACTGGCTTCATTCTAACAAGAATTTTAATCCACATTTTGTATACTGCAAAAGAACATAAAATACTTAGCCAGCAGTTATTGCGTAACAGTGCTCTGATGACCCAGAATTGTTTGATATTTATCAAAAGAGATCTAAACAAGACTGATTTTTAATAGCATCTCCTAGTTATTCTGGTTCCATCAAGTATGCAATTCCTCTCTTGGCCACATTACCATGTAACAAATATCAAAGTAAAATAATACTTTAACAACTACACCTTAAGTACCAAGTATTTTACTTTTATTAGAGCTATCCTGATCTAAAGGACAGTATATTTTTTAGGTAATATACAAGATTTTTTGTGTTTTACATAATCTTTATTCCAACTCTTCTGTTTTGATACGAGCTTGCTGATGCCAGGGCAGACTTTTGATGCAAGTACACACGAAGTCTAACAGAATTCTGCTTCCTACGGATAACTAAAAATCAAGAACATTTCTTATCCACAACAAACCACATCTTTCAACAACACATGTAAAGTGAAATCCCGAGACAACGTCCACCCCACTAAAATTTAATTTATATTCAATTCTATCAATGCCTTTTTCATGGATCTTCCTCCTGATTGCCAGATCCCCATGAAAGGAATGTGAAGGCTGGCGTGAAAACAGGCTTTTTCTTCTTAGCATCAGACCACCACTTCTGATCTTCCTCTCACATCATACCAACCCAAGTATTAGTGATGATGAAAAGAGCACAGAAATCCCTAAAGCTATTTTGTTTCTTTAATAGAGCTCTTTAATGTCTGTTGCAATGAGCTATTTCTGAAGGTTCACCAACTTGGATGGTTGTTTTGTTTTCTTTTCTTTATTTGGCCGAGTTTTTGTCTGTGCTGAGATCTTCAGGGCAGATTTTATGGTCCAGTGATATTATGAAGGAAATCAGGACTTTAAGCAATGACAAGAGAAAAGACAACAACGAAGGGGAGATAGTGTTTAGTTTTATTTATTTACAACCTAAGTAAATGTTATGGATGTACATTTTCCTAGTCAACTCTCCACATCTCTAAAAACCATGTAAGAAGCAGAACAGCTACCTTTGTTAACACAGTGGGCCGACAACACAAAAGTTTACAGATCCATTGAAAGGTGAATGCATTAATTCAAAAATTTCTACTAATCAAAAAGCTGGGAGAGAGAAAAGCAAATGGATCTTCATAGTAGTGAACATTTACAGGTACCTTAAATTCAGTTCTCATCAGCAGTTCACATTAACTCTAAACAAGCATAGAAGAGAGAATATTCACTAATACAGGAAAAAGGAGGCCCTAAGAATGATTTAACATGAAATTAAGTAGCTATTCTTTCCTTGAGAGTACAGACTGCAATATAAGAGGTTTTAAAACACCATCAACCACTAGGAAGTCAGAAATCTGCCTTATTTTCTCTAAAGCTTCCTGGATGGGTATTTCAGGGGGGGTTTTTGCCTTTGTTCTACAACCTCATCTTTGCATTACCTGTTGACTGCAGTTCGAGATGATCTTTGCACACCTGCCATTCTGTAATAGTGTCAAAGATCTCATTATGTTCTGCTTAAGTACTTGTATCTACAGTTCACTGCCAAGTAAGAGTCCCTCAATGAACAAGACTGAGGGATCACTTCCATGTTATTGCATTAACTTTTTCATCTCAAAGGAAATTAAATACTACTAAGCTACAATTCCAAGAGTAACTTTTCCCCTTCACATTATTTTCCCCAGCAGTTTCTAAGGAAATAAAAATCTTATCGTTATGAAGTACAGATAGATTATGAAGTTTCATCTCCTGCTCCAAAATAAGGGATCATACACGTCATCCAATTAAATGGCTTCATTGTCGTTAGAGGAAAAAATAAAGGTATTTCTCACTCTCTGCTAACAAATCCAGTAACTGAAGTTACTGCACTGGTTTATCTCCATTTCCAGGTATGCACCTTTTCAGGCCAAACTACGATATATCTATGGAATACAGAACAGATTTCCTGTATTAAGTTTTCCCGCTGTCCATATTCATGGATTCTGCAATTTACACTCACAGCATTTCTTCCACTGGCCAATATGCAAAAATCTTCATCAGTAAATTACATCAGATTTTTTTTACCTGTCATTTTATATTTTTAAAGATGCTTTATGAATTTTACAAAAACACAGGAAAACGCATACACAAAGTATTTTTTTCATGTTGAAGTACTTTATTTCTAAACACTAATATTTCCTTGATTTCACCACTCCAATTCTTCACAGGATAAGCTTTCCTCAGAACACCTATGAATATCCCTCAGCTAGTTTTAAAGTCTCCTCTTTTTCTCATGCTTACCTTTACTCGGAAAGCTAAGATATTGGGTTGTGTCACTTTCCTCGGATTCCTTTCTCACTTAGAAGAGCTCACAGCTCACTACAGTAGTAGCAGTAATAGTTTTAGGCTTTAAGTATCTCATTTTCAAATAGCCTTGCTGAATCTAATTTCAGATTTCCATTCCTTTAAAATTCTGTTAATTGAAAGAAACACAAAACAATGGGAGAAAAACACTGTGTTCCCACTGAAACTGTGTGTTAAGCCTTTAAATAATTTCTCCTTCACTAACAAATTTTAATCTTTCTTGATACTCTTAATGTTACTAAGATATCTATTTAAAAAAAAGATGTGCTTACCTGAAACCTAATAGAAGTTCACAGATTGCACAATACAGTAGCTTGCTGTACTGAATCCAATCACTCTGCCAGCATCGGATCCACCCACTCTCTTCTACTCATTCTGTATCAGAATACAGATGATCCAGGGCACCTTCACACATGACTAGAGTATCTTGTTTCTAGACCATACGCTGTCCTTTCTCTAACCAAAATTTTGTTCGTTAACCCGTAACACAAATTATACTTTCTTTCTCTCAAAAGATATAAGGCTATAGGGTCTTAAAGAAATCCAACTGAGTAAACAAAGACATTCACACGTGTATACTTGTTGCTGGGGGGGAATAAAAATCAGTGTAAAAAATTAAAGTACATGAAGAGCATGGACTGAAACTCCTGGAAAAGATGTATGGAAGCTTTTTCACAAATAAGTATATTTCAATCTATTTTCTGCCTTCTTTCCATATCCACGTGAATAATCTAAGTACACACACAATGGTGAGACCTCACATTGTTTCTTTCTGCTGAACAAACAGCGACCAGTTTAAAGTATCAACAAAAGATGCCGACACGTTAATCTTGTTCTTAGCGTGATGGCTGCTCATCCTGCTCATAGTCCCTTCCAGATGGCTCAGTGTGAAAGGGATGGTGGGATGGGGAAGAAGGAATATTCCATGCTGTTCTGAACATCTGTTCCACTGCGTTCATACATTTGAAAAAAAACAATAAAAACCTTACAGCCACTATCAATTTTACTATTTCGACCTAATATTGCTATGCTAACACCAAATACAGTGTAAATGTTATACATGCACATGAGAAAGGAAAAAAAATGTATTTTCAAGTCATATAAGCATTCACTTGTTTAGTTTTTGCTATCTGAAGAATGGACTTGTTTCAGTCAGGAAGTACTTACGCTGCACTGAAAACAGAGTTTTCTTTCATGTGAACTTTCTTGAAATCTGTATTATACTCCAAGAATTTATTATCAACCCTTCTCCTATTCAGGCAAACAGAACTGAACTGTCACCATTTGTTTCCCTTTAGTTTTATTGTCTTTACTGAAAAGATTCACACTATACATTTGTTGGAGCCTGTTCAAATTCTATTTGACCTGTTTTGCACTGCAACTCAACAGTATTTTCCTTGTGCATATGAAGAAATAGCAGTAGCCTTTGTTTTTTAAGCAGAGTTGAAAGAATTGAAAATATAAATACCTTACTACAGCATACAGTCTACCTCTCAAGTAACATTTACCCTTTAAAAATGCCACCTCTTGAAAAGAAGCACTCAGCCAGAACTAGAAGAAACTCGTCACGGAGTTAAGGGGAAGAAGCAGAGGAAGAAGCAGTGTTTTGTCCTACAGCACAGAAAAAAAAGACTTAGATTGATCATCTCCCCCTTTTGTATCATCTTGACATGTGCGAACCATACGGCTGCTGAATTATTCAGCTCTTTGTGCTCTGAATAACCAATGATTACATGTATGAAAGTTTAGAAGTACTGAAATACTAACTGGAAAAGCAGCAGATTGTAAAATCTAATTTTGTTTTAACCTTTAGTACCCTAAATGGCAACATTCAGTGAGGAGTACAAACCAGATGAAGTCAAAAGGAACAAAATCACCAAGCAGCAGAGAGCTAGTTATAACACCAAGCTAATTAAGTCAGGAACAGCCCTCCACTAGCAGGTCAAAATGTTTCCAGATGTCATCTGGAAACAGGCTTGGATCTTAATCAGTTGTGAGCTGAGTTTGTTATGTAGACAGAGCCACACAGTTTGCACTCTCCACAGCAAAACTCAGCAGCACGTCTACACGTCACTATCACAAAACTCAGAAGTATTCTCATGAAATAGCTGAGATCATACCAGGACATTTCCCACCTGAAGGAAACGCCTTTCTGGTTTGCCCCCCAACTCTTCCAGGATCTTTTTGGACTACAGTCCAAAAAGCACCACTACAAACACAAATTCCTTCTTCATCCATCTGACAATTAAAAATCAGAAGGCAAAGAGTGGCTTTTCATTTCCCAATTTACAATAAATGACAGAGGAAACTATTTTGTGATTCTTTCAATACAGTCCCTTAAATGATGGCATTAAATATCTTCCAGTGCTTACTTAAACTTGATTTGGCTATCTGATCCAAAATGGTTATGGAAAGTTACATTTTATGGAAAGTCACATTTTATCTATACTACAGAAACGGAAAAAAAATCTGTAACACAAAAACCATTACCATCTAATTTTTTACACTACTTTAGACAACGCTGGAACAACTTGCAACAAAATACTGAAAGTCTGAAACAAGCTTTTTCTTAACATTTTAGACTACAGTAATGCACAAACAGCTAGCTCCTGCAGACCATTTAAAGTGTATTTGTCCCAGCCTTCCTCCTTCACAAAGAGTGTTACCAGAAGCAAATGCCTTGATTATATAAAGAAAACTTAAGTTGCAGCGAGGCTCACTGACTTACATTGATCCCATTTAACAGAGCCTTACTGGATTTAAAGTGCTTGAAATAACTGTCTGGGTCACAGTCCATGTGACAAAGGCCACCTGGTAAGGCCTCGGGAGCCCTCCTACAGGGAGAACATGCCATTCAGATCCTCAAATGACCTCAAGTTAAACCAAAGGAAATTCGGTAATTTGTTTCTCAGAACTTCAATTAGCCCTAAATTGCAGGGAAAAGTACAAAAGGGATAAAGGATTCCCTTCATGTTTAATAATATCCATTTTATGGCAACACAGTGTTCCCTATTTTCCATCTCTAATATTTACCATTCCCTTTTAGAATAGCATTTTTCAGATTAATAAAAATAAATAAATCTGTTTGTTCTTAAAACCCTTTTACCCCATAGCAATTGATCTAAAACATCACAGAGAAGCATTAAAATTTCACATGGTTCAGTTAATCCAAAATCTAAAATGTCTTAAAGAAGTATCAAGTTTTCTTATGGTTCTTTTCCATACAAGAAATCCTCCAGATATCATATTCATATACACACAAGTACAGTTCATATACATATGTTTTATATACACATATACACTCACAGTTTATATACATTTATTATATATGTGACACACTGAGATGAGAGAAGAGAGCAATGACATAGGTCAAACAGCAAAGGAAAAGGACTTCATATCATGACAATTCAACATTAATTTTTCCCCACCTCAGCTCCTAACCTGCCTGCTCCACTCCCAATTCCCACCAGGCAGGAGAGACTTTCCCACTGGGGAACAACTGCAAGGATGCTTTATCAAGCTACCACACTGTATCACATTCCTTAAAAGACCTTTCAGTCAGGCAACTTCAATGCCCACCTGAACAACCACATTAACAGCATAAATCTCCTGGCATGTGTCAGGAAACACATTACGACTTAAATTATTACTAAATAAAGCAACATCCCTACATTTCCTCAAGGTGAAGCTTTACTCCCACACCATGAAATTTCAGCGGAAAACAGGATTTCCCAAATTTTCCTGGTTATGACACTACTACCAACACTTCACTTCCTTTATATATGAGAAACCTGGAAATAGCAACTTGTCTACATGGGGGAAAAAACAGATTTATTTTGGGCACTTTTATGAAAAAACTGAACTAAATATTTCACACGTTTGGATCCAGTAGCCAAGTCTAAGCAAATTGACATCAAAAATTCCCAGCTATTTTCATCTTGAGCCAAGTGTGCCATCTGTTCCCGTGAAGTCCATGTTTTGGAAGGTACCATACTACAGAATTATCACTAAATGCTTTGCAATCAAGGACTGGTGTCCAAATCAGTAAAGACAGTATGAGTGATTGAGAGCAACATGCAAGAGAGCAGTAAAAATTACAAATATAAAAGAAAACCAACACAAAAATCCAACCCACCACCCAAAAAGTCACCACAAAGCAAAAGCAGCCTTATTAAGGCCCCTCCATTAATGTAACTTTTTGTGTTGTGGTTATTTCGCTCTGGTGCATACGGAGGGATGACCTCTGGTTTTCCCAGGGTGGGGATCCATTTCATATCTTTCCTACATGTCATCTGCCTGTGCACCTGAGCATTAATGATGTTATTTCCCTCTTCCAGGTAATCTTCCTCACTGTCTTCCACACAGTTAACATCTTCAAGTAAATCACAGAAACCATTCCTGTCTGATGCACGAGAAGTCAGCAGTGTGTTATTTTTCAATTCGTAAAGTAAAACAATAACTGTTACAGATGACACAGCAGAACATCCAGTGATCACAAGCACAGGAGGTCCCTATACCCCAACAACTGATCATAAGCAAGTAATAAGAAGGGTCCAGCAGAAATTAAGATGGATCATACTCCTTTTCCTGGCCTTATCAATACTAAAGAAGTTTTTTTTCAAAACTAACTTATATGGACAGATATCCATTTATACCTTTCACCAGGAACAGAATACCACGAGAAATGGAACTGCAGTAAAAAAATAAATCTAAACACATCTGATATAACTGTTATAAATACATGAGCACAATAAAATTGTAAGCAGCTACATCTCCCCAAACATAAAACACTACCTTCTCTTGGTGTTTCTGTCTCTTTTGTGACAGATCCTCTCTCTTACTAGCATCCCAAATTCAAATGTCAAAGTTCTGCCCACTGTTAACTTCCTAATAACATATAATCCTGATCTCAGATTTTTCTTTTTATTGTTGTTTAGTTTTGGAGTTTTGATAGTGTTTTGGGCTGTGTTTTCTTTCATTGGGTTTTTTGTTGGGGTTTTGTTTTATTTGGTTGGGTTGGGTTTGTTTTTTTTTGGGGGGGGGGGGTTTTAAATAAAACAAAAATCAATGTCCAGCAGTAGTACAAGTAACATGCTTTGATACAGTAACATTGGCTTACAAAACTTTATTTGCAGCATTAAAGAGATTTCCTCATTACACATACAGTAACTCCCATTGTGAGACAAACAAGCTACTATAAAACCATAGTGAGTCTCAGACGGAATTCAGCAGTCAGTCTTCTGTAAAAATCCCCTTTCAAGACTTGAAAGCTGGAAAGTTGTGTTCCATGAAATTTGGCATTGTATCAACACATCTCCATGGAGCTGGCAAGGCAGAAGTGCTCCAGAAACCAGCTTCAAGGAAAAAAGCACTTTCACCATGTATAAATAATAACTAAAATGAGGCTTAAGCAACTTTTTCTCCTAGCTAAAATCATCAAACCTTAGCTAAGATTACTGGGGATGCAGAGGTTACTAAGGACAATACCAAATAATTTTTAAAGTCTGCTTCATTCCGGCATTTTAAATCAGTGCATTTAAATACCCTGTGTGGAGCCTTTTGTAAACCAAGTCTTTCTGGTTTTCTTCAAGACATACATGTATATATGTCTTGAAAACGTAAACTTAGCTTTTTAAGAGTCTATGAAATTTCAAAACCTAACAACGAATATTTGAAAGCATCATAGTGAATCATGTCTACAACTCTCATCAATGCCAAGTGTGGATGAATGCCAAGTGCGTGTGAGTTGGGAGGAAAATAGTACTACATATAATAAAGGTACAATCGATCATAATATGTAGAGTCCACTAGAAAGAGCAACACCATCCATCAAGGGTTTCCACTTGTGAACTTCTGTGGATGTTCAAAGACTACAAAAGTAATTAGGGAAACAATAACTAAGACTGCATTACCAAGTTCTGTGGTACAGTAGGAGCACAGACACCTGTAGAGCAGAACAGTTGCTGATGATGATCCTAGATGCATCTTGTATACATTTTTTGCATAGGGCAGCAGGATTATTTGTTCCAAATTAACACTCCCCCAGCCTCATGGCCCATCAGATGCTGAAAACCAACACCTATGGTCCTAGAGAAAACCTTTTCGTTTTAGACTCATCAGAAAACAAGTTCATATACTCCGTATCTGGGGAATCTGCATCATGAATATAATCCTGCATCCAAACCAAGCCTATAGCATAATGCATCCTAAAATGCCTGTTGTTTCAGCATGTTTGAATTAATTATGTAAAGGCTCAAAAAGAACAGTTTTATTTTTGTTCTAACTTTATGAGGACAAGGTGGAAGAGGCAAATGCTGGTTAAAAAAAACCCCAGTCATCTAAGGCTGAAAACCTGTCACACAGTATTTTTTAATTATGGCTCCCTGCAATATTTGCAAGTGATGACTCCATGGGAAAGGAGGGACTAAAACAATTCTATGGACAAAAGTCTTAGCTTCACTGGTCCTCTCTCCCTATAATGCACTCAGCCATCCAGCACTTGGGAAAGGACTTCATCTTCCTCAGGAGCTGGCAGTCAAACACACACCAAATTCCTGGCAATACAGCCAACTAACACCCACTGAAGGAGCAACAGACTGCCTCAACCTACCAAAAGTGGCATCAGAAAGCCTGTTACAGTTAGGTTACCTAACACCAGGGCTTCTACAATATTTGTACACCTAGATGTTAAATTTACCCTCCAAACTTGAGAAAGGTAAGAAGTAGCATTCTCAATTATAGCGCTGAGAGGCACAAAGCCACTTGACGATGGTAACCAGCACAAAATGCCTGCAGAAGGACTGCAAATTGGACCTAGATCACATCAATATTTAGCAACAAATGCTTCAACCACAAGATGAGTTATGTTTCCTTCTCAGAAGCAAAACCCAGTTGTTGCCTTAGGATCCGCTCCACTTAAAGTTGTGCTTTTTAAGACAGCTGTAAGCCAACGCTCCTTGATTTAATTAAATAGATTCCTTCCCCCATTCCCTGTTTCAACATTTGTGCTATTATAGCTGCTGCTCCTGGCTGAGCTGCTTCTAGTGCTGGAATCAGATTGGAAATCAGCAGAAACTTAATCCAGAGGAAAGAAGTCAAAGGAGTTTATGGAATTACTGCCCTCATATCTGAGAGCACGCAAGTGATAGTGAGAGCACTCAATCTGCTTTAGCACAAACAAAAAAAAGAGAAAACAACAAAGCAATTCAAGCTAAACTGCCATTTCATACCAAAATATGACAGAGGAATTCAAAACACCAGTTTAAATGTTTAGTTGTGTAGGTGAATAGTAAGCTAAGCACAAGTGACTAGATAACAAGACCTGAAAGTTTAATTAAACTGCTTCCTACAAGAAATGGCATCAACATTGTTGTATTAAAAGAATTTTAGTCTAGTCACAGAATATCCTGAGTCAGAAGGGACCCGTGAGGATAGTCAAGTCCAACTCCTAACTCCACACAGAGTGACCCAAAAGTTAAACCAAATCCTTAAGGGTTGTCCAAATGCTTCTGGAACTTTGATAGGCTTGGGGTCATGACCACTTCCTTGTGGAACTTGTTCCAGTGCTTCATCACCACCCTCACCCCCCAGTACCTTCTTCTCCAGGCTTAAACCTAGTGTGTCCAGCTGTTCCTGATAAAGACATGCCCTCTAGTCCTAGTCCATCTTATTGCCAGGAACACAAACGTGCAACACTAAAGACCTCATAGCTCTTGCAATTTTCTGTCACCTTCTGCTGCCACATTTCCCAAAATCATGTAGGAGTCCCAGCAAACTCTAAGAAGGCCAACAAAAAGTTCACTGAATAGAAGAAAACAGGTATTTCTTATCTATTTATTCCTCAGGCTCAGAGGCATCTGTCATGTCCCAAGGACTGTATTACATGACATCCCACGTATGCATTACAAATTCTGCTTACCTTGTTAGACACATAAGTAGTTTATGGCTGCATCATTTCCAACTCTTCCTGAAAAATATGCTTTTAGTGAGTACTAACCTGGTATACATTGATTTCTGTGGTTTGTTTACAAAAAGAAAAAAACAGCACATACCCATAAATATTTATGGCCAAATTCATTTTACAAGCATGAAATATTAAACATATATTTTTAAAATAAATACAGAGTACTCTGAAACAGGAGAGTGCATGGAAACTCAAGACAAAAATTGGTATTCTCTTCTAAGGAACAACAAGTCACCAATCTGATGACAGGTACCATCACACCTTAAGAAAAGCAATTGCCCTTACTGCCTCATAAATTGTAAAGGTCCCTTTCTTCTTTTCCAAGGGAGTAAGACAGAATCAAGGACAAACAATTAAAAAAAATTAACGAATCATTCTCTACGTGTTTTGGATCTAAAAACTCCTAATTCTTAAAATTCATAGAGAACAGAACATTTCTTTACTTGTTCACCACTAGTTTAATCAGTCATAAAATAGTATGCAAGTAGATTACATGTTGAACTGATCAAATCCCTGTTTATTAAGTGCAGAGAGAAACACTCATCTATCAAAATTAGCCAAACACCTGAAAAAAAGTTGCTCAATTTTATACTGAGAAGATGCCCCGCCCACATTTTAGAGCCACAGGCCATTTTCTTCCTTTAAAGGAAACCTACTGACAGGGCTTTATCTTCTCCTTTACTTCTAAGCACGCTGCTTTGTGCATACTCTCTGCTCCAGCTGCCAGTACAGCAAGGAAGACTTGTGTCCTTCACACATCATACAGCTGCCTTCCTCTACTCACTCAGACTCTGCTCGCCACACCTCACTTCTGGCAATGTCTATTACTTTACAATTTGCCAGCTGGTCTAACAAGAATTGGAGGCACTGGTAACTAAGAGGAGAGGCATAAACTAATGCTTTCAACTACCCTTTCTCTGCTGCAGTTTCACATTGAAATGTTTGCATATTTGGTACAAAACATTTTTCTTATTATTAGAACTGCTTACTAGTCATAGACAGGTTCTAAAGACTGTTTCTTACTCCCAGAAGAAAGAGTGCAGTAACTAAAAGAATGGGACTGGATAGCTGCTTCTCCCCTTTCTCTATCCACTCCCCAGAGACATTCCAAACTCCCCTCCCACTGTCAGGGGAAAATACCTTATTCAAAGGCTGCAATATTATTTGAACATAAGAACTCCTCCAACAGGCCCCATGACACATCAACTCTTTCTACAAACCCTTAGAACTACATGCACCTTCTCCCTGGGAAAATGTACCTAGCTAACTAAATGCTAACAGGCTAGAGATCAGGCAGCTATCAGTAAAGACTCTGCTTTCTTTTTAAGAAGCCATTAATACGTCTTGCTAAACTGTTTTAATGCATAGCTGAGGTTGTGTTGTAGTTGCAACTAGATAATTTAAGGGGCAGTCTGTTTAATCCTAAAGACTCTTCTCAGTTGTGCCAGGCAACAGGACAAGAGGCAAAGTACAGAAACTGATGCATAGAAGAACTTCTTACTGGGTGAATGACCGAGCACTGGAACATATTGCCCAGGGAGGTTGTGGAGATATCCAAGAACCAGCTGGACACAATTCTGTGCCATGTGCTCTGGGATGATCCTGCTTGAGCAGGCAGGTTGGACCAGATGACCCACTGCAGTCCCTTTCCAACCCCTACCCATTCTGTGAAATATACAAACTGCACGAAAAAAAAAAATTAGGAAGCTTTAAAAGCTAACATTTTATTTACAAGTAAAGTTGTATGACTGGAATGAGCATTGATAAACTATGCTTTAATTTTATTATGGAATTTAAAGAAGAAAGGAACCATCTAGATCCTGATGATCACTGCAGCCTCTTTTGAAATTGAAGAGAGCAGCTTGAAATTGACTACAGCACCTATTTCCAAAATAAAAAACCCAACTGCTTATTTTCCCCAGTCCAGTTCCACAATGGTTAGTAATGAACTTTGCTCTGAATTTGCTTCTAAATATTTAGTATGGTGGACAAAAATACTTTCCATATTAGCCATCATTAAATTGCTTTGAACAAAAGAGTGAACATCTAGGAATCTGTTAACCTAGTAAGTAGATTTTGAACCTAAAAACATCTTGAAGTGAAAACAATGGGCAAAAATTTGGAATGTTAGTGTCCAGGATGCTTTTGTTTTTCTTTAAACAAAAAACAGAAACAAAGAAAGATGCAGAATTCTGAAATGAACCTACTATAAACTTGCCTCCATCCAAGAACTACTATTGCTGTTATACTGGCAATAAAATCTTCTCCTGTGAAATGCAATTATTAGTTCAAAACCCACTGAGCTGATGAGATCCCACAATCCAAGAGGAACAGATTTCTTAACTACAGCTGTAACCAGCTGGCTGCTGAGCAAAAAGACGGCTGCTACTGCCACCTCTGTGATGAGGCTCCAGGAGGCCATACTGTGGTTGTTGGCACCCTTCCTGAGACTATTTGGGAATCACATCAAAGCGAGTAAGACCCATATGACTGCAACTCAGACCAGAGTTTTTGTGGACTGATAGGGTAACAGCAGGCACAAAGGCACTGACTGCAGCTCTCAAAGACTGCCATTTAAAGACATCTATAATTGTATGGTTCTTCCATACACACTATAACTTCTGTAAAAAACCTATAAATACTTACATTGCTCTTAACTACACTTTAAAATAGTCAGTGTAATCTACAGAGGCTACAAGCTGCATGTATGAAAAACCCAAGCTGAGACTAATCTACACACAGTTCAAGAAGAAATTTAACTACATCAGTTAAATTTAGAAACTGATTTAGTTAATCATTGCACAGGCAACCAAGATTTAAGCCTCATCTTCACACAGATCTCTATACACAAGCTGCATAATTCAAAAAGGAAATTATTATGATGCCAATCACAGAAAAAATTCAGATAAGAGGCCAACGACTGCATTTATTGGCAGTAATGAAGTACCACTGAATTCCCCAATCTCAGACAGTGACAACAGAGAATATTTCATATATGCTCATACCACTATCTTGAAAACACAGTGAGTGTGCTAAGGCTCTCTCACAGGGTAGATGCCAGTTTTAATACACCAAAGAAGAAACTCAGTAACAAACCTATTTTGCCAGACTAAAATTTAAAAATATAAAGCCCCTCAACTCTATGCAGGCAAGTCCAAAATGTAAATAAGTGCATACTGAAGAGAGTTTGAACCCAAAACAGGTAAGAGTTAAGCCCAAATATTCAGCATTTTCTAATATCAAAGCACAGAGAAAATGCGTGCACCTCAAGATCTGAATCTGTGATCACTTCTCTATCAGGTTTTAAGTCAGTTTCTCCCAAAATCAGTTCCACCCCTTTTTCGCTTTACCATTTGCAATGCAAGAATTCTGGGACATTTTCTCCTCTCTCATAGGCCTTTTTTATTCCCCAGAAGACTGTGTGGAAAACTGGTCTACTATTGCTCCCATCTACTGCTATGCAATTAGTGATCTTCAGCTTTTGGCTGGCCAGGTAGTCCAAAAACCCTCCACTGTTCTCCAGAGACTATTTATCTCTCCTGCCCAACCTACTTTTCACACTCTCCCCCTATTCTAAAAAGCTTCTTTCCTTCAGGGAAAAAAGACTACAGTCTGATGAACAAAATTCCTAAGAAACTTTTCCATAGTTTGTTTTAAATCAAGAATTTAAGTTTCTGAATCATTCCCTAATTTACCAGCCAAAAAGGTTACAGGATACGCCAAAGGTTAAAGGATACAGGTTATGTGACTGAAGAGTCAGCACAGACAGAAGCCTCTGTGGATAAATTTGGTTTAACCGTGGCTAAAAATATCTAAGTTGCTTTTCCAAAAAAAAGTATTTCTAAAGACTGGAACAGTCTTATCTCCACAGCAATCAAACATTTTATGTCCCACAGTGAAGGAAGTGCTACTCTTCCACCAACACAACAGAGATTGCTCACCTAAAAGTCTATGGTGGTGAGTGTGGCAGCTGAGACAGATTGAGGGAGGGGGATATTTCCCCACAAAGCTAGTTTAATATCAATAAATATAAATCTTTTATTATCCGTTGCACTTTGTGGCAAATATTTAACCTCAGCAGATTTAGTTTAAATCTCTTAGACAATACATCAACAAAGTACAGATTATACAGGGTAAAAGTAATTAACAGATGCAAATTTATAAATCCACTATCTCATGAACAACCATGAATAAAGTAAATTTATTTCTGTTTTCTACACAATAAGATTAGTATTTAAATGCTACTAGTCTGCTGGGCCAGCAATGCTTTTGACATTTGTTTCAGGGCCTAATACAGCACATCTTCAACATTACAAAAATATAAACCTCCTTCCCAAGGCTAACTCAAAACCTTCTGAACAGTTTCCAAAATTCATCATGGTCTTCAGTGTAAGGGACTTACCACAGTCTTCAAAGCTATTTGTAATAGATCACAAATGCAAAGTAAGTGACAAGGAATGTTCAGTAAGAGCTCTCTTCAACAACTTACCATTTAAAAAGGGAGCACACAGAATATCTTCACTGTTCACACTTTTGAGGAGACAGCTGTTCTAACTTCCTACTCCACTCAGGTGGCTTTTCCTGCCAACAAAGACAAATTTCAACTTAGTCTTTCAGTAACAGAATAATTAAAGATGTGCATTAAAAATGGATTTTGGTTCAGTGATCAGCTAAAAAAGCCCAGTAAAACATGCATGAGTAGAACCTAGAAAGTTTTAAATGTTTTGTGCTAAACATTTCATGTTACAACTTCATTTTTTCAAAGTAAGAAAAGAGCTTGTATTATTTCATAATCAATGCCCTTTTTTTAACTGGAAATATCTGCAGAGAACGTAATGTTTACCCACTCGAAGACTGTAGGGATGGAAAAATGAGATAATGGCCTATAGTAAAGCATAATAAAACAGCAGGTTTGAGTCCCTCTGAGATATTTCACAGTAAATTAAATATTATTAAACACAAACCCACTAAAACAGACTAAAAAAGCAATGAGAATCTAACGAGATATTTCCATGAATATATTAGAGCTCCTAGCATCAAGAGCATATTGACTTACAGACTAACATTTATTCATACACTAAGTTTTTATAAATTTTTTTGCAGTTAAGATATAAATGCCCTACCTGCAAGAACTGTACAAAACTAATCTCTTAACTAGATCACTTGCTCATAGGAGACTAATACTACAATCATATTTTTAAAGACTGCTGCTATCCATTTCTTGATGACCTTGCTTAAATATTCTAGATAATTAAAATTTACAAGAGAAAAAAATTCTCTATTTCAAGGACACAATTCTAAAACAGGATTTATAAGAAAGCCAAAGCATCTAGAAGAGCAAAATATTAGATTTTTAACATCACGGTACCCAAAACCTTGATTACAATAAGCGTTGGTACAGTAACCACCTATTCCAAATATAATATTGCCCTCTAGTTAACTTGCTACCAAAAATCTACCAGTTGGCCAAGGTCTTCATCCTCACTTAAATATTTATGTGCTTAGAGAAAGAACTGTTCTGATTATAAAAGGCTCATGTACATATAACTCATGCACATTCTCATTACCAGAATAGGTGTACTGTAAGGGGAAAAAAGTGCCTTCCAAACATAGCTTGACAGTTCCAAATAAATTTACGTCAGACAGGATCCTATTAACCTAAAGTTAACATTACATGGACATGCACCTGCTGAAGGGATCCCAGGAGGGCCACAATTATTATCAGAGGGGCTGGAGCACCTCTCCTACGAAGATAGGAGCCTGGACAAGAGAAGACTGTGGGGAGACCTTATAGCACCTTCCAATAACTAAAGGACGTCAACAAGAAAGCTGGAGAAAGAACTTTTACAAGGGCACATAGCAATAGGACAAGAGGGAATGGCTTTAAACTGAAAGAGGGTAAGTTTAGATTAAATATGAAAAAGAAATTCTTCACTGTGAGCGCAGTGAGACATTAGAATAGGTTGCCTAGAGACATTACGGAAGTGTTCAAGGCCAGGTTGAATAGGACTCTGAGCAGCCTGGTACAGTGGAAGGTGTTCCTGCCCATGGCATCTAGTTGGAACAAGATGTTCTTTAAGTTCCCTTCCAACCCAGCCCATTCTATGATTCTGTAAGTGACTTCAACAACAGCAATTTACTCAAGTATACCTGTGCTTCAGGAAACAGTAAATCTGCTTTAGTTATTAGCACTGGAATTAAAACACTACAGAACAGTCATCATAGAGCACTTGTAGAACAAGGTGATTAGAACTTTATAAAAAACTTAAACCCTCTAGTACTATCAGGATGACTAAGAACGTATTTACACAATGCTTTAGCCTCAAAAGCAAAGGCACCTTATGAGGTTCTCAGCTCCCCACATCAGCTACACAATCCTGTCCGCACACTGCAGTCTATCACTTCCATCAGGTACATCAACACACCGTCTGCAGTGCTGCATGACATAAACAGCGTCACTGAATTCATCCAGTGACAAAAGAACTCCTCGCCCAAGTCAACAATATGTGTGACCTATATAGGGATGAGAAGGAGGCTGAGAATTACCACACAAACAGTAAGAATGAGACTCAGCCTTCACAGCAAAATGAAGTCAAACCAACTATCCTGACATATATTCCAGGGGTTAATATAAATCCTTACATGGTTAAATAAAGGCATCAAGGCATGGCCAATGTTTTGTTGCTTGTTTTTTTTAAATCAGATTTTTTGATTTTATTCTTTTCAAGTACAACATTGAAAAAGACCCAGGGTAAGCCAGAGAAATAGTGTTGGACTCTCCCACCATATGTTCCACATTTAAGTTATGATGAAAAGATATGTCAGATGTATACAACACGAGATACAGAAAGGAAAATATATTTTGGTACACCACTAACAGTCCAGCAATATCTATCCACTGTCACAATCATAAAAATACACTCCCTCTCGAATGGATTCCTTCTTTCCCTTAAAATCCTCAAGAGGGAGAAAAACCCTACGAAAGCCATTATAAAAAGATCCTTGTTCATTATGAAGTGCCAAGTGCTCCATTTGACTTGTTCACTGACTAAATTACAGAAAGTACTAAACAGTTTAAATGGGATAAGAACACAGAGATGAAGAATGTTAACACTGACTTCTGGTCAGAAATTTATAGCCAGCTGAATTTTGTTTAAAATCAATGAATGTTTTAAAGCTTTCTAAAGAGGAGTCCTAGAAATGCAGAGATTGTAGGCAAGCAATTTGAAGAACAAGCTATATGGTACACAGAGGATTACTTCAAAAATCCACAGGGGGAAAAAAAAAACAACAAAGGATTTAATACAAGACATAACTTTTACACAGATTGAGGATTAAAAGTATCCAAATGGCAGGTCATCATCAAAATGGTGAAAAAAGGATTTTATTTTAAAGTCTGCTTTCTGAGGCAGGGAGGAGGGTTTTAAAACATGCTTTCATATATGGAGATCCAAAGCTTACTACTGCAGTTTGAATTCAAGTAACTGCTTTACCAGTGTATACACACAAAAAAAGGAAGTGGTTTAAATCTGCAGTACTGGTTTGCCTTGTTAACTTCCTGCATGTAAGCCATCTTAAAAGCATGAAACAATCTTGGAAAGTACTGTAACTCTGCAACTGACATTTGGAACACCCAGACAGGCTCTGAAGTCTCCAAAGAGTAGAAACACATATCACTTAGTGGTTAAGGCCCACTTGGTCTTAAGTACTCCTACAGTGGGATGGGGGACTTTTCTGTATAAGAGCCATAGAATCAATTACTTAGAACGAAGGGGCCTCTCACTGACCCATTATATGCCGTTATCATGAGATTGATTCAGACAACTCAAAAGTTTATCTTTAAACTAGGCTTGATCCCAATCCCAGCCTTAAATTTGGGCACAGGACAGGAGCAGCATAAAGACAGAGCAGCTCATGTTTTCCAGGTGGGCTTTAACTTAAGATTCACTTGCTGTTGTCTAGCCTGAACTCTGAGTCTCCGCAAACATCCAGAAACGCAGCTGGAACATACACTGCACTTGGAGTGTGGAGAGCAATCTGCCCTCTGATAAGCCCTCAAGGGATATTTTCCTACTCAGCATCTGTCTGAGAAGCACTTTGATGGTTAGATTTGGTCACAGCAAGTGTGTCCTTTACCACCAATTCCTTCAAAAAAAGTTCAAGCTCTTGAAGTTTTTCTTTAAAGCACAGGCAGATAAACTAAAAATATCTGACCTATGCAGAGTACCTGGTATCTCTTTTCACTCACTAGATTACAGTACAAATATTCACTGCTTGACTGAGTACAGCAGTCCTTCAGTACTGGGCAGGGGAGATCCATCTAAACTGCAGGCCCACAAAATCCTAAGCATCTTGTGGAACTTTTCTGAAGTTAAACGCTTGATCTTCAGAGATTTTGCAATCTATAGAAGACACCCGTCAAGCCTGTGAGCCAGCCATTAACAACACTGATTTATCAGACATTCTTGGCTAATAAGAAGCATTGACCAGCCTCCACATCTATCACCTCTTTGGTACCTCAACAGCAAGAGGCTTGCCCAGGACTACACTCTCTTCTTAATGGTCAATGCTGACTCTACTGCAAGTAAGCCAAACAAAGATTATACCAGAAACTACTAGTACCAACCACAACAGACAGGAAGTAGCTCTCATCTTTGATCCAAAAAGAAAGGGTTCTTCCATCACAAGCAAAATAAAATGTCCAGTATCTCTGAAAAGGACCAAATTTCAGATAGGAAGTCAATATTAAAATGTTTTCAAACACTTGAAAAGGTTTGTTAGCACTATTTACCACTCCTAAATCTTCAAAGGTAACAATCTTAATCTCACATTACAAGTCTTCAGTACTATCAGCCTGCTCCTTCTCCTGGAAGAGCCCTGTACTCTTCTCCAGAAGTTTGGGGTGTACACCTTTACAGAATGGCAGAGTTCCCTCCCAGCTCCACTCCCAGTGTCCAGAGATGTCTCCCTAGTGCTTTACAAAAAGGAATCCTGACAGCTTTACTCAAGTGGATCCCCACCTGATGTAACAACACTAAAAATAGGTCATCCTCAGAAGAAAGAGGCTCTGTAATTTCATTTATTACCCACTCAGCATTATATAGCATAGTTTTTCAGTTACAAGGATGTAAAACATGCCTCTTAAAATAAAAAGGTCCCTTACATTTCTGGAGCGTTCAGCCTCATTTATTGTGGTTAGTAGACATTGCTAAAAAGCACGAACACCTAGACCTGCTTTGTGTAAGCACCTCAGACAGATAACCTGTGTGGGCTCATTAAAGGGATTAGTTCAAGGCTACATGATGGGAAAGACGGAGGTAAAGGCTTTCAAGTTAAATGCTTTCCTAAAACTGAATATGGTGACATGAGTAATAGAAAAATATTGCCAGCTAGCAGTCAGCATTTAAAGCAAGAAGCAGACTTCACCTTGTCCTGAACAAAACTTAAGATTTTCTTTAGCTAATACTTCTCCATAAATAGTAAAGGGTCACAGAGTTTGTACCCTACTGTTTCATAACATTAGAGAGAAGTGGCAGAATAAAGGAAGCATGAATCAGTACAGGACAGAACCCCGCTGAAAACTGTTAGTCAAAAATATCACATGTGCACATATAAACCACTGAGACACCTAACAGTTAAGATTCATAAATGAAATTTAGGAGGATTCAGAGTATCTACGAAAAAAAGGCAAATTAAGCAGAATTGATATAATTTTTAAAAAGGGGCAGAAATATCACATCTTTAATGAACTGCAACAGGGAAGGAGGCAGCAACAAGGTCATACTAAACCACCCAGCACTGTCATAGCTGACAGCCAGCTTCAATTCCATGGAATCAGAATTATGCAGATGGTCACAGGCTGGATTGAGAAAGCAGCTGCTCTCTCTAGGACACTCCATTCAGGGGCAAGGCATATTTTTACATCTGGATCCAGCTGAAAGCAACCACTCACATCACTCCATGGCTAATTCCCCTATAGCTTGGTGTTGAAAGAGAAATGGAAAAGTGTAAGAGCATTCAGATTTAATGTTTGAGAACAGAAGACACATCTTTCACCCTAGCAGAGAGAACGATGCTTTGTGGTAGAGAGCTGAGCACATGGGAAAAAATTCACCTTCCCTGTAATTATGTCCTCTTCAGAGGCCACATTCTTTGTTCAAAGCCCCATCTGAGATATGAAGTTTGCTTCCCTTGTGAAATGCTTTACTATCTCTTAAACAGCTTTTTAAAGTACATAAATAGCAAGAAGAGGTCTAAAGAAAATATTGGACTGATATTTGTTGAAGATAGTCACACGATTAAAAGGGGTGAATTAAAAACAATGGCATTCAGTGCTTTTTTTCATAGAATTACAGAATGTCTGAGGTAGGAAGTGACTTCAGTGATCATTCAGTTCCAACCCCCTTGCCATGGGCAGGGACACCTTCCACTTCCATCACGCTGCTCAGAGCTCCATCCAACCTGGCCTTGAACACTTCCAGGGGTGAGGAGTCCACAACATCTTTGGGCAACCTGTTCCAGTGCCTCACCACACTCCGAGTAAAGAATTTCTTCCTCTCTAATCTCTTTCAGTATAAATCCATTAGCCCTTGTCCTATCACAAAAAGCCTTCTGTTCTCCAGGCTGAAGAGCCCCAGCTCTCTCAGACTGTCTTCACTGGAGAGGTGCTCCAGCACCCTGATTATTTTCATGGCCTTCCTCTGGACATGCTCCAACAGGTCCCCATCCTTCTTATATTGGGGACCCCAGAGCTGGATGCAGCACTGCAGGTGGGGTCTCACAACAGCAGAGCAGAGGGGGAGAATCACCTCCCTCAACCTGCTGGTCAGGTTGCCTCAGTCTTTAATAATACTGATAAACCTTGGGCTGCCCAGTCCCAAGTCAGAGGACCATGAGCATGGAAACAGTGACTTTCCATTTGTGGACACTGGAATTGTAAGGGACTGGCTGTATCAGCTGAAAGTTCACAAGTCAATGGGGCATGATGGGATTCATTGCAGAGTTCTGAAGGAGCTAGTGGATGTTTTGGCAGCATGTCTCTCTACCTACCAAAGGTCTTTGGATTCGGGGTAGGTCCCTGCTGACTGGGAGCTAAGCAGTTTTACTCCAATTTACAAGGGTATGAGGGAAGATCTAGGCAACTACAGATCCATTTGCATAACCTCAGCTCCTTGAAAAATTATAGAGGAGAAGATTATACTGGGTAATACTGAAAGGCATTTAAAGAATAAGGCAATTATCAGGCACAGTCAATAGGGGTTCGCAAAGGGAATGTCCTAACTAATAAACTAACTTCTGACAAGGTCGCACATTGAGGGGATGAAAGGAAGGCAGTGGATACAGTTTTTTTCGATTTTTAGTAAGGCTTTTGATACTGTCCCTGGCAACATCCTTCTGGACAAGTTGTCCAGTTGCAGGATGAGCAGGTTCACAGTGCACTGGGTAAAAACTGGCTGAAGGGCAGAGCTCAGAGAGTTACAGTGAATGGGCTTATACCAGTGTGGTGACCAGTCCCCAGCAGTGCTTCTCAGCGCTCAATTTCAGGGCCAGTCCTGTTCAATAAACTTACCAACGATCTGGATGCAGCAGATCAGTGCACCACTAGTGAGTCTGCTGGTGATACCACACTGGGAGGTGGTTTTGTACATACTTAGGTATGCATGTAGCTAATACCGCAGTTTAGTTCTCACTATTTATAAAGCCTTGTATAAACACAAATCTCTCCATATGCATAACAGTATGTTTTATCAGTAGGACACAGACTGGAAAATATTTCTGAAAACTGTAGGGTTTCTGCCCAGTTTTAAAGTCTCAAAAAGCCTATACACTGTTTTTAGACAAACATAGCTATGATATAAAGAGCCACCATTCATAAAATTAAACCCCAATGGAATTAAATGGTCAATGACTCCTTAGAATTGACCTATGGGGTTCAATTAGGGACATTATTAGGTAAAGAAATAAGGAGAGTAAGAAGGGAAGGAGAGAAAGTAAAGCATTTTAACAGGTAAAACTTCTGTATTTAATTATTACAGTTTACACCCCAGCTGGTAAGCTGCTCTTGAAAGAGACTGGCATACTTCAGTATTAACTACATGGTTCAAGTTTATCCCAATTCCTCAAGTTATTTTTTTCACCCCTTCCTATTTTTAAATGGCCAGATGAGACGGGCAGGTTTGTTTGTTTCTTTTGGGTCTTTTTTGATATTAACATTTTTACTCATAAGCCAGTTAAACTAAAGCAGTTTTGAGTGGATCTGTGACCTCAAATCTCATTCAATATAGAGGAGCTTAGTAGTTTAAGGAAGATCAAACAAATCACAGAAATCCAGAAGTATGTGAAATAAAGTCCACTTTTTCTTTTGAAAAGAAGGTCAAAGTGGCTTAAAACCATCATGCCTGCTGTTACTGTTAGATTTTTATGGTTTTAATCAAGACCTGTTTTCATAAAAGGGAATTTTAAAACACTATTTAATATGGATAAGGAAAGGTATCAACTTCGTTATCCTAACCACATAACTTATCTAGGTTATGTACTGCTTTACCATCAGATTCAACACCAAGTACTTGATACAAACTGAACAGATTTGCCTGTTCTCACTAAATATTCTCGGATTCAATAAATCCTATTGTTTGGATTACTTCACTATGACTTGCACAGCCACCTTCAGTATTTTCTGCTGGGAGAGGAAAGGGGCAGTCAGCTGCCACAAATGCAGCATCTTAAAAAGTAATTTCCATGAACAGATTTTGAAACAATAACAAGGACCTTGACCTGACCACAAAGTCTAAAAAAATCTGAATTACTTAATATATACATACGATATACACATCTGAGATGTCTCCCAACAGTCCACAATAACGTGATTGCAGGTATACTGTCCTACTCTGTACTGGTTTCTTGCCTGCATCCCTTCCTCAGTCTTCCAACAACCAAGAAAATACCCATTTCATACATTTTCAAGTCCTGCTCCCTTTGCCTTCCTGTATTGAACACTTCAAAAACTATAAATAATTTAGATTTCCAGTAACTAAATACTGATTCCCAACATGTAAGATGCAAAGTAGCTAGACTTTGGGGGAAAAAACCAGTAAATATTTTGAAATAGTGGCCACTGGTTGCTGAAAAGCCCAGGTTGCCAAGAAACATGCAGGGGTTTTCTTCATTTGAAGAGCAACAGCCATTCTCTTTAACCCTGTGCAGGCAGGAGTGGACGCACAGAATGTACCATCGGAAAGGAGGCCATGCCACGTCCCAAGGCAATGCTGTGCCTGCCCAAGCAGCAGCTGACAAAGCAACGTGCTGCTTACGCTCAGAAATGGAAGCAACCAGACACTTTGGCTATTACAGACCACTTTGCTCTGGGATGGGAAGAAAGACAAGGGACGGTAGGGAAGCTCGCACAGCTTCAAATCCACCTCTTCCCACTTCCAGAGAACAAAGCAGAAACCACACAATACTTTGGGGCTCCAGTTCCACTTCCCAGAGGGCAGGGCTGCACAGCTGTGACACATGGCTTCCTCTTCCCCTCTTCACTTAACAGCTGCTGGGTGCTGGCAAAAGAGCAGTAGAGGAATAAAATATAACCAAAAAGAGAGGTTCAATTACAAGTTTGAGAACTACTGACATTCGGTGCCTTAAGCTTTTTCTCAAAGTACACCAGCACATGCACTGCAGATGTGTGGAGACTCACAAACAAAGCTACACCAGACCAAGAACTTGATGCCTTTATCTTCTACCACACGTGACCTTGGTTTGAAATGCTCATGTAGCTCTTTAGATGTGACCTCTATGACCAACAAGTGGTGAGATGGTATAAGCCCCACAATAATCTGAGCTGACCATTCATGTTATTACAGATTAGGAAATCCCTGACAAATTCTGCATCAAGCACAATGGACTAATACAGATCATCCAAGAAGGTGTGGAACCTTTTTAGGTTTTGAGCTTGGTTTTGTTGGTGATTGGGTTTTTTTCCAAAGCCTCTTTTATGAAGTACCACTTAAAACTATCACCTGATCCCAAATAATGTAATTTTTCTTTCAGCACAGCATAGGTGCATATTGGCTTTCTTATTATAAAAATTCTTGTTGCAGATTACCACAGGTATCATTTTTTTTAAAGAGGTTATTGCCCACAACACTTTTAATGTTTTCATAACTACCTCATTTTCAAGTATAACAGTATTACAGAGATGCTTTGCCCTTGAGAGAGACATTTATTTAGGAGTGCCCTGTTACTAAGTTAACATGTAAATAACTGTGTTCTGCACCAAAACTACTACTTATGGGCCAGTTGTTTCATAGGTCATGTTCTTTTATACTCAGAATCACCAAAAGCTGTTTCAAGCCTACAGAAAAACATACTGCTCAAGCCAAGTTTATACTTCTTTTAACACCCAATAAGAATCTGATTTAAATCAGCAAGTCCTGTATGCTTTGAAAAAAAAGAAAAGAGGATCAACATTTCTTTATACACTTGTAGAAATAAGCAAGAAAAATATGGAAGGCATATTTTATAGAACATCACTAATATAATGCAAATTAAGTAATCCACAGTGGAATTCAATTATTTCTACAGTCTTATCTTCCTACAGTTACATATATTTCAGTATTTTGTTCAAAGTGGATTTAGAAAGCTCAAAAATACAGTTCTGACAAAAGAATACTTGTCCTTCAAGCTTTGTATTTCAGACAGGCTTTTGTTTGAAGGTTTCCTCCATATTTCGGTTCTAAAATATCAGGTTGAACATCTTAAAGAGAATATAACAACTCTCAGTAAGCCTCAATTAAATTCACTGGTTTTATTCCTCTAGATTCAACTTTTTACCCTCACAGTTAAATCTCCCTGATGTTTCCCACCCAGTGCTGAAGCACACAATTCTACTTTTTTAGCCTATCCCTGTAACTGAATGAACCCAAACCAACTTATTTAAGTAACCAGGACTGTTCTACACTGTGTTTATTTTTCTGCAATCAGGCATAAAGAAAGCTATCTTTGTGCAACAAATCAAAGCTGTTCACTGTTTAGACTGTCATCCCTTAAGTTAACAAAGCCTAGTTCAATACATTTTCTAATACTTCATATTCAAAGTCATTAACAGACATAATTCCAAGATGAACAAGAGTAGGGATACTCAAACTATATCCATAAATCTTACAGTGGACAACACCATTTCTGTAAGTACAAAATGAATCAGTATTTTTTTTATACCTGAACCTCAGCATTAAAGTTAACTTTAAAAAACCCTTAATTATTACAGGCTGCCTATGGGCTTCTCTAACTTCCTCAACTAACTTGGCTGAGGAAAACTCTTGCCAAACTGATTAGCATTTAGAGCTTCAGGGCTAACTGTGCTTGTTGTTTCAACCTTGACAACCAACTGTACGGACACACTATTATATGTCAGCTTCCAGAAGCATTTAACATTTGATTCTGTTAAAAATACAGTCTACTATATGTTTTGAAAATAAAATCACTTTTTCCTCTTTTAGAAATCCATGGTGATGCCAAACATATGCTTATTTTCCAAACAACAACTGTTTGAAAGAAAGAATACTCTTTCTGATGTTCCTGCCAAAAATAACATTCTGTGGCTTCAAGAAATTTGATAGTAAGCAGTTCACTCAGTTAAGGGAGGAAGGATTTACATTTGGCAAGGATTTACACTTCATGTTTTGCATCTACTTTCCTCCATTTAAAATTTCTTCAGGGATGAATGTGGCAGTGGGAAGGGTTTTTGTTGTGGTTTATTTTTTTTTACATCTCCAAGTATTTCACTCCCTTAAAAAAGAAAAGAAAAAAGCATCTGTGGGTTTTACTAGAAATGACACAAAGCAGAAGTTCATCACAATGTTTTTCTTTCTTACAGGGAATACTAGGATAAAGAAGAGAGTTTCAAAGGGAAGTAAAAAAGACTTCAGAATAAATGCATCAGCGAGAGTTTGCAGCAGAAGAAAGTGGAACAGAAAATGCAAATGAGGAAGTAGCACACAAAGAACACGAACAGCTTTGTCTTAAAACATGGGACACGGACAGAAGGTGATGGATTTGGGGTTTCAGCTACTATTGTCATAGGCAGCAATGATACTACTTGCCCAATAAAGGTGGTTATTTCACTGCTGCCTCAACAGTTCCACATTAAAAGACAAAACAGGTAACAGAAACATGCAAATTGGACTATATACACTGTGTAATACTTAAGTTCTGTACATTTCAGAAAGCCACAATTTCAAGACAAGGATTCAATCTGCTACAATATTTGACTTTGTCCTTCATTAATAACTTGCAGAAATAGTAACCAGACTAATTTCCTAAGAAATGTAAAATATTGAGTCAACTTGAAACACCTAAGACAACAGAAGTTCTGAAATTTCCAATTCTGGAGTTTTACCTGTCGCTTCCCAGTTTTTACCAACAGTTATAAATCCCATTGTACAGCACCTTTCCATCACCCCCCAAGATACAGAAATTATTGAAGACTACTAAACATGCTCCAACATCAAGTCAACTAGTCAGACAATACTTCAGCCAGCTGAGTGACCAAACATGACAGTAAGCTGCAGATCCATGTGAGCTTCAAGAGTCTCAAAATTGTTAGTATGGCAACCAGAAAAAGATTTTGCAAAGTATATACCTTCTCCAGTAGAATAGGAAGTGTTTTAGAAAGATAAGATCAGAATCCCAATGATGCCACAGTAGTATTTCAGATGCAGCTAATTCAGCATAATAAAAATCCTTAAGGTTAAAAACTCAACAATTTATTAGTCCACCAACACAGAAGCGTTTCCTGCCATTAGCAGTGCAAATCCAGCACAAAAATCCAGCAGTTAGATGTCAAGGTCTGTTTTTACAGCATTATTAGCTTGAGCTGTAATTAGGTGTTGCCCCTCATCCTATCCATTTGATTGCATAGTTACTCAACCTGAATCAAAGGATACTTGAAATTTTGAGATAGTCTACAAGATTATGAGAGCAGTGTTTGATGACAGAGGCAAACGTTACAATAGCTACATTTCATTTGAGGACTGGAAGACTATACTCAGTGGCTTCCCAGACACTCATCTTGAGGGCATTTGTACCTCATCAGTTCGACATTCAGCTATTTCACGCCTACCATGCACAAGTTTTACAATTCTTGACTTGCGATAAATACAGTGATTGCTACAGTGAAGATGTATAAAACCTGTAGGATTTGAAGAACAGAAAAGCTTCAAGAAAAGCAAGCTGACTAAGCAGAAGGAGGATCTCCTCCATCCAGAAAAGAAAAAAAGCAGCCCAAATGCCAGTTTCTGGTTCTTTCTGCCAAAAGTAGGTGGATAGAAAGCACATGGCTTGCACATCTGCTTGTCTAGCAAGGCAAATACCCTTTTTCTACTATTCAGTTAAATAACCTGAAACTGTAACCAATGTACCAAGACATCCTCTTGAAACACAACTGAAGATTTAACTGCGATGCCACTCCAGGTCCTGAGATGGCATGCAGAGGTTAGAAAAAACTTCAATATTCCAACTGTGTGCAAAAAACCAGTGATATACATACAAAAGCATCTTCAAATTCAGCATAAAATCAAAGGCTTCAAATGAAATGATGTATTCTTGTCCATGTTTGCAGCTGTTTAAACATTCAATGCAGCAGCCAAGCTTTAAAAAGAAAAACACTACTTTCACAGGAAATAATTCTACAGTAAACCTGTACTGATGTAGGTTCCAGAGAATTTCAACATTCTATAGAAAATTCATCAGCAAGATCTAACCGCTGCTGAAAAACAAACTAAAAAGCCACATTTCCACTAAAGCCCCCTTTCTAATTCAAAAGTTCAAACTTCATGTCTTCATTCACATGTAATGAGGCAGAAGAACTTCTCAAAGAAGTGTTTCCAAAGGCTGTTTGAAGTTTCAAAATAAAACAAGCTTTGCAGGCCTTGTCTTCTAGCACATCAGTCCCCACAGCTGCCTGTTGCTCTGGTAGGACAAAACCAAGTCTAGGGCAGATGAAGGGTTTTCCTCAGCATCACTGGATACTGACCTTTGCAATTACAGGATTTCAAAACATCAAGAAATCAATTCCGACGTTCACTGGATACTATTAACACGTTGTGGTGTATTATGCCTATCACCCATTACACACACAAGCTTTCCAACTACTTTTTGTTGTGAGCAAAGTGATTGCCACTGTGAAGATGCACAAGAAACCTGGGATCTATGAGCTGAAGTACTAAGGTCTTTGGCTATGAGGAAAGTCCATGCCCTAATGCCATTTCATCTTCCAAGTCACTGGAGTGCAGAAGAGAATCTGTTTGCACCTTTAACAACCTTTTTTTATTAAGTGATATGTAGATCCAAGGGTTATACACTGCCCACTTGCTCTAATCGGCCTCTCCACTCAGGTATACAACAGTGACCCAAACACCACTGTCCTTACCTTACAGGACATCGGAAGCACAAAAGAGGGAAGACAAAGGAAGGCTTTGCAACAAGAACAGCAGTGCTAGGCTGTAAGAACAAGGCACTGGAGAGAGAGGAGTGGCCAGCAGCTGCACACATCAGCGACCACCACATATCTTAACTATAAAGCCTCAAATAAGGGAATACTCAGACTAAGGTGGCCATTGCAGTCATCAGCACTGGAACAAACTTCACCCCCACATTTAATTCGAACCCCGGACCCCTCCAACACCTCTGTCAACTGTATCTCACGCCACAGCAAGTGACAAGCAGACAAATGGTTAACCAACCCATGGAAGAAAGTCCTGATGGTCATATTTTATATAGTGTTCCCCATTTATAAATACAGCAGAGTTCCAGTAATTCCCCACTTATACTCACTGTCCTTTACGCACAGCCTTAACATTATGTTCTCTCAGCCCTGGCAACCAGGCTTAAATAAAACACTTTTTATGAGATTATACGTGCTTTTCAGGCTTCACTGATGAGGCACTTTGTTCACTTTTAGTTTCTATGAGTGTATCAAGAGCAAAAGGAAATACTTTTGCACACACTATCTTCTAAACAGTCAGTGAAATACAAGCCCTTTAAAATAATATTACATTACACCTTTCATCTATTATAGAATTATAGATTATACTGAGTAGGAAGAGATGATCATCAAGTTCAACTTATAACTCCACACAGGACATCCTAAAGGTTAAGCCAGATATCTAAGAAACCAGTCTGAGTGCTTCTCAAACCACGACATGCTTGGGGTCACAACCACTTCCCAACAGAGGTTGTTCCAGTGTTTGACCACCACTCTCAGGGAAGAGCTTGTTCCTGATAACCAATCTGAACCTTCCCTGCTTTTAAACCAGCACAGGAGGAAACACAGCCCCTGCATAAGCCTCCAAAAACTCTGTCTCAATTGAACTTCCAGGCGATAAATACTTTTCCTTTATGCAAATTTATCTGTATATGCTGCTATGTAAATTAACAATGCTTGATAAGAGTTTTAACGGAAGAAATTATACTATGGTTTCTACAACAGGCATATTTTCACAACAGATCATAACAAAGACACAGTAAAATAGAGGTTTGATCTACGGAACTAGAGAGAAAACAAGCCAGCCTGTAATTCTGTGCACAACATTTTAAAATCTCAGGCTTTTTTCTTCTCCTGAACAAAAATACATTCAAGTCAAGCTAAAATTCATGTTTGACAAACTAACAGAACTTACAACTGCCTTAGCATAGGCTACTTCTATTTGTATCAATTACTATGACTGTAAAACATTAATTCTGAACAGTTTCAAATTACTACTGATACTCTGTAAGAATAAAGACATTATATTCGTAACGAACAGGTAGGAAGGAGCTCCAAGAATCTTCAAAAAGAGTAACTAAAATACTGCTAAATGGAGAGGTCCACAAAAAAGTCACCATACCTTCTGGGTTAATTCTAGATCCAGAAATTAATGTCAGCTTGACGGCAGAATATTTCAGTGTGTGGAAAGAAAAGTGAACTCACAACATGTTGAAATTCAAGACACCTATGAACCCTTAACACAAACAAATCTATAATTCTTCATGAAAAATAACCAAGCAAATCTAACAAGTGCTTACCATACTACCAGGCCTCCAAAAAAATATTCTCCATCTATCTCACCTGCCTAAAATAAAGAAATCAAACAAGATAAACTCAAAGTTTACAGCCTAAATCAGCACAAAGACTTCCATTTTGAGCTCCAGCTGTTTCTACAAATAAATTTCTTAATTTCTTCCCAAATATTTTGTTTCCCCTTTTGGCAGAAGAAAAAGAAATTACATCTATCAGTAGAGTAGCTAAAAATATTTCAGTTAGGCAAGTTTCAAAAGAAGGGTGAAAACTAACAACGCTTTTCCAGTTTAAAAAAACCACACCCCAGTGCAACATTTCAACAGCTTTTACCACAGATCATCTTCTGAACGTTTAGATTTAAATAACAGTTAAATGTGAAGGAAAGCACTTGGTTGAAGTTGAACAAATAAACCCGGCATGACTTCAGGTTATTTTCATTATTGCCTCTAAAGGCAGAACAAATTCTCAGGAGAGAATGTAAGTACTAAGGCTCAATATGTCTCAATTTAATTCTTAGTCAAGACACTGATGTTTCTTAGATTGCAGGTATTCTGCATACGAGTCTTCCACATGGAGAATATTCACCCTCTACCTCTTCATCTTTTCTTTTAAGAGAATAAGCAGTCACAGCCTATCATGCGACCCATCATACTCCTTGTACAGGGAAGCTCCTGAAGGCAAAGTACAGTTATGTACAGCAGTGGAAGGCATTTGCAATCTGATCATATCAGTGATCTCCATATACTGAATGGCATTAAGGTTAGAGAACTAAGAAATGAGTTCGGATAAAACCAACTGCTCCCCATCTTTCCACTATTGAAATAATTAACAAAACTTGGTCTCATAACCCACTGGACACACACAGCCTGGTTAGTAACTTACACTAGGAGTGCAATTCATATGATACATAGCCTGTAGCTCAGCATCCTGGGTAAGCAAAACTAAAACAAAAACAAGTCACGGTATGACCACAAGAAGTCCAAAAATTTTAATTGGAGCCACACATGAATCAGGAAGATAACACATCATGTTTGAATTAGAAAGTCCAAGAAGGGCTGCATTATACAACCCATATAAGATTCAAGCTCAGTTACAAGACAACATTAAATACACACCAACTAAACACAGGCCTGGAAGGGCAGACTGCAATTAACTGCAACAATATTTCTTGCTTCTTCCTCATGAAAAGCAGTAAAGAGAGCTCTGGATGACCGCTCAAAAGAACAAAGAATACATTACGATGTGACTGTCCATGCAGGAAGTTTGATCAAAAAAGGAAGACTTGCAAAGGCACAGAAGCGAATTCAATATCCAGGTGACACTAACACAGCAACTGAAACACCCACCTACCATCAGCTCTTGTGCAATTCTTCACCAAAGTATCTACTCTAGTTTGGTTAGGTTTTCAAAACCCTGGTCTTCTAATCACTATATAAGAAACTTCAAAATAATATTCCTATCACCTGTCACATGATGGCTTTTCTTCCTCTTTCCTCCATAAGGAATATTACCCACACTATATTTTCAGAAAAATATACAGCATCTACCTTCTCACTGAAGAAAAACAAAAATAAACCTAAGATAAAGTAAGGACACCAAAGAGCAGGTGATCCATAAGGAGTTTATATTGCTACTCCTAAAATCACAATCCTTTAAGGCATGTTGTACAGACAAAGCATATACTGAAAAACAAAGCAGGTTTATGCTGTTATTAACTACCAAATGTCACATGTTGTACCATCTAAATCAAACAAGAAGCCTCACTAACTTATTCGTGCTACAAAAATACCTTTTTTAAGCATGAGTGATTCTATTTCTGACATGTAAACTCATCTTTTAATACTTCCATGGACAAATGGGAAGATTAACAAAGACCATTCAATTTCAGTAACTATTCAGTAACTATTGTGTATAATCAAGACTATTGTTTCAGTATCTGATTAAAAAATGTTTTCTATTTTCTCTTTATTCGAAGAAAATAGCCATGGAAAACCAGAAGAGGACTGGTTCAATTATATATTATTTCATGTATAACAAAACCTCTGTGTTCTCTGCCTAATAACTCCATTCATACTGCTGCTAGCTATATAAACACAAAAGTAATCTTCCAGCAAGGGATAGAAAAAGTTTGCTTTGCACAACTCATCCCCAAAATTCAGCTGGAAACAAAACAAGTTCCCACATCATTCCAGGGAACATAGTTCTGGTCCTGGTTAAAACATCCTAATTCTTACTGAAGGATTTAGTGAAAGCCTCATTCTTACTTAGGGCTTGTGAGCAGATAACTGTCCTTCCATCTTAGCATGTTTTCTCCTGATGAGAACTTAAAAGGCAAAAAGCTGTAACACAACAACAAAGCTCAATTCCATGGCTCAAACACAGGGTTTAATATTGAATCCTTTCAGTTTGCAAGCACTGTAACCTATAACTTGAATCTAACAGGTTTCCAAATTGAGCACTAGTCTAATATAATTATTCCTTATCGTGTCAGCCTCCGTATGTTGGAGGTCACATAACTTGCCACCCAAACTACAGATCACTGTGGTGTGGGACAGCGTGCTGGAGGATAAGAACTGCAGCCTTATTCCATTACTTCACTCCTTTCTTCAAGTACACTCACTATTAGCTTATGGAAAATACTGTATCAGGCAAAGCCAAAACAAAAGTCTGTCTCCTACAAATGTAACATTTTCTGGTTCCCTGTGTAAAGCTTTAAAAAGAAGGATGGAAAGGGGAAAAAAAAAGGCCAGTCTTGCATGACAGGCAAGACAAAACAAACCACCTCAACCCCAGATTTAAAGTCTCTTCAAGTTCCTGGCTGTTCTCACAATTTGCCCCCATCTTCTTCTAATAGGAGCATGTTCCCCTCATTCCCTGCAGTTTGCAGAAGGGGCACAAAGGACCACAGACAGACAGACAGCATTCTCCCGTTCCTGCACAGACAGCACCCAAGCTAAACCATCTGTCCTTTGAAGTGTTTCCTACCGAGGAACCCCACGACTGCATCCAATAACCCACCACTCCAGCACTGCCCCGCTCCACAGCCTCAAACTACCAGCTCTTCCCCTGTTATCTGCAGCGACTGACTGCTGAGCCGGATCCGAAACGAGAAGGAAAAGAATACCCCAAGCATTTCTTAACTGCTTTTAGGTCAGTGCTAAGACACTCAGCAAGCCGAGATAAATCCCTGCCTTGACGCGCCCGCACTCACTTCCAGCCTCTCCTCAGCGACACATTTACTTACGAACCGAGCCGTAAAAAAACCCCACACAATCAACCCACAAAAAGCCACCGGGGGTGGAGGGGGGGGAAGGGGAGAGGGGAGGGGAAGGTTTTAAAAGTTCCAGAGCTGTCAAGGACTCCCAGCGCCCTTCAGAGCCACAGACGATTATTTTTCAGTGCCTGAAGCCGGCCGGGGAGCAGCGAGGGCGGGGAAGGGAGTGCGGGGCCGGGGCCGGCGGGGCAGGGCAGGGCAGGGAGTGCGGGGCAGGGAGCGAGGGGCAGGGATTGCGGGGCCGGGGCCGGCGGCGGGGCCAGAACAAAGCTGGTCCGACCGGGCCCCAGGGCGGCCGGCCCGCAGCCCCTTGGCCACCCTCCGCCGCGCCCCGCCGGGGACAGGGGCTTCCCGCGGGGCAGCGCCCGGCTTACCCATCCCTCCATCCCGCTCGGAGCGCCTGCTCCCCGCCCGCGGGGAAGGGACCCCCTCACCACCGCCGCCCGGCCGCCCGCCGGCCGCCCTCCTGCCCTCCCTCCTGCCCTCCCTCCGGGCGGCTGCCTGCCTGCCTACCCTACGGGGGGCTGGGGCACAGCCCCGCACCCACCTGGCGCGGCGCTCCGTGCCATCCCGACCCCAATCCCGCTCCCGATGCCGCCGCCGCCGCTCCCAGTGCCACCGCCGCCGCCGCCTTCGCGGGCTAAGCCGCCGCCGCCCCGCCCCTCGGCCCCTGGCCCCGCCCCCGAGAGACAGGGCCACGCCCCCTCCGCCCCGTTATGGCCCGTGCCGCGAGGGGCGGGGCGGCGCCCGCCAATGGGGAGCGGGGCTCCACGGCACTGGCCGCTGATTGACGTGGGCAGTGTCCAATGGGAGCGCCAGGAGGGCGCGGGGGAGCTGTCAATCAGCGGCCGCTACCCGGGGCTCGCGGGCGGCCGGGCAGTGCCCTCCCTCCCTCGCTCATCCCCTCATCCCCACATCCCCAGATCCCCACATCCCCACATCCCCACATCCCCACATCCCCTCATCCCCTCATCCCCTCATCCCCACCTCCCCTCATCCCCTCATCCCCTCATCCCCTCATCCCCTCATCCCCACATCCCCTCATCCCCACATCCCCACATCCCCACATCCCCTCATCCCCACATCCCCACATCCCCACATCACCACATCCCCTCATCCCCTCATCCCCTCATCCCCACATCCCCTCATCCCCACATCCCCACATCCCCACATCCCCTCATTCCCACATCCCTACATCCCCACATCCCCTCATCCCCTCATCCCCACATCCCCTCATCCCCACATCCCCACATCCCCTCATCCCCACATCCCCACATCCCCACATCCCCACATCCCCTCATCCCCTCATCCCCTCATCCCCACATCCC
>JAWWTY010000001.1:47020826-47166350 GCA_035222235.1 Margarornis squamiger | reverse complement strand
GGGAAGGGAAGGGAAGGGAAGGGAAGGGAAGGGAAGGGAAGGGAAGGGAAGGGAAGGGAAGGGAAGGGAAGGGGGAAGGGGGGAATGGGAAAGGGGAAGAGGAATGGGAAAGGGGAAGAGGAATGGGAAAGGGGAAGAGGAATGGGAAATAGAAGGGGAAGGAAGGGAAAGCCACAAGGATAGTCGGGTTTCTGCAAACAGGACTGTGTGAAATGTTTCAAAGCATACTATACCAAACACTTTTCCATCAGCTAATGGTGAGTCCAATTTTATTTCTCCTGTCTGGACTCACTATAGCCATATGCTTTTCACAGACCCAGCAGTGCTTTCCTGGTTGTATTATGACCACCAATCATAATTGAGGTATAATGTCAAGGGGGGAAAAATCTCCTATATAGGTAAAAAACAGGCTTTCCTGGATAAAAATAAAAGGGTAAGGAATAGCAACGTGTTGTTCAGTGCCAGAGGATTTATGCATCTGAGTTTTGGGAAGTCTCTAGCTGCTTTCTCACTCTACTGAGCCCATAAGCAGACATGGATATTGAAAGATTCACGACAACTGTGTTGGATTGCTCCCACCCTGATGTTCAATAGTTACTAGTAGCCTCACTCCACCTGAATTGTCGGTCTCTCTTGTAGTATCAAGGGTAAAGTTTACCAACATAGATTACAACCATCCATTTCCCACTGACTTTCAGCAAAAGGTTATCATCTAGATCCCTTATGTCCCTTTAGAAACCTCTCTTCTTGTCCATAGGACAGAGTGAGTGCCTCAGTGTTATACTCCATTAACATCTCCCACTGTGGGAAAGGCAGGGACGCAGTTGAACACAACCAGAGCATGAAGATTACCTATCAGACCTATGTGTGGCTTTGGCTTATATTTGAACCTCTGTGATTTGCCTTAGATGTGAAGGTACTTTGAATGACACAGGGATGTGCAAAAGTTCAGAGCCAAACCCAGCCCTTTTCAAGATCTTGGAATGTCCCAGCAGAATCCCACCTCTTTGGTCAGATATTAGATGCAGTCTGAGATGTAAGGTAGGGTAAGGCAAGAATAACAAAGGAGATGGCTCTGATTAAAGGGTTAGTTACATTACATTATTTTTCATTTTTTATTCAATTATAAAAATCATAGTGGGTGTTAATAACAAATATGTTCCTGGAATTGTTAGGAGGCATATTACACAGCAAACAAATTAAGTAAAAAATTAATAAAAGTATAAAAAATATGAAAGTATCCCACTCTTTCAACCATACAGGTATGCCTATCTCATCAGAACAAAGCTGTCATGGGAACACCTTAATTATTGACTTCAGTGTCTGCCTCACCAAAATCAACTTCTCTGTATGCACAGCCATTTAGATGACAGGGACCAAATGTGTGTACAGGATGGCACAAAAATGAGCACAAAATGCTTCTGAACTTTCCCTGCCCCATTGTACAAGGCCTTGTCTTAGGAGTCGTATGACAAGTGCGCTGTTATATCCTCTTATATGACAGGGGAGTGACACAAGGCCAGTGAGACCATCTCCTGTCAGTAGCTTCACAAAGGAGCATATTTTCCAGTTGAGATGCCACTCTTGAACTCCCTGACCCCAGCTGCTAGACACAGCTGGATCACCAGTTAGGCTTACCCAGTGGACTTGGCATCTAGTGTCCCAGAGTGAAGAAGCTGAGATTAACATATAGAGGTTGAAAAGCACCAGAAGAAATTTAAATGGATGAATCTCAAAGGTGAGATGGATTTTTACTGAGACTGCCTTTCAAAAATATCCATAAATTAACGGCAAATAGAAAAGTTCACACTAAATTGGGAGAGTAGTGATAGAGACATGGAAAATGGGAGCAAAATGACAGCAAGAGATATCTTAATCCACCCTCCTGTGCCAAGTCTGCATGAATGAGATATGGTTATGGACTGATGTCTGCTTCATTATTTTAAGGTATTTAATCTAAAGCAAAGAATTTCACAATTTCCTCCTGCATTCTTGCCTAGTGTCTATTGTCAGAAACTTTTTACTAATGTCTAATGTAACTCTTGTGTGATGTCATTTTAGTACTTTCTTTCCTCTTGATATCCACAATGGACACAGAGAACAGATTACAACCTGTGATTATTTGAAAGCTTCTCACGTCCCTCCAGTCATTAATTCAATAAATTAAACCCCTAGCTCTTTCATTCTCGCCTCATTGGACATATTTTCTAATTCTCTGGTCATTTTCCTCTCTTTCTTTTGAATTGGCTCTACATTTACTGAAGTTCACTGCACAGAACTAGACACACAGCACTCAATAGCAAAGCTGCATGTTTGCTTTTACTGTAATGGTATGACATTGTTGATACATATCCTACTTGTGAGTCATTGTAACCTCAACATCTTTTTCAGCAAAACTTCTGCCTAGCCAGCTGTTTCCCATTTGTGTTAATGCACTTGATTTTTCTAGATTAAGTGCAGACCTTGCATTCTCCTCTTTGAAGTAAGTTCATCCTAGTTTTTTTAGCCAGCTGTCCCATTTGTCAGGATCGTTTTGATTACTACTCCACCAGGTTTGTGACATCTGCAAATGTGCTAAACATACTCTCTACTTCATCTTCCAGGTCAGTGAAGTAAATACAAAACATTACCAAACTCAGGACATGTCCCTGGAGAATCTCAGCCAGCAATTTTCAATTGTAGTAGTGAAACCTTGTGATTATCTGATTACTGCTTTCCAAATAATCTGCTTCAGCTTCTTAAAAGAACATCATAGCAAAGTTAAAAACCTCTATCTGTACCAAGGGAGCTGAAATTAAACTTTTCCTTAAAATTCATGTTTATATTAAATTTGACTACTTATCTCTTGTATCAAGTATGGGACACATATTTGTACAAGAGACACAAAATAGTATTTCAGAATTGACAGTGAAAACTGGGCATTTTGGATACCAGGCAGGCAAAAGTTGGATATTCATTCATAGAACATCCTCATATTTTGAGCATCAGTAAATAATTTGTATCTGAGTGTTTGCTCACATGACTGTCAATATCACTTTGATTGATCTTGAAAATTACAATCTTTCTTTGTTATGAAGTTTGAGAGTGCTATATCTATTGAATTACTTTTTTGATGCTTACTTGTAATTGTCTTAACAACATAGCTTCAGCATGTGAATTTTCTCGCTTTTATTCTTTTTGGCTAGAGCTAATACATCTTAGCTATGTTTTAGATTCAAAAGCAAAGGGAATCATGCTCTTCCTCAAAGCACAATGCTCATGTCATTATGCAAAGTTGAGGAGCAAACACTGTGATAGGTTTCCATCTTGTACATTATATCCTAAGCTTCCTGTTTTCTCCAATTAGACTTGTGTATCCATGAAGCATGAAGCAGAAGTCCCTTCAGATATCAGTCATGAGCTCACTCCTGTAAGGCTCCCTCACCTTTGTGTTATTGTAGGACCTTTTGGCTCAGCTACATGGGGGTTTAAAGGTTCCACCTATTCTTTCTGGATCAGCATACTCATCTCTTTGCAGGGTGAAGCCCTATATGAAAAGTATCATTTTCTGTGGGTCTTAAATCTGCCTGAAAGCTGCACGGATGCCTACAGTCTTCAGGGGAGATGCCTACAGTCTCCATTCTCATATACAATTCATACACATGTGCCCCAATGTGCAATCAAATCTTATCCATGTGCATGCAAACTGGAATAGGCAAGAGGCATTGCACTGCACTCTGAGTGCTCGCTGTGTCAAAAGGAACAGGAGTGCTAACTCCCAGTGGTAATTAAGCCTTGCTGGGAAATCGAGCATCTGTCATATAGAATAGCCTGTCTCTTCTGTTTTCTTCCACTCCCTCCCCCCCTCAACCCCATTTTGGATGGGAAGGAATCAAAAAATGGAATAAGGGGGAGATTTTAAGTAAATCTTAGCAGCAGCTTTTCAGCTGTAGGAAAATCTGTTGTTTGGACAACAGCATTAGAAGAGGAATTCTTAACTGATACTGGAGGGAAATAACAGCAACCACAACAAGACAGAACAAAAATCTGTCAGAATAAAGAAATCTTGGTTAACCCGCAGAAAGGGCTATTGGAAGGCTCGATGGCAGGAAGAGAGTGGCAGAGCCTTTATACAATGTAGATGCTCAGGGAGGCAAGACAGAAAGGAGAAATAGAGGCTATTTGCTCATTCAGTTTTAGCTGGAATAGGAGATGGCTGTCTTTCCTATCATACATCAAACTGAGCTCCGGAACTCTGGAACAAAAACAGTTCAATACGGACTGTCTGCAGCTATGTCTTTTTTGTTCTCCTTTTTCAACCAATGCTGCATGGGAAACCACATCTCACACACACTCCCCCAGCCAGGGGAAAAAAAAATCAGTTTAGAAACAACTGTCATTACATACCATATTTTCCTCATTATAAGGCACTTAAAGAACAAGAAAAAGCCATCTGCTGTAACTTGGCTGCCCTTTCCATTTTAGGTTAATCCACATTTCTGGCTTTTTCGTCATCATTCCCAATTAAATCTTTCTCAAAAAAAAAATTGTTTGTTTTACAATTTCTATTTAAACCTTCTTATTAAATTCCAGTCCTTTTGGCAGAGTATCTGACAAAATCATCACATCTCATAGAAAATATTTCTACCTAAACTTTTAACATGTAATTGATCTTCCATTTTTAGGTGGATCTCTGGGGGAAAGGACTTCAAGCTCCTGTGTGACTAATAGTCCCAGTTTTGTGCTGGATGCTGAAGTACAATGCATCATAGCATACCTTGAGTTTTAAGTACTTCCCCGTACAGAGCTCCTGTGTCAAGTGTTCTGTTCACTTCCACTTTACATTTCTAGGAGGCTACTAGAAGAAGCTGTTGTATTGTGCTTTGTACAGTCAGAGAATTGCACCATGTCCTGTCTCTTGGGGAGACGTTTGATTTTTGTTCTGTCTGGTTCTATCTATTGTGCCTTAATGTAATATAAAAGTATCTATGTGGAGAGCAGAATGATGGGAAATGCTTGCCCTGGAGTTCTAACGCTGTCTCTCCTATTTCGGTCTTGTTAATGAACAGCAAAACAAAACAACAAACGGACAAGTCTGAGCTTCTCTTAGATATCACAGCAGGCACATGGAATGGCTTCTCCCAGGCATACTGATCGCTTTTACCACATTTACAGTGCTCTAATAAATGCTGCTTGGAGGCACTCCAGGCAATTGTAATTAATTCTCAGTGGGATGCTCATAGTGGTCACCCCGGATCAGAAAGGTCAGGACTTTGTCTGTGCCTTTACAACATCAGTAAAAATTAAATACCCACTTTCCCCAAAGGTCGTCACAAGCCAAATACACGAAACGATCAATCTCAATCAGTTTCTCATTCCCTGCTGTTTCTCATTATTTGTGTAGTTATCCTAAAAATTAAAAGTAAACACATAAACAAATCAAAGCAGAAGGCATTTGTGGTGTTGATCTAATGCTCTCTCCCATGCAAGGAACTGACGAAGACACAACCAGGGAAAGTGAGGGAGCCCTTTGAGCCCATGGAGAGCCAGTTCACCTATGGGGACCCTGGCTTTAATTAATCTCCCTTCCTTCTTAGGGTGGCTAAAAAAGGAAAATCCAGGCTGGCAAGCATCTGTTGCACGGCGGAGGCGGCAGCAATTCAAGGTGGAAGCCTACGGAACCCGAAGGAAAAGGGCTTTCCCTGCCGGAGGCACGGGCGGGGGGCGAGGAGCAAGAGCCGCCCGGCTCAGCACCATGGACAGGGCGCGCTGGCCGCGACCGAGGGACCCAGGGCAGGGCTGGACGGGGACAGGCAGGGCTGGATCGGGACGGGCAGGGCTGGATTGGGACAGGCAGGGCTGGACTGGGACAGGCAGGGCTGGATTGGGACAGCACAGACCCCCCGAGACTGCCGCCCCCGTCCCCAACCAGGAGGGGCAGCAAGCTTGGCGAGACATGTCTTTCTTCGCCGCACGCGTTTATTGCCCGCGCTCTGCAGTATGTTCCGTAACTTGTCATGCCCTTTTGAAAAGGGCAATGTGAAATTGGTTGTCGGTTTTCTTTCTGGTATTTTTTTTTTATTTTGTTGGTTTTTGGTTTTTCTTGGTTTTTTTTGTTTTTTGGTTTTTTTCCTGCATATCTCGGAGCCTGGCAGTTTTGCAAAGGAGAAGGAGGAGGAGGAGGAGACCTCAACACAAGTGGAGCACAAAAATAAGGAAGAGAAATAGAGCAGTGTGCACTTCAGCCAAGAGAGGAAGCATGGGCCAAAACCATGCACAAAATAAAACTGGTTCTGGACTGTTCTAACCACACAGTTATTCAAAACTACAGCCTTCCTGACGGGGATAACATCTGTCAAATTTTCCTCAGTGACGCTGGTGTAAATCCAGGTGCTTCTTTCAATATAATTGTTTCCACTTTTCAGTGCCAGAGGGGTCAAATTTGACCTTGGATATTTCATAAAAAAATATAAATTTTAGAGCAAAATTATTCCTGCTTCTTCTACTGTATTGTTTATCTGACAAACATTATTTTCTTTCATTGACATGGTGAAAATCCTGAATACATTATCACTTCTTTCAGAAACCATGTAATTTCGCTTGTAAATATCAAGCCCTGTTGTTTAGCATGTGACGTGCTCACTTCAGGGTCAAGGCAGAGCCAGGTTGGCTTAAACAAGTGCAATAAACAGTTTTCAAAGCCTATCAGACAGTAGGTATCATTACACTGTTAATTTCCCTTGGGACCCTCAGTCTCTGTTCATAGTCTTCTCACAATCCGCTGCAAAGTCTTCATCTCAGCCTCACTCTCCTTACATCAATCTCTGCTTCCCTCTCCTCCACCACATCCTCACTCTTGTGCATCATCTCCCTCACTTTGTTTTTCTTTTCAGTCATTGTGCACCACCGTTAAACCACCCAAGGAACAGAAAATGTTCCAGCCTCGCTGCCTTTTCCTCACTGCTCTACTTCCTTTAAAAATCCACAGAATCAAACTAAGGTGGATGCCATTACAGCATACATGATATTTTCAGGAGCTCACTCTTATATTTTACTTATCTTGACTGCAACTCATTGGGCAGTCAAACTCTGAACAGTACAACCTCAGTTGATTTTTGGCTCTTGCTGACGTACAAATGAGAAGAAATTATCTGCCTTCAACTCGTATGCAAGATAATTTCATTTTCCATCAAATAGTGTGTCTTGGAAGAGATGCAGACAGAAGATGGACTCTGGCTGGTGTTTATTATATGAAGTGCAACAGCTGCTATGATTCAGCCCTCCCTTTCTCCTCTATCTATCTATTGATTCTCATCACATAATTAAATTGTGAACTCTGAAAGGGAAAGCCATCTTTCACTTCAAGTACTGCTCAATGTCTAGCCCACCAGTGCTCTGAGCTCTTATTAGATCTGTGATAATACTGCAATGCAAATAGTAAGGGAGCTGCATCTGCCTGTTCACCAGCCACAAGACTCCATGCTTGCCTAATGCAGGGGTCTTATATAGCCAATAACACAATAGCTGGAGTGACAGATCATTACCATGCTATTGTGCCAGAAGTGTTGTTATGAGTATAAAGGATCGAGCTGGTTATTAATCACCTCAAAGCGCTTTACACAGGCACAAACATAAATCACAGCACTCCATCCAGTTGGGTAATTACATTCTGCCACAATAAATTCTTTCTAAAATTTCTACCAATAGTAGTATTTTTCACTTCCACTCCTAAACTTTGTGCTTTGTTGCTTTACACCACTAATAGCTGATGTGTTTCTCTTCTGAGAAATTCAGATGTCCACAGAGCTGCACTATATTCTTTACACAGCTGTCAGAGAACTCTGTAAAGCCATTTCTTCACATTGAATTATCTATAAATGCACAATTTCCTTACTATAAAAAAATGCATTAATGACATTTAGCAACCGAGTTCTTTAAGCAGCCTTTTTGAATGCCAGAAGAGTAAACATGGATTCCTAGATTGTATTTATCCCATGATGTCAACAAATCCAAAAGCGTCCAGAGAAGAGATAAAATAGTCTAATCTCCTCTTAATGCACCTTTCAAAATCTCCACACAATTTGGACAGTTCTGAATACAAAATGTCAATGCCATTTGCAACTGGCTATTTATTATTTAGTGTACAGGCTATATAGCTGTGCATTCCTTTATAATACATGAAGGAAGCTTTTAATTAGTAAAGCAGGGAAGATTTGGCCCTTTAGATGGCCACGCCTGAGGGCATTTGAGAAGCCTTGCAGAGCCTCCATTCCTGAAGGCTTGCGGCGCTATTCATAGCTACCACTTAGGATTTGTTCCTTGGAGAATGCAGTTCCCCCTGAACACAGTAAGGTGTTTGTGTACAAATGAAAATGACATGATGGAGCATGCTGTGCTAGTGACAGTGCAGGTTATTTCCTTTATTTAAGAAATTAAATAAAAATCACTTGCCCATTGCCTTACATAAGTCCCGATGCACTCTTTCAGCTTCGAAAGAGAAGATAAATGGACCATCTTTTCAAAACAATGTCTTGAAATTACGTATAACACCTGATACCATCAGTTTTGCAGCTATCTTTGGAAGCTTCTCTGGTTTAGCAGCAAACTAAAGAGATAAGCAAACACACACTAGGATCTGCATCGTTGCTTGGAAACAATCAGTTTGGGAATGGCATAATCCTATTAGTCTGAAGAAGACCAAAATTTTAATAGACTTCATGCAATTCAGATGCAAACTCTTCCTCTCAAATCAAATTTTACTACACACATAACAGCTTTCCTCATTTTTTTCTCTCCCCACTAAAGGGCGTACATAAATGCCTCATAGCATCGCAACAATGAATAATGATGTGCTAAACCTTTATTGATTTGCTTGGCATTCTCATAGACTCCCCACTCCCAAAACATATGCACTGAATTACACACTCATGTTTGCAGTATTAAAAATACAGTACATTCAAAAGGGAAGATTGGAAAGCTTAAAGGACTGCTAATGGAATATAGAGGTCCACATTATTCAAGCTGGGCTTGGCGCACGAGCACATCTGGGTGCACAGGAGGGATGCTGAAACCACACTTCTAGGCAACTCAGTCAGTTAGCATGTCTGATTAGACTCCTGCTATTGGGAATGGAGGAACACCAGCATCTCCAGTGACTGAGCCAGAGCAGGGGGCTGACTTACTGTCCTGCCCTTTCTCCTCTGAGTACAGAAGGATCCTAGCTACCTAGAAAGATCACTGAAGTTGAGCAGAGCCTCAGGCCTACTCTGATATATTTTCAGCTGTCTCAAGTGTCGACACCCTGGGACTGCTGCAGCATGGAGAAGCCCTGTGCTCATACTGCAGTGCCAGCGTGGCGGGTGCTGGAGCATGACTCAGTTCCTCAGCTCCAGGATGTAGATAGTTCTAGGGGTGACTCAGGAAGACAACTTTCCAAATTCTAAGTGATGCAAAGCATCAAGAAAGAAATAGAGGATGAAGTCTGTGGCCTTCCACAGCAAGATTTACCTTTTCAGAGGTGCTGAACTAGGCACTGGAATCCATCTTTATTCAGAGCAGCTCTCATTTGCACGCCGAACTCCCATCTGCTTCAGTGGAGCAGAAACTTGTGTAAAGTGTACCATACACATAATGCCTTCCCAGTGAAAATACTTCCCACCTCATGGTCATGGCTGTGGCTGCCCAGATAAGAAGGATAGTTATCTAACCTTATTGTATCAGGGTGAAATTCACTTCTTGGGTCATGGGCAGCTCCGTCTCAACAGATATTGGGATCAGAGCTACTACAACAGCCCAGATTAATTTCACACCTGGTCAGCAGCAATGCAAAGGATGGGAACAGCCTTATGAACAGACCTGTTTTTTCACCCCAAAACACCTCTCCGAGGCAGGGATGACACTTGCAGGGCAGGAATAGATGTTGCCTGGTCCATTATCTCAGGCTGTCAAGCAAGCCTGCACTTTCAACATTGAAAGCATGAATTGTAAAAGTACAAATGGGAGATGATTCTCAAAAGGCATTTTTATAGCCAGCAGAAACCTTCATGCCAATTGCTTAAAAAGATTTTGAAAGTTTTCCAAGACAGCACAACACAGGCCCAGATCACTCCTACTGGTTTAGCTTCATAATTACCTCCTTTTTCAAGATTTATTTTTGTCTTCAGTAGAGTGCCTTCCTCCCTACCACCAAGTCCCCTCTCACTGCCAGCATCCCTCAGAAAGGGCTGAATAGAGCTCCCCTTCCCACCCCACAGATGTGACCTGGCTGTGCTGCAGGTTGCCATGGGCAGAAGCACAAGGTGCCCTTACCCAGCTGTGCCCAAAAATATTTCCAACATTCCCAGCATGATGTGTTAGAAAGTCCATCTCTCAGGCGCGGCACAGCTGACTGCCAACTCCTGAAACCTGGAGTGATCCCGCAGCATTTGGCAATTTCTGCTTTGCCAACACAACACTTGCAAAGCTTAACTTATTCTGTCACCAAGAATTACATGACCAGCTGAGAAGGGGAAATATTTGTATTTCAGCCAGCCCTTCTGAGTGTTGTGTTTTACTGAGACAGGTTTTCACAAAGTAACTTGAATAAAAGATCATATTCTAAGCTCTAACATGCATTCCCAGAGGTTCCCAGAAGCCTTTTTTCACCTGCATAATGTCTGTCCTCAGTCAGTGCTGAAGGTCCCATGAATTTTTAAAAGCAGTTTTTGGATCAGAATTTTTTTAACCTCCTTTGCTGCCATTTCTCTACCCTTAGCAGAAGAGCTAGTCTGACCTGAGCTGAGACTGTCCTAGAGGCCTTTACTTCTTTCTTAACTCTTCTGCTGTTGCCTAGACCTCCTGGGCACTTTTATTTCCACCTCAAGATCTCCAGTGGTGCTGTCCTAACTCCTACATTCAAGCACTGAGAAAATTTTGAACTAGATATTTTAAAAATGAAAATCAATGGATGAGAAGATAATAACCTTTTCTCATTTGTGTTCCTTAACTACATTTCCTGCTAGCAAGAAATCTGCTTTTTTTCCTCCTCTTTTCTACACCTTCAGCACTTTAATGATTAGTCTACTTCTTATTCCTTCCTCTTTGGATTTTTTTATATATTGCTAACACATTTTCATCCCAGAAAGATTTCCTTGGTTCTTCAGCGTCTAACCATAATATTCTTCCTAGCACAAGTGCTAAGCTTTCCTGAGAGGCTTAAACATTTCAAGTACCAGCACCCATAGCCCTGTGACCAGGGCACTGCCACAGCTCATAATGGGCCCTTACATGCAGTGCTGAGTTTGCAAGGTCTCAGGTCTGAGGTTCATCAGGCTATTTGGGTTTTTTTGTCTGAACTTTTTTCTTAATCTGCCTAGAGCTTTGTTTTAAGCATAGTTAGCTGTAGCTGGGGCTTTTCCCCCCTAATGACCAGGCAGCTATGCTTGATTAGTTTTCCTTTTGCTTGGACCATAATATTTACAATGACAGTAGCAACAAAGAGTTCTTCCATGCAGAATGAAGCCTTCATGTCTAAACACCACGATGTGGTGTAGAGAAAGGCAGGCTGGGCATGATAGCAGAGGCCTTGAATGTTGAGGGACAGGACGTGGCGTACAGGCACGGGATGATAAGAAAAGGGGCAGAGGCTGCCACAGCAGAGCCCAGGGCTGGAAATGAGTCACCAATGGTCAGTTAAAGAAACTAAGATCTGTGACCTGCACAAATCACCTTTCAGGGCTAGCAAACACAGCAAAGAAGAAGTATCTAACATAAATAAAAGTTACTATACACGTATTTTTGGTTGCAATGCAGAGTGGCAGATCAAGGTGTGAACTAAATCGGCAAACTCATAGAAATTATCCCAATTGGCTTCTATGGGGAGGGAGAACAAACTGTCAACCTGACAAGGTACTCGGGGGGGCTGTTGCCCCCCTCCATATCCTTTTGGTCTGTAGTCATCAATCAGAGCACCAAGAAGGGCAGTGGAAGGGGTTGCAAAACACTGGAAGAAGAATCAGACACTAGGAGTGGGTATAACAATTTTAGCTGTATTGTTGCTATTGAAAATCTTTCCATAGTAGTATTTTTTGTGCTTTTTTCCCCTTTCTTTTCTATAATAATTAGGTTTGGATTAATAAGAATTCTTTGATCAGATCATTTGATTTCAATTATTCTAACAGTAGATTCTGAGCTCTACACAGTGGGTTTTCTTTTTGTCCATAACAAGATTTTGAGCTTAACACATTCAATAAATCCCTGATACTTTGGAGACTTAAGGAATTTCTGTTTTCTCTCTCTGTTAACAGCTACACACACCAGACACCTGAAGGCACTAACACTCTCACCAGTTTCCCAGAGCAATGTGAGAAAGAGTGGAAAAGAGGTGCTCAGCAGTTGCAGGGCATCCATTACAGTCACTCAGCCGGAGTAGCAGCTTCACTGAGTCCCTATATAACCACCCTAGTATAAAGGACTTCTAATTCCTGTGAGAAACCTTGCTTTCTCCCATGAGTCTGCAGTGCATGCAGGTGATTCTAACCAACTCCTAGCAGCAATGTGCTATGTGCTTTAATGTGCTTTTCTGAGTAGGACAGAACAAAGTCCTGAGACATATGAGATCATCCTCAGCACCTTTGTTTTTGCACTGTAGAAAAGGGGCTGTAGCACTGTATTAAGATGGTCTTTAGCTGAGCATCACAAAGCACAAGAAAGCCCCAGCTGATATGGGACATGTAGGATCCATTATCCCTGTTTCTTGCCCACAGAGGCAGAGTCAGCTCTTAACTATTCTGGTTTTATGGTCCTTTTGCCTGAGAAGAGCAATTTAAAGCAAGTGCAGCATCACCAAGAAATGAGGCCAGTGACCTGGAGTTTCAAAGGGATTTGAGCATCTAGATAGAAGTACAGCCTTGCTGAAACAACCCCACACTCCTCTTACCTCTGCTACTGAGTACGTGGAGCAGTTTTCCCCCTGGTTATTTCAGGGCCTCCTACATTTACTCAGAAGTTTCCAGATCTCTTCTGAAACTGATGAATTTAGGAGACAAAATGCCAACATTTCCCTCTATTATCACTGAGACAATCCACTGAATTTCCAAAGCTGCTCCCTGCAAATCTCACTCAATATCAGCAGCTCTGGAGGGAATTCAATGCCTCTGAAAGTCCGGCAAACAACAAAACCTCAGGCTACAGGCAAACTGGAGAGGGTATTGGCAAAGAAATGGAAGAAGAACTCTCTGAGAGGTGTGATATTCCCTGGAGAAAAGGCTGTCCAATCTGGCTGCTGTATAGATTTTTAAGTTGCTTGGGGAGGGGAGGGGGGGGGGGGGGCGGGAGAAGGAAAAAATAAAAAGAAAAAAGTGTAATTATGAATACATTAAAAAAAAGCTGTGGTTGGCAGATTAGGACCTAAATCCTTTGCAAAAGTGAATTAAAGAGGAATTTGGGTGGGGAAAGTACAGTACTGGGGACAGGAGACCAATCTCCTATGCACAGTGTATATGCCTTTATGATATGCACGCATGTTCCTTGTGTTTCCCAACTTTCTTCTGCCCTTTAATTTAAGGTTGCATGTTCTGATGGTAAATGTCTCACAGCTGCAGAAAGGAAGTCACAGACAGCCTGTAATTTACTGCCAAGCATCACTCTGAAGAAGTTTGCAATTTGTGATAATGGTATTGTTCCTTCAATTTTGTTCTTGTAGCTCATCCTTCATTACACACAATGCTTTACAAAGCCTTCTGTGTTTAGCAGCATTAGCCCCTCAAGCAAGAGATTACAGTAAGAATATTTAAAATTTTATTACTGCAGCTTTTTTTTAAGCCCCTGGTGGCAGTAAATACAAGGTATGAGTGGGTGGTGCCAGGAAAAAACATTCTTATTTGTGTCAGGCAACAAATAAACCCGGCATGTCTAATATAACTTGACATAATAAACTATCAGTGCAATTAGGCCTTAGATTAGTAATTTTTATAATTCAGAATCATAATTCACCAGTGACTCAAACCTGTTGTATACTATCCTTCAAGTAACAATATAAATAGCTTTAGCAAGCAAAGCAGAGACCTGCAATTTATTGCTTCAAAATGTGTTTTCCATTCCACATACCTGATCTTTTTCCTGATGAGACTGAAGATGATTTGGATTAAAAAGATGGGCTTTACCCAGAGCAGTCTGAGGCTCAGCTAGGAGTACACAATCTGTGTTAGCCCTGAATGGACTGGGGAAGTGCACCCTTGCCCAACAATAGGTAAAGAATTTCTCTGGTAAAGAATTTGCACGTTACTGCTTTGCCAGGCAAGATACACACCATGTCTTACCTCTAAGGAGGGAGGTGGGGAGGTGCACTGAGAATCACTGCACAGAGTCATGAAGGCAAGATTCAAAGCAGACAGATTTGCTGTTTCTTTAGGCTAAAGGCTGAGATCTGCTTCTAATTATGATACTGGTCAAATCCACATAGGATTTAGATTTGTGAAAACCAGATTTATTTTGATTTGTGATATTGGTCTTGTTGAGTTTTCCCATCAATGGCTCCCTCCAGAAACATTAGTTAGTGTCACCAAGGGCCTCCTGAGGAAGGGGGAGCGCTCCGCTCTGCTGCAGAGCTATTATTCACAGATCACATGCAATTGCTCAGGATCTGTGACACTGCACTTGGCTCACAGATTGTTCCTGTATTTCTGCATTTTACCAGTACCCAATGCATCCTCTTGAGTGTTAAATGGTTAAGCTTTTCCTCTTCTGTGTTCCAGTAAGATTGTTCCTTTTCTCCATCTGAGATATATCTTTCCTCTAGAGAAATAATATCCAGTGCCTTTTGAATAGCCTCTATTTCACTCTGTTTATAAACCCACTTTATACTATAGCACAAACCTTATATCCCATGTCTTTCTTCTCACCTTAGTATGATGAGATAGAGGGAGTCTTGTGGGCTCGATCCTCATCTACTTCATGGAGAACTGACTCAAAGCATGGCCTCTGTTCAGCCAAGAGAAGTTTTTCTAATTCTGGTAATATATAACAAAAGAAATCAGAAACAGGAATATGAGTGATCCACCTTTTTCATGCCAATCATTAGCTATATTTAATCGAACACCAGGTCAATAAAAGCTGGTGATCTGATAATTTCTTTAAAGTGGATTGAACTTAGATTAGGGAGTCAAGATGGTATGGTGTTTGTGAATTTGGATATATTTTTCAAAAGCAATTTTCGTGAGATAATGTAAAGCTAATTGTAAAGTTAATGTGACCTTAATGGTGTTAAATAGAGAGGTGATATAATTAAAAGGTAATTCATAGATAATCAATATTATAAAGTTCTCCAAATACTTTGGTAGATAAATCATCGTATATGGTTTTAAATAAAAATACGAGTAAGATTGGTTGCGGGAAAAATTGTATTTCCAGGGCAATTCTTTGGATAATTTTTTTTTTTTTTAAATGCATTGCAGTTGGTAATTTTTGTGTGATCTGTCAGGAGTAAATCTAGCAGAGTTTTTACACAGGCCCTATCTCATTGCAGTGTAACAAAAATAAGAAGTGTCTTCTGTGTGATTTGTTTACTTTTCTAGTATTAGTATTATTTACATGCTAAAGTAATTTCTTAAGTACAATATGCTTCACTGTACTCCTAGAATATTCTAAAATAGAACTTTTACTTTGATTTCTTTAGGAAGTGCTATCTGTGATTTTCAGGGATTTTTGGCACATGCAGCCCTGTGGATATGAGGCAGCAAGGTCTGTTTTGGCAGCCCCTATATTCTAAGTATTGCCCAGCTTTCCTCAGTTAGCAAAGAGCTCCAGAGCACCAGGGAGCCCCAGAAGACATCATGGAACCTGTATGAATAACACATTAAATGCCAGTTGCAGAATAATTACTGTCTTTACTCTCATCTTGGCACGGCTGGCCACATGCAGTGTGACTGGCAAGCCATGACTTCCACCTCCCACGTGAATGCAGACTGCAGCTCTAGGATGAGACACGAGCTCTCAGTGGAACACGGGCTGAGCCCCGGAATGGCACCAGGCACATTTCTGAGGTTGGGCTGCACGTGGGAGGCTTTTTGGAAGACCTTGCTTTCCCAGGGCTGCTGGTTTGTGGAAGCATGACTGAGGAGGTGGGGTGATATGATTAGATGGCGTGATACTTCAGGTTTGCTGTGAACAATGGGACACATTTGAATTACTAGTCCTTAGAGAAGACAGGCTGGGACAGATGTTGCCTCTGCTTGCTGAGGACAGGTTACCACCAGAACCCAGCATTAAGAGATACCATCCCTAAGAACAGCCTTTTTCCAGATATTTTGTGAGTCCTTAGGGACCTGACTGCATCTCAGAGTGAAGGCTCCCTCACATCTCTCCTCTCTTTGTTAGGCATTTGCGATACCCGCAGATGAGCACCTCACCCTCATGTTCATGGGCTCCTCTCATCCCACCTCAAGAGTAAACACAGACACTGCTGGTAAGACAAAGCCCCATTTACTCACCAAGAGATAAGTTCAGGTTTCTGTTAAAAGATTGCAAACTAAATTGCCATCAAAGCATTAATACCATTTCAATCTCAGCCCTGCAACACAATGTATTTGATTGCTTAGTCTCTCTTACCTAAAACATGTATCTCTGCTCTCAGAAGAAAGGGCTGAAGGCACTATCCCACTGTCATGGTGTCAACCTCTGCAGTCCAGAAGGAGAGACCTCTTCCCCATTGTGGAGCTGATTTATAGACCTCAGGACTGGAGTCAGAGGTACAAAAGCAAATGCCGAGGAGAGAATTTAGGAGTCAGACTGAAATGAGAACCACCTTAAATATCTATAGACTGTCTTTTCCCTGGTCTCTGAACACGGTAATGTAATACATTGCTAGGATATAATTTTCCTGTAATTGATCACAGAAAAAAAGTGGTGAAACTCATACATTTAGCTGCCTACTTGCAGCTCAGATAACCATTTAAATATCACCTTCTACCTCCAACAAATGTCACAATCAGCACAGCAGAGCTTTCTGAAGGACTTGTTTTCCTTCCTGATAGCATGTAGCAGCTCAAATAATATCAATGGGCTGTGGCCAGAAAGCTTTACTGGGGAGGAGAATTAACCCAGCTGAATAAACATGGGTCGGCTTTGGCTATCACCTCAGGGTGAAATCTCTAGGTCACTTCAGCTGCAAATGACGGTATGAAATGGGTCAGACACCCAGGCCTTGGATCCCCATTTGCCAGTCAGTCTGCAAAACAAGCAGGGAATGTTTTCCTGGTGTCCCACTGGGGTTAATGGGCTCTGGGAGGGCCCAGGAGAGTGACGGAACCTGGGGAAGGAAGGCTGGAGTCAATCCATCCTCAGGGAGGACAGAGAGGAGGCAGAAAAGGAGCAGACTATTGTTGCAGCAACGATGAGCTCCTGCAGAACCATCCGACTGCGCCCCAGTTCTCCTCACGTTGACAGAGAGGAATAACTGTGTTTTGAAAAGGCTGGTTTTAAAAGACACAATAAATTTCCTGACTGACACTTCCCTGGTAAACGTGTATAAATTGCCTTGGATAACGTGCCACTTGGAGAATTATAGGCTGTGAGTGCCTGGGTAAATTTTACTGCTTTGGTTTCAGCAGGCTGGCTAATGGCTGTGAAATTCCCTCCCAGCTCTCAGTTTGAGCACTGCATCTGCAATTTAACAGCACTCAGATGTTTACCCCCATGTTAGTGGAAGAAAGAGGCTACACGGGCTGTATGGTATGTTATACTCCTCGATGGAGCTAAAGGGATACCAGAAAGTTCACTCCATCAGCAAGGCTGTAACCTTAAGTGAATAAATACATAACATAACTTCTCCAGCTGAAAAACAGCTTTGAGCACCAGGAACAATAAAGTCCTAATTCTACAAAGATATTATCAGCAGCCACTGCAGCACCTATTGTTTCTATTCATAAGCTCCCTCCCGTATCTTTGTGTCTTTTACCACATCAGTTTCAGGCTACTGAGAAATTCCTTGGTTCCCAAATCAGGCTCAAGCCACTGTAACCCCTGGATGCACTTGAAAGCTGCTGATTCTGATTTGTTTTTTGCTCTATTATCTCACATTTCCTGCCTTGACCTCTTCAAGAGATACCATTCAAACACTCTGAAAGGAAGCTCTGACTTGCTAGTTACATAAACTTTCAAACAAAAGGCATGCATAATTAGATCACCCAAATTTGTGCAGTAGCAGAAGCCTTGTTAACAGACAGCAGCCCTAAAAAGATGGCTTTTTCTTAACCAAAGCAAAAGTGCAGTGCTCGGAGGCTGAAATGCTGAGAAAACTTGGACAGTACTTATCTACTGAAGTCTTTAGATGACATAATGCTGTTAATTAATGGACTCCAGAGGGTCTCCTTCATTTGTCTTTGTCTACACATGCATTTAACTAAAAACTTCTATCACTGACCCAAACTCTCTTTTAGGGGCCAATTCTGCACTGCCTTTGCTATGGAAATGAACACTCAGCACATGCATAGAGTAAAATAACTGGATAGCAAAATAGGGTCATAGGGAATTCTCTCAGTGCAGAGATCTACGTATTGTTCCTATCTGTTATCCACAGCAATGTATCACAACATGTCAGACAGCAGTAGGTGTTGCACACATTTGCACAAAGCAAAGCTAAAGCTCACACAATGACAGCAATGCCCACTTGGCTGCTACAGCTAGAGAAGCAAACACCATCTCCAGGCAGGTTATGGCTCCTCCAGACATGGTCGTTGTTCAGTTCCTACAAAAGCCTGTGACCTGCTCTGCAACGTGGGGCTACCCTACTCGTTGGGCTATGTGGCCACCATGGGGAGTGAGCAGTCTCTCATGATGTTTTTTAGGGGACACAGATACCATTCGATATCTTTCTGAGTGTCTCCAAAGAGACAACATCAAGAGAAGCTGACACTGCTCATGGGAAATAAGGACCTAGCTGTTGTCTGATCACAGCCCCAGTTTGGGACTGTGAAAGGCTCAAGCAGCTCCATTTAGAATAATGTCCTCTGCCATGGGGAAATTAGGAGAATGGAGGCAGGAAAAACCAACCTGGAGAGCTCAGCTCATCTGGAAGTACTCCAGTGGCCTTGCACAGGCACAGTGTGGTGTCTTCAGAGGATTGAAGAGTGTGTTTGGTTCTGATCTTGCACCCCTGCAGGCACATAGTTTTGGTGTATTCTCTGTGAAAGCTGGGGTGCACAAAAGGAAGAATTGAAAGCCCATCTAGGCCCAGGTGTGTGCAGGGACACAGAGTGTGCAGGAGTGTGCAGGACGGTGGAGGAGAATGGCATCTGGGTGCTCCCCTGCGAGGATCCGCCTGCAAGCAAGGTGCCTGCTCTGCCTTAGTAGTGAAGGCAGTCTCTGGCTTTTGAGAATGATTATACCCCTCTCAAAGTAGACATTAGCTTAGCTATGTTGGATGCTTGGCAGTTGCAGAGGATGTGTCTGCACAATTTTTCTGGTTTGGATCACAAGTGAGCTTTAAAAAAAGTGATTCTCCTGATCAGCTAGATGGAGATTTCCATGAATCCTGCGAAAACCCTAAACATTCCTCCCAGCACCCTTCTCTGTATTTTAGGGGGAGTTTCAGGCAAACAAACAATTCTCAAATTTTGAAGCTTGGTAAAGCAGCTGTTTCCCTCCCAGAAGGTGATTGTTCCTGAGGAACAGCCCTGAAGTCTGATAGCTGAAGTCTGACCATGACAATAACTAAAGGAGAACCTGGATGAGGGTGGCAGTGGCAGATGAAGTGAGGATGGATTTAAGCCCCTGTGCACTTCATGGCTCTTGAGCAAGTGCAGAGCTGAGTGTTTCCTCTTGGAGATGTGATGAAGCCCAGGGTCACCAGAGCCCTGGTCCAGCTGACAGACTATTGAGCCGCTCCCATCATTCCTTAAGTGGGCCAAGGGCACAGCTGGGAAGAAGAATTCGATTTGGACACTACAGCCTGGTGAGGAAGTATTGATTTCTCATTCCCTTTTATTTCTGGGTAGACATTTGTCACCCAGCCCTATTTTTTTTTTTTTGTTGGACAAGAGATATTTCAACAGATAGTCCTCTGGAAGTTAAAAGGAAAATATTTTCATAAAAAGAAAATTAATTTTTTTGGGCTCAAAACATCACTGGAAATTAATCTACACTGAATAAGAAGTTCAGTGTCAAAAGGCACTGAATGCTGAATTTTAGATTTATTTTTTTCATCTGTGTGGGCTCTGGGCAGATCCCCCTTCTTCTTTGTCAGAGGGAGGTGGTGCTGGAGCTCTGCAAGAGTGCTCCGCCTGTCTGCACCAAAGGGTCAATCATCCTCTTGTCCTCCCTCAAAATGATTCAACTTTCTGCAAAAAGACAAAGCAGGGCCTGCTCAAAGCAGGCTCTGCTGCCTCTCACCAAACCATGCTGCTCTCAGCTAGTCCTTCCCGGGGTTCGGACCAGTAATTCTGTCTTGGCCATGTGCCTTGGGAAACCATGTGTTTCTGGGAGAGAAATGTGCCCTTGCTGTCAGCTCCCACACAGCCCCAGCCATGGCCCACAGTCTTCTGGCTCTTCAGTGAACCTCTTGATCACAACCATGTGTTGTTGCTTTCATGTACACTGACTGCAAGCATCTGAGCAGAGGGAGCAACTCTCCATTTGATACCGTACGGCATTTAACATGATGAAGTTTAGGGTGGCTTGGTGTTGGGGGGGTTTTTTAGGGTGCATTTTTTGTTTGTTTGTTGGTTTCTTTTTGTTTGTGGTTTTTGTTGGTTTGGTTTGGTTTGATTTTGGGGTTTTTTTTTGGGGGGGGGTTGGTGGTTTTTTTCAGAAGGGACCCTAGAAAGAAATACAAGACGGTAGCAGAAGATGATGTTAACACCAGCTCTTTGGAAAAGCAAGTGTGCTCAGGTAAAGTGTGTAATGTAAAGGAGCTCTGATCTAGGCAGGCTCTTACTAGGAACAGGATGATCCTACCTTTTGGGAAACTTTCTGGTAGGCTTCTTACTCAGCCACTTTCTCTAGCAGCATGCTAGAAATGGAGCTGCCTTGGTGATGATGGCTTTTAGCTCTATACAACAAATGCTCACAACTCTGACTTCCTGGCCATAAAGGGAAGGCAAGTCCAGGCCTTTCTTTTCCTGGGTTGTTCTCAGCATGATGATGTAGAAACTTCTCATGGCCTAGTGAGAATCCTGCAGGGAGATGAAAACCATTTGGAGAGCAATCTGAGGAACTGAAGAGATTAATAGCACTTTCTGCAAAGCACATGGGAGTGTCCTGGTGAGTTTCTTCTCTTTGAGAGTCTTTGGAAGATCCCACATAGAATCCTACTTTTTGACAAAATATAGCCATAGTTCCTGTTCCCTCGTCCTGCCTTAAGAAAGAGCCAGGGGAGACTGCCAGTCTTCTCTCCTGCTGCTTCAGACATCCCATCTGATGTCCTGCCTGGAGAGCAGCTGTTCCTGGGCCTTCCTGGAGCTGTTCTGTTCCTGATCTTGCAGAAGCAAGGGATATGAAGCTTCTGGGGGACTGGTGTAAAAATCTCCCTTGAATGACAAATCGATGACTACTGAACTATTTACTTTTCCCAAGGGGTCACCACTCCTGACAGCCAATGAGCTTGGGGAATACTCGTAGCTGATGGCTCTCACTCTTCCCTCAGGAAAGGAGAAAGGTGAGGCCACACTATCACTGCTGGTTATTTCCCTCTGTCCTGCTGCCCCAGTCAAGCCTCATTTGCTGTTTTCCTTTATTGTTCTTTTTTAAGGTGTGACAGCTGAGCTGTGAAATGCTGTGGGTGATGTCCTGGTGCTGGTGCCTCTGGCCTGCTGACACTCCCACTACCTCATGTAGGACCTGCAAGGCTGCACGAAGCCCCTGGAAGAAATCTATGAGTTTGTCTTCATCCCCCTGAGCAAATTTGCTGCCAGCTATGGTGCAGCAATCTCCACTTTGTGCTTCGACATGATGCCCTGTGAGATCTGGGAGAGGGGATCCTTCCCTCTCCTGCCAGGGCTTGATGTTAAACTGGGGGGCTGCAGCATTATCACTGCCTCATCTCTCACTGCCCAGGAATGCTGTAACAGGAATGAGGGGGAGACCAAACCTACCAGAGACCTGCTCCACTCTCTCCTCACAGTCCCACCCTCAAGCGCTTCCTTGCTCCTGTCTCTCTTGCTGGAGACCAGCCCATGGGCTTTACCCTGGCATCTCTCGAGTCCCTGTTGCCTTTCTGCCTCCCTGCAAAGGCCTGGCAGCCCCAAACCCTTGGCTCAGCAAAGATGATGAGTGGATTCCACTGGAGCCTCTCATAGCAGGCTGCTCTCCTTCCCTCTGCCTTCTCCCTATGCCTTGGGAGGCCATACACACTCCACAAAGCCAAGCACCCAACAGCAACCACAAGCAAGACTTTTTGTGGCTGAAAGTATTTGCTGGAAGCGCCAGGGCACAGGAGGAGCAGAGGTGGCCAACATGTGTTGGACACTTCAGTTTGTCCTCAGGCCATCACAGAAACTTCTGAACTTGGCAAAGTTCAGGCCCTTTCCAGCTTCAAACAGTCTTGGCAAAAACACTGTCTGCTGCTCGGGAGATTGATGTGGACTGGAAGAAAAGGGCAGTTAATGTAATTCTGCTCCTTAACCTCCTGCAACAAAGTTTACAGATAACGAAGAACTAATAAAAAAAAAGGTGTGATGGGAAGAGGAGGAGGAAGTGGGAAATAGCTCGACACTTTAATGAAGGCTTTTCAAAATGTCTCACACCTTGTCCCTGACTTCAAATCTCCTCCAGAAATGAACACTGAGGGGCATGGTGCTGTTGTTCAAGGCAGTCAGGGTGACAGCGCAAGATACCTGCATTAGTACATATTGTTTGGTTCATCTGTTTCTTCCCCTTTTTTGTTGAAGTTCAAGAAGCATGGTTCAAAAGGTCTAAGTATGCACTTCAAGCCTTGGAAAAAAATGTTCCTTCCCCTGGAGAAGGAAGGCTAGCTTTGTGACAAAATTAATTTTTTCTTCCATGGAGCTATTAGAAACTGACTTTACACAGAATAATATTTAAAACAGTTTGGATAGAAAGGATTGCAGCCCTTTTTGTGTTGCAACACACTGGAATAAATGAAATTCTCCTTCAGATGTAGAAGCCTTTCCCAGATCTACTGACAACCTCCTGGGATAAACCCATGGAAAGGACATCACACTCCCAAGACGGGGGATACTGAAATGTCCCTTTCTTCTTCTTCTTCTTCTTCTGTCTCAGAGCTCTGTGCCCATCGCGGCCCACCTTTTCCACTGGTGCCCACTACTCAGGACAGGGCTACAGGTCCCCCACAAAATCCACAGGGAATCATCTCCCTCTTATGGTGCGATCCCGTACTACACTTGGGTGCTCCTCTCCCAGGTCCCCAGTGTCTGCTGGAGGGGGCAGGGGGGCCGGCAGGAGACACAGCAACAAAACCATAGCAAGAATGAGCTAACGTGGAAGCTGGAAGAGGGGATAACTGCTAGCGGAGGAAAACGAGGGCAGGAAGGTGATGGCGAGGTTGTTCAGTTTATGGGTGAAATGGGAGGAGGCGATCTCCTTTAGCTGCTGAGGACTGGAACCAGTGAGGCAGAGCTCACAGACAGTCCTTTCCACGCCAAATCTGAACACATTCCTTTGCCCTGAAGCCGTGCTGGCTGTTGCTGTGCTGGGGCAGGTGATCCCTCCTCATGGATAAGGGTGAGTGGCACAGGTCTCTTTGCCCATCAGAAAGGTGAGCACCAACTTGGCAGGATTCAGTGCTAAGGCTGGAGGTGTTGCCATCACCACTTTGTCTAAACTCTCACAAAGTCTGTACATCTCTTCTCGGCAGAGTTGCTCTGTCTGGCAGAGCTTGCAAGGCTCTGTCTGGCAAGGGGGGCTGTGGCTGGGACCAGGGAGGGCAAGAGCCAGGCAGGCTGCTGTGCCCACAGTCCCAGCTTGCAGCCTGGCACCACCCTGTCACGGTCGCCAAGGTAGACCTTGTAGATCCCCACCTGATGTCTGCTCAGGGAAGAAGTCAACTAAGCTTGCCAAAACAATCCTTATGGCTGCAGGGAAGGTAGGGAAGGCTGGGTCAGCGTTGGCCTGCTGGCACAATGCCCATGTTGCCCCACGGAGACCGAGCTGCCTGTGCAGGAAGGACAGCAGGTCCCTGCTGGCCAGGAAAGCAGCTCTCCTTCTGCAGCACCTGGAGGGAAGCTGGCATGTGCCCAGGTCCTGCCTAGGACCCCTTGCCCAAAAGACAGCTGTCTGCATGCTCTGATGGTGCATGCCCAGAGCCTCCAGCACAACAGTCCCAGACCAGTCTTGTGCAGAGGCTGATCCTGGTTTCCATCATCAATCTGATAAATGGGAAACCTTCCTGGAGCAATTTCTGCTATGTCCATTCATCAGGAATGCAGGAGCTTCCCTGTGTTCAGGTGACTGTCCTAGAGAGCTCAGGGCAACTGAGGAGGGAGTCCCCACTTCATGACGAATATTCAAAGGGAAAAGCCAGCCTAGATTAACCAGAATTCACAGTGAAACTGGTTACTTTAATTTAAATTACCAAGCTGTCTCTTGTTTGCTCTTCACGCTCTGTGATTTTCACAGAGCTCTCCAGGGCCTGACTGATTACTTTTAAGCCAGACTACTTGTGTCCAGTTGACACGAGCAGCACTGAAAACTGCAGTGCGAGGGTGGTGCTCAGCAGCAGTCCAGGGGCAGGTGCCACATGCAGGAGCCAGGGCCTCACACACATGGAGTGCATCCCCATCACAGCTCCTGGCAGAGGGACTGCCCCTCCACAGAGCTCCTCTCTGCTTCCCACCTCCTAACCACAGCTCCTGCAGCTCAGCTAACGTGACAGTAATTGAACACACTAACAGCCAGGTGTTCATCCTGTTAGATGGATCTGGGAGGTATCCAGAGGTTGCTTCTGCTCCCAAGCAGTGCTGCTGGCTGGGACTGCACGTCACTGTCAGTGCCCAGTCCCTATCTGCGTATTTTGCCCCTTGATTAAATCACTTTATGCACTGCAGCAGGAGTAAAGGGCAAAAACCGAACACAGTTGAAGCTGGGTTTGTGTTTTGGCATTGCTCATCCTTTCACAATCCCAACCTGAAAAGTGGCCCAGTGTTCCAGTGCTGTTCATTTCGTTGGGTTACATCCTTATACCAGTGTGAAGGCTCCTGACCTTGCTCAACCAATCAGCAATAAAGCTAATGAATTTCAAAGGATATCCCAATAGACATGAGGTCTTCTATTAACAAGTTTTCCCTAAATAGTTCCCCTTTTGCAAAAATGAAAGCTACTGTTTTCATGTAATGTTGTGAACTTACAAGCAAGGAATAGTAGCCTAGCTTTCAACTTCCCACTAACACAGGGTCAGGAAGAACTCTCTTCCAAACTGCTTGAGCACCTTCCTTCTAGAGCTTCCAGAAGACACTGCACATGGCTAGCCCTGCTGCACCAGCCATGCTGATCTCTAGGTGAAATCCCAGAGACTTCTTGATCCACACAAAACCATGGCAGAAAGCAGGAGATAGGTGTCTGTAAGTCCTGGATCCTCATTTTCAAGGATTTCTCCAGGCTCCCAGTCCTGCTCAGTAAAACACCAGCACTCACTGCAGCTTGTTCCTCAGAGGAGAAAGGCCCCTTGCCACCTACCATTCCCTGCCTGCCCCTCGCATGGAGTTTAAACAGGAATTCTCACTTAGTCTCTTGTCTGTTCACTTTAACAGAGTACATCTCTAATCACACTGAAATGATAGGGAAAATGGAAAAAAATCTGAAATTTTATTTACTCTTCTGAAGTAACAGTCCCTGAGTAATATTACCCACAGACAAAATAGTTGAAAATAAAACAGAGATTATGGAATTGAATGGATAGTCGTGGTACATCAAGCAGAGGTAGACATGTCCTACTGAAGCTGTAATGTAACATGGAAAGTACAAGGAGAAAAGGCTTAACAGAAGAGCAAAAAGGATGCCTACTGCTAGGGGAGGTGGTGATGGAGAGGAAGGAAAAATACCTGCAAAGAGATCTTTGAAAATCACTAAGTATTTTGTTCACACTCCATGTCCTGTCCATGCTCCCAATCCATAGATGTACTGGAGTCCCACCTGGAGGAAGCATTTGGGTTATTAAGGGGTTTTTGTGTGATCAGCTACTCCAAAGTGGGTTTTTAATGGGCTGCAGTGATGGGAACTGCGTGTGGCATGCCGGGGGCTGGCAGTGGAAAACTGCCTCTCCCAGCACTGGCTGCAGCCACGTGGCATTGCTTCTGGCCACTGACTGGGTGACATTTTATTCAGTATAAATTACAAATATTACAAGTGAATGAACAGTTTGGAATTCACAGAGTCATAAATGAGAAGGCCAGGGGGCCATTGCCATCAGCTGCTCAACCTCCTGTATAACACTGGCCATAAAATCACAGCTGGAAACTCCTGAATCCAGCCCAGCCATTTGTGCCAGAGCAGGAGTGAGTCTGTGAGAAAGACACTCCATCTTCATTAAAATCCTGATGTGACAGAGAGCTCATAAATCCTGGCTGAGATCTCCTAAAGGCTAATTGCTCTCACAGAATTCATACCTTATTCTCACTTTGGGTCTGCTCCTCCCCACAGGGTTCCTTACATGCATTGCTCCCAAAGCTCCCGTCCAAAAGCCAGACTGGGTATTTTGTTGTGCCCCACTGGTGTTTGACGGCCCTGGGGACCAATGCTGTCTATGGACTAGATTCACAAATTACCCTGAGCAAACAAATAGGGGCATAGAATCACAGGTTTTGGAAATACCAAAATATTCAGGACCTTTATCAAATATATTTTATAGAAATGATTCCATGAGCCCTCATCTAAAAGAGGTCAGCTGGCACTTGTGCCTCCAGGAAGGGCATACAGGGAAAAGCAAGAAAGAGAGGGTGAGATGAGTGAGAGGATTGATGCAGAGCTGATTAAGGCGAAGCCTGGTGGCAGTGTGACACTGGAGACTGAGGACCAAAAGAAGTCAAAAACAGGGCACATTTTGGGGAGCATGAGTGTTGCATGAAAGATGAAGGAAACGGGTTTGAAACTGAGATGGCAGGCAGGGGGATGCCAGTGCTGGGTGTGGGGCTGGACTGAAGGCCAGGAAGCTCCTCAGCCAGCGTGCTGGGAGCAGGCAGGCGAAGGAGGCAGCTGCAGCCACCAAGGCACCAGAGAGCACCCGGAGGGCAGGGGCCCGGCTGGTTTCACCCCGCTCACACCAGGCAGAGCCTGACTTCCCATTCCCATGGCAACCCTAACCCGGCTGCACCGCACAGAGGCAGATGAAGGCATTAATTTCCCAGCAAAGCCAGCCATCTCAGACCCTCGGCACGCGCGATGCAGCCGCCTTCGGGTTGCTGCGGGAACCATAACTTTTTAATCACACTGCATTAAGGGGTTTATTACTCTGCATATTTATAAGGGTTGGTCTATTCAGATCCAGAGAGAGAGTGGGAGAGAGAGATTTACTACTTTTACTGTGTCTTTCAGACTACCCCAGGTTTTTCCCTGCACGGATGCAGGGTGCAGGTGACCGGGGTACCACTGCTGAGGGCAGAGCAACATAGCAACCAGAGACGTGAAAAAGAGAACTGCAAGGTATGTGAATGAGCCAGTTCATAGAGGAGGTAGATCACTGCCTAACATAATACATAATATTTCTGTAGATTTTGAGTGAAAAGGCTGCTGGGACAAATTTTATCAGGGTGTTTTACATTAATGGCAGCTATAAACATTTCAACAACTGAAAAGAATGATAACCGAAGGGGGAAAATAAAAAAAAAGCTCAATGAGCTACTTTATGGAAAAACTGGGGGAAAAATGCAACGCAGAAGAGAAGCTTTTCTGCCCTCCAGGGCCTTTGCACACCCCTGTAATTATCCCTCCTGGCTTGTACAGCCTTGCTCAAAAACCTATTTGGAGAGCTTTTGGAAAAATATCAACACTAGTCTGTGTTTGAATCAGCTGGAAAAAATTACTTTTTCAAAACATTTGGAAAGGCACAAAAATGACCTAAAGAAACTCTTGGAGGTTGTCCTGGACTCAGGGCTCAGACAGACTTGTTCCCTCAGATTTAGCTGCAGTGCTTTACTGTGGCCCTCCAAACTTTAACCCCACTGAGTATATTCGGGCTTCTTGCTGAGCTGCTTGGCCCACTGGACTGGCTGGGATGGGAGGTGTGGGGTGCCAGAGTCAGGGACCTTCTCCTTCAGCCCTGGAGAGGTGCTGTGAGGCTGCATACAGCCCGCAAAGGCTCAGTGATTTGGCTGCCCCTGCCAAACCTTGCAAACAGATGGGTTCATGCCAAGAAAGTCCCTTCTGAGTAGCATGAAAACAAAAAACTGTCAGCTTTGTGCCCTGTGCTCTGGAAAGTCCCTTCCAGCACTCCAGTCATCATGAGGTCCATCCAGGCAAGCTGAGCAGCTGGCTGTGCCTCAGCCCAGGCTGCTGATGCCAGCCCCGTCTGTGGTGATCATGCATCAGGATAGAAACAAGTTCTCCAGCTCCATTCCTGCACTGGCTGCTGGGCCTGTGGGCACCAGAAACACCAGAGTCTCCACAGGGGCTAAAAGCAGTTTTGCTTATTTCAATGAAATAATTACTGGGAAGAGAAATCAAACCCAGGAACTAGTAGCATGTGTACCATGGTGGGTTGCACAGATCAGGGTGCTCCCACTGCTCATGTTTGTCCTCTCCTCCATCTGCTCTCCTTTCTGTCTCTGCCAGCTATTCTACAGCTCCCCAGCTCCTTCCCACTCCTTCCAGTGATGCCTAAGCTCTTGGAACTGTGGTAGCAGTAGCAAGTGCCCCAGGGATTCTGGCACTGTTCCCTCTCTGGTGTCCTCCTCTAATTCTGCCAGCTTGGTATCTCCTCTCACTTAGTTTGCTCCAGTGGTGATTTTTTAATTTTTGAAGATTTTGGGCTTCGATTGTCCTGTCAATGAACAGGCAAAAGCATCCCACATCAAAAGGCTCCAGCTGTGCTGGGCAAGCTGCTGCACAGCTGGACTGAGGGGGATGAGTGCAGCATGTTTCTCTGCATGTGGGTTTGCCAGGCTGCAGCCACAGGGAGACCTGCATGTGGTGGTTCAGGGGCAGCTGCCCCCGACTATGTGAGACTGCCTGCTGTAGAAGAGCAGTCAGCCTGGGTCAGACCAAACCCCCATCTGACCCCACAGCTTGTCCCTGCCAGGAGCAGATGCCACAGCAGGAGGGTGAGGACATGGTGAACCCATTGTAGCACCTTCCCAATCTCTCCTCCCCATCCTTGGGGATCCAAGGGACCTCCTGGGCCAGAGTTAACATCTCTGTAGGCAATAGCCTTTAAATTATTTTCCTTTCATGCTTTTTTCCTGACATGTTTTGAAGCTGTGGCTCGCACTGACGGGCTTCCATGGCAGACCCCCACTGTGTAATGACATGTGGTGTGAAACCACCTCTCCATTTCTGGAGCTGCTGCCTCCTCTTTTGCTCCATGCCTTCAAGGTATTGGCTGGGAAAAGGCAGTGAATGGTCATGGCCTATTTTCCTTCCCCCGGCCTCTTGCCTCTTCTATCACCTCTTCCCTCATTCTGCAACTGCTCTGCACCTTCAGCTAGGAAAGCTTTCTGCATGTATGGGGCAGGCTGTCACACTTGGCACCCTTTTGCAGTCACTGTCAATGCTGTGATGCCTTTATTTTTTTCGGTGCCCTTCTCCATACAGCCAGTAACTTAGAAGCACACAAGATATTTTTAGACTTAGAGGTGTTTCAGGTCTGCAATCGGATGACTCAGGTGCCAGTGCTATTTACTTTAGTTTTACATTCAAAGTGGGCAATTACAGCTCTGAACAGCTACTTAGAGACCATATTTCCTTGTCGTGCTGTCAGGCTTTGCACTCAGCGTTGTCTGTAAAGCACTTTGCGCACCCAGCTACTTGTCTGAAGGTTTTCTAAAGCAGGGGGAGAATAAAGCCCTGGGCTGTCACACCTCTTTCCTCTGTCTGCTTGTAAAACCACCTTCCTGTGCCCTTTGTGACACCACCTTATTGCCAGATGATCTGGCATGCTCTGCTGGGGACGCGCCCCAAGATGACAGCTCACAAAGGATTGCTGCAGGATTTGGGTCACGGCCGGAGTGTAAGGTGGCATTTTCTCCCTAATGAAAGTCTCTCTCACAGCTTTTTCCTTTCACAGGGAGAGAGCTCTGCAGCTCACAGAGCCATTTGTACTGGTTTAATGATGCTCAAGACATTTATCCTGTGGAAGACTTCTGCCTGAGCTCCCTGTTTACTTCAAACTCACTTATTTATAACACCCTTTCCTCCAGTTCTTGAGTCCTTCACCTGCACGAACATCTCCTCTAGATCATCTTTATTGAATACAGTTAAGTGTAGCTCATGGGGTTATTGAATTGCAGGCATGAACTTACCAAAATGAGATAAATCACTCACATATTAGCCTCTCTCTATTAAACACATCTCACCCTGAGGCATTTTTCCATAAAACAGATACTATATATCAAGCGTTTGAGTTTTTGAAGAAGCTAAGGCGGGCTTCTCACAGCAAGAAGGCACACAACAGGAATGCATCAGCCCTCTCTGAAGGAAGCTTTACTGCCTAAAATATTTATTAGAAATAACACCCTCTGTGTGAGGCTTGAAGGGTAAGAGCCTGAGATGGAGTTTGAGCTATATTTGCTTATATCAGTTTCTCTTCCATATGGTGCACCACGACCCATCCCTGACCTCTGCCTCTGCCCAGTTGCTGGCACAGGATGGACAGTGCCCTTCCCAGGGTCACTCACCAACATGCCCCTGCCAGACACCAGCTTTGCCCCCACAAATCGCCACTTTCAGAGAGATGTTTTGTCTTTGAGGTAGTTGATTTGGGCAGAGGCAGCAACAGGAAATGCTGATGCCTTGTGGGGATGCTAAAGGGACTCGGGTGCATGCTCAACCCCTGGCATGGTGGGGAGCAGTGGGTCCTGGTACTGCCAGTGCCAAACCATGCCACCTCCTTGCCAGTACTGCAGCATCCTCAGATTCACACCCCTCCAAAGTATTCCAGACCACTGGTTTTCCTTTTGCTCTAGGTAGTTTTCATTCTGACACTCCTTTTAACTTCTCTTACCATGACCTCACCTTTGGTTATGTTCATAGTCTGCCTTGTATCCACACATTTCCATTCCTGCCTTGTGATTTGACAGGTCTCGAGTTTTTGGTGGATTTTTTCCCCTCTTGCATCACCCTGTTTGACTTGGAAGCCTGAGGGGGTTTGGTGTGGGTTTATTTGTGGGATTCTGATCATCAACTCCATCTGCTCCAGGCCACTGATGCTGCAAGAATTTTCAGATATCCACTGAAATATCAAGAAGGGAAGAAGATATACACATATATACAATAATCTGCCCTGATAAATCACCATGATCAGAAACCACTCAGGACAGGCACATGCTCTGGAGTGTTGCTGGATCCTTGCTCCTTATGCAAAGGATTTTGTTCAGAATAGCTCTTGGATATTAATTAACACTTTTTAAATAATTAGCATAATCAATATTTTAAATCCTGACATCCTTAAGGATTATGCAAGGATTGCTAAGGATCATCACAGGTGTATTTGTAACCTCAAGGAGTATAAGCTATCCTGCTTAAATACTACAATTTAAGGTGCTTCTCTCAAGGAAAATAATTTTTACAATGAACTAATTAAGTTTCCAGATAATGAGACCTAATTTTCAGTGTAGATGCTTAACTCTTCTCTCTGGAAATGCCTTTAATTAAGGAATAAACTGCAAATTTAGTTACAGGCATGATATCTATACATTTCAGAGTTCTCTGTCTGCAGAAGGGGCTTTCCTTCCCCAGTTTGAAATGTTCTGTAAGAAACTGTGGTGCAAAGAAAAGATGCACCACCCCTTTTCCTGTCTGTGGAAATTCTTCAGGACCCCTCTCAAAAGCACTAAACCTCAGGAGCAGCACTTTTGGCTGCAGCACCCCTGGGCCATGCACAGCAGGATCAGCCACTGCCTGTGGTTGTACAATGTGCTGAAATCAAACTGGGGGGGAAACTTCGCTTTCATGACATCTTGTTCAAATTGCAGGTTCATGACACGTTATACCCACTTTGTCTTCCAAACCCAGATTCCAGCCTGGATTTTCCCTGTTCCTTTGAGGCATGTGCATGTGTCTGGTTTACAGACACCACATGGTACAGCATTAAAACACAAACCTACGTGATACCATTTCTTCTCATTCCCAGAGAACTGGACTTCATACTTTTTATTTTCTGTAAAAAAAAACCAACAGACAAACATGACGGACAAGGTTTCATCCTAACATTTTATACTGATCCATTTTCCCCATTTTCTTTCCTGGTGGAAGCTAAAATCACTCTTAGAGCCATTTCTCACTCTGTAACATTTTAACCAAAATGATCCATCTTCTGTAAACACGACACAGCACATAGTTTATCAGAGCAGCAGTTTGGCACCTGTGCCATCAGCTCCTTCCCGTGACTGCATCTCACTGTACACACACTTGGGGTGCTGCACTCATCAGAATTTGGCAGGCAAGGGCACAGCGATAAATCCCCAGGGGGCCTAAGAACAGGATTGCAGGTCCCAGCAAACACTTAACTTCAGCACCACGAGGAACCAGGTGCTGTGTAAGGCAGCTGCAGGCCATCAGCTGGTCTCCTCCAGCCATTAGATCTGCCTTGGAGCATCCACACACTGCAACTTCTCACTTGAAGAAAAGGAGGTTTTCCAGCAGACTGCCCCTCCCGACAGTGGGTCCCCACAGCATCTCGAGCCATCGCTGTCCTGCTGAGCCCCAGGGTGCAGAGCAGCCAGCACAACTGAGCAGCACCTTGCTGCCTGCAGCCACACCACCTTTCCCCCTCCCCTCAGACCCAACCAGCAATGCCTGTGCCTCCTGGGGAGCAGCAGAAGCCTGTGATTGCAAATGACAGCCTCACCTCTTCACCCACTGAGCCAGGGCTGGATGAGATCTCATCAAGCAGCTGCTCATCAGCCCCAGGCACTGACTGCCCATCACACAGGAGGCACAGGCTGCTCTGCATCACAAGTCCTGATGGGGCTCTCCCAGCAGGCCCTCCAAGGAAACAGGGGATTTTCAATCCAGCTGGTTTTGTCTGGAGTGCATTGTGTGGCTATTCTAAACACCTGGTAGTAGTGGACCATGTATTAGTTTATACAGGGATTTCCAAGTTCCTGAGCTGGGACATCATACTCCTTTCACCTTTTCCTGATCTTCTGACAGTAAGGTGGGGCAGAAAGCCAGGCCAAAGCCTAAAGCCTGTGCACAGAGGCCATCAGGAGCACCTGAGCTGTGTATGGGCTGTCTGCACTGAGGTGAGCACACCTCAAAGCACACACCCACCACAGGGATCATTCCTGGCACCCAAATGCAGGATTTATCCCCAAAGAATCCTTCTCCACAGCTTGCTGGGTATCTCCACATTCTGACCCACAGGAATGCATGGCTGAAGCAGGTGCCAACCTATTTATTCTCTTGTCTTCCCTACCCATTTAGCAGAAAGAATTCACTAAGGTAGAGCTTGATTGGTATAGGAAGCTTCACAGCTCCCTATGTATATAGTGAGAAACACCATAAACAGAATTTTAAAAATTGTAAGAGCAGCTCTATGCACACCAGGACAGCATCTTGTGAGAAGACCAGAGAGCAGATACTAAAGGCCACTGCATAAACAGGAAACACAAATGAAGGTCATGGTCAGATTTTTGCATAGTGGGTAAGAGAAGGAATGAGCTCCCATGAAAGACAGGTGTGATCTTTACACCTCAGGGCAAGACAATACCTGTTTGCCTTCTCATAGAGTGCCTTTGGGACAGGCATAACCATGGGCCTTCCATGAGCATCTGCTCAAGGGCTTTACAGCTCCATCTCCACACTCCTGTAAGTGCTGTCCTTACACAAGTCCCTGCTTCACTGCCCTCCCTCCCTCCATCAGCTGGCTGCATTTATTACATGGAGTGGCAGAGAGGCTGCTGGCTCTTCAAACACTGTTGGTGAAGCGCTGTACAAATTCAAAGCACCCACAAATATTAAACAAAGCCTTACTCCAAGGATATGGCAGCTTTCCCACATCCCAGGCTGAGCAAACGGAAACATTTCCCAAAAGCACATGCTGTGAAGGCTATCCTTGGTGTTTCTGTGGGCACAGGGTTATGTGCCAAGATGCGCTGCGCGGCTTGAATAACAAGCATTTCACCATCTTCCCTGGCTCAGCTGGAGGATGCAGTCCACCTAAGCAGGACCAGAAAAGCATAGGGATAGTTAAACTCATTGTGAGAGCCAAGGAAAGACACCCTAATCCTGGCAGGCTAAAACGTGCTTTTCAACATTTCATGACGTGGAAGCTTTCAGAGCAGTGATGGAGCTCATCCAGATTCCCATCCTGGGCTGGAGCTGGTGTGTATCACCCCAGGGCAATGGCTTCATTAACATCAGTGCCAATGCCCAGCTCTCCAGGACAGGATCACTGTAAGTACAGACAGTCCTCTGGAGATGGCTCCTGCCACCACTGAAGCCAGTCACCAAGATAAAAGCTGCTTGAAATCCTCAAGGAGAGGAACTTATCACAAGAGCCCTGATGGAAGCAGCAGCAGCTTTGTTTCTGTCTCGCTTTCAAAGGGTAAGCACCTTTTTCCAATGTCTCCTACTACTGGAGCACAGTTTGTACATCCCATCATTCAGACGTCTGACAAATTATTTCAGTGTTCTTTATCCATAGCTGTGACAAACAAATTACACCAAATTAAGCTCATCTACCTTGGTCTCAAGGGACACTGGCTATTAAACTGTCTCAGAACTGGCAGCCTGAAGCACTGTCACCACTCAGCCTACAGGAAGGTGCCAAGACAGCTGCACTACCCAACAAAAAAAGGCTGTTCTGTTCAGGTGGGGAACTAAAATAGGGTGTAGGGAGCACCACGTTACTCATACCTTCTGCAGAAATGAGGCTCATCTTAACAATGGCAACAGCATTTATTCCAAAATGGCAGGTCTGCAACTTCACCACTGCTCCCAAGAAATTATCTGTCTTTCCTTCCTGATACACAGTAAGTACTATGAGATCCTGCAGGCTCCGTTACCCCATTACCCCATTTGGTGGCAGTCAAACTGCCTAACTATGCCTACAGAATCATCAACAGCCCCAACACATGAAAGGCAGAGATCATGGCTTGCCTTTTAGTGAAGCCAGGAGGGATTTGGGGAGATACAACAGAAGCAGCTTAGTTTTAAAGAGCAATTTCAGGGAGAAGCTGATGAATACCAGCAAACAGCACAAGTCACTTCATCTAAAACCTTCACTTGCCACTGACTCCAACCCTTGATCTCACTGCCATCTCTGCTGGAGTCTGAACGGGCAAGAGACATGCAATATGATGAAAACAATAGGAACAGATTCCAAGATCCTTTTTGACCAAGCTTAAGACCACTTGGCATGACATGGTCAACTCCTGCATGCTTCACTCACACTCCAGTTTCAGCTGGCGAAAGAAAGTTGACACCACTTCCCATAAAACAACATTCTAATGATCAGTGTATGAGAAATGTGCTGCTCCATGCTGTTGAGAAAGCTTTGTGCAATGCTGACAAGACACCTGGGACTCAGGCTGCTGCTGACCCCTAGCAAAGAAACACAGAGGAAGTCACTCCTTTCTTTAGGGGGAGCCCATCAAGCACAAATGAGATGCCAAGGGCTATGACAGTTTGAACAAGCAATGGCACCTACCTGCCTCCTGCATTAAGGATCTCCCCTTAATGCAAAAGAGAAAGCAAAGCATGGAAACATAAACCCCATAAAAATTAAGCACTGCACAGAGAAAGTGAAAAGGAATGTTGAGAGATGTGTCTTCTCCTGCCCAGGCCTGCCACCCCAGCTGCCCAAGCAGTTTGCCACTTACCAGTGAATCACCCCAGATCCAGAAGAGATCGTGCCCAACAGTGACTTCAGAATGAAGGAATCATGGAATCTCCTGAGATGGAAGGGACCCACAAGGATGATCAAAGTCCACCTCCTGGTCCTGCATGGGACAGCCCCAAGAATTGCACCACATGTCTAAGAACACTGTCCAAATGCTTCTTGAACTCTGTCAGGCTTGGTGCTGTGACCGCTTCCCTGAGGAGCCTGTTCCAGTGCCCAACCACCCTCTGGATGAAGAACCTTTTCCTGATATACAGCCTAAACATGCCCTGAAAAAGGATGCTGAAAGAAAATCTGAACAATGGCCTACCTCTGAGCTGGGGATTACTTGGGCACTGCCATGGGCAACTCAGTGAGTGCATTGTGTATTTTCCAGTTTATACATACACACAGGAAAAACCAGGACAGAACCAGTCTCCTATTTCTTCCCTCAGACTGCTCCTCCAATCATTAATGCTGAAAAACCCTCTTGAACAGTGATCACTGCAAAAGTTGTTTGTTTCTTCTTAAAGCAGTGGTGTCTTTGCTGGGTCTGACAAATGCAGAGCTGCCACGGGCCAGGCTTGACAGGAATGCCAAGGTTAAGGTGCAACAGCACATTTATCCTCACGATCAAATTAAGTTTGTAGCCCATTTTCAACATAAGCCTACTCAAAAACAATTTGTTCTTTAAGCAGAGTAACAAAGACAGGCTCCCAGACTCCAGCTATTTGACATGCACTCAGATGGGTCCAGATAACTGTGGATGAAAAACTTTGGAGTTCTTGAATCCAGTCACAAAAACTGAGCCAGACAAGAAAGAAGGCATCTCACACACCAGCTGCTGCTGCCATCTCTCAGGAATATGTAACTCTCCTATTAAATGTTCTCAAAGGTGCTTTTTCTTCCTCCCCTTTCTGTAACCCTCATGTAAAACCCCCATCAAGAGCATAACAGGAACAGAATTAATGTTGGGTGTTTTTTTTTAAACAGTTCAGGAAAGTAATTTAGAGCCTTGCTCTCAGTATTCCTAAAGCCAGTATTAAAAAGCTTATTTGATGCAGAAGATAATTTATAATTATCATGAATAGGACAAGATTGACCTTATCCACAATAAAGATATAATCATACCCCATCTTGAATGTATCAGAGGTTATACCAAGCATTGAGAAACCTTTTCTTTCCACAATCCCAGGGAAATGTCAGATTCCTCCTACCACATGACCAGCTGACTCAGAGATCAGTACAAGTCAAATATTAATATTTTACTTCCCTGTAGGATCTCAGTTTGTTGATGTAACCTGCAGTACATCTCCTAAAAACAGAAATGTGAATGAATGAATGAAATTACTGAATCAGGCTATTCAGAACTAAATGCAGAGTAGAATTTAGTTTTATTATATTTAGTTGATAAGCTGCATATCTTCATCTCAAAAAATTTCTTAATAGGAAAATTAAATTCAAGCGTAAACTAATGGCAAGACCCCTTTTTGTCAGCTGGATGCATCTCCCTTTACAAAAATGAAATTAAAGCTAGCCTGCTACTTTGAAACAAAGCAACGGAGACATCACAATATACTGCTATCAAATAAATTCTGCTTTAGCATGAATAGTATTAACTACTATGCATTAATCTGAATATGCACCAATAGTAAACAAAAATTCTGGGCCAATAGCACTTTAACCAAATACAAGTTACTCTTGTCACCATTTGAGTACCTGGGAACAGTCTGGAGATACTAAAGAGACAAGCTGAAAGCCTGTATATAAATTAAGGAAAGGACAAAAAAATAAAAATGCTTTCACATGAAAATCAAACCAAAAAGTAGTTTAAGGCTTCTCACCTATATATCCATTTGTTCCTAGAAACTGAGGAAAGCCAGATTTTGACATCACTAATGTCACTAAGAGGGTATCACACACTATCACTAAAAGAGCATAAACTCTGCACTCAGATTTTTTTTCTTTAAAGTTTCCTGAATACCTGAACCTGTACTCCAGCCTGCCTCCACCTCAAACACAGCTGGCCTTTCAGGCTGGCTAATGATTTGGCTTTCCTTTTGCCCCCATCAGCATCCCAACGCATCTGAATGAATCACACTAGTCAATAGTCACACTAAGTGAAGCACTTGCAGAAAAAAATCCTGAGTATATTGCATATATTTATGTCATAAAATCATGGTGTGGTATTAGATGCCAGAATGAGTTACAGAAACCTCAGAAGAACGATTCAGACAGGAATGTCTCTTGCTTTTGTAGATGAAAAGGACCTGTCTGATTTAGGAAATGTAGCTAGTAATAAACCCACTTTTCATGTACTTCCAGCTGATCAGCTACATGTACAGAACAAGAGTTATGATGTTTTTTCCTGCTATTCAAAAGAAAAATTATCCTTCTCAACAGTTAACAAAAGCCTGCCCTGCAAGAAAAATTCCCGCTGGATGCCATTTTTCAGGACACAATCTGATACAGATATACGGATGGGGGAATGGGGAGTTGTTGCTGATAAAAAGGAATACAGGCAAAGGTCATATGCAGATTTATGAAAAATAAATTTATTACATAACACCTTGTTTTAACAATGTTTGATTTTTTTTTTTACTCAGAATACTTGTGTCATTCATGTAAAATAGTTTGATACAGTACATTGTATGTAAGTTTTTCCTCATAAATTCTAAGGCTCTCCTAATACCTTGTTCCTCTGCAGTAGGAATGGCACCCCTAAACAACGTGCGAACGTTTAAAAAAAATAATTAACTGAACAAAATTTAAAATCCACTACACCAAGCTGGTTCTCAAAAATCATGACAAAATATCTGAGTGGATGCCGCACCTTTTTAGGAAATATCACTCATGCTTTTTTAATCCCAAAGCATGCTCACAAATCATTAACACCAACAGGAAAAAAATATAAAACACTGTCTATGACAATCATTTTAGTTTGTTTGCTGAACCAAACATGTTTATATCAATGACAACATACTTATTTTACTATCAAATAGCAGCTTTAATACCAGTCAAGTCATAGATTTTTAAAACAAAAACAAAAACTTATGTTGGAAATTAATCTTTGGGACGTTTTGTAATTGCTGGGAAAAAACGCAAACACTTTCATGTTCTTGAAAAAAATCTCATCGTAGCAATCGTGTCGGTCATAAAACATTGATCTAGGTGGAAGATGAACCAACCCACAAAAGTCACTAAAAATAAACGTCTATCAAAACTGTCTGAGAGTTACGGTTAGTTTGCTTTTTTGCCATGGTAACATATACTGTATGCTTCAAGTACCAGTTCAAAGATGTTGTGTACTATTGGTCAGATAAAGTTGTTACATCAAGAGAATTCACCACATACGACAACAAAAATGCTTGCCCCTAGCACATTTCACAGCTTCAACTGCTACAGACCGTCACTGAAAAAAATGCATCGGTCAGTCTGAACCATGTCAAGTAAACTACAGAAGTAGCATATCCACAACACAAACTGTGCTAGCACTTTCTTTTCAAGTCTAACCCCAAAACCAGGTACAATTCGGGAGCCACCACTCCGCTCTGTGGAAGGGGGTGGATCGTGGCGGTCGGACAGGGTGGAGGTGTGGTTGTACAGTACATTCTCGTGGCCCAAGCCGGGCTCCAGGCAGGCAGCTGCGCGGCCGGTCCTGCAGCATTAGCAACAGTGCATTGACGTCGCTGGGGTGCAGCTCAGTACCGGTGAGTCTGATGGGAGTACTGTGGCGGCTGCTGGGAGGTAGCTGAATATCCCATGCTGCTCTGTGGCTGTGATGTGCTTGGTCCGGGGTTGGGGTAGGCAGCATGGGGGTTGGAACGCTGCAGAGGGGTAGAAGCAGAGGACATGCAATCCTTTGTAACAGGGACATCACAACACAGTTTCACCTACTGATCTAGTTCTTTGAGAGGTACCAAGCACACACAGACTCAAAGCAGCTGCACTGCCAGGCTTCTTTTCACTTACTTAGACTACAGCGGGTAATGCACACCAGGAATACCAGATTAGAAAGGGACATTTGCCACCCTTCAGTTATCTGTCCTAGTTACCTCCTGTGAATCTCAACCCATGACAGTCAAACCTCCAGCCAGCCCTCTGGATGGCTACAATGCACCTGCACATGACCCAAGGCTACCACCACTCCTGGCAGTCATCTTCTCCACTTAATCCATTTCCCTATCAATAAGGTAGGCTGGGGTGGAGATCCAGATGAGGCACCTTACTGCTGATGAAGCATATTGCCTTGTTCTGGAGATTTTCATATATAAAGAATATACTTGTGTAACCTAGGAGTAAAAGCTGAGAGCACAGTGACTGGGCAAAGGTGTCATCTAGCAGCAGCCTTAAAATACTTGAAGGAGAGTTTAAAGACAATAGAGACATGTTCGTCAGTGTAAACAAGTATTTCAGGGGAAAAGGGCCAGATTGTGTCTTAGGAGGTTCAGATGGGACATTGAAGGAGGGACCACTAAGGGACCAGTATAGCACTGGAAGAACCTGCCCAGAGAATCTGTGAGATCTCTACCTATGAAGGTTTTTAAGACTAACCTAAGCAAAGCCACAGCTAACCTGAGTTAGCATTAGCAACAGTCCTGCTCCAGGCAGGAGACTGGGCTAGATGGTATCCAGAGGCCCCTTTCAACCAGCATTTCTACAACTATTTACTGAGTGGAGCATTCATCATTGCAAGAAGCTCTGAGCAAATCAGCAACCGCCTACTTCAATTTTAATGTAAAAGTTATTTACTGACCACGTGCTATAAAGGAAAGAAGGACTGCATATGAGACTTGCAACCTAAGCAGCTGTCCCACTTCAGAGTATTTAACCACGTTAACACAATTTCAGTACATGACTGTGCTGTTTTACATTCATACACACTAAACTTTGCAGCATTATAGAAACTGCTGTGTAGCTTCTGAACTCTTGATATCACAAGACATACTAGGTATTTTAGAAAAAGCTTCTTCTAGTAAATGTCTGGAAACTCATCTGAAGTGACTGTTCCAGTACTAGGATATTGCTACTGAGCAAATAAGCAAAACTGTGGTGAACCAACATCCTGAGAAAGTAAAATATTAAAACAGCTTTACAGACAAGTCACAACATAAAATAAAAAACAACCCAATTCTTTTCCTGCCCTTCTGCATTTAGAACGGAAGCTGTACTCAGGATGCTGAGATGATGGCAGAAATAAAAAGGCAATCTCTACTTGTTAGCACACGCTCACAGGACATTATAAACCCATAGAGAAAAGGGGAAGAAATGACTGGACCAGCACTTAATGCCAGGGGGAACAAACAGCACTGCTTAACTTCACTGTTAGCACAGTCACTGAACTTTGGTGACATTTGCCTTCAGCTTTGAAGAGAAAGACTAAGTCACTCGAAAACGGAAGAGCCGTAGCTCTGGGTCCCCCTTCTCCATGTTATAAATACAGCATGTACTTGAGAGAACAAAAATCTTGAACGTTCATTTTGCCCAAGTGTGACTCCTGAATGTAGGAAACTATCACAAGTTTAGCCACTTAAAAACCGACCATTCATATCAGTTGTAAACACTCTTTGCATCATGACTTCTAAAAGAGATCTTATTTTAAGACACAGGCAATGAAAAATCAGATTCTTTCATGACACCCAGTGCAACAAATGGCTTTTGCTTAAGAACAAAAGTAAATATATCCAATTCTTTCTAAATACTATTAAGCACCCAGAGGGGTTATCACAAGCAAAAGCTCGGAGTAGTGGAATTGCTCCAGCCTGTTTAATCACATTGCCTTTGGGAGTGTCACGCTGCAGATTTGAACAATAAGTCAAGGAAGTCTGTGTGCCATGTGCCTACTATTTTTATGCAAGGGAGAAAAGGATACAAGGTCAATGTGCCCTGCAGAGACTTCTGAGTGAATGGAGAAACTGTCTTAATGTGCCTTGCCCAGGAGATGGCAATCCTTCTTCACAAGCTTTATACGGGGAATTTGAGCAAATTAGATGAAGAACAAAGGAACAGGTGTTTGATTAAAACAGAGGGCTGTACTGTAAGGTTTGTTTGCAGTCTCCTCAAGTTGCAGGATCAGAAGCAAAAAATGTGAGGAATTTTTTCCAGGGAGACCTGAAACCATCAAGAGGCATCTCTTTACTGCTTTTGTTCTAGTGCTAGCACCTTTCAGTCTCCTCCCTTTGATTACTGCATTTTCCAGATACCTTAACCAGAACAAATCTACCCACTGCCTTCTTGCAAGGCTAAGGGGAAGATGACGTGTTTTCGTTTTTGAAAACCAGGTACTTTGCATCCTCGAAGGACAGCAAAAAGATTGGTCAGAAGCAGTCAAGTTACCAGGAAGAGCTCTTGAGATAGCAAAGTAGCAGTTACCTCTATCTCAAAGGAAAAGTATCCTGAAATTATGTTCGCCAACAAGGGCTGCCCCCAGCTGTAATCCTGGGATGAATCTCTGAGGTGACAAAAGTTCTGTTGAGCATGAACTCAAAACAAGCCAACTCCTGCTGGGGCAATTTGAGCCCTCTGACTTGTCAACGGGCAAACCTCAGCTCTGGCTCACAGAAGTCAAAGCTGAGGTTTGCTCAAAATGCCACGATGCAGCAACAAAACGAGGTGAAGGGTGTGTAAATAGGGCACATAAATGGGGCTTTCTCACACAGTACATACAACCACTGCATTCACCTCCTTAGATATGTGACTCCACCTGAGGGCAAGATCAACCAAGTTACAGCTGCATCTGCCTCCTGTTCTGTGTGTGTTTTTAAGAATTGGTATAAGGAGCCAACTTAAGAGGCCAAAACAGCAACTGACGGCAGCTTGCCAAATTGAAAGGGATGAAACTCCTGTAAGACTGCCTGAGATGGATAATCCAACAAGGAGAAGGATAACATTTATACTTAGAGGCACCCCACCCTGCAGCACTGTAGTTAAGGCTCACCACTGTCTCAAACAGCTATGAAAATGTACATTGTTCAAGGAGAAATTTTTCAAAACTTGAACAAATGATGTGTTATTGATGTTCTGGGATAAACTGAACAAAGGTACTTGGGGACTACATGAAGGGTCTCACAATAAAGCTTCTGAGAATGACCTTATTTTACATTTTTTAGTACTTTCAAGTTTTGACCAGCGCTGAAAGTATACAGACTTAGATAAGGATGAAGGTAATGCCCCCAGGCAGCCTTAGAGGATATCTGGTACTCTGAGATGCAAGATTTTAAAGCCCACTGGTGTTCCTGGAGAAGCAGTGTCAAACCAAAAAAGCAAGTCAAACTGCAGCACTTTTACTGACATGGTTCTTTAATTCTCCCTACATTTTGCTACAGTTTATAAGCACAGCTAAGTGGGTTTCAGTATCAGGGTCTCAGATTTAGATATTACTATTTAAATTATCTGAAAACATTACAAAAATATTTTCTGACTTCGCCTTCTTTGATTTCATCCAAGAGTCTCTGCCAACTGTCCTACTGTACCATGCATTCCATGTGGACCAGTATGTAATAGTTCCTGCAGGCTAACATCTCCAGCAGCATTCCTCCTCTTGAAATCTTTTACTCCCTAGCTTTCCAAAAACCTGCCATTCTCTAACTGCTCATGTGTGTATCATTCAAAGTCTTCCCTGCTTGTCTTTTGTAACTTCTTTAATTAGTTAACTGCTTTAATTAAACTAAAGGTTCTGTCCTTAACTCTCTTCTCCCCAGTCTCCAGTAGTAACCCCATCCAAACCCAAAAAACACAGATATCATTCCCTGGGATGACTTTAAGGTATTCTGATTTAAGACACTGATTTCCTAATGTCTGACCACAAGCTCAAATGTAGGAAGGCTAGAATACATTTTTCATGTTTTTCTCCAGTTTCTTTTCCCCTACACTCCTCATCTTCCTCACTCACTGACTGTCACCACTTCACCTGTCTTCAGATCTGTGCTGTTGGGCTTACTCAAACTGGAATCTCCCTTGATCTTCAAAGCAGAGATTATGACAGCATCATGACAAGTCTCTGTCATCCAAAATACTCTTTTCACATCCATTTGCCATCCAAAATACTCTTTTCACATCCATTTGCCCAACTAAAACTCGTGTTCAGAGTCTTAATTCACAGCTTGTTTACCGCAATAGTTTTTATCTCCTACCACTATGGGCTTGTTCAAGTAAGAAATGGTGTTTTCAGGTGATACAGAGCAAAGCATAACAGGCTCCTCATTCACAACCAGCCTTCCCTAATATGAAGGTAATGAATTAGTAAGTGTAATAATATCTGATCCTAATTTCTTTACTTTTCTTTGCTAACCTAAAGAGCATCAGCAAATCAACAAACCATCAACTAAATGAATCTGGAAAAAAAAAAATCTGAAAGATGCCAAAAAATACCAGTTAATACAGTGACACAAAATTACTTTTTTAGTTGGAAGAAACACTGCTGTCAACATGAGAAGCAAGTACACAATATGTGAATAAAACAAATACCTGATAGTCTGAGGTCATAATAAGTCCACCTGAGGTAGTGGTAGGAGGAACAACTCTCACTTTTTTCAGTGGGGGTCCCTGTGTGTGACTGTTGTCTTGATTCCCTGGATGACCAGTTCCATTAGTATGGTTATTGCCCTGCTGCTGCTGCTGGTTCTTCTCAATTGTTTAAACACAAAGAAAAATTTCAACTCAAAAGCAGTACATGAAATAACATGAAAAATCAGGAAATAGTGTGAAAGCCAGTGAAACGTGATGATACTGTTCTTCTAGTACTTACTTTGTCTCCTTTATCATCTGGTTCTTCTTCTGTTAAAAATTCCCGTTTTGGGTAAGGGATTTGACAACCTGCAAAAACACTGCCCCCCAAAAAAGTCTATTTATCACTGTATTAGAACAGAAGGGTTAGACCTGTAAGATTCATACTTCACCCATACCTGTAACTAATGGAGAAGTTTTCCCTGTCTTACTATCATCATAGTCTAAACTTAGCAAAAACCTATTCGCATTTTATTTTAATGTTCAGTTGACTCTTACACACTAACTTGAACTCCTAATAGTTTTTTCATGGTTTCTGCTAACTGTTGGCTTGAAAGGTATGCCACACGTTAGGTGTCTGCAAGGGTACAGACAGCTATCTAGATCCAGCCATTGTGTAATTTACAATCTCAGGAATAACTAAAAACAATCCTGAAAACTCCACTGACTATTAATAAAACCACTTGGAAAAAAACTTTAACTAGAAGTTTTACCCGTCAGTTCATATCTCATGGTCCATATGGATTTGCTGCTGCTAGCACAAGCTAATATTTACCTGCCCTTAATCAGCAGAATGTATTTATAATAAAGTCTCTGTACACCTGTAGCAATAATCATGGTGTATTCACATTAAAAGGCCAACCTAAAGTTGAGAAAAAAGCCAAACACTGTCCTAAAAGCAGTTTGTGGAGCAGTCAATCATTCATATGACTTTCAATCACACAGAGGGGTCAGAAGATGATAAAAATAATCCAGTAAGTTTTAGTGAAATAATTTCATTATTAATTAATTACTTATAAATATACATATTTTATAAATTCTTCCTTAGATAAGGGTAGAGAATCACACACAGGATATATTAATAGGGTATAATTATGCTCTCTGGCTAATCTTTTGGGAAGGGGGCTTAATTTTTAATTAAATCATTCATTGTCCATAAATTTTCTCCCTTTTGTAAATCTGCCTGTGTAAACAAAAAAGAGGAGTGTCTACAAAAAATGGATTTAAGTTAAGAATGACAGCACAGAGACACAGAGTTGGCTTTTCCCACCCACTGAATTCACAACAAAGGCTATGATAGAAAAATGTAAACTAATTAGAGAATGTCATCTGGCATTCTGGAGCAGAAAAGCGGACCTGTGGGCACTTAGCAGTTGTCTACCAAGATCTGTAGCATGCATAATCAACCTGTCAGTGAATAACAAGATTAGTGCTGCCACTAATAGGATCAAAGTTCCATAAAGCAAGAGATTAATAAAAAAGCTATTTAATTTTAAAAACCACAAATGGCATTTTAGTGGTTTCTTTGGTTGTTAGACGGTAAGTATTTAGCTTAATATTCAGAAACATATTTAGGGAAGAGAGAAAGCACACACTTCTAAAGCATCTCTGAATGCACTGTAGGTTAATAAACTGACCACTTACTCGGATGTGGGAAGAGGATCTTCCAAGAAATAGGGATCCTGCATAGCCTGTTCTGAGGTAATTCTCTTTATTGGATCCATAGTGAGCAATTTCTGAAGCTGCAAAAAATAAAAGATAAAAAGCTCTGCATTACCAAAACCTTTTACAGAAACTTCACTGTATTGCTGAAAGATGAGATGGCACAAATGTGTCTGAACTTAAAAGCCTAACCATAGATGGCATAAGTACATTCTTCTCTTGTATTAAAATAGTAAGTTCATTTTCTATCAAAGAACACTTATTGTCACTTGCAAAGCCCAGGACACTCAGTTCCAGCCACAAATGTTGTATCAAAAACATTTAGAAAGTTTTCACAATGTACTAGGCAAGCTTTGATCATAAAATAGTTTGGCTTGGAAGGGACATTTCAACGCCATCTAGTCCAACCCCCTGAAATGAACAAGGGCAGCTTCCACTAGATCAAGTTGCTCAGTTTCCCGTCCAGCCTGTCCTTAACATTTCCAAGGATAAGGCATTCAAAACTTCTCTGGGCAATGTGTTCCAGTGCCTCACCACCCTCGAGTACAGAATTTCTTCCTGGTACTAAATCTGAATCTACCTGCTTTCAGTATACAGCCATTACCTCTTGTCCTATCAAAAGAAGTCCTTCTCCAGCTTTCTTGCAGGCCCCCTGCAGGAGCCTGCAAGGTGCTAAAATGTCTCCCCAGAGCCTTTTCTTCTCAAGGCTGAACAACCCCCACTCTTTCAGCCTGTCTTCATAGGAGAGGTCCTCCAGCACCCTGATTATCTTTATGGCCCTACTCTGGACACAGCACTCCAGGTGGGGTCTCATGAATTAGGAACAGCAGACCAGAGTGATTCTATTTGACTCTAGTGTTGAACTGCAGTCATGCATTCCAAAAGCAAGTGTTTCCTATCAAATGGACTGGTGTATGTGGATATACTTCTCCCAACCCAGCCAGTATTTGTGCGGAATATGGCTGTGCTGGACAAGCAAGACAGAAAGACAGAATGAGACAACTTTTGGATACTACACAGAAAAAGGAAAATAGTGAGTTTCCACATTTCACCAGTAGAATACAGTATTCCAGGCAAAGCTATACCCTGATGTATTGTCAAAGACAACGGTTTTTAAAAGAAATGTTACTTTCAATCTTTAACATTTTTTTAAAAATTGTGACTCTAACAAGATATGCTGGAACTACATATGCAAATAATATTAATTTTACATTTTCTATTAATACTTTTTATGGGATTCATACATTCACCTTTTTATAAAGATCCAGTGTCCTGATGCAAGTCTGAACAGGTCATGTCCTTTCAAGAGCTATTAAGTTGAGCATTCATAACCACAATACAGACCTCCACACTACAAAAGCTAAAGTTACGAAAATATATTTCTCTCCTCAGACTCCAGTGCTAATGGCATGGTTAAGAACATAATAAATACGTATTACCACCATAAATCCAGTTTTGCACATCATCAAGGACTCACAGTAAGTTATTTCAGCTAAGTTTTTGTAGAATATCAGTTTAAACAGAATCATTTTTATTCTCTCAAAAAGCAATCCCAAGAGCCCAAAAAGGAAAAGTCAAAGCATGAGAAAGAATTGCCAACATGCTGACAAACACAATGAAAAACCACCGCAAAATTCTGGCATAATTTCTGGCAAATGGGTTATAGAGCTGTTCATCACATGCTGACAAAAACTGGTCATAATCAGCCACAGAAAACACAAGAAAAGTTTAATGATCGTGCAACCATTATCAACCCAGGGGATCAAAACTCCTGTTCTGCCCCCTTGTTCAGATGCCAGTGCAGAAGTGAATCTTCCACTTATCATTAAAAATATTTTCTTTTTTAAAAACTGCCTGATAAAAAGATCACTTGTCTAAATGACGTAACAGGTACGTGCTAAACTTTATACATCAGCAAGGAATGAGACAATCAGTTCGTATGGACCAGAGGAAGCATCACTCAATTAACCAGAAGCAGCAGCTGTGTACCCGTTTTCCAGGGCACAAATAAATAGGGAAAAAAAATCAGGACTGAAACTGGGGAAAAAAAAAAAAGTAAGCTGCAAAAGCAGGGAAGAGCCAAACTTGTCTTATATATTAACACAGTTCAGCACATGAAAAGGGACCATGACCATGAATGTCAGCAAAGAGGGGAAAAACCCTGGTTAGTTCAAGTTGGGAAACCAAAACCTTTTATTTTTGGCAGTGACAACAAACTCTAGATTTACTAGTTCTGAAATTATTGGTTCTGGTATGTTTTACAACAGTAGATGCAAATTTTTTTAATCTCTTCTGATGCACAGAGTAAAAGGAAAAGGAAGATGCTTGGATCTTAATAGACGTGAAAGAGTAAGATCTTGAAGTATCTTGGGAAAAACTGGTATCAAGAGATTCACTGACCTTGTTCAGGCTCTGCTAGAGAGGCCACGGCATTCACCTGCAATTGCGCCTAGCCTCAAACAAGAGTGTAAACCTAAGACACCTTTAAACTTCAGCAGGTCCTGAACAGTGTTTTAAAATGCTGTTTTGGAATGCTCAGGTTTTTTTAATGGGATCTGATTTTGAGTGAATTATTTGACAGACAGAAGTTAGCATAAAACTGAAAGATTCTATTCCAACTAATTAACTATGAACTTCACAGTACTTCCCTCACATCCAGATCTATAGGAGGTCCAAAGGAACACAGCTACATCTACACTACTAAATACCCTGCCCTTCAGCTTCTGGGACACTGATTGACACCATCCAAATGGCATAAAGCTCCCTCTCTTGCTCTCTGTTGTGCGGAGCAAAGGTGGGTGAGGTACCAGTTGAGGAGTGTGCTCAGCATAGGGTCCATGCTCAAACCTCTCTTCTGATCCTGTTGTTTGGTACTAACAGATATGACCAAGGATGGAAGGGTGCCAAGTGGTCTGGTAAAGGACACCATTCCTTGATTCTGCATTTTAATGTAACCACTGCTTTTTGGTAAAAATACAAATATGCTGAACATATTCAAACAGTTATAGCCCTGTTGTGATACAGCAGAGAGAAAATGCTGCAGTGTTTTAAATTATTCTCACGTGATCATTTTGTGTCTAGTTTTGTTCTTCTCTTGAAAACAATTTTTAATCTTGCAAGACTGGGAGAACATATAAGAAATTTCAGATTGGTTTGGACATGATACGAGAAGCTAGTTCATTGACAGAAAGTCTTATTACCGACCTCTATCAGAGAGGACTGGTTTTCTTGCTTATGTAAATATCTCTAGTGTTTCACCAACTTTTAACTTCAGAGAGCAGAAACATTTCACCTAACATTGAAAACACCAGGTAACTTCTTATAATGATTATCTGATTGAGCTGATTTTACTTTGGGTAAAACTCGAATAAATGCTCTGTTTTATACTGTATAACTCACCTGCTTGGAAATCTGCTCATACAGTATGCCACAGGTAGAATATTGCATCAGATCTGCTCTGAGTGATATATATTCCAAAATTTATATGGAGGGAAAAGTACTGAATAGAAAAAAGATAGCAGCTTAAAAACCCTTGGGTCTTATTATCAGAAAAGGTACAGCTTCCAATGGATTTGAATAAAAGCCACATGGTCCTCAGACACCCAGGCCTCTTAACTAGCTTCCCTTCGCTCCAATTTATTCCTCTCACCTCCACGATGAAAAAACTTCTTGTTTTTCCCTCGCTCCTGCCTCCCTCACAATTAATCTATTTACTTTATCATTCTAGCTTGAAAGCATTTAATCTGAGTGGGAAACGTCAAGATCAGGAGAATATCCATTCAGAGAGACTAGATATCCTTAAATTCTCTTTTCTCCATACATAAATATATATACAGTTTTAGTGGCTTGAATGTTCTTTAAAAAAGAGCAAAAAGGCCCAAGATAGTAATTTCTGAAACAACACAATGCAGGCACTTCTAAGGCTGAGCAAGTGCATAATTTTAACTGGAGTCTTCATAAAAATAAAAAAAAAAAAAAAGAAAGTTATGTTCTAGAGGAAAATGATTGTTGTAAGGGTTCTATGAAGTATTCATAAGAAAGCTACAAAAGATTAGTGCATTGGAAGACATATTAAAACTTTCCAAATTACATGTTCAAGTCTCAAGTTTTTTAAGTCTGTAAGATACAAGCTTGTATAATAGAATCATATCATGGAATGCTTTGGGTTGGAAGGGACCTTAAAAGACCATCTAGTTCCAACCCCTCTGTTGTGGGCAGGGGCATCTTCCAGGTTGCTTGAAGTCCTATCTAGCCTGGTCTTGAACACTTCCAGCGATGGGGCATCCACAACTTCCCTGTGCAATCTGTTCCAGTGTCTCACCACCCTCCCAGTCAAGAACTTCCTCCTAATATCCAATACAAATCTACAATCTTGCAGCTTAAATCCACTACCTCATGTCCTATCACTGCTTGCAAAAAGCCCTTCTCCAGCCTTCCTACATGCCCACTTTACACACTGCTATAAGGTCTCCCCAAAAGCTTAATAACTTTAATAATGAATATGTAAAAAAATCAGGCACATAGGAACTTTTTAAAAATTTTAAAAAAATAAGTTATTGAAAGTATGGAAAGCAGTAAAATAGCTAAGAGTTGCAGCAACACTACAAATATAATTACAAAGTAAAATTACTGAATACCGAACCTAATCCAGCGAATGACACTCAGAATCAATTTATCAATGTGGAAAGATAGAGTGATTGCAGAGCATCAGTTATTCCCAACTTTATTTAACATGCAGTTAGTTGCAGTGTACTTTACTCCAGCTCAACTCTTACTTTGAACAACTGTAACTTGCAGGCGTGGTTTGATTTTTTTTTTATGTATGCAGGAACTTACCAAGTGGAATGCCTTACTATCTGGTTTAACTTTGTGTTTTTCCATATATTTGATAAGGCTGCAGTTGGTATACCTAGAAAAGGAGATAAAAGTGACATTTCTAATATGCAAATCATCGATACTGCAAAGCTTTCTCAGTAGCCACAAAATACATTAATAAGAACAGTTTAGTCTCCATTACAAAATCCACCAAGCAGGGAAAATCACAACTACTAACACTAGAGATTGCTTAAAAATCAGACGCTACAGAAAAGCATCTGTTTCCCTCATATGCTTGTAAAAATACATCACATCCACACAAAAAGCACACTTTTAACCCACATGCAGACAGCAAACTATCAGTGAATTTAAACCGCCTGTTAGCAATTTTACTGCCATACTATTTGGTTCTGTATATTTCTCGTGAGAGTAAAGATGGAGATAAATACTAAGCCCATCTGAATACTCTCCTGCAATGTACAGGCTGCTACAAGAACATTCATAAACGTACTTTTTTGAAGAGGGCTTCAAAAGTAAGGTTTCTAAGTGGTTACAACAGCATGGCAGATGCAAGAAACACATGTAACTGCAGAGTCCCAAATCCCTCAGCATGGAAATCAAGCAACAGGGTGGCATTTTAAATGGAGGCATTAGACTCTGTCAATGTGACAGTGAAGTTGAAAGGTTTTTTTTTTTTCTTTAGCCTTCATAAGCTACCCTGGACACCAAACCTGAAAATTATACCCACTGTTTGCTGGAACCAGTGTAAAGTTACCAGACCCCTTTTATGCAGCTACTAGAGAAAAATCATTTTCAGTACCATAGATTTGGGAACAGCTGTGACAAACTGCTTTGCAAACTTCCGAGCTGTGTGGGGTCTTACAGGCATCATCCATTCCACATCTGCTGCCTTACCAGTTACAGGCTGTCTCTGGCTACTCTCCTGATTCACACCATCTCAACAAGTTCACCACTATGAAACAACTTTATTTTCCATTTTGCATAATCGAAGTCATAACCATTTCATAGTCCTTGTTTGGCATCTACACAGAAAACAACCTGAGCTACAAGAAATTTAGTGTAGGAGGGAGATATAAAATATGCTTTCTCAAGAAAGCTCAACTCAGACTTACGTGTTTCTCCGGAAATCTTTCATTAAAGTTGAATGTTCAGGCATCTTTTTTATGTCTTCCCAATCTTTATCTGCAAAATCAGTATTAATTAACTTTTTTCCCCCTTTTGCCCAGGTAAAACAAAGGGTTTCCAAGCACCTCCATAGCCTTGATTATTTTATTTTTTTTTAAAGTCTGCTTCTATAACTTCACAGTTACTTCTGACTTTATATTCTTTGGCTCAGATTCCTTCACTACCTCTTCACAATAAATCTTACCAACACCTAAGAGATTCAAGCTGTGTGCTGGTTGACTTAAGAACCTGAAAAAAAAGATGCCAGCTACAGCAAAGATCACCATATGCCCAAAACACAACACTGACTAAAAACGCATCAGGCACTGTGCTTGAACCCTTCAGGACTGTTATTTAACTTATTTAAACACAGCTGGATCTCAGGACAGGAGTAAATAAGACTCCAGCAAATGCTGTCTCCTTCTAAGGGATTATCCACTCTGACAGCACTTCTATCTACAGGAAAATGCCCAGAGGTGCTTGTACAAAGTCCTCCCGTCCCAATCTAAAAGAAATGCTGTTAGCCAAAAAAAGTTAAGAAAAAGTAAGATTTACACACTCAAACTGAAGAATATTTCACCTCAACTTCTCTAGAACCAAAGCCAAAACTGATTAAAAAATGAAACAAAAAACTTCCTGCCAGTACCAAGCCTCAAGCTTATTACAATCTAATTCCTAAAAAGGCTCTGTGAGCAAGCAAGATTGGTTCAACTCAGATCTTTATTAAGTCTGATCACAAACGCAGAACACTGTGAGATTAAAAGTATTTAGTGAATAAATAAATCGGAGGTTAATTATTTGATTATTACTTAGTTAAACAAAATATTGTCCTCTTTCCCTCTCCCCAAAGGCATGTGAAACTCTTTCAAATATGGCAAGTGACAATTAAAAAGCAAAAATATTGCTGCAATTAAATGAAAAATATTTCTTGGTAAGAACGAAAGATCTTCAAAGGTCAAATGCAGACTTTTGGAAAGGATTAATTAAACTAATCAGAAAACAATAATGAGAGTATGATCTATTTATGTAAGCTATGTCAAATCCAAATGAAGTAAGAAAAGCATAAAAGAGTAAAAATCTAGGCTAAAAGCAAAAAAGAACAGTATTGCTTAAAGAAGCAAAACTAAGGAGGATTTTCCAGAAAATAAAAGTACATGATATGGAAAGGCAACGTTTCTGGGAATCTCATACAGCACTGTGGAAGCAAGGAAGCACATACAAAAAAAAGTCAAAGGGAAAAATAAGAACATGTTTAATAACATAATTCTAGAACCACACAAACATAGAGACTGCAAAATTCACGTGATAGGAAGAGGGAAGTCCACAAGAACAGTAAAGAAAAACATTATTAATAGTGAATGGACAACAGCAGGGAACACAAGCAGTGAGGAGAAACATAACCAAGAAGTAAAATTAAGGCCCCTGTTATTCTGACATCTGCAATCATGTGAATACTAGAAGACGAAGCATTAACTCGAGAGATACAAGGCAGTCTTGCAGAAAAACAAAATACAACCAGCACTGAGGGGAAAATGCAACAAGTGATATACACATTGGAATTTGTTTTGGTTCATGCAGCCAGTTCTTTCTTCTGGCTTGAAATAAAGAAATTTCCCCCACACCACAAGCTTTCTACCGGGGGAAAAAAAAATTAAATACCCACCTCTACTTCCAAATGTTAAGTTTAATTTAGCATAAGTTAAGTAACTGCATAATATTCACCAAATGTATGTATTTTTGCTTCATTTCATACAATTATCAGTTGCTTTCCAAATCTATAATCAGTACTGAAGAAATGCAAAAATATTGCTTCTGATTTTTAATCACCCACCATTAAACACAATCTTTTAAAATAATAAAACACTGGTACATGCATACACAAAGGTATTCTTATCATTAATAATAGGGAGAAATATATAATTTGACCACTAGATTCTGTATTTATAACTCATGAAATAAAGATTGTTTGAACAGCTTTGTATTGCTTTGATCAGCTGCCACCTTCATATGCAAAAAAGGCAATACAGATATCTTTCTTTGAAAAGTGGTGATAAAAAAAAATACAGTATGTACCTGCAGGAAATCCCATTACATTGAATATTCTGTCCAGCTGGTCATGGTGATAAGGATTACTAGTTTTGATATCTTCTTGTCGACAATGGAATATTGGCTCTGATGTTAGCAGCTCTGCAAATATACACCCTATGGCCCAAATATCTTTAAAAAAGAACAGAAATAAAAAAACCAATAAAATAAATCAAATTAGTCTTTCCAAAAGCATCTGGGTGAGATAGAACGTTAGTGTTTTGCTTATCACAGATAAATTCCCTGCACTGAAAATGTCAAATTTCTACTGTGGAAGTGCAACACTTCAACTTTTTCTTTTAGCTGTGGATGGAAATACACAATTCAGTAACTATACAGGAGCTGAGAGAGTATCATACAATTTTTGGTGGGGTTTTTTTAAGTGCAGTTACCATTTAACATTGTAAAAACTTAATCTAGTTAAGAAAAAAGCAAACTATTCGGGTACTCGGGAATGCATAAAATGCAAAGAAAAGCCAACCAGCATCTTGCTCATTCACTGCCTTACTGGCCTGGCCAAGGATGGTGTTGTTGCTGATCAACCACCAAGTTTTGTATTCAGTGACCCAAAATATACAAGCTGTCTGTGATACTGGAATAAACCAAATGCTATCTATAAAATCTTGCAGAAAGAGAGTAACAAGAAAATTGCTTCATGTTCACATACCTCACCCCCTTTTTTTCATTAAAAAACAAACCCGAAACCTCACAACCTTCATGTTTTAACAGTTGCATCCTAATCTTCAAATCAGATAGCCTGCACTTTCCCAGTTGTTTTCTCGATTATTTTCTGGTATGTACAAATGCAATTTTTAACTTAAAGTAATGCTACACTGAACCTTGAGTGAACAGGAAAAGGTCATAAACAAGGACAAAAGCAAATGATGCAGCGAGCATAACACATTACTCAGTGTTTTTACACAGTCAGTTTTTATCTACAGTGAAAAAATTATGTACTAAAGGCTATGACTGCCCATGCAGTTTCACATCCTGCAAGCACAAGAAAATGCCAGTAAAGTGAGGGAACATGCAAATACAACAAATAAAGCAGTTTAAAGGACTGCTTTAGATATAAAGAGATATAAAGAGATGTATTGGACCTATAAAAGAAACACAGTGTTAACAGAAAAGTAAATTAAAATACCTTTAAGGCATAAACATTAGAATGTATGACAAAAGCACTAACATGATCTTAAAAAAAAAAATAAAGAAAAAAGACTGAATTCTGAGGAAAGAATTTCAGGTTACAGAAACCACACAGTAAACTGACATAAAAACCTCCATGCCTGTGCAAAGCAAGTGCAGCATTGCAGGGGAAGTTATTTCTCAAAAAATGGCTGCCAGGCTGTAGCATATCTTTTAAACTAGCCAGCAAGAGAAAAACTACTTCCCAGTCCTTTGCTCTACAGTCTCTCTCCCTTCCACAGCAAAGCTGTTCATCTCCAGTAAAGGTGAACCTCCCTCCAGCCTGCTGTTGGGCTGTTCCCCTGGCCCTACAGCCCCAGCACACAAAGGTTCTGGCCCTCTGTCATCCATCTTTGAAAAAGACACAGAGAAGCTAAAATGCAGCTTAATTTTACAGTTCAGTTTCAGAGCAGCCAATATATTCTTCATTCTGTAACTCCTTATTTCATGCATCTATTACACTAAGCAATAACTTCTGCAATAAAAATTAATGCATTGAACCTCATAGTGATCATAAGATGAATTCTACTAGCAGTTCAAAGATGCATCCATATTTTTATTGCCTCTAACAGCATTTATGAAAGTCTTGTGTGAAAGCCACATAAACTTAGACTGTATCACATGGCATTTGGAGCCAAAACCCAGAAATATTTCATCCCTATATAAAGCCAGAGGCCACAGTAAACGAAACAATTTGTTAAAGATTAATATTTCAAGAAACAAGTCACTTACCTTTAACTCAGCTACTATCCTTTGAACTATTTATCAATACTTCAGTATTTGGGTACAGATTACATAAAGAACCAAACAGTCTTTGTCCAATGTACTTACCAATAGCTTTGGTATAATGCCTTGCTCCAAGAAGCAACTCTGGAGCTCGATACCAGAAGGTTACAACTACTGGATCCAAGTCTGCTAAAGGCTTCAGAGGTGAATTAAATAATCGGGCAAAGCCCATGTCAGCTGCAAAATTCAAAGAGAGATGCTTTAAAATTTCATGAAAACTACCAAATTTTTCTTTTCTTTTTTTTTTTTAAACAAACTGATTGAGTTTACTTGTTAGTGCTACCATCACTGCTAAATAAAATGCAAACACAGACTGCAGCAGGTATGAACTCTGTGAGCAGATTTTCTTAAAGCTTTTGTAGAAGTTACTGGATGGCATCATCTATAAAGTATATCATTATAAATCATTACTAACATGAGCCATTTAGAACAAAGATTTAACCATTGTTCTGAAGAAGTGCATCAACTCACTTTTCACGACACTGGTAAATCCTGATTTATTTTGCTGATACTCTCTGGTAAAATACTCTGTTATTATAGGATGGTTTTTCAAAAAGCAGCAGTTTTTAAAGTGAGCAAAATGCAGGTTCTTCAAAGGTTAGAATGATTTATAATACATACGTGCACATGACAAAAGCTTCCTCCTCATGAAGTTAGCTGTAGCAAGACTTCCTTCACAGAAACCCAGCAACTAAGCCTACAGCATCTGCCTCCCTCCTGATTTTCTGTCAAGATGTATTTCCAGTATCAATATACCAGTACTGAATACCATTTAGGCTATGATTTTAAAATTCTGGTTGTGGGCATCATATCTTTAGAAACTGATTTTTAGAACTGGTAGTATACAACTGCCTAGAAAGCTGTCTGAACTACCAAATGTAAGTCATACCGGAAAAAAATGGGCAGAGACTAAAATATGTAGCTTCTCCCACCAAATTGCTTTTCTAACCCACCACTCCCCAAATCCCAAGACAGAGGGACTCTCTGGTATAGGGATATTCAGATGCTGAGAAAGACTCAAATGAAATGAGATGAGTAGCCACTCTGAGGGAAAAGGACCTACATACTATAGCTCACTCATTGAGGGAAAACTGCAGTGTAAATATGGGTCTCTAACTTGACTACAGAATCCTTATTTATTTTTTCATATGGATTCCTATTTATGATTGTTTTAATGCATTTAAAAAGAGAAACATTTTACCATTTTCTACATTAAAATATCGATTACTCAAAATTGATCAAGTCACTAATAACTATAAATAATAAGGAAACTTGTTGGCAGAAAGTGAATTTATGACTCAAAGACACAAAAAGCCTATAAAATTATTTTAAGTTAAATCCCAGTTATGTATTTTTTAGAAAAATTAGTTACACTGGAAAAGTGGAAGCCCTTGGTATGGGTATAACTTCTGCATTCTTATCCTGCTGTGGCAATATCTTAAGAAAATAAGAAAAAAGAAATCTACATTTTTGATAACACACTTAGAAATCCAGGGTTCCCCTCCCTCTTCCCCTGCTGGGAATGGATGGCTCAGAGGACTGGTGACCTGATACAGAATCTTTCACCTGTCCATTAACAGAGTGACTTAATTTCGTTTTTTTCCAGTTACTCCCCAATGAATTTCAAATTGTAAGTTAAGAAATAAATGGGTGGTCTATGTGCAATTACTAGCAAGCAGTTGTGTACAGCAAATATCACCACCACTGTCGAAAGTGAGTATGCCCAGAGGATGACCTACATTCTCTGTTTTGGAAGCAACTGCTCCATGAAGAATAAGGTAGCATAAGGGAATTTTCCCTTCTGCTGTCCATGCTGTGCCTGTTTTCCGTGCAGAAGACTTCAAACCCTACTGTCAACCTTAAAGCTTGGAAGGGCATTAAAAACTTTCAGGGTAGGATCTGCAGAAGCATTCAGCCCTGGCCCATCTGCTCCCTGCACTTCAAAGGGCGAGGGAAGGACCAGAGCAGCACTGAATGCTCCAAGCAAACACTACCCTGAATCATGACACTACTGTTTAACAATATAGTTCAGATAAACAAAACAGTAAGAACAGAGCAACAATGCAGAAGAATAATCTCATAAAAGAAAGCCAGAGGGAAGTGAAAAAAGATGAACTAGCTTTAAAAAACCCTTCCAAATAGGTCTGCCTTACCTTAACAAATGTAAACAGGCTGTGCATTAGCAGCCTGCTATCACAGCACTGCCATGATAATGCACAGCCCGGTACAGTTTATTACTGTTAGACTACTGTTAATTTTTATTTATATATTAACTTTAATTTAAAAGAGCGGAAGTTCTATAAATTATTCTCTCACTGCAATCAATAATTCCCACCAGAAAATGTTACAATAGTGGGGTAGGGTTGGGTCCTTGCTTCCCTGGTACACCCCAGGTTGAGCATATAGCAGTAGTTCTCACTAAGCATTTTGGATGGATTATTGTGTTTTCTGAACTTTTAATATCCCTTGTGTTTATCTCCAAGGGATCTGCCTACACTTTCAAGAGTATTTTGTAGGCTAAATGATACTTTTGATTCCATTAAAACATTTAAAGTTTGTAGCAATGAGTAGTTCCCTATTTAGATTTTTATAAGCAGCAGCAAGATAATGTCATGGCATTACAGAGGTAAATGGAGGAAATTTTTTTAATCCCCTTTCTTTCTCCTCCTTTCCCCCTAGCTAGCTGTCATGTTTATCCCCATATCAAAATCCCCCACCCCACACAAACACCCACTTAAACAAAATACAATGACATTTTCCACTTTTTATTGATGAGGCTACAGCATTTCATCATCAGAATTGGTGCATGGGATTAATATCATGAAACCAGTCACTCAGAAAACAGCATTTAGGCAATGTGCCCAGGCACATACTAGTATTACAATGACTACTTTAGGTGGTAAAACTGCACTTTCAGAACATTCTAACTTAAATGCTACACTGGGACTTATCAAAGATATAAACATACCAATTTTTACTCTTCCTCGCTCAGGACCTTCACCCATAACTAAAATATTAGCAGGTTTCTGTGGAAAAAAAAATAAATATACAATACATATACCACGATAAACCTAAACATTAGTCTCTGAAAAGTTAGTTAAGGTTTGTTTTGCCAGTTTTAAACCAACTTTGTTTAGATAAAAATGACGAGTTTCTCTGTCACGGTAAAGCTGTGCAAGGGTCCAAACACAGGCTCCCCCTGACTGCATCTTCCTCATGTCTCTTTGCTGTGTTCCAGCACCGTGATCCCTAATTGACACCCTGGGGTCTGTCCTTAACCTGCATGAGCTGGCAGCTGCAGAGATGCTGAGATTTCTACTCAAATTGCCCTAGATCCTTTCAGTGGGAGGCAGTCCCATTGCTGCCTACCACCCCCAGCACAGGGATGGGAAGCCAGCTCTACAGGATGTTTTGCCCAGGGTCATTAGGCACATTTGCAAATGGATTTTACACAAAAAAAATACTCAAGTGAGATGCAGATGAAACGTTACCATATCACTTAATATTGGAGAGAAAAATTATCTAATTATTCCTATTTACAAGTGTTTACCAAGTCACACAGCTGCAAAACTAGAAAGCATTGCCTTTACATTATTTTTCTCTCTGTCTTCTCTTTCTTTGTTTTACTATGGAGGCGAGTTAGAGGACTGAGCTAGAGCTAGCTGGTTAGAAATGTGACAACTCACTTCATAATCCTATATTTTCTACTGTCCTGTTTCTGTAATCCATTCTTGGCATCTGCAGTCAGAAGATTCCTCAAATCCTAACACTGTTTATACAATGAAACCTGCAGTGCTTATTTTGAGGGGGAAAAAGTAAGGAAACTCACAACTAAAGCTGATAATGTATGCCAGACTTGCTCTCAAATGGAGTGATTTAGATACCCCTTCATTCTGTAAAGCCCGGACAAAACAGGGACTCCTATTCAGTTGTGACCTGTAAAAATTATAATAAGGCTGAGTTACAGCTCTTTTTTTGCTTTACCAGCTTAAACTGATCTGAAGAAAAGAGTTTCCTGGCAAAACAGTTTAGACTACCCAAAAGTTTACATAACAAATCCTAATATATTATTATGGTTTACTAAACACATTCTAGGAGATTCTAAAGCCTTCTTGAATCTATTGGGCTCTGGTGTAAATGCATTCAAAGAGGCAAAAGACCACAACTTGGTATCAATGCAGAAGTAATTCAGATTGTGTAAAACAAGGTACAAAAAACTAGACATCCACCAAAAAATTTCCTTGAGAAACTTAATTAGTGTTGCTTATGAAAGGCTCCAAAATAGATTTCTGAATCTCTACAATCCACAGACAAAATACGTAAAACAAATCTGAGGCGTTGCATTTCTGAGAGGTTAAAAACAGAAGAAAATATTCCAGCTTGACTGTGATTAAAAAATGTACAATATGTCCCACTGTTTTTCCAATAGCAGCAACAGGTCCAACTTGTGTTGTATTAAGGTCAGTGATTTGCAGAAGAAATTTTCCCCCATGCCACCACCACCAACCTGTTCTGTTTTGCTTTTTAATAAAGGCATACTCTCCAGGTAAGTACTGTTTCAACACTAAAAAAATGCAGTATGTGGGCACACAGCCTTCAAAGCACTCCATTTAGATTGTTTCTACAAAAGTTCTAGAAAAACAAGCACCATCCATCTTTAAATTCAGAGTTAATGTTGAACTTTGTGGCAATTCAATCTGCTAAGTAAGAAACACATCATTTCACATAAACCTTTCTATTGCCACACTGTGACCCAAGAACAAAACTGCATGTTTTAGAAAACCTGCTGCAATATATATGGGTTGCTAATAAGCCACATGCCTAATTAATGCTTTTGAGTAGAGTTAATGATACATTACACAGACACTAAAATTTTCAAGATATATATATATATATAATACATTGACCTAAAGTAACATTTCCCCCCCCGAAAATTCACAGGTTGATAATACTCTGCAAAAATGTCCGTACCATCTTCATGATGTTTTCACCTTAGAATATTTTACTGCTTGGATTTTGATAAGGACAAGGAGCCCTATTCACACAAAGACTCCATTATCCCAGATGACTAATCAAAAGAGCATTGGGTAACAGTTCCTGCACCAAAGATCTCCTACCCTAAGTTCAAGGTAGGTAGAGATAAGAAAGCACAAGGAGATGAGACAGTACTGGTTAGCAAAATAAGTATCAACACCTTCATTCACACTCAGATTTTGGGAGTTACAGAACATGTTTAACAATGGAGACAATTTAGCAATCTGTGTAGGAGTCTTCTAAAGCTGCAAAATGAAAAATACCCCTCAGTTGGTCTGGAATAACCATTCACAGCAGTTCACCTTTTTTCTAGAGTCAAAAGCACTTCACTGAAACAGCTCTGTTTGAATCAGAAGATTCTTCCTACAGACAAAAATATTTATATAGTCACATCACTGTAAAAATACAGCACCACAGTTTTAAAAAAGTTTAAATAAGATATCTTACTATGAAGGTTCCCATTACTAAAATCATTGCATGAGTAGCCTGGAACAATGTTTTCAAGTTGAAAGAATTTTCCAAACAAGACCACCCACCCGATTTAAATTCAATAGGGAGATACATACTAGAATGCTTTATAGGGACAGTATTGGTATACATAAAGCATGTGCATTTTGAGGAATTCCTGAAAAACACCGAAGTCCACTACCAAAAGGAAATATATGGGTCAGGGATTCTTGTTAGATATCTTTTACTCTAGCCTACCATCTGGAGGGAAAAAAAAATAATAAAAAAAAATCAAAACCCAGCTCCCCAGATTTGTCTCTTCAGGCAACTCATTACAAATTAGAAACTTATTTGTAAAGAAAAAGAAGCAGTCATTTCAAACAGAAGGGAGAAATCTGGACAAGCTTTGATTTAATTTGTTAATTTTTGGTTTAATTTTAATTATCCAGAAAAAATGAAAGCTGAAATAGCTTATTCAAATCACTTGGGCTGAGCAAGTGAAGAAAAATCTTTCACCAATTTTTATACTGTGTTCTGAAAATACACTACTTTAAGACAGCTATCTTTTTGTTTTATATAACTACAAATAATCAACTTACAGCCACTCATTTTTGTTCTAATACAGGCACATTTACTTTTGCCATTAAGTAAAATAATTTGCTCATGCCAGACAAATGTAAATGAGAAACCTGTTATGATGCTAAACCAAATGTGAAGAGCCATGTGATGTACAGCTGAGTACTTCAGAGACTAACAAGTTGCTGGCAACCCCACAGAACTACACTTAAGAAACATCACTTCCTTTCCCAAACCCCACCTCAACAGCAGGGGAAGAACTCATTCTCATGAAAGAATGGCCTTGTGACCATGGCACAGCACTAAATCTTATCTCATCCTATATTTGGCTTTGTAGGACTCCTTATCGCAATGCCTGGACAAATCCTAATCCTGCACATTTAATCACTATTACTGATGACGAGAGAACGAAGATCCTCACTGAAACGTTTTAGGTGCTTCTAATTTAATCATTATTTGCAAAGTGCAAAAAGAAAACTTAAGCAGCAAGCTAATTTCAAACAAAGGACATAAAACCCCAGAAACTACAGCAAGAACTTCATGCAGTCACTTGCACTGATGCACCTGCCTGACCTGATACATGACACTGCTCTCTTCACTCTGATCCTGAAGTCGCCAGTGATGAAGGCGGCACAATTTTCAGGCAATCTACTATTGTTCACTCTTCTCCACTGCAGTGTTTTTCCTTTCCTTTCTTTCTAACACAACAAACAGGGTTACTTCCATTGCCTCTTTTCTTCTACATCAGTAGAAGGAGCAAACCACTCCTTCACTTCCAAAGACCAACCTCTCTCTACACCTAGATTAAAAACAGAAACAAAAAACCAACTCTCTCCTGCTCCATGTTTCCTAGTAGGTTATTTTTTTTAATGTAGGATCATTCTCATAGATTCCCTCTAGCTGTTCCGCCTTGGGCCACCTATTTATCTGAACTCAAGTGCTCCAAAATACACACTGCTCCTGCTGAGGTTTCACTAAAGCTAAATGCAGTGGAGATTGTTTTACATGTCTTGCACAGCATCTTCCACTTTATGTGATCCCAGTACAGTATCCCTGCCTCACTCTGTAAGCCTATTGATTCATGTTAACACTACCAGCCATGCATTTTCTTCACATCTTTTCCGCAGGACTGCTACTTTGAATGAACACTGCAGTCACACACTGCTTCTTAACATACACTGAAAATGTTTTGTGTTCATTCACAGAGGGGAAACTCAAGACTTCAGAACTTATATATCTGAATTTCTATTTTGAAGGTAAAAATGCAAACAAAATGAAAATTATACCAGTCTATGTCTTGATGTTATCGGGGTAAAACCAAACAAACAAAACCAAAAAACCACAGAACACCAAAACCAGCATTCCTGTTACTCAGACCAAGTTATTGACAGGAACAGGACATGATTACTTATTCTGTGTTTGCATAATGTCTGGAAATCATAGGACATCGTCTCATGCTCCCAAAAAAATATTTTGCTGTTAGGTCCTCCTCTCACTAAGCTTTACTCATCAAAGCAATGAGAAAAAAACTGGACATTTTTAGACAGCTTAGCCATTGCAATCTTTGACACTTAGTACATTTAGCATCAAACCAGGTGTGCAGGAACTATTAGCCCACATATTTTTTGCTACTAGTCTGTTTCTGAAATTGCTAGTTTTCAAAGACTGATTTTAAATATAGCTATCAGTACATAATACAGATTCATCTGAATTCTCTATTATGATATTATAATGTAGATGCTATCTCCTCCCCATCCCCATTATTAACTCTTTGCAGTAGTCTATTTATATTTAAGAGCAGACTCATACTCTTTACACCTCCATTTTAATGCACCTTTTAATAAGGTTTGAGTATCATCCTAACCAATTTTCATTTGGATAATCCAATACTTAAAGAGTTTGGCTACTAAAACAGTACTCAGTAGAAGGTTCACAGTGATGACGTGAGTCACAACAGTGACTTTTCTTAACCACTGGTATTTGTGCATCATTAATAGTTGAGCCACCAGTTTTCAGAACTTACCACGACATCCATTTCTACCTGTGACAAGCCAAGATAATTGATAAAAGTATAACATTTGTTTTCAATTTAAAAAAGCAGTTTAACTTGAACAATGCGAAGCAATGGGCTTTTATCCTTAAGACTGTTTTGCTTTTGCAAGCATGACCTCAAAAATACTTCTATTAAGATGGCTTCTTTATATTTTAGACTTCAAAGTATTAGATTAAATGATACAGGAATAGATTCAAAAACACAACCCCACAACTGAACTTCTTCAACTGTATGTGAGCAAGTGCCTGAGAAGTATTAGAGTTGAAAATGTCTAGCTGTGAAGTTCGTAACTTGATGGCATGGGAAAAAAGAACCAAAAAGGTTTAGAAAGACAACTGCAAGGGCTTAGCAAGTTGCAGACTGCTTGGAAAAGCACTTTTGTGGCATAGTGGTAGAAATTTTAATATACTGATGCGGTTTATCACTTCACACTTAAGTCCTCTGATAAGAAAAGCTGTGCAGCAAAACCTACTAGCCTTCAGCTAAGCTTGCAAAATTCACACCCTCTCTCAAGGTCTATGACCCACAAAACATTTAACATTCATGCTTCTTAAGGTACATCTCTAACAACCTTGTTGATCTACAAGAAGTTATAACATACACCAAAACATTTCCTTATTATGAAGGTGGGATGCCTCCTTATTGCATTCTAAGGGACTGAAACTGTCTTTTTGGAACATCTCATGATTTAAGAAAATAGTTCCATTTTCTTTCCACTTTGAACAAAACTGACTACTTTAATGCTAAAGAGTACTCTAGCACAGTAACAGTGTCAATACAACCTTATTCAAGTGATAATATCAGCACTTTTCTAAAGTTAATCTCTTCCCTTGAATTCAAACATGTGTATTCACAATCAAGACAATTTCTGTTGCATTAACTGATTTGGGGCTTTAAAATAAATTATAATCAAAAGACCACCACGAATGCTGGTGAAAACAATGGCACCACAGAACTCAACATGTATTAAATCTAAGTATCAAAATACTCTTTTTGATTACAGAACACATTAATTGTGAACAGCACTGGAAAATTATGAAAACCTATTTTAATGTAATACTTCCTGTAATTATCTTATAAAGAACATCCCAGAGCTGTTTAAAATAAATAAATCAAGCATCTAAATAAAATCCTCATTAAAACCAGAAGTCATTAAAATGATCAGTAAGAGCCAAACAAAAACAAATCCCTAAATTATCAAAGCACACATGTTCAAAAATTTTAAAAGTACTGGAAGCATTCTGGAAGATAGAGGGATGCCATATCTATGCCAGGGAGGCCTTCTGCTAGTTACCATCAACCATATTTTATCTCTGTTTCAGCCTGATGAAAGCTGTTGGTCTCACTACTACATTTTTATGCACTGAACACATTCCATAAATTTCCTTTCATTGCAGTCACTTAATTACTGCCAACTTGGGGCAATGTAACTTATTAAAGCCTGCACACTGCCTAATACACAGGCTTTTCTAGCACTTTCATTGGATCTGAATTCAAGCTGAAAGAAAAAAAAATTAATTACACTTTTCAGGCCAACTCTTTTACTCTCTAAAAATATACATCAGGACAAGCTGCAGGGAGTGACTTTCTGTACTGTCTCCAAGGAAGGAAAGGTGGTTATCATAGGCAAAAATGTTACTAGAGCAGGTAAATCTAACATGTCAAATTATCATTAACACATCATTCCAAAGTGTAATAACAAACTTAATACATTAAAACAAGCAATCTTGAAGAAATATATTTCCCATGAGTTTTGCTACAGCACATAGGTCAGGATGACTCTGGATGCTGTGGACACATCAGAGCAGGACCAACGCAAGAGGATAGCGTGCTCAGAGACTGATTGTTAGGTCTATGTTATTCCACATACAATTCCATTTTCTTTTTAGAGTTCTGTCTCACAAACAGAGATTTTCAATGGGTAAAAAGACCACTGAGTACCACTTGTACTCACTGATTTTGTTGGAGCAGTTTCCACAGGTTGACAGGCATTCAATAGTACTGTGATCTCATACATCCCAATACGTTCACACAAAAGCAGAAAATTGCCTTATTTATTCTTTGGATTGCAAGTGGTTGTGGTAACCCCTACCATTTTCCTCAACAGCCCTATTTTATTGTTTTACATTTAAATAATGCTCTCACCGCTTCTGTATCACCCTACTTGTATCAACTAATACACAACTCCTGCTGTGGATTAAGAAAAAATAACAAAGGTGAAAAGCCTATGTAATTTATTACTATGCACTTTCCAGAGGTTCTGTGAGCTTTGTGTTTACATGTTAAAGTACCTTCGCATTTCAAAAAACACCTCAAAGATTATGTTCTGTGTCAGTCGTGTTCAGAGTTGAACATGAAGTTAGGAGTTCATAAAGAACAAGTTTTTATGTGGAGTGTGTCGTATTTATAAGGTTACTTTAAAACTGCTCACATCTAAAGCTAGTCAAAGGACAATTTTCTTACTTTTTCTTCTATGAGTATAGATCATAGAAAACATAGCATCTTCTTTCTACAGCAGACTGCAGTAAAAACACTATGGCTATTACCTGTACTTTGAACAATCTATATGCCTATCCTTCACAGCATTTTACATTATGATAACTTTGCCACAACCTTAAAGTATTTAGCAGTCAAAAAAAAAATCAAAAACTAAACTGCAACCTGCATCTAAGGGTTTCTAGAATCACACTCCAGGGTTTTTACTAAAGCCTACTGCAGGGTTTTTATTGACTAAACTTACTTCAAAGGTACACTTGTGATCAAAGAGCTTCTGGTCCTCCATAGCTCTCTCAGGTCAGAAACACAACTTATGCTGATACTTTTCCTATCTGGTTAGTACAGCTCATCACCTTTATGGTAGGTATTAGATCTGAAGTTTCTAGAATGCCTTTCCTCTGTAAATATCTTACCCCTACATGTATTTATCTGTATGGATATGAGTTACTGCAGCCAGTTCACCTGTAACTACTGCATGGCAGTGCACAGAGACAGCTTGAGTCAGCTTTCAAACAGTGAAGGATTACTTACATTACTCTTCCCAGCACCAGAATCAGGTATCTAGCCACCTTAGAAAGCTAGCACATGAAGAAAAACAGGCTAGTAACAAAAGAATAAGTTTATAGCTACAGAAAAGAAAGAAAGCTAGTATAGTTTGCCCATCAGCTATGCATTCACATTGCTAAATGTGTCATATATAGACACACACACACGCAGACAGATACAAAAATTATCCATTTATCAGGTATCCAAGAACAAATGATATTCCTCAATATATTACTTATATTGCATCCATATAATTCTCCTTACATCATTCTACTTCAGCTACCAATCTACTTAAATGCCTTGGAATTTAAGTCAAAATATTTCTAAGCTTGGAAAAAATCCATAGCACAAGTATTTTACCAATTGGCCCTGCTGCAACTCTCAATGCATTTCTGACAGAACACATGCCCTCCTCTATTTGACATCTGCTTCTCATGAAATTTGAAAGAAATGGTATCAAAACAGACCATATTTTTTAACAAATGTACCTGGATTTTACTAATAGATACAAAGGTTACTTGGGGGAAACTAGCGAAGAATCAGCACACCCAGGAAAGCTTTGCCTCCTTAAGCAGCCACACAGTATGAACAGATCAAAATAATGGTTTGTTGTAAAAAAAGAACTCGCATTTTTTTTAAACTACTTTTTCCTAGAGACTGTAGAAGCAATTTTGCATATATAGAAATCTAAAGCACCACCTTGTTTCCAGTTTAGAAGTCAATATGCAATACGAGGACACTGGTCTTTCTGGTGCTGTTATTAAATGCATATTTTACCAGACAAGAACAAACTTCCCAAAGGCACACAAAAGGCTTGCATTGATTTCATACCCTGTAAGGTAAAGATGCAAGCAGTTATAAAGATCAGTCCTGAAACATCTGATCTAGTCCTAAATGGCTCCAGGGGAACAAGGAGCAAGAAAACAAAAGCAGTACTTTTCACATTTATAGAGTTTATGCCAATACAAAGAAAAACTACAAGTTCCTTTCAGATTCATATTTGTAGTTCCCCCCTTTTGCAACAGTTCTTCACTGCCTGTTAACTGGCCCAAGATTGATGCTTAAAATTATCTGATTTACAATGATGTAGAAATGTCACGAAAAAAACACTGTGCTTCCAGTGCTTCTTGTGTCTGACAGCTCTGCAGCAGATAAGGCACAAATATATCACTAAAACATCAATAATCACATAATGCAACTTCATGTCTACAAATACTCATCTGTGTTGCATTTATCTGCCTCTAAGACATCCGGTGGCAGTTCAATAGAAGTTTACACTGATTACAGAACTCCAAATTCATGCTGCATTTCCTCAAGGCAGCAACAGTCTCAGAGTAATTCTGCCTAGGTTTGGTCACATTATTGGCTTGGTAAATTAGCAAAGCTCCTCCTATAATACATTGCTCCACCTTGACCACCCCTCGCTTTAAACTTTGGAAAAAGGTCGTATTTACTGTAGTTTCAAAACAAGTTATATTCATTAATAGAGAAAAAGAAAATGCCAGTACTATTCCCAGCTGTAAACACGAACATTGTGAGACTTGGGTTTTATCACCACAGGGGAATTAAGGTCAAAGATGATCAGTCTATAAAAAACTATGAAAGATTCCTATTCAAGAATTGCTTGAATGGATGTGGCCTGTGAATTAAACAAAAAAAAATAAAAAAAAAAATCCCAAAAAGCAATCTTTTCACTATCTTTAAAGTTGTCAATTTAAAAAATCACCAGCAAACCTTGCAAAAAAGACCCAAATACAACTGGAGTAGACTGAATATTGTATTTTCATTTATACTTTCAAATTTTTTCCAGTACTTAGCACCCCTAGCTAAGAATAAAAGATATGAGGTTAATCCAAGAGAGGTCTAAAAATATAATTCTCTGTAACACTTTAATCCTAAAGATTTAACAATTTTTTTAATATCTTAAAGCTCAAGTATCTCTTTCTAGAGGCAGCGCCATTACACAAGTGTTTCAAACCAAAGTCTGTAAAAATTAATGATCTAGGAAAAGCATATCTTTCATTTTTTGACCACACAACCTCCAAAAAATCTTTTGGGGATACCTTGCCTTTTTTTCCTTACAAAAACAGTACCACATCATCTGTCTCATCATACTGCAGTCAAGAAACATTGTAAAAATGTCCTCCTTTGCTGCAAAAGTTTTGTATTTCACTGTTTTCTTCACATTGTACCTTATTCCACATGAGCTCTCTGATCTTTCATATTCATCTTATACCTTCTCCCTCATAGCTCTCTTTCCCCCTGGCTTCTCTTCTATGGATTTTTCATGAGCTGGATTTTAGAATTTGAAATAAACATGCATTGAATTTTTCAAGACAGATCAAATGGTGAAGATACAAGACATTCACAGACTGGCTGAGGTTGGGAGGCACCTCTGGATGGATACCATCTGCCAGCTTGTTGAGGGTGTGCTTTCTGCCCTTGTTCACGTCACTAATGATGATGTTAAACAGCACTGAAGGTGGTATCAGCCCTTGGGACACTGCACTGGTGAGTGATGTCCAGCTCAATGCCACAGCACTGACCACCATCCTTTGAGTCCATCACCTCAGCCAGTTCTCAGTCCATTTCACTGCAAGCTTCCTAGTCTGTACTTCACTAGTTTGACTACAAGGATGTATGGGATGCAGAGTTGAAAGCCTTACTAAAGTGAGCAATATCCACTGCTGTTATCCCATCCATCAAGCTAGTTATTGAAGGCTTTCAGGGTGGCTAAGCACGATTTCCCCTTCATAAAAATCCATTCTGAATACTCCCAATCACCTTCCTATCTTTCAAAGGTTTTGAAATGGCTTCCAGGAGGATTTCATCCATCACCTTTCAAGTGATCAAGGCAAGAGTGATGGGCATGTAATTTCCCAGATCTTCCTTGAAGGCTGGAGTGACATTTGCTTTTTTCCCCTCAGGTACATCCCCTGATGACTATGACCTTTCAAAGAGAGTGGCCTCCCACTGATTTGCATATATGAATATGAAGCACATTATTTTATGTATCTCTATAGGCTTCTTATGCTGAACTCAAAGATCTCTAAGCAAATTCAAAGATCTCTGCCTACTTTTCTAACTGGAAGGCTGGTAGTACTGCAGCAATATACTCTACCTTTAAATCTCCATTTGTACAAAGCTGACAGACATTACTCAGTAAAAAGTTTGACCTAAGAGGCTATTCTGTTTCAGATTTTTTTGGCTGTTTCAGGGAGGTTTGGGTAGTTTCTCTCTTTTTTTTTAATCACTGGCATGAGCACTAAATACTGAAGTCTTGCAGTCTCCTTTGATCCTTTCAACACTTTGATTAGTTACTGATTTGAAAGTTTAATCTAAGACAAAGAAAATGCTCCAAAAAGCAGGCAAGGGAGTAGTTATGCTCCCTGTAGAAAGAAGCATTAAGAAACACTAGGTAATATTTTTTTAACTATGGAATATTTAGAATTACAGTAAATTGCAGCTCAGAGAAAACCATGTAATTATAAGCATATGCAAGAAAACAAGGTTCTGCCAGACACACTGTTCTTTTGTGATCTCGTGAAAGCACACACCTAATGAAAAACACCTTGGAAACAAAAATCTTGGGAAATGTAACAGCTGACAACCAAAAGAGTGATTTGGCTTGGACTGGTGTTTTCTTTTTCTTTCCTCATCTGAAAGAAAATCACTAGCAAGTCATTATAATACCTTTTGGGAAATAACAGTTATTACCTGTTGATATACTTAAACAGAGTAGAAAACCACTCTGCTTTTAAAAGCTGCAAACTTCTTTCTAGTAATGTGCACAGCTTTTCCTATTAATTCTTTCTTCTTTTTAAGCATTTAAATGACCACAGTTTTGGAAGCTCTACAGCAAGACCAAAGAGCATTCCTGTATTTCTGAAGTAATCTTTGAATACTGATGAAGGAGACACGCTTGGATTCTAAAGCTCTAATGGGGAAAATGGTAAATTGCCAGGGAAAAGTTCCATATATTTAACTTTGCCTAATACACACAACTAAGTGATTCACTTTCCAAAGTCTGGAAAGTAAGATCTTGTCTACAAAAAAAAAAAAAAACAAAAAAACCCAAACACTAAACCGAAAAACCTACGGCAGTGGCTTCTCCTTATTCATTGTTAAAAGGACATCTTTAATGGTCCCACTAATCCCAAATCTGGCAGCAGGTGTCCTTGGGAAGAGTCCAGGTCCCAGGAAGTTATCTTGCAACTGTATTAAAGCTTGAAAATCTCAAAAGAGGTGTTAAGATGAGTTGCACACTAGGAAGGCATTCACCAGCAGTATCCTGTGCTAGTTCACACAGGTTCACATCCACAGTGACACAATCCCAGACTAACGAGGACATGGATGTTATAGACAGAGGTTAAGAGACTGTCATTCCTTTGGCAAGAGATAGAAGAGGAACAGGAAGCAAAAGCCCAACACTGTGGTAACCCCTCTTCCATACCTGGCTTGCCAAGCAGCAACTCACCTGTTCCACACCACTCACACCCCACACAAAGAAATGGGCCAGGGAATGGAGTCTGAAGATTTAGAAACAAAAGTTATTTTATCCCAATGTCGCAGCTGCAGTACAAGTAAGACCTGGGAGATTTCCTCTGTGGTTTTTTGTTTGGGGGTTTTCAGCATGGTGGTGGTATGCTTTTAAGCACTGCTGCACCACGGAAGTTGAGGTGCAAATTCTATTATTAATGTAACTTGCAGACTAATCTTACCGTCACCACACAGATGCAGCAGAGGGGTGCTCATCTCTTAGCTGAGACTGGATCCTGACTGTATAGACAGGACTAGTACAAAATAATATTAAATAAAGATGCACTTTCAAATGCTAACAAGCATGGCATATAAGTTCCTATACCATGCAAAGGGACCTCTATTTTGAGCTCATTACTTGAAAAAACCTTCCAAGCATGCTGCAAAGTGCATCCTCTCTTTTCATCAGTCTGCAACCTCAACAGCAAGGGAAAACAGATCTATGGATAATCTTATGCTTATTTTTAGTGTGGAATAAGAACTTGGAGTAAAGGAAGAAGTCCAATAGCTAGATATTATCAAGTGGAAAAAATACTAGTAAAAGAAGTCAGCAAAATGCAGTATGTCTCAAGCATGCCTCATAACTAAATTCAAAATATTATTAAAACTATAATTGATGCACTTTGTGGTAATTACATGAAGTGTTCTTATTTCCTTCCTGCTACAGTAAGAGCATGAATAAACAATCTGTTTTCAATTGCTCTCAGTCATGAAATTTAAAAAAGCTGAAGAATATGCAAGTCAAGTAAGAAATTTTAAAAGGGCTGGCATTAATTTGTTTAGAAATTCTACTGGTGTGTTTCAAAGACTTATGGAAAAGCTAACTAGTCAAGCAGTATTCAAAGATAAATACAATCAAGAACTCCCTCGCTCTGATGGAAATGGTGAACTGGTTTTCATGTACCCAGCGAAAGAAAAAACTCACTGTTAAATATTTAAATAGTTAAGTTACTGCAAAGATTTGTGTGCATTTTCTTTGCAAAAGATAAACCATGACTATAAAATCCACAAGAGAATTATTGTCTTCCTATAACTTTTACTCTTTCATATAGAAGTCACTTTATAAAAATTTTTAATGAATTAATATTTCCTTGATTCCAACACTATGAAGACAAATTTCAGTCTAAGTTCCAGTGATTTTAATAGTCACTAAGTTTTACTGCCTGGCTACAGAGAAGTCAAGATCTCAAACTCCAAAACATTACCTACCTAAAAGCTAACTTCACTAAGACATCTTAAAAAAAAAAAACAAAACACAAAAAAACCCAAAAGAAAAACAAACCAAAAGCAGAAAATTGCACTTAGATGGAATATAATTACATAGATAATTCATACCCTTTAAAAAAATCCTTATCCTGTGAGAGAGAAGTAGCAAGTAACAGATTTTTCTGCCAAAGTACTACACTCTAGCTTCCTACCACCCCCAAGCACCATCACTCTTATAATAGCTAGTATATGACATGAAAGCAAGCAAGTTACTTAAGTAGCTCTGTGGGTGTATCTAAACCCAGGAAAACAAACCACCTAGAATCTACAGCAACATCTATCATTTTAAAGGCACAGTAGGAAAAACATAGTAAATCTGTCCAGTCATCCAATCTGCAGTTAATATTGATGACTTAACACTGATATTCCTGAAGAGTAACATACCAGGTATTCTGGAACAGAAAACCACATCTAAGCATTAATGTCAATTATTTTGCTTCGAATCAGAATGTAGGTGCTAGAGAAGTCTCGATTTTCAATCCTGACTTTGCACGACCCTGTCTTTCTAAGACAAAACACTAGGCAGAATCCTTTTCGTTATTCAGATTACTCCCAGAGACCCTAATAAAAGGAAAAAAGCATTGGCAGGTAAAATTCTGTCTTTAGTCCTGCATGAAACGTACCTTCTAAACTCAACTCAAACTGGATCATTTCAAAAGGACAAGCCCAAAGGTTCCCATGGACAAGGCAGCACAGGCAGCCCCCTGTACAACTTTTATAGGATTCTCACCACACAGCTTGACAAGGTTCCGGTGGGAAGACCTCTCAGACTCTGCCTCAAGGTTTTGGTCTTTTCCTCAGATTATCAAAAGATAAGACAATTGTGATGGTGGATTTTCTGCTGGAAGAAAACTTCATGCTGGACTGAGACCACCAACTCATTTCATACAGATCAGAAAATGAGATGATAATAGTTTTTTGCAGTTGCCAACTTAAGATGCATTTGAGCTACAGACCTAGATGTGAAAGGCTCTGTAATAAATTACCCATCTCCTGAGCCATCCAGTTAACAACATGCATTGTTTTAAGCATAACTGAATTTTGAGTTAATAAACTTTCTGAAACTGTAGAAAGTAAAACATCAGGAAAATCTGATTATTGATAACAGGTTATTTGCTTTCTGTATGCCTCTTCAAAACATACTGAGAGTACTATTGCAGGCAGAACATTAAAGGAAGGCATTACATTTTGGTTTCGAAGTTGTCTAAGAAGTAAGATGCAATATATATATCTATATTATGTTTTGCTCCCCTACTTTATGAGTCATCACAAAGCCACCAGAATATTTTTGATTTTTTCAGTCAGTGCTGAGGTTTTTGTTCCATTCCTAAAACCAGGAGTAAATTAGAAAAAACATCCATACAATCATTTCGAAAGAACAAAGCTTCCTTGTATTTCAGTTCTGAAAATTATGTTCAGCAGAGATAAATCTTGTCCCATCTGTTTAAACAGAGATTCTGGCATTCTGTAAAACCATTTATCAGGCATGAAAATAGAAGACAAATAACTAGTCCTTGACCACCTTCCCAGGAACGGCATTAAAACTATTTCAAAGACTAAAAGTGACTCTGGAAGAATAAAAAGGAAGCCAGACTTACTGCACCAAACATAATAGCATTGGTAATACGGACTCATGGGAATGAAAGGTCAAACTAATGATACTCTCATGCACAAATGAAATTTCAGTAATTTGAAGTATCATATGTAGGTATCATACTTTGATAGCACTTTTTTTTTTCCAATTTCCTTCTAAGAATAAGAGTTATAGACAACTGGATCAGGAAAGCTACCCAATTTTAAGACAACAGACAAAACAAGGCCAGCTAGCTATGGGCATATTTCAAAGGCAAATATATAAGAATTGGTGAGATTCATCAATCTAAAAGAAGTTGCTGATTAAAAAACACTCCAGTTCAAAACATTTTGCTTACACTGTGGTTTGGATAAACAGTAGTTTACTTGTAGAAATCTTCACAAGTTGGCATGGCTCTATTTTTGGTAGATTATAAATGTTAGGAGAAGGTAATGGCTTTCAAAAGTTACTTTCCTATGCCAAACTTAATTTTATAGAATTTTTATTTTTTCAGCAGTTCTTACGGCCAATCATCCTCTCTGCCACCTACACATAAGCCTTATTTAGTTATTTATCTTGCCTGCAGTGATACTACCAGAGGCATTTTCTGTACCTCAACATGCCTGTTATTTAAATAATCACTTTTAAAATAGTTTGTTTAGAAAATCAGAAAATGAAAACAGCCATCTGATACACTTGCCCTCATAAGCATATCAGATCACAGCCAGCTTTTAAAATTCACTCTACTAATCAAGGCTGTTTGACTGCAGTGTAAAAATACATATTTATTAGCACAAAGCTTTTTGTTTCCCAGTGATTTTTCATTAAAAAAAACCCAATCCTTGCCCTCAATCATCATCCCAATGCTAAAACCCATTGTGGATCCACTTACCAAATCCCTGTGTAACACCCAGTTAGCATGCAGGTAGTGAATACCATCTAGGATCTGATATAACAGCGACTTCACCATTCCTCGAGGTAACTGAACTGGTTTCTTGTTTGCTTTAGAAGCCCTATGAAACTTTATTATATGCTGCAAAGGGGAAAAAAGAAATGAAAATTAAAAAAGTGCAATGTTTACGCAAAAAGATTGGCATTGATTTCTTACACAGGTTTTTTCCAACCCTTTATCATTTGTTTTCAAAACCAGAAACATATACCTTAAGTACCTTAGAAAATTAATACTGTACAAGATAAAACAATCACTTAGCAGACAGCTAAGCCCCACAGAGTTGCTCACTCACTCTTCCACACTGGTATGAGGAACACAAAACCAATACAACTGTCAAAGCAAATTTCCTTGCAGAATACTGATCCTGGAGGTTTTATAGGTATTTTTGTTTGGGGAGTCTTTTTGCCAAGATACACTGACACCTTGTACATCACATCACAGAATTACAAGTGCATTACCTCCTACACTATTTTACTTTTAGGCTTTCTCCTGCAGTGATAATGACACTGTAATATTCAAGACCTAATGCCAAAGAAATTTTTACAAACTCTACTGGGAGTTTTTAACATTTAAATCAGAAGCCCAGATTTATTCCTTCTTTATTCACTATACTCTTAAAACACAGTACTCTCTAAACAGAAGCCCTTAACAGAGCAAAGCAATAAATCTGTCCATCTGAAAGACAGCCACCAGGCCAGACATGGAAAAAACTCTTAGCAATTATAAGTGTATACAAAAGCAATGATGTCTAGCAACAATGAGGAGTGCAAAAGAGATTACGTTGTCTTAGCACTTGATTCTCAGGTGTCACTAACTTCACTAGCAAGGTGTGTCACGGTAAATGTTTCCATATGTCTCCTTCAAAGAGAGGCAATTTCTAGAACAAACTTCTTAATGCATTCACATTTCCTTTCTGTAATGGCTCGCACTAGCATCATCATCAAAAGAGCCCTGATCTTGTCCATCCAAAAGCTGACACCAAACTTCTATCATGTGTTCTTCCTACCTTCCTGACCTTTCATATTCCAGGTGCCAATCAGCTAACCCAACTATCCAATACCTTTTAGAAAACTGCCTTTCCTCTCTTGCTGCAGCCCAGCTCTACACAGCCTGCCCTCTGTTGCTTCAGGCACCAAGCTTGGCTTTCCTGAAAGGAACAGGCACATTCCAGCCCTGCCAATGATAAAAATGAAGCTGCACAGAGGAAAGAAACATTGATGAAAAAGGTGACAGTCCCTACAATCAGCCAAGCACCACATGCATGAGCATCCCTCAGCCTGAGCTACAAGTTTTGCCTCACACTTCCACTGACTCCAAAGCAAATGTTATTTTTCACAGTGGACAGAGAGAAGTGAATCTTGAGAGACAGGCAGAAAAACAGATGGCAGTGCTGGACTTTTTTTTTTCCTGCTCTAATAAACTCTGTGCCCTTTCCCAGCCTTACTTGAGACCTGCTGTGCTAAGTATGCACAGTGCTGGAGGACTCGGTCCATAGCTGGCTCTCTGGGGCACAGAGCCAGCCTGGCCACTGCATATACGGCTCTCACATCCACATACAGTGAACAACCAGGAGCTGGTATTGCTGGGGAGGTTTGGAGTTCATACAGGTATGTGTATGTAAGCATAAAGGTCATTCCTAAGTTAATGAAACACTGGTTTGTATATAAGTAACAGAAATACATCTGTGGTGATTTAGGTTAAGTATGAAGCAATGCAGGAATGTATAAATACAAACAAGGACAGGTCACTAGTAGTCACAATCATCCTAACAAATATAAAGCCTTGCAGCACATTTTGAAACAAAAAAAACCCCCAAGCTCAAACATTCCTAAACTTCTGTAGCTTAGCATATCATAAATATGGGGGAGCAGTGAAAAAAACCCAATGTGCTTGTTTTTCATCCACTTAAAAAAAACCAAAAACCAACAAACCACCACACCAACTTTACTCCATTTCCTCAAGATGTTGTGGTTTTTGTTTTTAAGTCCTTAGAATGTCTCAACATTTCAGCTGTTTGGTAACTTTGTCTCTAATTTTATTTTGGTAACAAAATCTCAACACCAAGTACCAGAACTTTCAAGGCATTTAACAGTGAGAAAACATCTTGGATTTTGCTTAGCAGAAAGAAAACTGACACACTAGTTTACAGGCAAATGCTACCGAATTATTCCCAGCTACAAGGAACACCATTTTGCAAAGAAACTAGGTTTACTCTGACTTGTGCTAAGCTACACGCTGAAGAAAAAACAACTCATGATTAATACTGTTAAATTCTTACATGAACACATACATAAAAATGTTCATCTCATTCCAAATTGCTTCCACTGCAGCCGTTGATCCAAATCTTAGTATCCTTTAAGGTTAGTATTACAATATTTGTACTACTGAGAGCAATGCTCAAAATCTATGTCAATAAATTTGAGGCACACGCACCCTTTTCAGGGAAGTCAAGGCTGCATGGTATTTTTAATTTTTTACGATGCTACTTTATTTTTCTAAACATTCCAATTGGATATTAAGCTTACAAATATTAATAGAGGAAAATGGCATATATATTAGAACAAATATACTTTGAATCCAACATGTTTATATTTTAATGCTGCATGTTGCAATTAGGAATAAACAGCTTTCCTCACAAATACGTAGAATTTCTGCAGAGAAGTTGAGTAAAACTTTTTCCCACTGAAATGTATGAACTAAATTTCCATTATATAATTTCACTACTCTCAGTTCATGTATTCACAGATGACAGTCAATGTAACCAAAACGCTAACCTGACCCATTCAGAAAAGTTTGTCATTTTTCAAAAGGAATTCGCCTGCATAATCAATTATGTTTTCCTGCACCTTACTTTAATTGTAATAGGAGATTATACCTATTTTTTTTATTTAACTACATTTCTAGCTACTGAGAGCTGATTGCAGATTTTCATCTTCTTAAAGAGATCACAGGTTAACTATGTAGTGTGTTTACTCAACATTTTCCATTGCTTTTCCTTTAGTAATGAAAATGCTCCCAACAAACATGGAGTAAGAGGCTATACTGTGTTTAAAAATCATGTGTCTTCCCTGACCTTGCCCCTTTGCTGCAGCTAAAACTCTAAGCCTGGTACCTCCAAACAATTTACCTTACCCAGAGGTCATGCTCAGCGTAGTCAAAGAGAAGCCACACCTTCCTGTCAGCATGAGAAAGAAACACCTTTTGCAGAGAAATGACATTTGGATGCTTGAGCTCCCGCAGCAACTGCAAAAAAACAAAGTCCACAACAGTTATACCCACACATCCGGAGCTGTGAAAGGGCTAGAAAGATGAACACTTTAATAGTCTTTGCTACATGTTCTACAACACAAACAACAAAAGTTGAAATTTGCAAGTCACAGAAAACCACATATTTTATCATGAAAGAACCAGTCATTAGCTTGAAATCAAAGCTGAAAGCAAGTCATAACCCCCTCAGGGCATTCACTTTCTACTCATTTCCTAAAAGTTGAAGTCTGTGTAAACTTCACTATTATCCAGGATCAAGACAATTCCACAAACAGCCAGCTGTAGTATCTGCCTTTTCCCATAGGCTGTAATCTTCAACAGTGCCATTTGGAGTATCCAATTTTCTCCTGACTCCCAATTATCTGAAAACGCTGCATTGTGGTTGCAGTCATTTGAGACTGAATGGGATGACTCAGTTAGAGCCTGTCAATGCAGTCAGCTAAATGAAGAGGTGGTTTGTAAGGTGGAGTCAGCTGATATACAAGGTCACCGCTCCCTATAGAAGAAGGTCCAACTCCCACAACACAGATTACACCAGTCAGTGCACTCACAGAACCCACCCATAAAACAGCTCCCAGTTCAAGGGAAAACTACCCCAGACACACAAAGGCAATAACCTGCTGCTGAGCTCTTGAGCTGAAATGACTCAGAGCACTAACAGCAGAGACAGCCCCAGTGAAGGGACAAAGCTAGAAGAACTTCTTTCAGCAGCAGTGAGCCATTAAGCCAACTCAGCTGCTTCAGAAACTATAGCTTTAATGCCACCAAAAGGAAAGCACAAATGAGATACAACACAACTGAATGCACACAGCATCAGTCTATGTGAACTCTACCAGCTGTATTACAATCATATCGTACTCACTCCATTGCTAAGAAGGAAACAAAAACTTTATCTACGCAAACTATGGTCAAGTGTGGCTACCCGAGACTAGATGAATTCTTGCCAGCTCAGTCTGCCAGAAATTATGACATTTTTAATAACAGGAATGGTAGAGTTTTGGGGGTTTTTTTTAAGCAACGGAAATTTAAACTACTATTTGAACAAAGAATTTTACTTCTGAGACTGAGTATTTTCAATAAAATTTTCCCTCTACATAATACAAGAAACAAAAGATTTAATTTCTTTCTACTGATACCTTTGTCATATATGGTACCATTTTTGCAGCTACTGAGACAGTAAAATGGAAGTAGATATCTGCATGTTTTTTTCCTTCTTTTCTATTTCATTTGAGATAGACTCCCATCCCTACTCACTAACCAGTCTTCAGTGTGGTATTTCTTGAGAAAGGACCTACAGCCCACAGAGATTTTACCTCAAGTATGAGATCAAACAGGGAGACAGAGTTGAGGAGACAAAGCAACAATACAAATCAATGCAGAAGGCAGTAGTTTCAGCATGGTAAAACTCTTAAGATTTCCAAAAGCATTACATTGAGCTACTTTAAGGCAGGATCCACAAGAAGTATGGAATTCTTTAAATGTCTGTAATTCCTACAAAGCATAATATCAGCATGGGAAAACCCAAAAAATGCTTATTTGCAATTTTTTATCAATTACAGGTGGGAACTGCCTGTGGCAAGTTAACCCCAGCCAGCAGCTAAGCCCCACATAGCCACTTTCTCAACCCTCTCAGTCAGATGTGAGCGGAAGAACAAAAAGTAGCAAGAAAATCTGTGAGCAAGGATAAAACAGTTTAATACCTGAAGAAAAGAGGAAACACCAAACCCACAACAAAACAGAAGCAATTCAAAGGCAATCACTCACAACTTCCCACAAGAAGACTGATCCCTAGCCAGTCTCCAAGCAAAGGCTACCTCTCCCAAGCAAGGAGGTGCAGAGTGGGAAATAGAGAAAGCCTGAACACCACCAGCCATAGCCAAAACACTGATGGGTTACCAACACAGTTTTAGTCACAAACCCAAAACAATGCACTCTACATGCTGCTATGGAGATTTAACTGCATGCCAGACAGACCCAGTACTGCACCAGCCTCTCAATGGTGAATGAGGTTACAGGGTTCAAGGATACACTGTGCCAGGTCCTTATAACACAAGAAATTTTTGTTTAATCAGCATAAATTCACATCTTAAATTAATGCTAAACATCTTGATGAATTAACTGTACCTGAAGACTGCATGACAGTTCAGCAACTGTGCATCCATACCAAAATGCTATCAGATTTCCTGTGGCCTGACAAACACATCTGTACCAGACACAACATACTATTCCTTGATAAAAGATGCAGATACTAGTCAGAGCTCTAGAAAATAATGTAATTTCCCCTTTGGACCCCTCCTGTCCCATTTTAAGTCTGTCCTACTCCTTATTCTCCAGGTGGTAGCTATCACTTACCGAAAAAAATCCAATCTCTTCACATCAAACGTAACTCAGCTTGGAGAATACTCAGAGAATCCACCACCAAAGCTGGTCCAGAACATCACACAAAGATAATAAACTTTTGACTACTGCAGCAGAAAGGTTCCCTTCTGTACAGCGAGGCAACATAGATATAATTCTCATTTGTTTGTGCTAGAGATAGTCCATCCTGCAGACCTGGAGATTCATAGCATTCCTTTGCTTTTTCCTCCCCAGTCTACCTTGATCACTGCCTTCCCTGCCTTTCATCTTTCCTCTCAACATCCCGGCAGTTCTTCCAAATATCCAATAAAACGTCTATTCTCCTATAAGATCCAAAGCAACCTGCTTTCCTTCTCATCAGTTACAACCCAGTCTGGCCCTCCTCAAGGACACACCTGAGAAGTTCCTTTTGCGACCCATCACCAATGTCTTAAGAGTTCTGGCTTTTGTTACTGTCACTGATGCCAGATGTTACTATTTGTGCATCTGTGTACTCAGTTTATCATTATTGCTGGTTTCTGCCTTTGTCTTTTGTGCAGAATCGCCATTAACTACAAACTCTTTCAGTCTGCTTCAAAATCCTGATGGGTTTGGTCAAAGCCAGACAGCTACAAGTACCCCAGTGAATAGGATGACTAACATACATTAGCAAAACCATCAGAATAAGGAAATGATTGCTGCAGTGGTGACAGATGATTCCTGAATCACAGTCTTGGAAAGGTTGAAACGCTCACAATGACAAATGCAAACACTGTTTGAAGGGCGGAAAGAGCTCATGCAGATCATAACACATCACATGGTCTGTAACAAGCATTTTCAGCAACCTCATTCTCCACAAACCAGGCCTCTCTAGCCCATATGCCACATGCCTCTCCTACCAGATGACTTGTGTCCAGCAGCTGACAGAGTTCAAACAAAGATAGCTCAGACACAGTAGACTGCAAGAAACATAGTCTATCAGTATGATGCCTGCTAATGATAAAAGCTATTTTTTGGCCTAATGACTTTGACATCTAATTGCTTCTGTCTGTGTTCTTTAGAACTGAGCTAGGACAAAGAGAAAGCAGACAAAAACTATGTGGTTTGGTTCTCGGTAAATTGCCTTTCTTTTCATTTGCATATCACAATGATTCAAATCTATTCCCTTACCCAGAAAGGTTTTCTTTATATTAATTAGTCTGGGTACCCTTTTATAAAGAAGGAAGACCCAGAAGACCTTTAAAGAAACACAAATCAGCAAATTATGAAAATGCCGATACATCTGGTTTGAATTGACTGTTAGAAACCCATGTTGTCCCTGACTGATCTTGTCCTCACTTTCATATTGTTCAAGATCCAGCAAGGGAAACAGTATTACTTCGTGCAAGTCCTGGGCTCGCACTGAGGTCCCTCCACCTCCTTCTCAAAATGCAGAAATAGTCATTCCACAGCCACAGGGCAACTGAGGGACAGTAAATGAAAGTGTCCCAACAATGCATAAAATTGTTAAATTGCTTCACGAACAAGGACAAAGTGGAGTAAGCCAGGATGTTATTAAATAATCAACAGCAGCATTAACAGAGCCTGCCAAACTGCTGCATGACTAAGGCCAATCTTTTCTTGCACTAGCAATTATCTTTCACATCAAATATAAGCTGAACTCAACACAATTCTTTACGAACTCTTTCCTCTGGTGATATTCTCACATTTCCCATAAAGCTCTCCACCACTACAGCACTTCCCACAAGCCAAGACGATGCACTCTTGATGTAAATGAGGTTTTCTAGCTACATTGCAAATGCCATTCCTCCCCTGCTCTTGATGTCTTCTAATCTTTGTGGTCTGCAAGGAATGTTTAACCTGAATAGTGCTGAAATATTACCTTGCTTACTTCTATAACTCAAGTTGCACCAGGAGATTTAGATTAGTTATCAGGAAAAATTTCTCCACCAAAAAAAAGGCTTGCTAAACAGTGGAACAGGCTGCCCAGGGAAGTAGTTTTGTCACCATCCTTGGAGGTATTTAAAAGACATGCAGATGTGGCACTGGTAGACAAGGTTTAGTGGTAAACTTGACAGTGCTGGGTTAATGGTTGGACTTGATGATACAGGTATTTCAAACCTAAATGATTCTATAATTCTATAATTGAGCACATTCTCTAATGGAGTCATTTGTTAGAGTAACTGGCCAAGTGACCTGGCCCAGAAGGAGTTTCTCTGATGTCCTCCTCAGGACATCAGCTATTTTAGAAAAAGCAGCTCCTTGCCCTCACTGCCTGCATCTGAATGCTATGAAAATGTGTTTCTCCCAAAGCTGAGGACAGTCAGAAAGTTGGCTATGCACACAAATTCATCTGCACTATCAACCAAACATTTGTTTATACAAAATTCACTGTTGTTTTATCTTGCTAGTTTGACGGCACAAATTCCAACTCTAATCATCATCTCATTCTTCAGAAACGTTCACATCAGTTTCACCAAAGGATCCAGCAACAAACATCTTACATCAACAGTCACACTACAGCCTTAAGATGGAAAAATGGGCAAACCGGGACTTGGAACAGAAAGCAGATTGCAGTTGATGCAGAAAGGTGATTTTCAGACTGGAAAGTGATTGACAAATATTTAGTCATCCTGTAACAGATAAGATGCCAGTGGAATTACTGCTACAACAGATGAGTGTACGCTGTAATGAGACACTACCTGAAACACCATGCATAATTCTGGCCAATTCAGGGAAGATTGATTCCAACTGCAATAGGGCAAAGAATGCCCAAGCCTACACCCAGAGGACGAGAGCCTACTGCTCAAAGGAAACCACCAAGCCAAGCCAAAATAAAGCCAGAGAAGAAGCATTCTATTTCTCTGTGTATCCCTCTTTAAAATGAAAGCAGAAGAAAAGAGCTATTCTAACAAACTGGTAATATTATTGTAAGTACAAATGGGTATGAATTAGTCATGATTAATTTTGGCTTAAAGGCTGAATAACGTTTATAGAGTCATTATTACAATGAGACTCAGGAAGCGCCTTCAGAGATTGTTCTTTTCCTTACAAGTTTAACTTGTAGTTTGCTAAATTTTTGGAGGTACACTTTGCTCGTCTACAAGAGCAGGAGCAGAATATGATGACTCCAGAGATATCACCAATAAGCCACAAAAAGTTCTAAAAAAAATTTCAAATAATTATTCTTGGTTTCCTAACAAACACTGGAGCTCTACTCAAGTACTTTAAACTTGTTATTTAAACTAAACACTGAATTTTATTACACAAGTTCTTAAATCCCAAGTTGGCTTAGCTGCTACCCAGCAGATTCAAGATCTGTTTGCTTTAATGTAAATAAAATTTTACAGTTTCATATTCTCATGAGTCAGATATTCCACAGGACTAAAAAAAGAATACCTGCTGAAAGTACATGCTGTTTTCCTTTCAGAAGAGTTCAAATGAAAGCTTACAAAGGCAATGTAACAAAGTTATAATACTGCTCACTCTAAGAATTTATTATGAAGCTGACAATACATTTTTCTGAAGCTCCAGTTCTTCAGACAAAGCAACAATTTCACACAGTTGTATATTTTATTCTTTTGATTTTTCCTTGAAGTTCCAAATATGCAAAAAAGAAGCCTGACAACACAAAACGTCAAGAGGGAAAAAAACGTATTTGTTTCTAACTTCCACAGTTTCCAAAGCAAGAGTCCTACATGATCTCACAGGTAAGTCAATTCAAAGTATTAGAAGAAGTGTTTTTTAAGTTCCTCTGAAAGTAAGGAGGTGGATGAAGAACCCAGATGAGACAGACACTGGACGTCAGGCTTGCTCAAATTCTGCTGTTCACAGAAAACATTATGACTCCTAAGGATTCCAATTCCAGTATGTAATCACAACATCTTAATATCTTTATCCCACTGCCACAGAACTAAAAGTAGCAAACACCCCCTTTATACAAAATCTCTCAGGAATACTCTTCGCAGCCCAGTAGCATAGTCTGATAAAGTACTTAATCACAATGTAAATTTATATCAAACTTTTACCTATGTAAAACATATATAAAAATCATATATATATAAACCGGTGTGATACTACTATTAAAGCATTTGAAAATCATTAAATATTACAAAAAGGGTCAAATCAAACATTTTTCTTCCTCAAGACCTTGTCACCTTTCACTACATGGAAAGATTGCCAAGAAACCACCCACTACTTGCCTTCTGACATGTGAAGGACATGCACTCATCTAAGTGATTCCTGTGCTTGGTCGTGTGGGAAACTGCTTTCCCTGTGAGCATGAAAGGGACACAACAGTCCCCACACTAAGGAACCTACACCCAACTATTGCCCCTTATCACAAAGCTAGTACAGGATCTCTTCAGGTAAGCTCCCTAGGACAGTTATTTGGTCCTTACCAGGGGAAGGTGTTGAGTGAATCCTGGAGTCATCCAGTTTCAGCTTCTGCCTCTGGCTGCTACAGAGGCTGCAGAATGCTTGGTCACCATCAGACTGGCTCTCAAAGACCGCTTACATCCTTCTTCCCAGCCCTTCCACTGGCAGAGGGAAAAGAAGCTTGATAATCATGTCACCCAGGGCACAGAAGCCCCAGTGTGGGGGGAGGACCAGTGCACCTCTAGAGCAGTCTCCTCTGCCGAGGTCAGCTCAGGCAAGACCATTCATCAACAGCAGCTCCCTTCTCATCTGCTATAGGGCACAATCTGCTGCTCTAGCTCTGCTGCTACCTCTGCCACCTTCTAGCCCAAAGGCTGAAAAAAAAGGTGATGGAGCAGATGCAGAGGTGAGCAGGCCTGATGCAGAGGCTCTCCCTTTCCCTGGAGTTAAGCAACAGTGCAGCCAAAGGATGGCTCAACTCAGCTTGCTCACTCAACAGAAAACTAACAAAAATGCTCATTTTCCCTTCAGTGAAGATGAACAGTCTATAGTCACATTATCTCTAGATCCAACACACAGGACATCATCACCTTTTGTGGTGATGAATTTGTTGCAACAGGAAACCAAAATCCTATGAATGCCTCCAAGGCAGACCTAAAGAGTGGAATGATCAGAGAAGCCAGCTGCTTGTTGTTCTGTAGTTTTCTGTCCCAGCCCTGGCAGCCTCAAGGCTGTTCTAACTTGCACAAGCTGGATACGGTGTTTGAAAGACTTCACAAAGACAAGAGACAGCCAGAACACAGCACTGTCCACTTTGGATCTGCTTTGTCACATTCAGCATCTCCATCACTGAAAGTGTCTGCTACCACACCTAGCACTTTCTCTTCAGAGCCAAGTCAGAAATTAATGCTATCATATAAAAAGACTATATAATATTGTTCCATACAAAACAACTTTTCAGACATATTGATCAACTAGACCAGGTACCAATAAACAAATCTACACGGAAGACCTGTAAAAAGAAAGAACAAACAACCCTCCTGCAATCATAAAAAAACCCACAAAAAACACAAACCCAACACCTCACTAGCTAAAGGAAGCATATACAACCAAAGTACTTAAAAACCTGCTAAAACAGAATGAAAAATGCTAATCAACACAAAAAATGTCACCAAGTCACTTGGTTGCTTCAAAACCTAAGACTCCTCTATAGGAAACTGCTCAAGCCAAAATCCTGAAGCTCTGTTTAAAGCCTATTCCAGCTTCCTACAGCCTTGAAGAATTCTCCTGCTTTGCGAACTGTGAAATAGCATTCGCTGTGCTATTCCAGGTGGATAGGCTTTAATGACTTTCTTCCACGTGACTGAATCAGAAGATGAGGAATCAATCATTTGGGCTTGTACGTTTTGCATATTTTTATACATATCTTCTCACCATTCTAATACCTCTGGTCTCCCATCTAACACAAATTCAACTCTTGGCATGCTGAGCATGCAGTTTTTAGTGCCTGCTTAAATCCTCAGAAGTGAAACTGCAGATCACAAAACAGATACCCAGCATCACAGGCAGCACACAGATGTGCAGAGAATGAGAGATAACCAGCTCAGTTATAAGTAATAAGTAATAAGTAATTAGCTTCAGTTAAGGTTCTGAAAAAGGACAGATTCACGAATGTTTATCATGGTGGATGAATGGGGGAAAGATAGTTGAAGAGTTATATCCTTCCTTATCTTGATATTAAACATACTGATTCAATTAGCAAATTAACTGCTAATTTCACTACCTAAACAAAACAATTTACATAAAATTATTGAAAAAAAGAAAACCCCAACCTCTTATTTCAATGGAGTAAGAGACTAGCTAGGTTCTTGAACATTAGGTCTAAGTTCTCATGCTGCAGGAAGTACAGAAACGTAGGAAGCCTTTCACATACATATATAGATTGAGCTCACCCCACTACCCAGTCAGCTGTTTAAACTCAGATCTCTGACCTAGTTCAAACCTTTCGCTGTAACTGACGAATTTCAATAATTATTTTCTTTTTCTGAAGATCTTACACTATTCTTCACCTTGGGTGTCTGTATCAAATTGATGTCTTGAAAGAGGAAGTTACGGGCATTTTTGAACATAAAAGTTACTCAACATTCCAAAACTGAAGCTGCATAAACAAGACAAAAGCCACAGCAGACCTGCAAAAACTAGAGTTTCACTGGGATTTATACCAAACTACACTCCTCCCAGATTATCACAGAGTAAAATATACAAGTTTCAGCTCTCCAGAGAAACTGAAATGTGTATAGTTCATATGTAAACTCAGTCATCCTAGTTTCTCTTAATACCATCGTGCTCGTAAAATGCGTTAATTTGGGTAGTCCAGAAATCACTGTAACAAAGTCTAGCATGCAGTCTTGGCACTTTAAGTATGACACAAATAATTTTATTGGTTAGACAAAGAGATGATGTTAGGGTAAAATGTCAACTTGGTAGCATTTTCATAAATAAACAGTATGATTATTCTCAATTTCATCCATCTCCATTATACAGTTCATTTTGCTCCCTTTACAATATTAATTGATAGAAGGAGTGGGGAAAAAATCTGTTTAACAGAACACCACAAAAAATACCATTTGGAGGGAGTGGGGGAGAAATTCTCCTGTTCACTCCAAACAGCAACATCAAAAGAACAGCAAGGAAATTCAAACCCTAAAAGTTCAATATTGAATTATTAATTCAACTGCAGGAAAATTCAACCACAGTATTAGGAGTTGCAAGCCTGGAAGCACAACCAGAAACAAAGTCAACACCAGCTCAGTAAACTGCTTCAGATTTCTCTTTCTAACCCTACACCAACTTTTGGGCTCCACTCCCCTCTTTGCTCTCAATATCTGCTTTCTTGGCATCTTTGGTACCTTCAGTACGTTTCCCTCCTTCCCTCACTAACTCTGTCCCACATGGGTCCTGTGTTGTATTGCTGTTCTCTTCAAAGAGCACATGCTGCAGCAGCTCAGAGGAAAGGGAAAGCCTTCCTGCTGCTTGCTCCTTTTCCATCAATCCTGGGGACCTTGCTGCCCAAAAGGAATCAGCACAAAACACTCCTCAAGCCACACAATGAGGCCAAATTCTTCCTGACTGTCAGCCAAGTTAGTAATTTTCTTAATACACATGAAGTGAGTTAGGGTAATATGTAGGATAGACACCTCCCTAACATCAGCCAGGCTTCTCCTGCCAAATCCAAGCAGAACAAACTCTTCAAATCTTCTTAGATAAAAATCACACCAGAAAGACAAAAAAGTTATCCCAAATCCCTCTGAAATGGTAGCCGACATTTCCCAAAGGCATTCAGTCAGAGTCACAGTATTTGGAAAATTTCTGCCAAAATGGTTGAAATCAGCAAAATGTAGGACTCGGTTTTCCACTCCTTCAGTTCAGAGTGAATGTCTACAACAGCAGAAGGTGCAGCTTTCATCACTGAACAAGAAAGAGTGTCTCCTGAAGAATATTCTTTGTGCTTCACTTTTTCCACCTCACTCAGTTCAAAGACTAATGTTTTTGACATCACAAAGCCAAGTGGAATTTCACAAAGTGAGAAAGCATGATACTAACTTCAGTCAATGAAAATGAAATTAGGGTAAAGTTTTCCGCTTTGGAGGAATATGGACTGAAAATAAACTATTCCCTTCCCACACACACACCCTTAAGTTATGTGCATTTCCTTTAAGTAAGCAATTTCACTTGAAACATTTCAAGAACAATAAACCCAAGCAGCAGTAAAACACAGGAACACAAAGCACGCTGTTCAACTCCAGAATACTGGTTTTACAGTATTTCTTTGCAAGCTTGTCACAAACCATAATTAGACAATACTATTCACCAGTTTCGAACAATATACAAATACAAACCTGAAAAACTGAATAAAATGTTTGAATAACATTCATGGCTGTACCACAGCCTCTGAGGCAACTTCGGTTTAGTTTGAAGTCTTCGCTTAAATAGAAGTTAAAAGGTTTTAATCATTGTAAGCCAATAAACACTAATTTCTTTGGGAAAAGAACTGAAATACTAATGCAGAGTCAGATCAAATGTGTAATTTAAGTCACTAACTCCAAACATGTTTTTAAACCACTGCATTTAAATATGATTTGCCCCCAGGCAGGCAGTAAACTGTAACTTAAAAGCCCTGTCCTTTTTAGACAGCAAACATAACAGGTACATAAAACCTTCCATGACGTTTGTACTTACTTTATACCTCTATGATAAAATCATAGCACCCATATTAGAGTAACATGATTCAGCAAACAAAATCCAGCATGCACTCAAATCAATACTTTCAGTAAATCTGTTGGCTAGTAGAAAGAACTGTTACTTACTGCTATTTCTCTGCATGCAGACATAGAAATTCCAGTACCTTCTATCTGCTTTAAAGCGTAATCTTTATCATCTTTCCTGTGAAAGAGAAAAAGAAGGTTGGTTTTTGGTTTGGTTTTTTTTTTAACTGCACCATGAACTCTAAGTGAGCTCTTCAACACCATTCAGAGGACAGTTTTTATTTAATACAAATTCTGCATCTTACTTTCTTTCTTTACTAGTTTAATGTCTCAATATCAAACTAAACCTTAAGCTAATCACACAATCTTGATAAAGCTAAAATATGTTTGCTCTCACTACACTGAGATGATTTTAATTTTTTTTTTAAATACAATGATTAACATTTCTCCCGCTCCTTCCTTATTGAAAAGAAAACAAAGCAAACAAGTAGCACGCACTAGAAATAAACCTAGCTAGGGTTGTATCTCACATAAATGTATTACTCTGGGACACAGTCAATTTCCCCACATTTTAATGAATTCTTGAGTAGCCCAGAACTAATGCCACATTAAAACCTCTTACATTATTTTTCTTCTACCAAAATGTGCCTTAAAATTTTGTTCCTATCAAGCCAATAAAACTACCAAGATTGATAAAAAAACCCACCAAACACCTATGCAATCTGAAGAATCCAAAAGTGGAGTCCAGTGGAAGGTGTCCCTGCCCATGGGAGGGAGTCTGGAACCAAAAGACCTTCAAGGTCCCTTCCAACCCAAACCATTCTATGATTATATAAAATGCCTGCTCAGTTTGAAACATATATAACACATAAACCTCCATCACCTCTTGTACTTGAACCAGTATGTACCTTACAGTCACTTATTTAAAATGTAAGCCTATTAGTAACTCCAGATACCAACAGCAAAATGAAGATACACTGCAGCAAAAGAAGATACTTGAACTCTTGCCCATTTTCAGCCTCAAAGACTCAAAGCTTCTAAGAGATGGGAGTGCTTGTCCTTCCCACTTGTGGGCTGGCATCCACAGCACCCCTGGAGGGCATGACACTTAATAGCATTGCCCTCAATATTTGGAAAACTAGTACAGCCTCAAATCTCTAGGTTACACAGGCAACCTTATTAATTTTTAATGAATCCAGCTTTCACAGCTGTGAAGAGCCACCCTAAAAAAAAGCAACTCAAACATCCTAAAGGCAAACAAAACCAAACTGTAGCTAAGCATTGAAAACATATACACTTGTTTCCTCCAGCTCTCACTAACTACTTGCAAGGCTTTGAATTGCTTTCCGCCTACCCGAAACACACGCCTTCCCCCATTCATCTCTACCTAGGGAAAAGAGAAGAAGTGGAAAATTAATGGGCAAAATCTGAGCACAGGTCATTACAAGAAAGAACAAAACAGCGAATGGACAAAAGCAGATCTCAGCAAGAGGGCAATTACATGGATGCAGCAAGATAAAAGACAAGAAAATACACTGGAGCTGACACAAACAGGGAAAAAAAGAGTAAGACAATGACAGAAGGCATCAAAAAGCTTCCATATAATAAAACCTGAAATTTGCCAGCCTGGAAGAGAGTCAATGCTGAGCACAAACCCACGTGTGGCCAAAACAAGGTGTTATAACCATCCCTTAGTTCTCACCTTAGAACAAGTTGCATGAAGTCCAAAAACAAGAAGCCATTATGGTATTAAGCACATAATTAACTTTCCAACTCCTGATGACAGAATATGATAGGGATCAAAAGCATAAATGGATTTAAGATCAAATTACACAAATTTTCAGTGGATAAGGAAGTTATGGACAACTCCATGAGCAACTACTGAACATAACCCAAATCTGCACATATATTTTCTACACTGCTGACAGAAAGAGACAAGAAATTTTTCTCAGCTAAAAATTGCTTTATCCTCTATCTGCCTTGGACAGCAATGGTTTGCAGCTGTTACTGGACAGAAACATGAAGCAAAATGAATTGGACTAGAGGTTATTCTCATTGCCCTATGTGCTCATGTACTTAGTTTTGGGGTGTTTGCAGAGATCTCTATTTCATGAGCAGTGCTATCACACAACCGCTACTGGTTACATGCATTACCCTTGACAGACTAGGCAGCAAAACTGGTTAAGACTAAAGGTTATTCTCATTGCCCTGTAGCTTATCTGCTTAGATTTCAAGGTATTTGAAGGACAACTCAGTATAACAAGAAGTACTACCATGTACCTGATGATATTAAAAGCATTGCTGGTAGCACTGTCTACAATAAAGCCTGCTATGCATTTAAGATGGTACAACTATTTTTAATTGGTCAGATTTTTGCCAAATTAAGTCTGGACTAAAATTTTGCATGCCAGATGGCAGACCATCTCTGGAAATTTTTAGAAAAAATACCTCAGCTGTTTCTGAGAACAAAACTGGAAGAACACACTTTCAGCCGTGTTTAACTCTTTCACAATCAGTGCTTTAATGCTGAAATTTGACAGGCTGGCTTAAAAGCACAGCATTTGGTCTTCTCAAAGCAATGGATGAGTAGGAAGTCTCTGAAAATTATTCTTCTCACATTAAAAGCCAGTTAAAGAGCTGAGACCCAGAGCTCCAATGCCCAACTTTGCTCTGCCCACAGTCACCCAGGGCTGTGAGGAATGAACTGCTTGCTCCTTTCCTCTGCCCAGGTGCTGCATGTGGGAAGCCAGAGCAAGTGGCCTCTGCCCTGTCCTCCACCTATGCAAGCAGCCTAGAGAAATATAAGCATGTTGAAAAGAATAAAAATAAATTACACTTTAGGGATAAAGGCCATTTTTAGCACCACATTACACTCTCCTCCAGAATGTCAAAAAAATAACCAAAGGCTTCCAAGACTTAAATTCTCTGAATTGTGCTCACACAGTTCCAACCCTCTCTAACATCTGTTCTACTCTGAGGCTGCTAACACACCATGGTTACCCATTACACCACTAGTACCAGCTCATCCATTTACAAAAGTAGGAAAATCCTTCTTGTACCTTTGAGCTAAGTGAGATTTTCTTCATAAAACCTAGTGTAATTCTTTGGGAGCCAGTGGAACTGGGAGTGTGGCTTTTAAAGAGTGTTAAGAGTCTACAAAAGTGCTAGGAAGCCAAAAGAAAAGCCAAACACAATGACCAAGCTCATTTTACAAAACTTAGAAAAATACTTTGGCAATAGTCTGTTTAGAATCATCCCGGCAGCTCAAACGCCTTCCCCAGGATTTTAGATAAGGGCAAGTTCCTTCTCTAAAGGTAAAGAGATGCTTGATAACAAAGAGATGTTCAATGAAGAAAGACAAAACAAACAAACAAACAAACAAAAAAAAAACAGAAAAAAGCAAGCAAATAAAAAAAAAAGGGAGGGAAAAAAGCCCTGTTTATAAACAACTTCCACAGCCAACTGTGAGTAACAAAACAGGCCACTTGCAAGTAGCAGCTTGCATTTTAAGGGCCCACTAAGATTCATAATTCAACATAACTTCTTCCTTCTAACAGAGAGGTCATGGTGGGAAAATCTGTTTGCTTTCTCTGCTGCCTGGAATTAAACATTAAGTAATTTCAGCTGCTCCTCCTTCTATCGGTACACTTAGAAAAGCTGATTAACCTCCAAACTTATTTCCATACCAATTTATTCGTCTCTCCTGCACTGAAGCAGGCTGGTCTCTTCAACACAGTAATGCTCCCCACTAGTAGCATGCAGCTGTGAGAGCAGCAAGAGTAAGAAAACTCCCTTTGTACACAGCTGCTGGCACCAGCAGTGTTTATCGTCACACACAAACCATGTAACCTTGTGGAAAATCCTCAGAGGGACAATACTAATATCACAGGCATAAACTGGAAGTAATGGTTAGCTGCAACATCACTTCCAGTGGACTTTGGCTATAACAAAAAAGCTACCTCCACAATTACAATAGAAGAGTAGGTGTTGCTCTTATAGCTTGAATAAACTTAATCCAAAAATTGTCATCTTTAAGAGAATTAAGTTTTTATTATAATGTCGCTTGCAAACATTTTCTTTTAAGTTCTACTGAATTTAGAAGTACAACAGCACCATAAGAAACATTCAGTCTCTGGAAAAAATAAAAGTTAAAAGTAACAAGAAGAGACACCTGCTGAATGTGAGCATGTTGCAAAGATTTAGTATTAAAATGCCTGGTATTTCAACCCTTTATTTAGAAGGATACTTTAAGCATAAATATGTTCAGCAAGTGTGAGAAAATAGCCCATATACGGAAAAAAGGCCTATGACATAAAAGGCAGATTAAAGAAAAATAGTTATTTCATCTCACATATCATAAATTTTGTAGAAATGTATGGACACAACACTATAAAATAACCTCCAAGGACATCATTAGAGTAGTTTAAAATTCAATTCAGTAACAAATATAGCATAATAAAGTACCAAAGCCTTGACAAACTTGACTGCAGTTAAAACATTTGAAGGAAACAGGCTCTAGAGTTTTCGAGTACCACAGGGAACTGCAGCATCTCTTCTACAGAAAATTCTGAGAAACTTCTTGTTTGCATTTCTTAATCCCTAAAGAATAAGAAACCTGATAATGAAAAGACAAGCCTACCAATAAAACACATGTGGGGGGGTTTATTTCTGTAGGTTAAAATACGAAAATCAAACACAATGGCAAACTATAACACTTAGGAGAGTTGGCAGATTCACTTTGTGGCATCATCCCCTGCCTGTCCCACAGCAGTGGTGTGGTATTGTTTTTGAATAAATGAAAATCACCCTAGACATATAAGACAGGAAGTAAAGACTACAGGAAGCAGTAATTCAGTTCTTGGGAAGCATATGAACACACAAATGCAGTTTTTAAGCTAAAAAAATTTTATACATTTATACTAAATGCTGATTTTACAACCACAGCAAACATTTAGATACCCACCAAAACAATACATCATTTTCTAGAAAGTGCAGCAAGATGAGGGCAGACTGGTACTCATTCAAATGGTGACATGCAAGAACAGAATTATCTGTTTTCTCTGCCAACGCCACATTCATGGCACCAAATACTTTTATGAGAATAAAGTATTTATACCAGGAGTTTTATTTATTTTGCATTTTGTACCTATTAATTGCTAACCCAGAAAATAAGTGCATTGGAGAACCAAGTGACAAAGGACAGAAGAGAGGCTAAGGTTTTCAATGATTCCTTGGCATTGGCTTTCACATCACATTACACTTTCACAACTACACATTCCCAAGGCCACTGGCACAGTCCTGGTGAAAGGAAGTAGAGGAAAATCAAATTAGGGACATGAACAAATTGGACAGACACGAGTCCACGTGACCCGGGGGGGCTGCATTCAAGGGTGCTTAACGGAGCTGGCAAATGTCACTGCAAAGCCACTCTGTCATCTGCAAAAGGTCATGGTGTTCAATGGCAGATTCCTGATGATTACAAAAGGGCAAGTATCAGGACCCTCTCTGAGGAGGGAAAAAAGGTTCAGTGATATTATAGGCCAATCAGCCTAACCTCAGTCCATGAAAAGGTTATGCACAAACCCTCCTGGGAAGCTATTTTCAGGCCCATGAAGGAAAATAAATGACCGGGAACAGCTGGGAAGGATTTTCCAGAGATAAGTTGTGTCTAGTCAAACTGAGTGTCCCATACAATGAGAGGACTAGCTCTGTGGACAGTGAAAAAGCACTGGATGTTACCTGCACCTTAGTAAATCTTGTGGCACAATCTCATTGCAAACTAAGCCAAATTCGAGAGCCTGGACAGCGAGAGGCTGTGTGGGGCTGAGCTGCTGGGGTTAAACCCCAACAAGCACATCCAAGATATACTGCCATTAAATCTGAAGAATGCAGTATTACATTACTAGGGTTTATTGTCACAGTCCAACTGGCTGAGACTGAAAAAAGTTTCAACTTGTAAAAACATTTAAATGCATGAAACCCAGCAGTTTCATTGCATACATTTCAATGTACAAAGTTGAACAGGTATAACCCTGCAGAATGAGATGTAACAGTTCTGCTCTATCTATCTGAGGACAGATACTGTCAAATAGCAAAAATTATGTGCCTCAGCAGAAAATAACTTGTATAGGAAAACAAACTAGTACTAACAACTTGTTACAAAGGCTGAGGAATTGCGTTATAACCACCTGACTTCCCAGAAAGCACATTTAGGTCAAAACTTCTGTCAAACTAATTAGCACACACAGTACATCTCATCAATGATCCTCTACCTCCAGGTAAATCTAAAATAAAGACCAAAACCTTATAAATCATTCTCTCAAAAAAATATAAGCTAAAAGTGACGAAATGATAACCACTTCAACTTTTGGTAATTTCCTTTTTTCAAAAACTTCTGGGTTTCATACATTTAAATGTTTTGCAATTATGTTGATAAAAAGAACTGAAAACTACCAAGGAAGTTTAGCACAATGGCTTGCTTTGGGTTTTGGCTCAAAGAACCCCATCTTCATTCACACACACAGACACTCCTGGTCCCTTGCATTAGAGCACCAGCACTCATTTTCACATGGAAATGAGCTTCTTTAGGGAGTGGAAAAACATTTCCAACTTTTCCTTTGGTACATTTTCTGCCCCATTAGTAAGTCGAAGTGGCCTGCTGACTGCTCAGATGAGCACTGGTGGTACCTAAAGGCAGAAAGCAGACATAGAAAAGCACAGCAGTATCCGTTCACATTTAAGATGAAGTTATTCTAACCAGCACTTTCCATGTCAGCTTGATGCAATACACTCACCTGTGCCACAAAACTGCAGCTAAGTGTGATTGTCCCTGCAGAAGTAATTCTTATCACTGGAAAAACTCACTACAGCTAAAGTAGTAGACTTTTTAAAAATATGGAAACAATACAAAATAGAATTATGTTCTTCACTTATAGCTGTTTGAAGGGAATTTGAAAGTTAGTTTAGTTTCACGGAAGCTCTATGCATACTATAGAAAACTTGATTATTCTAAAAACCACTTCATTTTCCAAGGACCAGCTGTGGGTTTTGTTTTGTGACCACATTTCAGTTATACTGGCTAAAGCAAGTTGGATGAAACAAAACCAGAAAAACATTACTGATTCTTCATTTGATTGAACTTAACGCATTTCGAAAAATATGCGTCAAACCTACAGAAAATAGGTTAACATTTTATCTTTGGTATTATGAACTGTGTGCTACAGAACCAAAGCATGACTATTTTTAAAAGTTCAAATTTACAGATTTATTCAAGCCCAGAGTATTTAAATGTATTTACAACCAGATTAAAGTTTATCCCATCATAAATTCTAGCTTGTTCCTTTCAAGGAAGAAATCTGCCAAAAATCAGATAAAATCCCAGATTCTATCATGAAAGCCTCTTATGTATTAATATATGAGAAAGGATCATGAATAATACAATCCATTCAGAAAATCTGTGAATCTGAACTACTTTGTCAAGCATTTGAGCTAAAATAGTAGTTTACAACGCCTCTCTCCTCTACAAATTTACCAGCAAAGAGGCAGTAAGAATAAAGGTACACCTCTTTCCAGGAAGGGGTGAAGAGAATAAAGTGCAGCTGGTACTAGCTAATCTGCAGATGAGGAGAAATTCAGTTCATAAAGTACTGTGACTTCTTATATATCTGTGCTTGCCACTAAGAGAGCACCTCCCACCCATTCTAACGCAGATGCCAGCATCATTGCGTGCTTTATGGTGCCAATCTCAACGGTGCTCACTCCCAAAGGGCAGATTTCAGACAGCTTCCATATTTCCACAGTAAGAAATGCTATTTATTTCTTCAACTTCAAAGATGAGGCACAGGAAATAAGTATAAAAATTGCACAGACTCATGTTAAAAGTAAGTAGTGATTGACTGTCTAGAATCAGCTAGAGCTGGATGGAACCTCCAAACAATAAAGCATCCCTGCTAAACGCCCCATGTTGCAGAAACTTCATATTTAATTTTAATTACCCTGCTGTTCTCTCCTTTCCCTCATTTTCTTCCACAGAGGTAACAAAAATATATTACTGTCTTAATGCTAGGCAGCAAATAGCTTCCAAGTTTGTCATTAAGTTCTAACTGAATTAAAATATAACTGAAAGAAGGTCTAATACAAGGATCATACTAAAATGTGCATACTAAACAACCTAGCAGAAGAAAAATTTAAAGACTTATCTCTAAGACAACATTTAAATAAATTTGCATGGTTAAGGTTAGGGGTTTTTCCCTTTTCAAGATGTGTACATGATGCACAGAAAGAGCAGAGAGGCAAAAGACAGCATATTCAGAAGCACGGAAAAAAAGGCAGTTCATGCCTTTGCCTGCTGCTATTAGACTCCCTCCCCCTCATAAAAACTAACCCGAAAGACAAGAAATGCTTCAGAATGACAAAGTCTTGCTAACAGTTTAATAAGCAATTTCTGGATACTGTGTGCTTTAAGAAAAAAAACTTTATAAAAGGATAGAAGAGCATAATGTACACACAGAGTTTGTGGCTGACGCCTGTTTCATGTACAGGATGTAATTTTACAATATGCCATGTGAAAATACAAACCTGTACTACTTACCAAAATGCTAACACAAAGAAATTATTGCAGGGGAAAAATGCACTAACAGAACTGAATTTATTAAAGGTCTAGCGAAGGCATCCATACCTTTTCCATTCCCAAAATACTTAAAAGACATGGCAAATTGCTCAGCCAGAACAGCATCATTATTCTTATCAGATAGCAAGGCTTATGCTGAGAATATTTTCTACTTCAAAATAAATCCTTCAGTAATCAGAGCTTTCAGTGGGTAAAGAAAAGGTAATTTCCACAGCTGGAGGAAAAACCATCAACAGCAAGCCAATAAGCACTAGGGCTTCTGAGACAGCTGATGTGGTGAATATCAATTACTGATTCACTTTTTTCCTTTTGTTCTTAGATTTTTTTTCCTTTTTTTTTTAAATTAACACTTTTTGCTACAACATGTAGTTTGGCAAGAAGTTCAAAGTAACCAAGTAAATTCAGTGATGCACAGTACACATGGTGGTTCTGATCTAAGAATTTGCTGCTGTCAAAAAAAAAGCCTTTCCTTGACATCTCTGCCTTGCTACTCCCAGCCAGAAAATCCCCTCCCTTATGCCAGCTCTGATCTGTGCCACGCTCCATGACATGATTCACCTCCTGCACTTTCCAAAAAGTCATCCACTTATAAAAAAGAAGTTAACTCATGTTAACTAGGTTGACTAACTGACTTCAGTCAACCTGTTAGTTTAAAGAAGGGCATAATGAGTATCAAAACCAGCACTAATAAACTATGTGGTAAGAGCAAAAGGTAACAAAGCAATGAGTAGAAGAGAGAGACAGAGATGGAGGAGAAAAAGCAAGATGCCACTCATTTCACCCCCTGCCTTCTAGTGATGGTGAAACCACAGGGAGTACAGCTAGCCGTAGTTAAAAAAAAAACCCCACAACAAACAAAAAAACCCCAAACTCAAACAAACATAAAAACAAAATTAAATAACCAAGCCAATCTTGCCTCTAGCCCTGCAATTAAGTCCAACACAAAAGTTCTACAAAGGAGAGAGTCCCTGGGATTTGATTGTCTTTTCCTCCCTTCTCCCACAAAACTGTAATTTGAAAGCCAGTCTAAAACTTAAGTTTTAAACCCACGCAATTATGAAGATTGTTCCCATGAGACCAGTTGATGGGCAGTCCCTACTCTGGACTCAAAGCTCCATGCTGCTTTATTAAATGTCATGGCAGTCTTAGCAGTACTTTTGCAGGAAGCAAAACAGGAGGTGCCTACGCAAACAGTCTCTAAAGAAAAAGACTGCAGTATTTCATCTGCAATTTCCTCCTTTTCCCAGATTGCTCTTAAGTCACCTCACTATTTGTACCACTTCAGAAACAAGAAGTTGCATAAAGAGAGCACAGCATTTCAAACCATCTGTTTTGAAAAGCAAACACAAAGTTGGGCTAAAGCACTGGACTAAACTGCCGCAAACCATGATTTCACTGATTAACTTCTCTTTATGGTCCATTTTTTCTTCAGTAGTCAAATCTGTGAAATTATTTGGTTTACATGGTGGAGGCTACATATTTGTTGCTTTAAAAACCTTCTGTGATGAGAACTTTGCCTAACAGTCACAAACTTACTACTATAGGAGCTACAGGTTCATAGATCGTATTTTCTTATTTAATAGCCCTTAGTGGATTTTTCTTTCAGAAATTTATCTAGTCACTGAAGAACTGTTTTCTATCTTCTCAATGACACTCATTATTTTAGAGACTTTCCCTGTCCTTCACTCTCAAAGACAGAAAGAGTCCTTGTCTAAAGGAAGAACTGGAGTTTTCATACAGACACCACTCCACATTTCTGCGTATTGTTGTTGGTACTCCTTAGGTCTATTATACCCTGTCTGGGATGAAGGGATTAGAAGCACTTACAGTACTGAAAATAAGATTTACAGCAACAGTGACACCATGCTTTGTGCTTCACTCCATTGTTAATAAGTCCTGTGGTTCTTTCTGGTTTTAGCAATTGTTGCACTGAACTGGCACTTTTACAAAACTGTCAGGAACTCCACAATCTTTTTCTTAAATAATAATAAACTCTGAGACTACGTGTGTTTCTCAAACACATCACTCCACATGGACTACAATGTATTATTGGAGGAGGATTTTGTGAAGGCTTGGCCCTTAATATCACAATCAGTCCTTGCCTTCACCATTCCAAGCAGCACTCTCTCATCAGCAAAGCTGCTCCCCAACTATTTATGACAAGTGATTTCCAAACAAAACTTCTAAGCAGCACAGATTCCTGAGAGATACCACTAATGACCTCTCTCTGTTAATTCACATCTCTAGCTTCTCCATCCAGAGAAGGATATCTCCAAGCTCAGCTTAAGTCTTCCCTAGGGAACTTCATACAATGTCTTTTGAGAATCTAGCTATACTACATGAACTGCATTACCTTGACCTTCATTGATGGATTTTAAAAGACTTAAAGGTACTGAATGTGTTTTGTAAGGCTGTTGTCTCTTCATCTCAGCACCTTTCATGTGTCCACTATCTCTGCTCTTGGTTCACCTTACCAGTTAGTAGCTTTCACTCTTCCACAAAGTCCTTTTAAAGGCTGGTCTCACCGCTGCCCCTTTCCAGTCTTCCATAACTGGGACAACTTAAAGCACGGGGTTATACTTTCTGGGTAGAAATTTCCTCCTTCAGATGTGCAAGCACATGTCACCTTGACAACTGAGTGCTCTTCAGTTTGTTCAAATAGCCCCATTCCCAAACACTGCAGTTTGAGACAGATCCCCCCAATGAATGCCTTCACCTCTGGTCCTTTAAGTTCTTTCATAATGCACAGGCAAAACAACATCTTTTCTCTTGCTGTCATTTCATCTTCTATAAACACTCCTTTTATCACTCAGTGATGCCTTCATTCTACAGACAGTACTGCAGGATTGATGCATCAGAAAAGATGGAAGGAAAAAAAAGATTAATTTCATGCCCTTCTCAAAGTACTTTCTCAAGATGGAGGGAGCTTGTGCCTGTGTCTTTGAGGGCTGGGGGGAGAGAAGGTTGCCAAGGAGGCTCTCATACTAGTTTTACACTTAGCCTATAATCATTTACCTTCTATTTCTTTATTCATCATTCATAGAAGACTTAATTTTTCAAAGAAACACAGCCTCACTCCCAAGGGCTTCCTTTATTGTACTATTTCAGCATGTCAGACTTTTTAACTGATGTGTTTACAGTGCGTACTCACTCACTCTCACTCACTGAGAGCCCAGCAAAACTTCAAAAATGATTCCCAGGCAGCTTGCAACATTTCACCTTCTCAGGTCTCTTTTAGCTTGAAGAGACCCTCTCCTCTCATCACCACCCTCCTTATTTCCTTTTTAACTGAAACAGTAATTCAAGCAGATTTTTAAAGCTTGTATAGATTCAGCATCCTTCAGGAGCAAAGAACAAACTGTGTTTGTAACAGACAGCCCTCAGTAATACCCATATGAATCTGCTCTTTCATTGTACCGCAGGCCAAGTCCCAAGACGATTCCCCCTGTGTGCATGCCATGACTAGCTGTTTCACTAAGTAACTACTCACTACCACAAAGTTTTGTCTAAGTTTTGTCTTTGGCATCCCTCCCTGACAGAAAGCACCCGCCTAAATGAAATGAGGCTAACGAGCCATTCACTGATGCATTTTCTGCTTTGTAGCCTTGCTGATCTGCTGATCCGACACAGCACAGCCACCTGTAAATGCAGTCCTAATGATATTTTTCCGCCCTTACATTCTACCCACAGAGCTTTCCATGTTGCAATAGCTACTCTTTTTTTTTTGACTCTTTTTAGTATCTGACACTCATCTGGCAGAGTCACATAAGCTTCCAGTTGAGCTTTTATAAAATCAAACTAACATAACAGTGAATGGCACTGTTAGCACATTTACTTGTGAAGGGTTGTTTTGTTCAACCCTGCTTAAACAGGATTGACATTCACCGAAAAAGAAATGTGAGATTTTGAATGCCAAGCTGTTCAAGTCCAAAAAGTTAGATAAGATTCAAATTACACTCAGGAACAAATTTGCTGCCTTGCTGTGTTGAAGTCCACCCAGGTAAAGCTTGCTCCAGTAGCTTTTGTTAAGCTCCATACCTTGGCACAGTAGTTCCATGAGAACAACAGCGCTGATGAAACCTGACTTTCCAAGGCTTCATTGTGGCATTATCCATTATCTGAATGCAAGCTGTAATTGGAAGTACACCTGCAGCTAGAGCTCCCTGCTCACAGGGTAAGGCTATGCCTCTCACAGAAAACACATCATGGCCAGAAACACAAAGTGGAATCAAGGGTTTGCTGCAATTCAGATCCTTTTGTACTCCAAGTTCTCAGCTGCACGTATTATTCACACAGACAGTAATAAATTGAGTCTTCTTTTTTAGAGCAACTCTCAAGTGTCCTTTATTCAAATGTCAACATCTTGTATGCAAGGTGTTACAAGCACACAGCAGAGAGCTTTCCCAGAAAAACAGGCAGATTGTTTCAATGACCTTTAGTTGTGTTCTTCCCTGTTCGCAAAACATGTGAATTTTTTCAAGCATAATTTTAATTTTGGATGTTTAGGCTATCATCTGTAGTTGAGAAAATCACTATGTTCTCTCAAACATTTTGTCCTTTAAAATGAACTATCTGCAGCTTTAATCCTGACTTATATAGTTCTTTTCCTGCAAATTCTGAACTAACTGCACAATATGCTTTGCCATACTATCACTTAACGCTCGAGGTAGTTAAGATACAGTTGAATAGAAACTGTTGCCTCAATAATAGTATCTTTTTGCTTGACTGTAACATTCAATTTCACAAGGACTCTTTGGCATCCCAGTATTACTATGCTTAAGTCAGTCTATCAGCATACTACCATGCAACAGGACAACATCAGTAGAATTCTCTGTTAAAAAAAAAAGGCAGAATATTAAATTGTCTATGCAGTACCTTTCTTACATAAGCTACTTCATATGGACTTCCTAAGGACTTCATATGCTTCTGTGCAAAATTCAATACATTTATTCATAAAATCATTGAATGGTTTGGGTTGGAAGGGGCCTTAAAGATCATGCAGTGATTTCTAAATTCAAACAGCTATTTCTCAGATGGGAAGCCAACAATACACAAAAGTTAGCAACTCATTCACAAGTAGCCTCATACCTAACAAAAAATTGTAACTACTAATAAAGCTACGCTGTAATCCCAAATGTGCTATTATGGGGCTTGACAAGGTCCCAGAAACCATTTGTTGAGCCTTGGAGGAGACAAGAGAGAACAGCAGGCTAGCCAGCCAGAACACAAAACCCTCCTGAATGGTTATCAGCCCGCATGTAGCAGTAACACGCGGCATTACTTGCCAAAGCTCCCAAAGAAAAGACTGGGGGCAGCGGGGGGAGAGGAGCATGAGGGTTAGAGCACTGGTGGAATGATGCCTGGAACTGAAACTTTATTCCCATCCATTCACACAAGACGAGTTTCTCTAAACTCAAGACTGCTTTACAGGGGAACATTACCAGAAAGCAAGAAAGCCTTTTATTAGCAGCAAAATTACATATCTTGATGCTACTGCCTCAGCTTCATTACTTTACTTTGCCAAGCTTAGATACATTTAGCTGAATTGAAGCTTACAGAACATTTCCAAGACTTAAAGCAACAGATGAGGTTGAACTGATTATCATAGTCTACATAAAATCACAAACAGACCTCTTAAGTATTTTATATTACAAACTGTCTGGCTTTGGCAATATTTATAAAAAAAGCATTAAAAAAGGAGCCAGTTACATAGTGATTAAACAATCTTCATATTCCTACTCAGATTCAAAATGAGAATTCTGAATGGATCCCTTCAGCATAGGCTGTTTTGCCATATTTCAAATGTTTAAGATCTGGCAGTTCCTCTTCCCCAAACACATGCCCAGAAAGTAAAACATTCCAACCTGAAATCATTTGAGCTGAAGAAATCTAAGATTCTTCACAGCAGCAGCCTGGCAGAAGACTTGCAGGTTATTACTGCTGCACAACACATTACTTACCTCATCCTAGGAGACAGCCCTAGCTGCAAGCATACTTCCAATCTGAATTTGCATTTAGACAGTGGATAATTCCACAATAAAGCAAACACCCTTGGGGAGGAGAACAAATAAATCAGGTTTCATAAATGCCATCACTCACACTACTATCGTGCAAGATACAAAAAGCTGGAGCCAGCACTAGCAGAGTCTGTGTAAATTTAAGAAAACAAGGCTGCAAGTCCATCATGAATTTTCCAGTATCTCAAAAGCAGTTAGTACATCAGATCTCTTTATGGAGGGACTCCATACAGACACAATTATTTGGGTTTTAACAGTTTTAGAAACACTGGAATTATTAGTATGTGTAGCTATAAAATTAAGATTCCTTTTTTTTTTTCCTTATGCTTAAGAGATTCTTTTATGTTTTTGGAGAAATACTTGAATGCTGTATTTTCCACAGAGCCATCATTACATGCAGAGACCACAAACAATTTTGCTTAAAATGAGCAAAAGGCTAGGAAATACATCTGCATACTCATCCACTACAGGTTATTCTGTTAGAATCTGCAAGGCCAGTGAAGGTCCTGCACAAGCATGAAAGCTGTTAGAGCCTCATCACACTCATCTCTTAAAAGCAAGCGAGATGCTACCCCTCCTTTTTCTTTCCTTTTTTTTTTTTGTTTTGTTAAAAAACCCCACCCCCCAAAAAAAATTATCTGAGTAAGCACCTTCTCACAATCTGCTTTCAACCTATTCACTGAAGAACTGCTACTGCATTGCAAATTACCTGCGCTATGTGTACTTACTACTTCGCTTATCTACCTGAACTTTTGTTCTCCAAGTACTTTTCTTCAAATGCACAGAATTACAAAATTAGATCCTTCCTCAATGCGATTTTATTCCTGCTTTCAGATATAAGGGGCTCCTTCCAGGCCAAGTCTAGGTTTTTTTCCATAATCTCTACCTGGATTCTCAAAACTCAGTGCTGGAAACAAGAGCTGCAAGATCTGCCACCCTGGTCCAGGAGACACCCAGGACGCTGATTCACATCTCCCACCCTAGTCATTCTCTAAGAAAGAAACCCAGTTCTGCTCTACACCGATCACTGGTTTCAGCCCCAGGAAAGTTTTAACTCCATCATTTTTCTTGCCATGTCCAGACTGTTAACACAAAGAGGAACACACTGTCATAATCAGGACCTAGTATAGCTGTACAAATGGGAGCTTTCCCACACACATATTACGCCCAAGCTCTGAGCTGCTGAACCCTGCAGAGCCTCCCACCCACATGCACCTCTTCACTCACCTTCCCCTGAAGGGCAGTTTAATTCCAGGTTCATCTCCTCTCCTTTCACAGTGCATTTTTTCAGTGCACTCAACAAACCCACATGCTCTTCACTGCTGTCCCACAACCAGACAGTGCAGTACACGATTTCTAGTACTCCACTAGACATATTGCCATCTATGGATAGCCATGTTTCCTTTCACCTCCATCACTTCTGCTGCATCACGTCACCCCCAAGTCCACTCTTTTGGGCAGTTTTGATGACTGCATGCAGCCATCAGCGAAACGGAGCAGTTTCTTCCGCCCCAAAGTTCCTCCTGAATTTTTCAAAAGTTTGTAGATAGAAACCAGGTAACAAACCCCAAGCGATTTCTTCAAGGTGAGGTAAAAAATGCAACACAATAACTTCTAGAGTATTGCAGCAGTCTACCAAAAAAAGCTCTTGCTTAATGAACAGTACATGTCTAAGAGTCCATTTTTAGCACATACAATAGGAGACAATGAAATCAAAACACAACTCTCCCCTACAACCAGCTTTCAGTTGCATAGCCTATATCTATATATAAATACACACACACCATTTCAAAATAGCAAACATTCTGCAGTCATTTATGTTTACCAACTATTTCCATTTTATTCTTTTCCTATTCAGTTACATATTAGCTAAATGTGTGGGAAAATTAAGATGGCATTAGGCTCCACAGTGCTGAGTAAACAGTTGGACTTGATGATCATAAAGATATTTTCCAACCTAAATGCTTCTGTGGTAAATAGGGAGTTTTCTTACGTATGTAGAAGACTAGAGGATAAAATGACTACTTGGGAAGTTTCAATTGTCTGTCTGCAACCAATGCCATTATAATTTAAAAAAATTTCATGCTTTTTTTTCATAGTCCCCAAGCAGAACACACTATATGATCATTCAATTATTTATGACCCTCCCTTCACCCACCCCAACTCAGCAATATTCTACATCAGCACCACTGCAGCAAATAACTACCACACTTCTGCTGCTTCCAAGGCAGCCATGGAAGGAAGCCAGAGAAGTCCACCTTTCACTCCTATTACAGACTCTTATGGGAAAATTCAGATTAACATCACACTTCAAAATGATAGGACTATTCTCTGCAACTAAGAACTAGAGGCACGTTGGAAAGACTCGCTGTATGGCAAAAATACAGACATAGCAAACATTTTATTCTAAGACAAAAAAACAGCACATCAGGCATACAGTAAAGACTGATGGTAGTACTCTTAGCTCAAAACAAAGGAGATGCTGTGAAGTGCAGATGGTGTCTCCTTTTAGGGCTGGAGTCCAGCATTTCTGCGGAAAAAAAACTTCAAAGATACTGGTAGCCAGTTGTTAGGAGCAGCACTCACAATCCTGCTTTCCACTTCTCACTAAACTAGTTTTATGTTTAAATCCAAATAAAAGAAAGTGAAAGGCAACCACGCTCTTCTGGAACTGCAGCTGCACCTAACAGTATGAACCATGGCAGAGGTAGGAAGATGGTCCACACCAGCAGCCCATGCACTGCTTCACATCCTCAGTTCATCTAACTAGAGCAGCCCAGTCTCCAGCCCACATAATCACAGTGATAAGGACCCATAGCAGAAAGAAATAATTCTATTCCAAAGAAAGTTGATAGATGAACAAGGTGGACAAAAAACTCCCACAAAACACAAAACCATATTTTATTTAGAAGGTGCTGCTACCCAAACCTTTGCAATTAATGTCCTGCTTTTCACTCTTCTGCTACTTGGCTATGGAAAATTATCCTGCTATTAACTGGCCATTCAGAATTATCTGCTTCTATTGCTATTTCAGGTACACCAACAAATGGTTTGTAAGTCAGTAAAGTTTAATAAAGAGCCAGATTTTTACAATCATTTTGATGTGGGAAAATAATCACCTTTCAATGCCAAAATGGACACATCTGGGCTGTAACTAGAAGGTCTTGTGAAGCACATATCACCACGTTGGCTGTTATTGCATCCTGCTGGAGTACAACCTTGTCATACACAAACCCAAGCCACTCCACCTACACCAGGTTTCCCTTGTAGTTGTCAAATTTCAGCAAGACTAAAAGTCAAGTCTTAAGAAGCAAGATATTTTTCAGTTTCTGCTGCATTATTCTACAAATAACAGCTCTTCACATTCCAAAGGTAATAAGGACATCTCTTGTTTTGTGGTTGGTTTAACAAAAGAGAAACACCTCAAAAATACTTTTAAAACAGAAAAGTCAAAGAATACCCAAGATCTAGAGTGAACATGCTACCTTGCTGTCATTTGGCCGAAAGCAGAGTTCTCTGATGACATGCACCTTCTCTATAATCAGCACTCTCAAAAACCATGGCCTATTCCCTCATGAGAAGTCAATTACAGTAGTACGTGCCTCCATTATTTACACAAATTATTGTAATTTATAAATCCAGAATAAAACTACATAGGGATCTTTGGTCGTTTTCTTTGTTGTTTTGCAACACTACTGTCTTGCCCTCCTCTCCACACTTGTCACAGGAAGGAAACACTAACTCACCTTTGCTGCAGGGTATAAAAATAAATCAACACATCTGTGACAAGATAAGAAAAGATGACACCAAATAAGGTCCAAGGGCCACAGAAGGACTCACTCAACCACATGACCTTAAAAACCTATAAAGCCTGGAGCCACCAAACCAGGTGAGAAGGGAAGTAAGCAGATGGAAGACAGCTAAAAAAGTGGTTTACCAGAAATACTTCAGAGCACAACACTTCATTCAATATAGCATGCCTCCCTCATTATGTAGATAGAGTTTAATTAGGGACTTTCTAACTACTGTAGTGAAGGATCCAAAAGAGACTCAGGGCATGTATTTTAAGAAGATAATAACACATATTACATACATAAATAAAGTCTGTGGCATTTAGAAATTCCACACTATTGTTGACAGGAGTCAGAAACCAAAGACTTGCATGCTGGCTCTGCTGCTCTCACCACCTGCCTGTAATCTCCACCAACTGCTTCAGGTCAAAACAGTTAAAATCAACACACAACATTCAGCCAACAAAAAAAATCACCACCTCATGTCTATTAAACTGAGACAAGACAAGAATTTTTGGAAGTTTATAGAGAAAACTAACAACATGAACTATGTAATACAACTCCTGTAAAAGCTCAATCCGGAACTCATCAAGAAGCTCCAAGTCCAGTCCTGTTGTTTCACTTCTCACCAAGTAAAATTATGACTCATGATGTCTGCTTGTGGCACTCCTAAACTCAATGTCACTCCCACTAAAAATCACTTTGATATAAACCGTGGCAAAAAAATATTATCTGATGTAAATCAATACATACCCACAAACATAGACAAATTGCAACTAATCTGCTAACAGCCTTATGAAGGGTGAGAAAGTGTTTAAAAGAAAAAAGATATACTAAAACTCAGAATTACTTAAGCAAACAAAAGTGGGTTCTTCTGGATGCATTGCAGAGCTTGGCCTGATCTCTAACTGAGCAGCTTAACTTCTATGGCAGAAGAACATTCAACGTGTTACAACAGCTAGTCAGATACGACTGGTTTTGATAACATGACAGAAGAGACACTAAGCTCTTAACTTTTTCTTTTGACAATTGACAACAGGTTACACAGTTCATCTAAATTGCATTAAAATATTTCCTTATTATTTTCCAAAAAATTCCATATCCCCTCTCTTCAAATGCTGTGAAACCAGAATAGCGCAAGCATCTTGTACATTCCTCAATCCATTCATTATTTTATCTAACTTAAACATGTTCTACCTTCTATTTTCTCAAAGATAAATACTCCCCATCTCTTGTTTCTGCAGACCCTCAAGGAGGAAAAAAGTCGATTAGATTTGATTGTTCAAAGCATGCAAGTCCAACACATTTATGGAGTTTCATAATGTCAAGTACAATGCGTAAGTATGTTCAAATGAAAGAATCTTTTCCCCCACCTACGGCAATGCTTCCAACACAAAACTGTAATAGCTGAAATATTAAAAAAAATATATATAAATTTCCAACTCCACTTGTGTTTGGGACCATCATCACTTCTCACAGCTCCTGAGAGCTTGAGAGTAACTAGGAGAGCACTAGTTTCCTTACAGCTGGCTCCCCACCAACAGTCTCACAACTTAAGCCTCTTTCCCAGAGACTAAGAAAAGCTTTCAATAAAGCACAGAGGATGCTACTGTAGTTCAAGACCTTTAATTTTATGATTTTTCTTTTTGCTGTCATAATTAAAAAGTTAGCTACTGTCCAATAGTGACATTTAAGAGTTTCTTATTCTCATCCAAACCACATCTGATAAACAGGAAAAATAAGTATTTGGAAACATTCCAAATCGCCACTAAAACAGACAGTCTTGCTCCACAGAATAGGCTTCTCTCTCAGATTTCTGACTGTTGCTGTATTGTAATAACTGAAGGGAGAGGAGAGCAAAGAAAGCAATGCAAGACCAATCCCATTAAAACTGGGCATCACTTTGACATTAGCACACGCTCAGCACATGATGCCAGTTCCAGGAGAGCATGTACCTACCTCGTGTGCTGCCCAAGCTGGGCCACCAGGCTTGCACAAGCAGCCCCCAGTGTCTTGCCACCTCAGTCTGCCACACCTGGCACTTGGCTCCTAGTGAGCTTTGAAGGTGCTTGATCTAGTCAATACCAAACATGTGCATGTTAGTCCACCAAACAAAAACTACTGGCATGTTTTCCAAGTCCAGCATAAGTCAAATAGGTAGGTTTAATATCCGGCAACATTCCTGAGGGAGCATCCAAATGGCACACAAAGCAGCTTTTATGCAGGAAATAGCTGACATTTTCTGGACAAAAAAAAAAAGGTAAACTATCCTACCACCATGAGAGATGAGCAACAGTTCCTTTATCTGACAAGTGATGTTCAACGTGCCATGCCTGCAATTCCCTTCCCAGCGTCTACCATTAGTGCCCACTGCCTTCTTGTACATCTTTCTGCTATAAAATTAAACCCCACCAATTCACAGTTTGTTCTAAGCAGGTTTTAGAGCCCACTGCAGGTACCGCACTGATGTAAAAGACAGTGCCACTCGATAAAAAGCCAGGAAGATGCAACCACACAGACCACAGACTTAAAATAAGATGGATTAAAAATAAAAACTTGAGAAGAGAATACAGTTTTGCTGCAGGCAATGCACCAGGTAGAGGTCAGGCACGATCCCTGACACTTAGCTGATTCAGTGTTCAGTTGGGCCAAGTTTGGCAGCTACTTACTACTTGAGAAACCTCCATGGAGCTGTACCTGGTGATCCTCAAGACAGACCAGTTGAGACCCTCACCTTATGCCAAACGGCAATGCAGGGCTGGACTGGTTTTCTGTTCAAGCAAGACATGAAATGCAGGTTACACCCTCATCAGGTCACTAGAGCACATACCTTTTCACTCAATGAAAGGATTTTCACTCCATCAAGATTCCTATAAGACTGTCCTCCAAAATAGTGTAGTTCCGATGGCATACAATTAACTTCCTACAACTAGGACAGGCAGCTGCTAACTAGTTTTCAGTTGCCATACTGCACCTCAGAGGCAGCTGTAAAAGCAATAAAATGAAAAAAGGAGATGGAAGACTGCAGTCATACTACAGACTCTGCTCTCCTAGTACTCTTGAACTGGATTTTTGTCACCAAGGGCTTCAGAACACACACTTGCACAAACTGAATTTCTAAATTTATTTCTTTTCTGTGTTCCTTCTATTCATTAGGCATCCATAGTAAACAATGCCATTTAAGAAAAAGCTGCACCAATATTGTTAACAGAATATTTGCAGTCCTGAAGCCTACTCTTCAAAGTACTCTAAAAATTACTTGAAAGATTTATGCTATTTAAAGTAAGAATTAGAATTGTGTAACAAAGTTTAAAGCACACTTGTATGCTCAAGGGAAATAAAAAAAATGTTTGAGCTGTATAGATGCTAGAAACAACTAAAAAATGGGTTACTGATCCATCCTGCTTACCATTTGGGGAGTACTAAAACAATGCAAGAATATTTTTTCAATATTTGCAAGTAACAACATACAAAGACTAAACTCCGTTTCAGATACTCCCCACTGCAAGACGTTAACATCCATCCATATATTACCATAGCTTCAAGAAAACTAAATGTTATTATACATTTGCTTTTTCAATTTAATTGATTCTCTTCAGATAAAGGTATGCAAATGATACCTTCGACTTCAATCCTAATTCCACCCTTGCAATTTATGATCATATATGTACAAGTATATTACAAGCTACAAAAGCATCTATGGATGTTTCTATTTTACACATTTTAGTGACTGCCCAAGGGCAAATTACACAGCATATTTAAAAGTTTTCAGAAATCAGAAAGGCGAACGGGAAGTATCAGGAAAAGGATGGTCAATGAGGCACTAAATGAGCAATAAGGCAAAGAAAAAAGGAGACAATATATATCGCACACCTCTTCTTTTTCTTTATTTGCAGCTTTAATCAAATACCACACCTTGACTGCCCCACTCACCAAAACAGAGAGGATTTAAAATCATATACATCCTGCTATAAAGCCACCTTTGAGTAACTATCCATTTCTAAAGCAAACAATTCATTTTTTTGTTCTGAAATTCCTCAAAAAGGTACTACCACCAGCAAGTCTAAACACCTCCTCCCAAATAACATTAAGCAGACTGATGGTTTCACCAAAGATATGTCTGAGTATATGCTTCAGCAGTATCACATGCTGAATTCCCTACACGTAGCTGCAGCCCAACATGCTGAACAGCTGCAAAGATCCTGACATGAACTTTAGAAATGTAGCCATATCTTTCAGTACCACAATCTATTTTTCATACCATGGATCTCTTTATCGGCGCAGAAACCAGGGCTGGCTGTACCAGCAAAGTTGGTACCTGCATGTGAGGAGACTTGAGGAGGTAGCTTATCACAATAACAACTGGTTTTTTCCTCTTGCCCTCCCAGAATAAAAAGAATTTAGTCAAGGTAAGAATTTCTCCTATGAGCAGTTTGAAAGATGCAAATATAGGGGTTGTGTAAAAAAGTAGTTACCTGGCTTATAGCATCAAACAAAATTCAAGCTGAAATCAATGTCAACATGTTTAAGACACAGGCAAGACAAGGTGCAAGCAGTCGCATTACAACCATCCTGTAGGTAATGGCTAAAGTATTTATTCCTAGAATTAAGGCTTATGTAAACAGAACCAGATCATGTTTCAGCCATGACTGACCACAGCCTGCTTTAAAAGTTTTTTCATTTATCAAATGTGAAAAAAATACCCAGACTTTAAAATGCACATTATTTGAATGACAGCATACAGAGTACCACTGCAATGAGACCTTAACAGAAGGAATGGATGTAATTTAAAATTTAGGAACCTTCTACAGGAACTACCCGTGCTTCTCCTGTTTCTCCTGCTCCCTACTTCCTATTGTTCCCCTGTTAAGCAAGTGATGCCATGTCATGGACGAGGGAAACCTAAATGACAGTTTGCTAGGTCTGCCTTGAAAACGTTTACACCAAGAAATTAATTTACTCGGGTCTGCAGCGAGAACTGCTCATACACAAAAGATGGGTCTAAAGCATTCTAAAGCCCCCAAAAAGCAGGAGGCGGACTTTGGCTTCTGAAGCAGCCAGCAAGAAGACCCAAAATGGTGACTACAAGTAATAAATCATAAGAAACAGCATTGTTGGAAGAAAAAAAAAACCAAACAAGACGCACAAACAAACAAAAACCCCCGTTCCATTAAGCCGATGGTCAGGCTGAACAGTTGTAAGCGGCCACTCATTGATTCACAATGAAAGCCCACTAAGCGAAGGGTTTTCCTCGGCCACAGAATCCTCTTCCCCAAACCCGCCCATACTGAACCCAACCTCGGTCGCTGCCCGGAGTGACCCAGGGGAAGCAGGCACGGTCCGGGAAGGGAAGGGCAGCATTAACCCAGGGCCGGGAGATGGGCAGCATTAACCCCAGGGAAGGGGAGGGAAGGGGCAGCACTGAACCCAGGTAGGGAAGGGAAAGGGCAGCACTGAACCCAGGTAGGGAAGGGAAAGGGCAGCACTGAACCCAGGTAGGGAAGGGAAAGGGCAGCACTGAACCCAGGTAGGGAAGGGGCAGCATTGAACCCAGGTAGGGAAGGGGCAGCATTGAACCCAGGTAGGGAAGGGGCAGCATTGAACCCAGGGCCGGGAAGGGAAGGGGCAGCACTGACCCGGGGCCGGGAAGGGAAGGGAAGGGGCAGCACTGACCCAGGGCCGGGAAGAGGCACAGGCCCCGGCGGGGGTCCGGCCCGGGTCCCGGTGCTGCGGTGGGAGCGGCGCTGCTCACCGCCTGCCTCACTCACCCGTCCTTGCGCTTGGCTTTGTAGACGTGCCCGTAGGTGCCCCTGCCCACCTTGCAGCCCTCGTACTCGAACAGGTCCTCCACCCGCTCGCGCTCCCCGGTCAGCTTCACCTTGAAGTCATAGTCCATCTTGGGCGCCCGCCGCCGCCGGCCCCGGCAGCCGCGCCCCGCCCCGCCGCGCACACCGGGCGGCGGCAGCAGCAGCAGCACCAGCAGCAGGAGAAGGAGAAGAAGGAGGAGGAGGAGGAAGCCCCCGCGTCGCCCCGCGGAACATCCAGCGGCGGGGCTGCTCCCTTCGCTCCGCGCTCCCGCCCGCCCGCCCCGCTCCTCTCGCAGCCGCGGCCCCGCCGGTGCCGCTGCCCGGGCGCGCTCTCGGGGCCGCGCCCGCCCGCCCGCGCTGCCGCAAAACAACGTCGCAAACGGCGGCGGCGGCGCCTCCCCGGCCGCGGGCAGCGCACCACGTGGAGCGGCGCGGCGGCGGGAGCGCGCGGGGCACGCCGGGAGGTGTAGTGCGGGCGGGGGCGCGCGGGGCACGCCGGGAGGTGTAGTGCGGGCGGGGGCGCGCGGGGCACGCCGGGGGTTGTGGTCCCCAGCGCGGCCCACAGCGCGGCCCTGGTGGAGGTACCGGGCCCGGGCCCGGGCGGTCTGCGCTGCGCCCACCTCCTGTCAGCGTGAAGTTAAACACGGCTCCACGTTCGAGGGCATACGGAGTGTTCCGAGTCGGGAGGGGCCCACAAGGGATCATCCAGGCCCCATCTCCTGGCCCTGCACAGGGCCATCCCCAAGAGTGCCTGAAAAGAGTGCCATCCCCTGTGCCTGAAAGTGTCATCTAAATGGTTCTTGAGCTCTGCCAGGCTTGGTGCTGTGGCCACTGCCCTGGGGAGCCTGTGCCAGTGCCCAGCCACCCTCGGGGGGAAGAGCCTCTTTCTAATACCCAACCTAAACCCCTGACACAACTTGAGGCCGTTCCCTCGGGTCCTGCCCCTGGTCACCACAGGCAGGAGGTCAGTGCCTGCCCCTCCTCTGCCTCTCACAAGGAAGCTGTAGATTGCATCGACATCTCCCTCAGCCGCTCCTCATGAAGCTTCCCCTCCAGACCCTTCACCGTCTTCGTGGCTCTCCCTCGGACGCTCTCTAATAGCTTAATGTTTCTTACGTTGTGGTGCCCGAAACGGCACAGAGCACTCAAGGCACAGACAAGTGTCATGGTGCTGACAAACCTGTGGCTGCTGAGACCAACCCAGATGTAACTCAGCAAGGCTCTTGTAGGTCCCCAGTAAATGGGCATCGTAGGTACCAACCAAACACAAAGCCAGCGGATCCTTTTGTAGAACAGAGAGCTTGGAACTAAACTAAAGCTATAGCAATCTTTGTACTTACAGCCCAGCTTTTGGCATTTTTAGTAATCAGGCACATATGCATATGCTTCATGTTTCATCTCAAGAACACAGCACACCAACTACATAAGTGAGCACTCAAATCCCCCACTTAGACACATCATACAATGTGTGGACTTCTGAAAAGAAGAATCAACATTTTCCGGAACCGTCTGAAATCGTCTCCATTTTCATTTACACATTAAGGTTGATTCCTGAAAATTGTGGATAGGGGTGTGCCAGCCTGTTGAGCTGGCATCACTCAATCGGACTGATGCCAGATGCCTGTGGTCAGCCTTTCAGTATTCTACCACATAGTTGTTGGGGATATTATATATGTTAAATAGAGCAATTAAGCAGGTGTTATAAAAAATAAGTGTAGAGAGGTCACAAAGCTACATTTTATTTGCTCAGCAAATCAACTAAACTATGCAAGAATATTGCCCAGCACCTCACTACACAGAAACTGGTGAGGGCTGCCCAGCATCTCATAAAGATCATACCCGAATCTGAAGTTCTTTCTGCAACATTTAAGCAGACTGTAACAGCTGCCCAGCATTGCATAAAGATCAAAAGTCTGGAAGATGTCATGCACCTCACAAAATTCATCCACCTCAGCTCCATCTCTGCCTTCTGGGATGCCTGGCTTTGAGGAGTTCCAGGGATGGCAGGGACCAAGATCACGCAGCCAACATCCACCACTTAGACCACCTCCTGCCTGCTTACAACCCTCAATCCTGCCAGCAAGCAGGGCAGAAGCAGCAATAACCACACTTTTGCAACATTGTGCTCTTCTTTGTATTATTTATCACTTTCATAGAGGCAATGAACACCCAAACTCCTTCACACAGATCCAATTACTGCATGGTAATTAATGGTTGGTGTTTGTCCTGAGCTAAAACACTGCAAGATGTGGAGGACAAACAATGTCTGCTTAGAAAGAAAACAGTAATGAAGGAAAACAATAGACAATCCAGACTTGCTTTCTGAGGACCTGTGCTATGTTTTACATGTTTGCATTAAACACTTAGAAGGAATTCTGTACTTTGAAAAACAAACTCTGAGAAGTTGAAACCACAAGAGAGATAATTTCTCTTCCTTTCAGATTTTGGGTCCTTTTGTTGGTCCTTATGTTTATAAGTTTGCTGAAAATGTTTATTTTGTTAGTTTTACATAACATTTGGACTATATGCCTTCCAGATGAGTGTAGCTATAAATCTTTCATCTTCACTTTTCCACTCCAGGCACTTGAGCAATGCACGTGAGCAATGTTCACTTTTATCAAATTAAATGTAAGGTCCACAAATCACAAGAGATTTTAAATAGAAAACACACTTTGATTCTTTTAATGATAAGAAATGAATATTGACATTTCAAGGTCAATTTTTAATTATTTTTCATGGAAAGTTGCATACTCTGTGTGTCTGTGTGTGTCTGTGTGTGTATGTGTCTGTGTGTGTATGTGTCTGTGTGTGTTGGCATGCTAAATGCCCCAGTACTTGAAGTCAGAGCTTGTGAAGCAAAGCTGGTTCTACAAACAGTTTTCTATGTAAAGCAATGTATTGGCTTGGGTTTTGTTTTTTGGTTTTTTTTTTTTTATTTCCACTTAACTATATTTTACTATAAAGTTGATCAACTTGATCTAACAAAGCATGCTAGATTCTAGCTGAAGAGGAAGTCATTAACAAACATAAATCAGTTCTTTGGATCCAGGTGCTGTATAGGAGAGTTGTGCTTGCATTCAGTGGAACATCTGTTTGCCAGACTTGGGACCACCTACAGTAACTTATCAGCATGATTATGTTATGCTCCCGACAGAGAATCAGTTGTCCCCATCCCTGGAGGTGTTTCAGAGATGTGCAGATGTGGCACTGAGGGACACGGTTTAGTGGCAGTGCTGGGTTAATGGCTGGACTCAATGATCTTAAAGGTCTTTTACAAACTAAATGATTCTGTAGTTCTGTCTCAACAAACCTTGGAAATTCAGCCTATGATCTCCTGGTTATTTTTGTTATTGAAAAGAGCCCTACCTGAGAAGAAATAAACCCTGAAATTAAACATTATTTTATTACTTTATATTGTTTCATATAATCATAGAAATATTCAGGTTGGAAGGGATCTCTGGATATTATCTAGGACAATATCCTGCTCAGACCAGGGCTACTCTTAAATTCAGATAGCTTGAGGCTTTGTCCACTCAGGTTTCACAAACCTCTATGCAGACAGATTCCACAGTCTCTTTGGACTTGACTATCCTGAGGGTAAAATTTTTTATCCTTCTATCAGTACAAATCCTGGCTCTATCTTCCCAGTAAGCCCCTTGTCAGTACTGGCAGGCTGCTCCTTCTTGCAGCTGAAGAAGCCCTGGGGCCCACAGCCTCTCTCCTACGGCAAGTGCTCCAACCCATGACCATCTTAGTGCTCTCAGCAGAACTCACTCCGGTTTATTAGTAATTTTCCATAACAGGATTGTTCTACTGGTGATCCCCAAACTGGGCATCATATTCCACGTGCAGGCAAATGTAGAGGAAAATAACTTTCCAATCCCTTCCCGATAATCACTTTTCTATGTTTCTTACTCATGTCCCTTGTCCTATTGCTTTGCACCACCAAGAAGAGCCTGGCCCCATCCTCTCAATTATTACATACATACATTGATAAGATCCCCTCTCAGTCTCCTCCAGGCTAATGGCTGATTCAGTGCACTCTTGATCCTGTTTAAACACGGCCACCAGGACCCCTCAGCCTTTTCAGCAGAGAGAGTCAGTAAAGTCCCCATTCCGGGTTGTCCCAGAGGGATGGCCACTCCTAGACAGAGGACTTTGCATTTGTCCTCATTAAACTTCATGAGGTTCCTGATGTCCCATTCCTCCAGACTGTATGGGTTCGTCTCAAGCCCACTGAGTTCATGTCACCACATTGGTGTCACCTGGACATCCGAAGATCCAGTTTAAAAAGACTGATTAGGAAACCCTGCCTTACTAATACAAAATAATAAAATAAAGTTACTTTCTAAAGAACTTAAGAGGCTGAACAATCAAATTAAATCCAGGTTCTCAGATTCTCTGTTATTACAAAACTTAGTAATAGCCTGAGGTTTGCTGCCCTCCATAGGCAATTTTTATTACAGTTGCAAAGAGAGTATTTTACTGTGGAAAGTATTTTACAGTGCAATAATAATTCAAGATAGAGCTACTCTTGGATTTTTTTGTAACAATATGGCATAAAATGAACAAGTATTTTACTTAGTTATAGTGTGCTATTGCGAAACATCACTATGAGCAGGATGTGAACATTAAATTGGAGGACAGGTCAGTGGAAAATCAACTAATTTGGTGTAAGGCTTCTGTACGGCAATATGGGTTTATTTACTCATCTAAATAATAAATTTCTTCTAGATGAACAGTCCATGAGTGGGCTTGATACCAAAGAAGATGTGTTGCACTGTGGAACAACGATTACCAAAAGCAGACTGTAGGACAAAAAGATTTCAAAAACAGGACCAAAAATACTTGTGGGAAGAAACTGAATTTTCAAGGGATCCAGGCACTACTTTATATACTCTGACGTTTATTATGAAAGTAAAATTGATCTTTGGGAAGGGCATGTTTTAATTGCTCCAGGCAAAGGAAATCATAATAAAATAATATTTTATTCATACTGTGGCAAGGAACATGAAAAACAAAGAGGGTACCATTTTCTCAATGTAGTGAGCAGGGAGGAGTAGTCCCTGCTCTGGCCTCAGTGTTAAGATTATGCCCCAGTCCCTCAGTTTTTCTCATTGAAACCACCTCACAGCACGACGGGAATGTAAACTAGCACCAAACCTAAACGTAACGCTTGTGTAAACCCTTTTTCTCAGCCAGAATAAAGAAATCCTGGGTGCGTAGTGAACATATATTCCAGGACGGCAGCCCTGAGTCCTTCCTAGCACCGTATTCATTACTGAGGGTTGCACAGAAAACACTGCACAGGAAATACCCGCACAGTTTACTTCTGCAAGCCAGTTGGACAACAGCGGTCCGAGCAGCTTGGATGTTCCAGGGACGAGGCTCTTCGGCAGGGCTAAAGCACCCTCCTCGGGGAACCCTCTGGCTCTGCTGATGTCAGAGAGCTCGCACAGGATGCGAAACACGCCCCGCCGCCCCAGTTTGCAGCTCCCATAGGGTGCGGTGCCGATGGGGGGCAGCAGCAGCAGCAGCAGCAGCAGCAGCAGCAGCCGCCCTGGTGGGATGCAGCCCCCGTGGGATGCTCCCTGCACATCCACACCTGGAACACGCCAAACTCGGGGCACGGCCGGCATTCCGCGCCCCGGGGAGAACCCTTCTGTCCGCGGCTCTGCACTTTGGTATATAGGAATTGCCGGAACCAGCGCTGGAGACAGAACAGCCCCTGGCGGGGCACCGAGGAAACAAAGTGCTTTCGGAGTTCCAGCGAAAAAAGCGGGGAGGGCGGGAGGCTCCTGCGAGCGGGAAGGAAGGAGGGAGGGAGAGGCACACAAGAGGCAGAAGCGCCCCGTTTAAAGCCGCACGGCCGCCCCGGGCCGCGACTGCACACACTCCCGCCCCTCCTCCTCCTCCTCCCGGGGTTTATCCCAAGGTGCCAGGCGCGCGTGCGCCCCTCGGGGGCGGGGCTCGGAGCCTCGCGCGCCCGGAACCCGCGCTCGGCGGCGCCGGCGCCCGCCCGGACCGCAATCGGGGACGGAGCCGCGACCCGGACCGCAATCGGGGCTGGAGCGCGCTCCGCTCGCCCAGCCGAGGGGTCGGTGTCGTCCCGGCGGAGGCGGCCTCTGCTGCGCCACCAGGGCGGGGGAGCGGGTCGAGCCGAGCCGGTCGACGCCGCTGCTGGTAGCAGGCAGGGACGGGCTTTCGGGTCTCCCCGGCTGCGCTCTCGGCAGGGCTCTCCCCACAGCCGGGGCAGGTGGCAGGCGCGGGCGGTTCCCCGGTTTTACCGCGGCGGGCGGGGCGGCGGGGTCCGCGGGCTCTGCCGGAGGGCGGCGGTGCTGCCGGGCCGGGCCGGGCCGGTGCGGTCGGTGCTGGGCCTGGTCGGGGGGCGGAGGGGCGGGAGGGCACGCGCGGGCAGGCCCTGCCGCCATTGGCCGGCCGGCGCGGTCCGCGACGCTGATTGGGCGGGAGCCGTGTCAATCACGGGGATAGCCCGCCCCCGCACCCCTCCACCCCGCTCCCGCAACAGGCGGGGCGGCGACGCCGGGCCCGGCCCGGGGGTCCCGCACACCGGGGACCCTGCCCTGCCCTGCCCTGCCCGGGGCCGCACACAGAGCGCCCGGCGCGGCCCTGCCGTCTGCAGGCCCTGCTGCCGGCCTGGGGCGAAGGGGGGGCCGGGCGGCCGGTCCCAGGCCCTGTGTGTCCCGCGGGCTGTTCCTTCATTACATTCTGACTCTCCCTTTCTCTCTCCTTCCTCCCCTCCTTCCCCAGGCTCTGTGCATGGGGGCTTCTGCCTTTGGTGTTCTTTTTTTTTTCCCCTCACAACCGAACTCGGTGAGATCATCCTGCCTGGAGGCTGCGGTGTGACAGAAATGCTAAGTAGCCCTCTGGCTCAGGGAGGCTTCCTCGGCTAAACTCCGTAGTGCGTCTTGCAATCAGGTGGTAGTCTTTCAGAAAACGAGTACCTAATTGAACAGGGTGGGTAGGAATTCGTGGAAACAGGCCCCAACCTAAAATCGTAAGGTATATATTGCATACATAAAAATAAGAGTAAACTTCGAAGAACGGGCCAGAGTAGCCATGAATTAACTAAAGGAGTCTTAGGTCAGAAATTGTAGAAAATGTATACTGTTGGCACGTGGGCCCTGTCTCTTTACAAAGGAAGAGTAATCCTGAGTCATAACTGGATTTCGATTTCAGTTTTTTAGGTAATACCCTTCAACTTTTCAATGCTCTGAAATATTTTAGTGACCAACTACCTCATTTTTGATGCAGATTATACCCTTCAACTTTCACAACTAAAACATTTTAAGTGCCAAAGTACTTAGTTTTGGTGGCGTTTGATAAATAAGGATAGTAGTTGTCATCCCTGCAGTTATGTTAGACAGATGGGACAGCCGAGCACTTCACACTTCTTAACTGTTTCTAAGTGAGTCATTAGAAGAGTGTGACTAATCATCCTACCATACAGTTGTCAACAAAGGAGTAATTTTTTTCCTTCCACCCACAAAATCAAAGAGATTTCCAGATTTTCTGTGGATGGTAACTGAGAAGTCTTTTGAACAACACTTGAAATTTAGATGGAAGGGGACTACATGTGATGGACCTGTCGTCTTAAAAATGTATATATAATTTTTCTCTGTGTAGCAAGCAGTACCATGATGTAACCCAGAAGTCGCTTGACTTAGCATGGTCATTATCGATATGTTATTTATTTTAAGGTTTTTTGTCTGAATAGCAATCTCATGTGAAACTAAATGAATTTTATTTGTCTCTTATCCCTCCCTGCTTCACGTGCCTCAGGTTGTAAGTCATCTAGGACAGAGGCATTTCAGTATTTAGTGCCGTGTGGATTTGGCATTATCATGATAATAGTCAGGTGATGGGATCCTCAAGGTAATTGGGGCTCGGGGCTTGGGTGGGAACTGCTTTTGTTTTGAACCCGGGGTAGCGAGAGGAAGACCTGTCTGAGAAATTTGCGTTTAGAAGTGTGATGTGAGAAGTGACCTGATTTGAACATCGCCCTTGTGGGAAATGGAAGCCAGCAGTTAACTACAGCTTGTGAGGCTGAGCCAAGAGGGCAGCTGTGATTTTAAAACACCCACAAATATGATGGGAATGGAAGGTGTCTTGAAGAGGAGATATTCAGCTTTAATTTTTATTTCTTTTAAGTTGAGTGAGTTAAAGAGCTGGGAAGGAAGTTTTAAACTCATCAAAATGCAGTGTTAGACACGAGGAAAATGAGTGGAACAATTGGGAAGAGCTGTTTAGAAGTGCAGTTATTTGGGGCAGGAGCAGCAGGGGGAAGTAACATGTGGGGTGGAAAATAATGAGACCAAGGATACATCAGAATGGATGTCACAAAGAACATAAGAAAGGTACACTAAATGTATGCCAGCTTCTGCTGTTGGCAAATACATTTTCTGAGTCTTTGTATCTGTTTGCAGCATTGATAAAGATTTGCTCTGTATTTCTAATAGTCAGTTCATTTGGTCTGTTTGTTGTCTTATCACCTGTCCTGTGAAGACTAATTACTGATCAGGAGTGTGCTGAGAATTCTGTTCTGTGTTTTTCCTTGAAATGACTTTTATATGTGTGTGAATTGACAAAAAACCCAACCAAACAAAGAAAGGTATTTACCTAATGAATTTACCCACCTGCAAGCAGAATGGTGCCCTGTGGTTGGGATTTTTTGGCTGATCTCTTCTTTAGAGAAGTGATCTCTTTTGTCAGGTGTCTGCCTCTGCAGGTGTTATAGATGCCTTTTGTTAAACTGGGAGCTTTTTCTTCTTTCAGATTGAGTGTTGAACAGGTTTTCATTAGAAAATAGAAAAGGAGTGGTCTAAGGTGCTGATAGGATTCAATACTGGGCCACATCAGACAGAGGTGGTAATGGCACAGAAGAAATCAATGGAGATGCCTCTTTCTAATGCTGGAGGGTTATTCTTGCCTTCTAACAGTGTGGTCCCACTGGTTCAGTGTTCCAAAAATGATGAAGAACTGTGGGTAAAATACAGCACTTTTCCTTCTACACTCATTTTCTGGATATGGGTATCCTTTCAGTAGCTAATCCTTGGATTAGAGAGTACAAGGAAAATATACAGATGATGTAAGAATGTCAAAAGAGTCATCCCACCAAAAATAAATCTGTAGGCTTTGTGCTATGTGAGGGGTATTCCAATGGAAATACCCCTCAGAAATCCCTATGAAATATGTAGTCTTACCTCACTTGTGGTTGTTGGAAGTCTGCACTGGATAATTGCAGTCCAATATTTAGAGAACCGTGTTTTCAATTATACTTCATCTTTTAAAATACTGCACACTACTGTTGTATTTTACTTGGAAGAAGGGACATGATGTTATGCTGTTCCTTTAATTTGTGAATTATCCTTACCTAGCTGGAAAAAAAAAATCTGTCATTGTTTTTCTGTGTTAAAGTTGCCATACCCACCAATATTTCAATAATTTCAGTGAGGAAAGGGGGCTTGAAGCTATTTTTCAGCAAACTGGAAGTAAAATATTTGCATAATGAACTACACTGTTGACTTGTCAAATAACATGGAGCTTGGCTCACCTTTATCATCTTTAGCTATTAATAAACTAATTTAATTGAAAATGGAAAGAGGAAAGTCTTTACTGTAAATTAGGTAAATTCTTAGTGTAATTACTGTGCAGTCTAACCTACTGGTATTGTTCAGGACAGCTTGGCATTACCATTATGGATCGCTCTCGACACCGTGCAGGAAATGGCAACGAGCAGGCGTCTTCACGAGAGCGTAGTCACGGTGAAGATGAGAGACAGCGACAGCTGGAGCGCCTCGGTAGGGAGGAGGCTTATTACCAGTTCATTAATGAACTCAACGAAGAAGACTACAGGTTAATGAGAGACCGCAACCTGCTTGGCACTCCTGGTAAGATGTGGATACCTTCACAGGAAAGATACAACATGAAGTAACACTCCTGGTGTCAGGCACCACATGTGGTAGTAGGGCTCAAGTAGCCTGACTTCTGTGGCTTTGTATGAGGGAAAAAACCTCCACACAGAACAAAAGTATAACACTTTCAAATGCAGCATCCTTGGACACAGGTAATATCCAAACCCAAATAACTAACATTTGGTACATTAAAGAGTATCTGCTGATATGTGGCTATTTGGGGGGCCTCTAAATTGTTACTGGAAGCTGGCATACTCTTGAAGCATTCAGCATTTTTTTTTCTTCCACCCCAGTACCTATGTCCTCTGTTACCTGTGTACCTGCACTATAATCTTACACTAGTGCTGTTTTCTTTCTTAGTTTCATCAGTTTTATCTGGGTTCTGAAGATTTTCATTCAAGATAGAAAACGTTAGTTCTGCATGGCTGTGTTGAGGCAGTTATAGTGTCTTATCTAACAGCATTATCAAAATTAAATTATTTCAGGGGAAATAACAGCAGAAGAGTTGCAGCAACGCTTGGAGGGGGCTAAGGAGCGTCTGGCATCACAGTCTGATCTGGATAACAGAGAAGGTGAAGGTAGAACTGTTGGAGGTAAACATTCTTCATTCATATATATAGATGATGCTTAAATGCTGTTTTCTGCAGATACTTGAGAGACTCCTTTCAAGTCTTGTTTTATGTCATTGTGCCTCTGTGGATTGTTAAAAAGTAAGATCTTGAGATTTCCTAATGATATGAGAACAAACTTGAAATACTTGATGAAAACTGATTTATAGTAGGAGAACAGTATATTTGCACAAAAGAAAACATCTGTTGAAACCATGGATCCCACTTGGATGAGTTATGTTGTCACCTGCTCTGAGTGACCCTGCCTTGGCAGGGGAGTTGGACTAGTTGATCTCCAGAGGTCCCTTCCAACTCTAGTGATTCTGTGTTCATTTATTCCACTGCTTTATGGAAAACAATTTTTAAAATTTTTTCCCAAAAGAATCAAAAATCTATTACGCTTTTCTTTGCTGTATCAAAATGAGCTGACTAGAATACCCCCAAATTTATAGCTAAAGGAAGGGAGTTACACTGCACAGCTGCAACTAACTTTGGACCACCTGAATCTGAACACTTGCTCAGAAGAGGCCATCTGGGCATATTCATTTCTCGATGTGTTTGCTGGTGAGACAAAAATTCTAGGTTGAACTGGTGAGTTTTGCTGGTGTTTTTTTACATACTGCATATTTTCAGACATCAGCATAGCGAGGGAGGTGTCCTCCCACTGTATTGTTTCTGAAGTCAGAGCACAGCAAGCATAGAGGATTTGGAGTGCATCGTTGTATGCTGAGCATGCAGTTGTATGAATGTTTGCAATTCTTTGTTTCAGATTCTGATGTTCTTGGAGAAAACTCAAATGGCGACTCTTTGTTTGAATGGCTTAACACATTTCGTCGCACAGGAAATGCCACTCGCAGTGGACAGAGCGGGAACCAAACCTGGAGAGCCGTGAGTCGAACAAATCCAAACAGCGGGGAGTTTCGTTTTAGTCTTGAAATCAATATAAATCACGATCATAACAGTTTGGAAACTGCTGGCGAGGAGTATGTTGATATAGATGCTACCAGACTGTATTTGGAAAGAAGACGACAGCTAGTTGCTGGTTCAGTAACCCCACGAACAAGGAGCATGGCTGCAAGGGAGGCAAACAATGAAGCTGCAAGGACCAGGTTTTTAAGACATGCCATGGCACTGAGGTCTGAAATAGTCTCTCATGCAGTCTCAGGTAGACTCAGGAGTAGAACAAGGGAGTTGACAGGCCATTCCCAAACAAATAATACTACAGTTAATAATTCTGCAGCTGCTGGTGAACGAAGAGAAATGCCAGGAAGAGCTACTTCCACAAGAGTCAGAAGAGGTAGAGCTAGAACGAGTGCTCGGATGAATGCAAACCAAAGACTAGAAATTCTGCGGCTGAGGTCTACCTTAAGTAGTCGAAGCCGCTCTCCGCTGCAAAGGCAAGATGATGCTGCTCGCTCTGAAGAACGTGGCCAGAGGCAGGATAGAAATACACAGCAGGTCAACAGAAGTAGAAGACAAACATCTCAAACTTCTCCACAGCCTGCTGAAGAGCAAGCAAGAGGCAACACTCAGGCTCCTCAAATTCCCAGTCCAGCCCCATCTTTGGGAGTAACTTTGGAAGAGGAGCAATCTAGTAGGCCAGTAGCTGCTGTCAGAAGGCATCCAACAATTACACTAGATCTTCAGGTGAGAAGAATTCGTCCTGGAGAAAACAGAGACCGGGACAGTATTGCCAGTAGAACTCGTTCTAGAGTAGGAATGTCAGAAAACACTGTTACCTTCGAAAGTGACAGTGGGGGATTTCGGCGTACGATATCACGGTCAGAACGTGCGGGTATTCGAACCTACGTTAGCACTATACGGGTACCTCTTCGTCGGATCTCAGAAGCTGGGCTTGGTGAACCTTCATCAGTGGCTCTTCGATCAATACTTAGACAAATTATGACAGGCTTTGGAGAACTGAGTTCTTTAATGGAAACTGAATCCAGCTCAGAAATGCAGAGAGGTGGTCATTCCTTGTCTGATGCACAGAATAACTCAAGTTCAGCAAACAGCAGTGATCCAAGTGAGGTTTCATCTGGAAATGGACATGCAGTAGAAGGCAGCAGGGAAAGGAATGGACAGAGGGATGATGCTCAACGCTATGGGCGCCGCAGTGAGAACCAAGATAACAGGCAGTCTCAAGATGCGAACAACCTGGTGGAAAATGGAACACTGCCCATACTTCGGCTTGCCCATTTTTTCTTGCTGAATGAAGAGGATGATGATGATCGTCTACGAGGTTTAACCAAAGAGCAGATTGACAATCTTTCTACACGGAACTATGGGGATATTCACGCTGAAAATGAGAGAAGTAAAACATGTAGTGTTTGCATTAATGAATACGCAACAGGGAATAAGCTAAGGCAGTTACCTTGTATGCATGAGTTTCATATTCATTGTATTGATCGCTGGCTTTCTGAAAATTCCACTTGCCCAATTTGTCGGCAGCCTGTTTTGGGGTCTAATGCCACAGACAATGGCTAGAATTATTCATACTGCTCAGTTCTCAAGAATTTGCTTCTACTCTATTTGTAATGAGTCAGATGCATTGACTTACAAAGGGGTCCATTTGTGGGGGGATTTTTGTTAAATTTCTTTAAAAGTCATAGAAAACTTGTTTAAATCTAGCAATGTAAATACTATTTTTACCAACTGCAGGTCTAGGAGTACACATAGAACCAAATGATATTGGTGAAGTTTATATTTTTTTAGGTAATTTTGTTATGCTAAGCACTTTTGTAAATACAGAAATGCAATAGTTAATCAGTCCTGCTTAATGTATGTTTTTTAACATTGTAATGAACTCGCTTTATTTAGATTACAAATTGTTTCACACAGACCCACCACTGTGTTGAAAAATTAGTGGCTAAATAGCCATTTGTTAGCTTTTTGTTCTAAGAACAATTTCTTTTATGGAAAGTTTCTTGCTGGACATGTTTGCTAAAGATATTTAAGTTACTTGAAGTGCTTATTTTAATAGACTTTTTTTTTAAACATGGAAATATCCTTTCCAAAAACTTGCCAATTTGGTTCTATTTAAAAAATTCTATTGCAATTTTTGCATGTAGGTTTACACAATTCTTAATGCTGATGAGTTCTTATTCAAAAATTGATGGGTTAGTGGCATTATAAAATGTACATAATTAAATGCTGTCTTTGACAATCTCTCTTTTCAATAATGACAGCAGTCAAATCTGATAATTCCAAGAGGCTGTGTCTTACTTATTTGCTCAAAGAATAAATGAGCATTGAGGAAGTGTTTTACTCTTCTAATTAGAAATTACTGAATTGATATTCTTGGGGGTTTAACTGCCTTAGTTTAAAGAGGGGCAATATTTCCTTGACTATTCTGTTGTCTACAATATGCATGTTTTGGGCATTGTACTCAGAAGAACAAAAGAAAGACTTGAAGTGTTTTTGTACAGAAATTAAAGGTACACATATTAGTCCTCTTGAAACATGCCTGAGGACCAAATGGCAAAAGACCCTAAAAAGGACAAAATAAGCTTCCCTAAAAGTCCCCAGTATCTGTATAATTAGATACTAAACTTTATATCGATAACTTACACTGAAATAAAGTTGCGAAGTAAAAAAATAGAGGCTTTGTGTGAATTACTATTGAACCATATCCTGTGGATTGGGAAGAAGATTTATTATTCTTGGTATCCAGTCTCAGTTTTCACTTTATTCTTTCCCTGGTATTCCCCAGCTCTGTTCCTGTGCTTCCACAATGCCTATTAGGTGTTGTGGTACATAAAAAACCCCAGAACAAAGCACTCTTGGGGTTTCTGGAAGAGGCTGAATGTCACAAAGCTCTTATTCTGAGCAATGTGGATCTCGACCCCTAGAGAAAGATAGAATTCTGCAATATTCTTGTGTGTGTATATTCTGAGCAGTAAAAAGAATACTTAAGGTGAACAACTCCTACTGACTTTCTCTTCTGCAGATGGTGGCCTTGACAAATGTGCTTCTGTGTCAGGTGCTTCAGTTAAAACATCTGCTCATGACATCCTTGAAGAGTAGGTATAAAATCCTCTGTTGAGCTGTTGGATGTCTGACTTGATTTAGCAAGTGAAAAAACTTGTGTTACAAATTCCACAGAAGGGCTTCTTTTTATTCATAAGAGTAGTTCTAAGAAACTCTTACGAGATTTAGGCAAGTTTAAGGATATGATTAGGATCTCTTCTGATGTGATTTGGGCTGTTCATTACTGTAAACATCATTGACCCCTTCCTTGAGTGTTTCCTTAGCTGCAGTAAAGCGTAAGGAGATGTAAATGCAATAATCAGAGCTAGCTTACTTTTTTTGACAATTTTTTTTCAGTTACTTCTGTTAGCTCCTAATGTTGACATTATGTAAAGATATGGATGCTTTCTGCTGCTCGCTTGTCTCCTTATAGCTTGCCTTTGTGTTTGAAAGCTGCCTGATTCGAGAGACACATTTGCAGAAACCTGCTTTTGGCTCACTATTGCCTTGCTGGCTGAATTCTTCAAGGTCAGTTTTAACTTGAATCCTTAAAAACAGCTTCACCAGTGCTGTGCCTTCTTTCATTCAAGGGGGATTTTGCTGTGTAATTGTAAGAGCACAATTGCGTACATATTCAAGACAAGATCCTCTATGACAGGGTATGTTTAACTGAGCTGTTACAGGGGGAACCTCCAAAAGTACAGTGCAATCTTCCTGTAGAAATCGTAGGCTATGGGATAAGAAACATGACGACTCTCATGCTATATTCCTGTCCTGCCCCATTTGAGTTGTCAAATTTGTTGTTTCCCTTCCACTGGAGGAGCATGTAATTTGTTCCTCAACTTTCCTGGGCAATTGTGTTGATGGCACCTTGCCCCCTGCTATTTGTCCTAGCTAGTGTTTAATATCCCAGTAATTCTGTAGCGTTTGGAAGATTTCATCACATTTCTTTCTGATCCCTTATGAGTATGTCACGTAGCATAGGTATTTTCAGTAGCAATGTCTTCTAAATTGAGGTTTAACCATTTATTTCTAGCTATTTAATCAGTAAATTTATGAAACTTCTTTTTTTGAGACACGGGGACCAGAGGTAAATCTATGAAGAGTTTCAGAAAATAAATACATTAATTGTCCTTAAGCTGATACTTGTTGAGTAGAACTTGAAGTCTAAGTAAAGCACTGACAGAATGAAGCTTGTTTATTAAATTTCTTTTAGTTGTCTCTCGATTGCATCTGATTAGGTGAGCTAATAGCATGTTTTATTCTTTTTATATAAAAAGGCTGAGGAGAGTGGTAATAGTTGCTTACTCTTCATGAATGTCCAGTAAAGGTGCCACCTGTATCCTTGACAGGACAGCTTAAGTATGTTGCTACTTGTCATTAAAAGCAAATTTCTGATAAGTGAATTAACACATTGATAAGACACTTGGTCTACCCAGGTTTGTCTTTAATATTAGAAAGGAATCAACATATATTTGTGCATCACATTCATCATCAAGAGCAAGATGGAGTTTTTGTTGCAGTCTGCTATCTGGAATAACCTGCAGTCAGACACTAAAGCAAGTGCTAGGAGTAGCATTGGGATCACTCACTTTGCTTATTAGTAGCTTCATTTTTGCAGTATCAGTCAGTTTTTGAGTATGTTTAAACAGTTAATATTCCAAATGGCACAGGATAGGTTTGTTTTTAAAGCACTTTTGTAAACAAATGTATTAAAGGTACAAATGTCCAGAAAATTGGTTAAATACGTAAGTTTTAGATTCCTATTTGTTACTTTGACTGAAGGTCAACATTTCCTGTACTACCCAAAACACGGTTTTGAAAATTTCAGCTCTTGACATGCTATTGAAGTCCAGAGATTTCAATATTTGTAGCTGAGTTTTATTTAATCCTTTTCCATGAAAAAAACCCCATAGCCTAGTGTTCAAATTCTGGAATGCCACAGGTTTATGTTCTTTTTTTTCTTCCCTCTCCTTGTAATTCTTCATTTTTTTTTCTCTCATTAAGATGCAAATCATCCAATAATCTGCTGTGTTCCTTCCTCTTGAAATTTCGGTATAATCTACATTTTCTCAGGGATATTTTAATTATATTTACTTGATTTACAGCTTCCAGGTAGAAGTTTTCTTCCAGGGAAATTCTTGGCTTGTTCTAACAGCTCCCGTTAGCCATGTTTTTCTCCCTTTTTAAAGTAAAACTTAACTGTTGTGGGGCTGTATTCATCGCCTGTGCCGAGGTCCATTTCACGAACACATCTCACCTACTCCTGGATAACTGGCTTGTACAGAGGGCAGCAGGAACTGAGTACTTCCCAGCCAGGTTTGTCAGAGAAAAACTTCTCAAGTTAGGCTGTGCAATCCTAACACCATACTCTGTACAAGAAAGATCAAAATAAAATTGGGCTCTCCTATAGTTACTGTCTTGATGTAGCTAATGTGGAATCCATAACCTATACGTGGTGGTAGGTCCACACACTCACCTTGCACCTCTTGGGCTTTTGACTGAAACCACGTGTGATGATTTGGTCATCTGTACAATTCCTGTCTGTCAATTAATGTGAAGTTAGCTCTTATTGCTATAAAAATGTATACTGGAAATTATATTATCATATATCAGTTTACCTGCCCTGCAGCACAAAGGTGCCTGGTGCTGAGTTCTGGCTATTCCCGGTTGTGTTGAGAAGGTGGCCTAGCCTGGATCAAACCTGCCACCCTATTCATGTGATAGGCAGGAAGATCATGAGAAACGAGGGGTAGTGAGAAACTGCTGACACAGTGGAGTTTGAAGGGCCTTCCTAAGGCAGCTGGGAGCAACTTCATGGGAAGAATCAGGCAGGAGAGTGAAGAAGGATTGTTTTCAGCAACTTTGAGGCCCGAGTTTGGGTGCAAAACCAGTGTGAGTGAGAGGCCAAGCAGGTTGACACCTCCACAGCTGTGCTGGTATGTTCTCAGGAGAGTCCCAGGTTCTGTTGAAGGAATTTGCAATGGGGAGCACATGTATGACATGGGTCCTAAGAGTGAAGGTAAAGTGTTTGACATAGATGGAGGGGTCAGAGAGCTAGCACCAGGTGCTAGGCCAAGTTGGCTGCCTGGTTGGTCCAGCTTTTGGGCTTTATCTTCTCATCTTGCCTAGAAACCAAGTGCAAATTAGTGCCTGGTTTCAGTTTAGACTGAGGGATGTTAAACACCTGAGAATAACTTGGGAAGTTGAGTATGGCAAAACTGGGATATGTGAGAATGAAGTTTGCCTATGGCACCTGAGGTCAGCTTTCTAGTGCCTCTCTCCCTGCAAATGTGGCCTTTCTCAGAGCACCAAGTGGGTCAGGTTCACTTACCTGCTAGGAAATCTTTCCTTTTATTCTATGCCTTGGAGTGTTATTTTCTCTATGCTTCTAAATTCCTGTCTTTAAAGAATGTATCTTCTTCATGAGTTACCTTGTGATGCTGATTTTTCATGGTAGTTAGATGCTGATTACTACTTTGGTGAGAGAAGGATCTGCTTTGTACTCATAAATTTTACTTCTCGTGTGTTTTTTTTTTTTTTAATAAGCATTTCTTTCTCCATCTGGCTATCTTGTATGCAGATATTTAATAGAATGTAGCTTACATAAATATAATCGGTGTGGCATGAAAGAAAGCTAAAAATAAAGAAATGCTAGAGATGAACAGCATTATATCCCCAGGCTAAAGGAAATGTGCAATAGACATTTTGTATTGGTCAGCTCCTGCTCCAGGGTGCACAGCTCTTGGTACTGGCATCAGGCTGGCTGCTTCTCTGGAAGAAGTGACATGTTAAATGACTTTTATTTGGTGACATTGAGAAAAGTAATTTAGGGAAATAAATAGAAGATTGGGTAGAAGTTTGAAAAATAACATTTTATTTAAAATGAAATATTAAATTCAGTTCAACTGGTAGCACTAACCCAGAGCCTCTAGAGAGACTTAATGTGGAAAATGACCCAGAGGGCTGTCTTGGACAGGGCTCTGGCAAAGATACAAAGAAATACCGGGCTGGGTTAATAGATTTTTCCATTTTTTGCATGTGTGTTGCAGTCAGTGACTTTCTAGCTGATATTATGGCCCTGTATGCCTCTATAATAGTCTCATCTTTAATAATATATGACATAGAAATGGATTCCTGTGTTGCCAAATAACTGGAAAATGGGCAGAAGTGTTTTCATCCCATTTGTCAGTCTTTCCAACTTCCTTTTCCTTCCCTTCCCTATTCCTTACATCTTTTTGTACACCTGTAACCATTTCCATTCCTTCGTCTTAGGAACACACTATTTCCACAAAGTACTTTCCTGAGGTACTGCTGAAAAGTTCCTGTGAATCATGACTAGAAAGGGAGAGAGATTTGGGATAACAGTGGCATCACTCTTCCTGGTTTTCAGAGTTAGGGTTTATTAAGCACCAAGTGTCCCAGAAGTGCTCCAAAACTAATACAACAGCATCATCCTGGTTTTGTGTTTCAGTGGATCTGTGGCATATTTGTACCATAATACTGATGTTTACTTTATACTGCACCATAAACCAGAAAAGCAGGAGCAGAGAACTGAGTAAAGCAAGATGTCGAACATATAGTCATAGTGCTGTGACCCAAAAAGTTTGTCAGACACTCCATTACGAATGAAAGAAAAGAAGTTATGACTTATGCAGAAGCATCACCAAGATAGGTTGCATAACCTCTCTTGTCTTGACTCAGTGTCAAGAGATCACTCTGTTCTTGCTTTTAGATCTTTAGAAATACAAGGAGGGAATTAGTTACTATGGGGTTTGTTGTCTGATATACAGCTGAATCATAAATGTGGCCTTTTCATCTAAAAACAATAGCTAAATGGAAAATGGAACATGAAATATGATAGTTTGACTGGAACATGCAGGATAGGTTATCAGGCTGGTTTTGGCATTAAGCATCTTGTTAAGCCACAGACCTGCTTAAATTACATTAGTATAAATGACAATAAGGTCTGGCTTAGATGTGGCATAAAAATGGCTAAATTTGTACAGCCAAGCAGAGATGCACAGCCTAGTTCTAGTAATATAAGACTGTTAATTAATGCAAAAAAATTAAATTATAAAGAAAGGAAACAGAAGCATGTGTAAGAGAGGGGACAGTTTTCTGGAGTTATTGACACAACAATTAGCAACATGTGCAAATTTGGAAATACTAAAGGAAACAGTAAATTACAGTGGGTTATGTCCTACCACTTCATGCTTTTGCTGTGATGGGAAATAACTATTCTGCTTTTAAAAGCAGATGCCATTTCCCCATGTCAAGCTCCTGCTGAAGTAACCCTGTGCCTTCCTGTAGTAACTACCAGGTGACTGATCAGAGCCCAACCAACCTAGTAAGGAAACCAACCTGACTGGCAGGCCAACTAGGAACGATGTGGGGAGGCACAGGGCATCCTGCAGCCAAGTGAGGAAGTGGTGGAACAAGCTGGTAAGCAGAGTGTGCAGGGTGATGTGGGCAGGAGAAACCTGGTAATCAACAGAAGAGAGTTGAAGTGGAGTCATTCCAAGTGTGTTCACACAAATAAGGAAGGTCCTACAGGCCAGTAGGGTGGAGGCAGATGTCTTACTTCTCTAGGAAACTGGCATCTCAAGTGCCTGTAGACCAGTGCAGTCAGCAGGGGGAATCAGATGTCTGTGTGCAGTTACAAGGGCATGATCTCATCGGGGTCACAGAGACCTGGTGGGATAGCTCCCAGAACTGGAGGGCTGCAGTGGATGGATACAGGCTCTTTAGGAAGGACAGCCCAGGACAGTGATGGGGAAAAGCTGTTCTTAGTGTGTGAGAGCAGCAGGAATGCATGAGATCTGTGTCAGGGTGGATGAGGAGTCAGCTGAGAGCGTACAGGTCATGAGTGGTGGGCAGACCAACATGGTCAATGTTGTGGTAGCTGTCTGCTGTAGACCACCTGATCAGGAAAAAGAGGTGGATGGGATCTTCTTCAGACAAATAGTACAGAAGACTTCTGGATTTTCATTTCACAAATGATAGTAAGTATTCTTGCCAGTCTCCTCATCCCATCAAAATTTAAGGAGTATTTCTTTCAATATATGCCCTTGAAAAAGACACTAAGATACTAAGTTGATCGAGGGTTGTAGGATTTACAAGTTCCTGAAGAGGCTTCGAGACCTGACTCTCCTTTTGAGTGTACTGATCATACACATCAGTGAAGTCTGCAGGATTTCAGGGGAGAGAGGGGATGAATGGCAGAAAGCTCAGGACTCGTTATTCACTCATATACTGTGGTTTTATCTATGAAGCTGTGCATACCCAACTTTGACCAGAGCAGCATTTGGAACAAAAGACATGGCCACGGTGATGATGCAGCATTCAGAGATGAGTCTTGAAAATTAAAAATATAATTGGCTCTCCTGAGATGCTGTGCAGCTAATCTGATTTCAGCCTGCACGCACAAACCATCACCAACAGGCAAGTACTGTCCAGCATCCTGCAGACTTCCCTCAGCCTTCTCACGTTTGCAGCAGGAATGGGTTAGCCCACTTTTTGGATGCAAAAGGTATCTCAAAGCAAAATTTCTCCTATTTCCATTTTTTCCCCATACTTACACTGGACTTTGACTAGTCTGAACAAGACCTGGAGCAGGTTCACCAGATACCAGCTCAGTGCAAGTTCCTCCTTGGCATTCACACTTACTCCAGAAGGTGTTTATCCCAGCACCAAATTTATCTTTAGTGCAATGTAAATTGCCTGAACTGCAAAAATGAAACATATACACAATAAAACAAAAACAAACACAGCTTTGGTTTTCTTCTACAGGTTGAACAGCTATAATAGGATACGTGGGATAACTTTGTGCCATTATTTTAAGCAGTCCTTTATAAGGGCCTAACTTCAGGCATTTATAACCCACAGTTGGTGTTCTTGTCCTGAGTAAAGTGGGTCAGATTTAGTATATTGCTTCTATTTCCAAGAAAAGCCCTTGAATCTCATGTTGAACCTTTCCATCTCATTTATAGTATTAAGCCTTCATCTAGGCCAGTTCCATTGTAATGCATTTCCTTACACAGCATTGGATCTGCTGTGCTGAGCATTTGACATACCTTACAGAGCCTGTGAGCTATTTTTGCAGTCCGCACACATTAGAGATACATTAGTAATGGTTCATCCTTTACCTTCAGGCATGCGTGCCCAAGAAAGCATACCGTGTTGCTATTTTAATACAGAGGTCTTGCCCTTATCTGAGTGAGTAATGCAAGAATAGAGCACTTTGGCTGCTGGTACTATTCCTTTCACTGGATCTTAAACATGTTTTGCATGCAGTTTATTCCATTTGTTCAATATTGACAGGGTGCATCTAAACACTGAAAGAACAGGAATTGCCAATACGTGTATGAGCATACAGTTAGTGTGTACCTAATCTGCATATGTGTAGCAGTTTAATACATGTACAGTGAGGGTAAAGACTCATGTTCCTTGCCTAGCACAGTAGTTTGTCTCCGTATACACACACATATATACAATAAATTGAACTTTATAGGAAAAAACATGTATTCATAAGGAAAAAATATAAGCATTGTAGTATAATGTTTACGTCAGAATTGTTGCATGTCTGGATTCAGGTCCTGTTGAGCTACTTTAGCATCACATAAACACTACTTCCAGTACTGGGACAGCTGATACCTTTTTCCTGTTTAGAATATTAAAATTCCTTTCTCTTAGTTTGCTGTCCTTGATATTTTTTGTTCCACATGGGATTGAATTTAAAACGCAAGTTCAGGGTTATTTCATCAAAAGGCCTGTGAAATTTAGCCCTCCTCCCCTTCTTCCCCCCCTTTTTTAAGGCATCTCCAAGTTCACAGAGTCTGATTTTTAATTTTTTTTCCCTTGGACATGAATCTCAAAAGATGATTCTGGCCTCCCAGATGATTTCACTCATTATTCCCCTGCATCCATGCTGTGCTGTGCTCTTCAGCACATGAACTAAGTTATAGCTCCTTTCCTTCCTCTCTATATGATCTAGGTTGTGAGATGTCCCTGAGAGTATTGCAACCTCAAACCCCCCGAAAGTACCGTGATGAGATTCATTCTTACTTTGATGGTGGTAGAGTTGGGGAAGGCAGAACAATTTGAATGAGACAGACTGTTTTGAGCAGAAGCACACTCCGGGCAAAAGCCCGTCCGGAGCCCCAGCGCAGGGTCCCGCAGTAGCCCGTGGCACATCCCCGTGCGCTGCCTGGATCCCCTGAATTCGGATGAAACTGCCGGCTTCCCAGAGGAAAACACCGCACAGCAGGAGAGGGCGCCAGTCATCAAGGACCTCGGCGCTGGGTCCTGGAGCACGGACCTGCCTGCGAAGGGGAAGGTGGCCCGCAATAGGGCGCTGTGTGACGACCCTCCCTTAAGGGGAACGAAGCCCTTCACATTCAAAAATGCTCCTTGGTCGAAAGGAACGACTAAAGCCAGAGGGTCCGCAAACAATCAGAGTTTTATTAGTAAATTACACAGTTGTCATGGAAATTGGTATGTTAGTCCCTGACATACTATATAGGCACATGGCAGTGGTTCTGGATAAAGGGGTAGGCTAAAAGGGAAAGGAGAAATTAAGCATATGGCAGTGGGTTTTGGATAAACAGGTAGGGTGGAAGCAAAAAAATTAAAGAAGTTAATTAAAAAGGAAAAGAATTAAAGGGAGGAAAAGAGAGAGAAAAAGGTATCAGCAACCCTCACTCCAGTGTCGATCCAGGTGATGGGATGCTGATTATTGTTTCAGCACTGACCCAGCTGAGAGGATGTTGATCCTGGCTTCAGCATTGATTCAGCCTATAAATGGCAGTCTAGCTGTGGCAGTCCAGCTGAGGAGATGTCCAGGGTCTGGGGACACTGCCCAGGCGGGGGGGGGGGGGGGGGCTGTACCTTTTTATGGCAGGGTTCTCATTTTCTATGCTCAGCAGTTATCATGCACTGTCTCTTCTTTTAGACCTTTCTGGAAATGTGGGTGTTTTTGATAGTCCCAATCCCACCTTACAGTCCATGTCCACTTCCTGCCAATAATTCCTGTGCTTGTGCAGTGCTATGTTGTGGTTCTTTCTCATAGAAAAGTACTGCCCTACATCCACCCAGCACCCCTTCTCCAGCCAAAACTTGTTCTTTCTCATGGTGTGTTAATATCAGTAGTCCTTGGTTATTACCAACTTGTCTGTTATTACTAACAGTCCTTGGTTTGTTCCACAACCATCTGGTTATCACTGTTTGAGACATACACATTAGCCCCTTGCCTTCTGGGTACCGAGAGCTCAAATGGATCTCACTTTGGACTGCTGTTTATAGGGTTCTTAAAGAGTGGGCTTTAGTCATAGTAACTTTTCATACTGGCCACAATTCAAGTCAGTAACTTTCTTTGAAGGTTTGGCAACAGAAATGTTATTCCACTTGGGTTGTTATCCAGGCAAGAAAAATAATTTTTCAAGGCTGTTTGTTAAAAAACAGGTGCTCATTAGAAAACACCAGTTCCTCAGAATGGACAGTGTTTCTGATGAGCTCAAGAGGGGCTCAGTCCAGGTGCAGTTGGTCACGGCCGAGGCTTTATGAGCATTTCTCAGATCACAGTGTGGCCCGAGGCAGGAGGATGCGACTAAAGCCAACTTCTCTCTATGCACTGGGGGAATGGTGAATACCATGTGCCTGGCAATCCTGCTGAGCCCCAGCCCCAGACAGGGAGGGGCGAAAAAGCAGATTTTGGGAAAAATAGGTTTCCCTTTGTGCCCTGCAAGGCAAGCACTGTCTGGGGTGGAGGGCAGGGCAGCAGCTCCTGGACAAGCTCCTTGGACACTGCACCAGCGCCCTTTGTTCCCCCTGAGCATGGAAGTACTAGCGTGGCGAACAGCTAAGTGAATGCTAACTTGCAGTGGTTTGGTTTAGGCCTTTCCTGGCAACCAGGTCATAACTAAGGAAGTATTCCATCCCACTGATTTATGTAAGCAGAGCTATAAAAGTCGGGAAGGGACTTGTTGCTTTCTTTCTTTCAGGTACTCAGAGACAGCAGGTCTCAGGATGTTGGCCTCTCTCTTATCTATGTGAGCTGTAGCCCATCTGGGAACTGTTGGCCTGGCCATGCAGGAGGTGAAGAATCTTGCTTTTCCTAAGGGAAGCTGGTGAGCTTTTAGTGTGTTAGTTATTTTACTGAGTTAATTCCTAAGTTTTCGAGTTTGTATACCTGTTTTGTTTTGGTTTGACCCTTTTTGTTTCTCCTTTCTCCTTTTTTCCCTTCCCCCTTTTTCCCTTTTGGGATTGGTTGGGATTGTTTGGGATTCTTGTTCTGTATATACCTAGGGTTTAATTGTATATAAATGTAAATATATGTGAAAAAAAAAAAATATATATACATACATATGTATATATATATATTTGCTACAATTTTCTTTTGGTACATTTTTTCCCTTTCGGGGGGGGGGGGGGGGTAAGGCGCCGGCCCAGCCAGCGGTTGGGTTTGACGAGGACCCAAGCTAAACTACGACATACCTCTGAAATAAAAGTAATTGACTTGGATTCCAATAACCCCGAGCAAAGCCTCCAGCGCAGCGCACTGAGGGGCGCCTCGCCGGGCGCTCTCCGAGGTGCTGGAGAGGGCCTCCCAAAGAAGCAGGACTGCAGCCTGCGGGAATGGCTCCCAGCAAAGGAAGAAACCTCAGTCTGCAGGGCATGAGTCGGACACGTTTCCTGAAAAGCAGCAGGGCAGAGAGCAACGAGCCTTTTATCCTAGTTCTGACAAAACACTGCAAATGAGGACAGCGGTGAGTGCTGGTCCCCAGAGTGCACAGCATCATAGAATCATAGAATGGTTTTGGTTGGAAGGGACATTAAAGACCATCTAATTCCAGCCCCACTGCCATGGACAGGGACACCTTTCACTAGACCAGGGTGCTCAGAGCCCCATCCAGCCTGGCCTTGAACACCTTCAGGAATGGGGCACCCATTCTCTAGGCAACCTGTTCCAGTGCCTCACCACCTTCACAGCAAAGAACTCCTGTCTAATACCTATTTTAAACCATGCTCTTTCAGTTTCAATCCATTCCCCCTTGTCCTTTCACTACATGCACTTGTGAACAGTCCATCTCCAACTTCCTTGTTGGGTTCCTTCAGGTCATCTGTTTTTTATACATATATATAAAACTCCCTGCTATACTAGATCATATTTCAGTGAGGTTTTGTATTTTTTTTATTATTATTCTTTGTTGTACTTTATTTTTTCTCATATCAAAATATTTTAAATAACATGTAAGTCAAAGATACACTCTATATTGAACTCTCTTATTTCCAATCATATGGTGGCCTGGCCATAATAGCATATTTTGGAATATTTACACATGTGCTACAGAATATGGTTTAATCTTAACAAGTGGGTCAGTTCCTTTAAGCTTCTTTTCAGTCTTTTTGAGCGCATCTGCTTGGGACCAACTTTTGCTTTTCTGCCTTTGTTTACAACTGTACAAAGTGAGTCCCACCAAATCAGTATGGCGGTATCATATGCCTGCCTTGGATTCCCTTTGCACCAATCTCATTGATTACAAAGCCAGAGAATATTGGACATCCATTAGCCAGCCTGTGGGAGAGGGAAGTGAATCAAAATAATGAAAATGCACCTTATGCATTTTGAGAACTATTTACATTCAGGAAATCAATCTTAAATATTTCCTATGAAGACAGGCAGAGAGAGCTGGGGTTTTTCAGCCTAGAGAAGAGAAGGCTCTGGGGAGACCTTACAGCACCTTACAGTACCTGAAGGGAGTTGACCAGAGAGCTGAGGAGGGACCTTTTACAAGCACATGTAGTGAAAGGACAAGGGGTAATGGCTCTAAACTGACAAAGGACAGGCTTAGATTAGATATTAGGAAGACATTCTTTACTGTGAAGGTGGTGAGGCACTGGAACAGGTTACTTGGAGAAAGTGTGAATATCCCATCCCTGGAAGTGTTCAAGGCCAGACTGGAAGGGGGTCTGAGCAATTTGGTCTAGTGGAAGGTGTCCCTGTCCATGGCAGGGGGGCTGGAACTAGATGAGGTCCCCTTCAACCCAAGCAATTTCACGATTCTATGATTTCTTCATTAAGCTTTTAATTTCTTCAGTATTTTTCTTCTTTGTTTAAGAATGTTTTGGTTTTTTCTTCATTACTAGCTATTACTAACTTGGTGCTGTATAAGCTGGAATGCCTGAACTTCAGTCTACTGTACTGTATGTCCTTTCTGTGCAAAGCATTTGTAAGGGTTGTTCTACACACAGTTTTCCATCAATTGCCAGCAATGAATTTTATCTCTTGATACCACTAACATGAAAGAAAAATTAATTGCTTCAGTTTAGCTTACTGTATTTTGAGTTTATCTTTAAAACCATAAAATCTTGGAGTTATTCTGGTAAAGTAATAATGCTGATGTTTGTCTCTTGAACTAACTTGCAGATATGAAGTTGTTATAATCAGTTCTGAGTCTTGAGTATACTAGAAAAAAATACATTATTTTTCTTTATTTAGTTTCACTACTTTTGCTAGTGTTAACATAGACTGGGCTCAGTATTTTTAAGTTTTTCAGCATTTTTCAGGCAAATCACAGATCACGTCCTGCTACAAGTATAAATTTCAGTTTTCGAAATACCAGTGTGATTATTCTACTCAATGTAATTTTATTTACATGTGTCATTATTCAAAAGTCATCTGGAAAACCTCGGTGTGCCTGATGCTGATTATTTTGATTAGTCATTATATTGGATGGAAAATTTCCACTGGAAATAAGAAGAAAGAAATGTATAGCCTTGAATGAGCTTTGAATGGCACTTGAGAAATGAAGATGCCTACATTTCCATGTTTTTGATCTTTTTTCCCCCATTGCACTGACAGGTAATGGTTTACCCTTCCCCTACCCTGCTATCCCTTTTCCACACACCTATTGAATGTGCAGTTCATCATATCTTCTTCCACCTTCAGGTTAAATCTGTGGGTTATGGTTAACTGTAAGAGGAGTGTACTGTTAAGTCAAGCCCCTCCTGCTCTGTAAGGTATATGATGAGTGACAGATACCTCCCATGTATCTCAGTGTATTATCTGCATCATGCTCGTTTTGGTCCTATGCGTGTAAACAGGGGCAGAGCACCACAGCACAAAGATTTGGTTTAAGACCAGGAGAGTCTATTATGTTGTTTTGGTTTTTTTGTTTGTTTGTTTGGGGTTTTCTAACACAAGCAGTTGGAAAAGCATAACTTGCATGCCATTACTTTCATCCTGTAGCCTAACACCACCTTTGCTGGCAGGATGCCCCAGGCTTTGTGCTACCTTTGCAGGATTGAGTCTCATTTTTTTATGAGCTTTTATTGACTTGTATGTGGCTTTCTTTTACTTTATTTAGCCGCAACAGCAATAACTCTAATGAGTAGGTAGCTATGTCTAACTGTTTTACTTTTGTTTAACTTTGTATGGTGCAACTGTGACTTTTATAGGGAGAGTGACAAGAAGTTATACTGTGGAGAATGAGATATTTATAACTAAGATAATGATGTATAGCAACATTTATGACTAACATAATGATATATAACAATAACATAAGGTGTAGAGGAATACAGGCCTGGTATGACAGCAGAGTCCCCTGAGAGTGGATTCACAGGACACTGCAAAGGAGGCATAGGTTGATTAAAAAAGGGACACAGCCTTGGCACTGGAGAACTTGGGGCTATAAAGAGCTCTCCAGTAGTCGGCTAAAGTAGTGCAGACTTGAGAACTTGACAAAGATAGTTTAGGGATTACACAAAGCACAAGTATGTAAAACATGTAAATGGCACCACATATAATACAACTGGATGTAAGTGGAGCTGTAGACAAACAAAAAAGAGCAAGATGTAAAGACATTTTAAAACCCACATAAAATAGCCCCATATTAGTTCTTTGCTTTTCTCAGCAAAGACCTTGTTGGGAACACACTGATGACCAGCAATAGCCCCAACATCCACTGCTGGACGAAGGCTGGCACTGTGGACCCCAGGCCCCAGAGAGGCATTGGGAAGGTAAGCACCACACCAAAAAAAGGACAGATAGTAAGAGTGTGTCTACAAAAAAATGAACTGCATTATTATTTCTAACTATTTTTTTTGTTTGAGTAGTAGTAGCATTATTTTATTTATTTCATTTTTCTTTTCTGTTATAATTAGCTCTTACCTAATAGTTCTTTGATTAAACTGTTAAGTTTTCCACTATACTAATAAATTCTGAGAAAGGTGTGTTTTGTTGTTGTTTTTTTTTCCACCAGAACCAAACTCTGTGCATAATATAAGTAACTGGAGCAGAGAATGCATCCTTTGCAAATTTGGGCTTAATAATCTCTCCAAGGTCCCAGACGATATCTGGCACAGTCATAAATAGCATAAAAATATCCTGTCTCCCAGTCTGGAACATTAACTACAGGACCATTCTTCCTGCCTTTGCTTTATTTATTACATTGAAATAATTATTATGCATACTGAGCTCTTTGAAAGTACATTGCTATAAATACTAGAAAAGTGAGCACATTGTAATTTGAAAAATACCAACTCCTTTTTTTTCGGTACATCATTCAAACCATGGAGCCATTACGACATACCCCAGGGAATAATGACTGCCATGACTCATGGTCCGATAATATACAATTTAGTGCACATCAGCACTATGACAAAGACAGGCATTGCATAACAAAATGACAAAGGTGAGTCTTGCACCGGGAATGATTGGTTTCTTTTCTCCAAGCGTAGGGCTAACCTGCAGCTTGTCAGCTGGTTATTGATGAATGTGAGCTTTCAGAAACACAACCAATACGAGTTCACCTCCGGACTGCACACGTAGTTTTCCTGTGGGCCCCACTCCTAAGCCTGCTAAGCAGGACCCAGGTTCTTTCTAAGGTGCTGAGATTATTCTTTTACTTTGTCTCCTTGGGTACTTTTGCAGTCCACTTTCTCCCTTCAGCTCCCCGTTAGACTGCAGTGTACAATTATATCAACTTGTGACTTGAGACAGATATTGCAAGGCAGGTCCCCTGAGGCTCTCAGTCTGTGCAGGGGCAAAGACGTGTTTTCCTTTTTCCATGCCATTAACCTTTACTGAAATGCCTGGTCATTAATGCCCAGGGAGCTGCCTTCCATGGGGATACATCTCAGGCTTGTTGAGGTAAGTGTGGGTTGGGTAATTAAATCTCTGTGAAGCACTCAAGTAGTCAAGTCCCTGTGAGTGACTGGCCCTGCATAGATGCAAGGCAGATGGTGTGCTAGCTGGAGCACTCTTCGAGAACACTGAGAGTGCAGAGGTGAAAACGAGTAGAGGGCATGTGAAGGAACACGTGCACTTAACTGCTACATTGGCTTGCAGCCTGACAGGTCTGACAACTTACAGTCGACAATATTTTTTATGTCCTGTAAACACAGTTCACCTCAGGGCTAATTTCTGGTTAAAAAAGCACAAATAAAACAACGAGTTGCCATTCTTTCTTGGTCCTTTTTTTTTTTTTTTTTCTGGAGCACTTTCTTTGACTTTGATCTGACAGTTCGAACCCAAAATGAACTTCACTTTAGTTTGTCTACTAGCTAGGAACATATGTGAACTGATGTTCTGTTCTCCAGGCAATTCCTACTGGTGCAAAGACACTGACCACAACAGAAAATAATTTGTGGGGAGTAGAAGGCGTAAGCTGATGGAGAAAACGATGTTCATGACAATAACCATCTCCAAGTCATGGGTTTAAAATGGGAAAGGCATGCAGGAATGCCAGCATTTGGCATTGTCCTTACTGGGTGATTTCATTCACAAAAGCTCTTGGGCCAGCCTTCTCCCGGAGTGATAAAACCCACATGAGTAAAAGTTTCTCATAAGCAAGAAATGTCTGTCTGCAGCACTCCTGTCCCAAAGTAAACATCTTCAGCTGGGCTATGATGCACTCAGTGCATTTCTGGACTACTTTGTGTTTATGAAACACACATACTTTGTGTTTATGAAACTTTGTGTTTATGAAACACAAAGTGATTTGACAACAAAAATTCTATTTGTGATATTTTGTGAAGTTGTAGCTGGAAAGCATCAGTTTCCATATTATATGTGAGGACAATAAAGTACGTTGAGAGTCAGCGGTTTAGCAATATTTATGACCTTTGAAATAACACCCAAATCCCCCCCTGTGTCTGCTAGCCAATCCATATCCGTATGATAGAGTGGTTTAGATATAGATTTAGGGCTGTTTTTCACACACCTTCAAGGTAGTGGGGACCATTTCTTATGCAGTCAGTCTTCCCAAACCCAATATATCCTCGTCTCATGGGAGCTTGGGCCTCATTTAAACCATCCCCCCTCGAAGCTCACCTGGTAGAAAAGGGAGCCCTTTAAGATGTGGCTGGCTATGCCTGGTTAAGACCAGCATCTGCAAAGACTGAGAGGCATCTTTTTGGTTATTTTTCTTTTTCCTATTCAATTCCATCCCCTCTTTGCCCCTCCTTGGCAGCTAAATTGCCACGGCCGCAAATGTTTCGCACAGAAAGAGTTAAGCGCTACATCGATTAACTCTCCCATTTCTTTTTTTTTAATTTTATTTTTGACCCCCGATTTATCAGACATATCGAGAGGCAGCGGCGATGAGAGATGCCCTTTGTCACCACCGGAGACAAAGGCGCCCCGGGCTGGGGGAACCCCCGACCGCGGCGGGGGCTTCGCTGCGGTGCTTTATGATGCGCCTCGGATATCAAATACCCGCTGAGCCACCCGTTCCGCACACACCCCTCAAAAAGGAAAGAAAGGAAAGGAAAGCGAGCGATCCGGGGGCACAGGCGGCAGGCCCACGGCGCGCCCCGCGGGCTGCGGGCGCCTCACGCCCCCGCGGCGGCGGCGTGTGCGTGCGGGGGGGCCCATGGCCCATGGCCAGCCCGCGCCGCCCGCCGCACCATGCCGGGC